>OU026155.1:46669079-47294374 GCA_907269105.1 Volucella inanis | reverse complement strand
CTTTAAATATTATTGCCCTTAAAATTATGTCGACAAATTTTCGCAAACAGATGAACTTATCAGAGGTAGTTGGCGTCAAGAAGTAAGTCCACTGAGACGAAGCAGACTATTTACCAGATACAACGCAACTAGAAACGCATTTTCTATTCGAGATTCTCTGAAAGACTATTTGTACAACCTGAATTAAAAAACATGGAAATAAAGAACGCATTCAAATTTTAGTTTTGCTGTCTTTCGAGCAGCATTTTATTTAAAATAGAAAGCATTTCAATTTGTAGATGAGAAAACTCTATTGCCGATAACTTCGCATCATCTACTTCTTTGGCGTGCTCTCGAAGAAATATTGAGCTGCCGTCTTGGGTACTGTTGGTACTGCAAACGCTTCCTTGGCCAATGTCACAACATTGGATATCTGGATTTTAACATCCCCAAACATTTCGTCCAATTTTTCCTTTTTTTTTAGACGATGATTTGTCCAACCTGCATCTAAGATACCAGCTTGGGCAGCTGGTGCATGGCGATGGGGGCTCGCAGCTATCAGAAAAAGTGTGGGGGTTGTCCAACATAAACCTACAAAAGTTTCCAGATATACTGTAAACGAAAGGAAATGTTATAATAATGTATATACATATGTAGATAATTGTTTTACACTTACTTTGGGTTCGCGATGACCACATCTTTAAGCAGCATCATATTTTCCATCCACTTCCACTTTTTCTTCGGACTGCCAGCCCCGCTACCAGAAGACAGATTCTCATTCTTCATCTCCTTTTAGAACCTGTCCCGCAACGTTCTCCACCTATCCTTCAATCTTTTTGCTGAAAAACAAAAATTAAGAACGCTCGTTAAAAACAATTTAATTGCAAATTCTGTGCATATTTACGCGGTACGTTTATATGCGTCGATAGCTCTTCAAACACCTTTTCCCTTAAAAACGCATTTTTGTATTCCTGTGTTTTTTGTCGTAAAGAAACTCATTTTTTGACAAATTCAATCATTTTTTTTTTTTTTTTGAATTAGATTTAAAAATACATATACACTGTGCATTATAAATTATACTATTTCGCTGTTCTACTACTGGAGATTTGTATCAAAATTAGAATTATCGACGACTTGCATTGCTGCGTGCGCGTGCAGTAAGCACATGTATTCTCTTACATATAAAGCTTTGTTTTCTAATTTTGCTGCACGCATTTTGCTGCACATGTGTTTCAGGCATTAGAAGTATCCAAATAAAAGTTATATTATAGGCCAGTACTCAACCATATATCGAGTTGTGAGTCGATATATAACTCACATACATAATTAATTGTAAATCATCACGCGAAATGTGGTATCGGAAAGTGTGTTAGTCACAAAAATTTTTATGACGCTACCAAAAATATACATGCACTTTCATACGAAATTGGAGTCAACGGGAGTTTCTGATCGTACGAATTTTAATCTCACCAGTGGCCCAATATAAAAAAAAACCCGTTTGTCACTTTATCCAGTTACACAAGCAAAATGCATTCAAAGCAAAAAACGGTTCACGCAAAACATTCCACACGTAAACAGGAACAACAGAAGTAGTCTCTTCTATAAGAGACCAGGGCACTGGAAGAAATACTGTATAAAAACAAACATGAAAACAAAACAAAGGACGCGTTTATTTCCACTCTCCTTTTGAACGAAAGAGATGATGATACTGAAAGTTGGTCTTTGGATTCAGAGGCAACGGATCACATGACTTAAGAAAAAAAAAATTTCATCATACAGTAAATTCAGTCAACCCCAAATTGTACGCGTTGGTAATGGTAAGTTAATAAAGGCATTCGGTCGTGGTGATGTGCAGATTTTATCGTTCAACGTTTCAAATTGGTTACCGAAATGGTTAAAAGATGTGTTGTTTGTGCAGGATATAAAAGTAAATTTACTCTCGTCTAATTCGTCTTTGGATAAGGGACTTTGATTAGTTTCTAATCGTGAAAAATGTCAATGGTTAGAAGGCAACAATATTGTGGCAATAGGTGTGTGGGAGAGATCCTTATTTCGAATGATTTTTAAAAGAGTTTTGCAATCTGTCAATATAGCAGCGACCAAAAATGACAGTTTAAAAATGTGGCACGAGCGACTAGCCCACCAAAACGCGAGATAGGTTTCAAATTTGTTGATCAAAGAAAATATAGCTGTCGTTAATCAGTTCATTTTTTTGTGAAGCAAGTGTTTTGTGTTTGTTTAAAGATGTTTCCAACATCTACGTAGTTTATTTTTAAAAATCAACACTTCAGAAGTGTGCTGCGAAGGTACAAAATTGCTCATCAGATATCGGTGCCATATTGCCGGAGCAAAATGGGAAGGCTGAATGAGATCTCTGAAGGTGAGGAAGACAATGATACACGCCTAGAGTTTACCACGCAAACTTTGAGCTGAAGCAGTCAACACTGCAGCTTTTATTATCAATCGGACATCTTTAGATAAGAATGGAAAGTCACTTTTTGAGCTGTGGACTACTAAGTTTTTTTCGAATTCCGTCGATTGGAAAGCTTTCGGGGAGGTATGTTAGGTTTATATTCCTGAACAAAAAAGGCGGAAATGGGATATGAAGTCTGAGAATGGTATATTTCTGGGATACGTGGAAAGGACTAAAGGCTACAGAATATGGATTCTAGGTTAGTCGTGCAGTAATTTTTAAACCATTTCCAGATTCTATTGGTGTTGGAGCAGAGCGACATCCCAAATTATTTGACGATGCAAGTGGCGATGCAGGTGACGATGCAAGTGGCGATGCAAGTTCCGATTCAGATTATAATGTAGCTAACAATGCAGGCTGTGATTCAGCTGAGGAACAAGAAGCCATTAATATCTGCGAAGCTGAGCTTAAGTATTGGCTAAGAAATTCAGCAAAGACTAGCACTAGCATGGGTTCAGCTATGCTTGGAGGTTGTGCCTTTATATTGAGCCCAGAACTTTTGAAGAAGCAGTGAAGTCCGAAAATTCGGCCAGTGTGAACAAGCGATGAAAGCAGAAATGGGTGCCCTCAAAGGCAACAAGACCTGGAAACTAGTAGAACTGCCCAATGATCGAAAAATTATTGATAATAGATAGGTGTTTAAAATTAAAGGTGCCAGTACAAATGAGCTTGCTCGTTTCAAGGTGAGACTGGTGATTTGATTTCTCAGGTAAACGGCGTCGACTTTGAAGAAACCTTCAGCCCAGTAGCCAGATTTTCATCAATTCGAACAGTTCTTCGTTAAGCAGCTTTAAAAGGGTAGAAGATTAAATAATTTGGCATAAAAATAGGTTTCTTGAATGGCCACCTCCAAGAAGATACCTTTATGAAGCAACCAAAAGATTTTGACGATGGAACAGGATGCGTTTGCAAACACCTCAAAAACTTGTATGGGCTTAGGCAGGCGTCATGAGTATGGAATGAAAAAGATTTACAAAAAAAAAATGTTTTTTTTCTGAGACGTCTCTTTATAAAGTTTTGATTCATGGTTTTATATATAGCTTAAAATTAAATTTATCAGCAAACGTATAGTAATTTGAAACAATAACTATGCAGCAGAAGGCTTGGCATGGGAAAATCTAAATTTGAAATATTTAACTGCCGTCCTATGTAATTACCCCAATGCAAGCAACTCAGCACATTCGGTGGATGTGGAAATTCACGCGTCTGCTAAGTTCACACAAATATCGTGATAACTCTTAGTAGGTAAAAAGTCGTTTTAAACAAGGTAAGTGAGTAAGATGGGGATAGTATGGTGGGTAATTGTGTCAACAAGTGTTTGACCTTGTGAAAAATTGATTGGCGCTATGTGGTAAGAATTGTATCGGTGAATGACTGATGTTGGTGGTTGGCTACGAACCGGTTTGATGGGTGGTATATAGATAGGGTGTATTTAGTATGTTTTATGTTTTATGGTACGGAGTGGGTTCTGGGTTGAATGTTAGCAGTGTTTTGTGGTTTTTAGTATGAATATAAGAGCGTGTAATTAATTTGTAAGTGTTTCGTGAAGGGATGTTTGTATCTTGAGTGGTAGAGGTAACATGTGCCAATCGAAGACGAGGGTGGGATTGACGGCGAGAAGTGAGTGCTTTTCAGAAATAACAAATATTGAACTCAGCAACAAGTGCTCATAATGTTAGAAAAAAAAAATGTTGTACCTTATCTTTTCGAGTATATTGTTTACAGAAATTCGTTGTGGAGGAAATTAGGATGGTACATGTGTTGAAGGACTTTTGTTCTTTCTTTGGTCTAGCTTACCACGTTGTTTTAAGAAATTTATGTATGGAATTTAAGTTAAACAATTTTATGAAGAAAATCACAGAATTATGCCGAAAAATGGTCTCAGTCGCTATCTTCTTAACCATATTGTATAATGTTAGAAAATAATTGCATAGCATTTTAAATTTCTAACGAAGTTCTTTACCTTTTCGAACACACTGCTTATGGTTTTTTGTTCTTTCTGTTTCTTTATCTCACTGACAGTATTTTGTTTATAAGGGAATTCAGTGAACTTAGCGTAAACAAATTTGTGACCGAAATTTTTAAGATTATATTAATGAGTTGTGTTCAATATCTTGGTCTTTATCTTTTAAGCACATTGTTTGTGGAATTTGTGAAAAAAAAAACTAATGCGAAAAATATTGGTGATCTCTTATAACTTATCTGGACCTTAGAGAATTACAAACAATGCGAAATTTCGAATATTTACGCTCTGATGTATAAACTATTAGGATTATACTACTGCTAGGGTAACTTCTTAAAATCAACATAAAACAGTGGGACAGCTAAAAAAAAGTACAACCTCCAGAGGGCTTAAAGTTCCTAGAACTCGGGAAACGACACCGGATTTTCAACACCTATTGCTGCCAAACTAAATACAGGCCAAGATTATTAATTGAATTCGAAAAGAACAAGGTATTCTCACCTTCCGCTTAAATGCTATGGATAATAATGGCATCAAGGCCTTATTCTCAAGCAAGATGGAAATACTACGATCTGTGGAAATTTTTTTCGAATTAAGATTCCACCCTGTTAAAGAGGAACTATAAGTTTTGAATGAGGTAGAGATATTAATCTCACAACCATTCTTTAAAAAGAAATAATAATATTTAAAACGTTTATGTATGAATAAAATGTAATAATAAAATGATTTCTAAAAAGAAAAAAGTTATTCTTTTTTTCTTTTCTATTGGCTTAACTGTCCACAATGATATTTTAGGTGACCAACGTTTATTCAGCACGTATTAAGAGATTCAATTTACGTGGACGTAAAGTTGGATTTCGCATCAAGAATGTACCAGAAAATGTAGACCCAACAGGTTTGACTGAAAATGCAATCAAGGGCATGCTCAAACGTGTTCCGAAAGTACTGGATTCTTCCAACATGGTTGGGGTAACGTTTACAGGTAGAGATATCTAATATCAAGGGACCGGTTGGATGAATTTCAGAAAGCTGTCAGAGTTAAGTTACAGTGAATAATGGGAAATGATATCGAACATTTTCCAAAGCATTTCTACGGGCCTAAGTATAGACACTTTTCACATCAGCGTAACATTAGTGAAGCTTAATGCTGGGAGAGGAAATGCTCGGAAAAAAAATATTTCTGCTGATGAAGTATGTATAAAAAGAAAAGGCATCATTGTAGTAAAAAATAAAGACAATCTTTGCTTACTTCGAGCACTGGTTGTAATAATTATTCTAGTGGTTAAGGTTTAAAGACACATTCATAATCTTCAAAATGTGCACACTGCAAATTTAATAAACACTGTCGGTATTACTATACCCTTCGAAGCTTGCAGTATTCTGAAAATCCGCACTTTTCAAAATTACTTAAAGCAATATACGAATTTTGACAAAAAAAGACGATACATTTTATTTGGAGTTACCGAAAATAGTAGTAATAAGATACTAAATTTATTATATTACAAAAACCACTTTGACGTTATAAGATCTTTGAGAGCAGCGTTTTTTTTTTTTTATTATTATTGTGTATTTGTAGTGTACCATACAATAATAAAAATAATCATGGATGTGTGAAGTAATGTCCACAATGCCAATAATTATAAACTTGTCCTAGAAATCTACCTGAAATTGTATGTCAAGGCTGCAGTTTTACAGGTAAGGGCTGTTTTGACAATCACAAAGTATCTGGGTCAGTAGGAAAGAGGGCGATTTGTGAAATAGTAAAAATGTCCGTCTTTTGTCCTATAATGAATTTTATTGCAAAAAATGCAGACAACATGTCCCTCAAGAGCAACAAATGAAATTTCAACCAACATTAATTAAGAGAGGAGCTAAAATAATACTCATGGAATTAGAAAACGTGAAAATAATAGACTGCTTGAACTATTTTCCCATGGGCTTGTCAGTTCCTCCAAAAGCTCTCGATTTAACCCAAACGTTAAAAGATGGCTATTTTCCGAATTTCTTCAGCACTTAAGAAAATGAAAATTATAATGGTCCGTTGCCATGAATAGACTATTACAAGCCAGATGCAATGAAAACGAATGATCGCGATGTATTCCTACTAAAATGGTATGAAGAAAATAAAAACAAACAAATTCATTTAAATCCTCCATTCCAATGTAGTCCAAGGTGATTCATATAAACCCAGAGAGCCTGTCTCCTTAAGGATGCCGACAGTTGATTCAAGTTAATCGCAGATTTAAGATTCAAATGATGGTGGTGTCCATTGTGCAGTAGACCCAATTCTTTTAAAATAAAGCTATTATTTTCCTCTTCAAAAGCCTGAACATCAATAAAATGCTTTTGTCACTGAATTATTTACATACAATGGTGTTTTTTCTTCCATAGTCAACATTCGAATAACTTGATTATATTTCTCGCCTGAGTTCATTACCTGAGTTTTAAATAAATTCCTCTGCAATAATGGTTCAGCAATTGGTCGATTGTAGAAGGTTTTTGAAAGTAACTATACATATTGTACTACAAGATTGATTTAAGACCTCGCAAGCGTGAGCCTCTAAACTCAAATAAACCTTCAGATTAATAACATCGCAATGATCGGAAATAATTGGATTTCCTTTTAACAAAATACTATACATCTACTGGTTTGAAGAGCAATAATAATGTTCTTCCAGTTGAGAGGTTGTTTTTACATTTCAAATGTAATGGTTGGTATTTGGAAATACATGATACTCGTATAGATCTTAATTCCGGAAAGTGATTTTTATTGTTTGACCATCGCTTATTGGTTGTATTATTTCAATTTGTACACATCAGACAATGTAACGTGTGGTATTTTCTATTAGACTTTGAGTAGGTTTATTATTGCCTTTTCATCTTTTATCATCTTTTTTTTTTTCATCGGTGCGAATTAATTATATTAATCATCACCATTTGAAGTTATTCGTTTATAATCTGCTGTAATTTATTTAAAGGTACACAAAAATTAAAAAAGAAAGAACTGACATTGATTGAAGTGTTAGGAAACCACGATGAATCAAGTAAAATATCGCTTTCATTTTTATTCAAAAAAATATAGTTTTTAATACTTAATGGAATACTCACTCTTCTGGCCGGGGACTTCAAAATGAGAACACACTCTTTTTTTTTCTTGAGTTTGATTCGAGTTGTTTTATTTTCTAAGGAAAAATTGTTATAAATATAAGGATTACAATAGATGAAAATACTTACACCTTGTGTTCCCTCCAAGTGCCAGTTTGAAAATGCTAGAAGTTGAAAGAAGCAAAATAAAATCGGAAGTTTTGAGCAAAGCCACTGAACTGGGAGTATTTACTTTGAAAGGACTAATGACACTTGGAGAGAATGTTCACGAGGTGTGTACATATAATTAAAGTTAACACACTTGAAACGCCGCAACGTTCTGCGGCACAGGCCCGGCAGGTATTCTGCTAACCACCTTACCCAAAATTTGTGTTGGGCCTGTTGCACTTTTCGCCATTGCTTTCGGCTTACACGATAGTCTTATGCACGCGGATGTGGTGTCTGTTCGGAGTTAGGAGTGCCTAAAAGAAAATGGTTGGGAGTTAGTGGTTCATTATTGGGGGTGTCTAGTGGAATGTGTGTTAAAGGCCGCGAGTTTACGATATTCTCGGCTTCACACATGAGGCTGTAAAGACTGTGCTCCTGAAGGTCTTCGTTATATAGCGCATGCCCCATTGCTCTCTTCACGCTGTACACCAATCGTTCCCAGCATATCCCTGCATGAAGATTAAGAGGACAGTTGAAAACCCATTCAATTTTTGAGTTCGCAAGTACGTCCGCAATGATCCCGTGGTCCAGCTGTTTCAATTGTCTCTTCAGCTCTCTGTCCGTTCCTACGAAGTTTTTTGCGTTGTCGGAGCGTAAATGCACGGGAGTTCCTCCTCGGTTAATGAAATTGCGAATACACATCAGACATGTGTTGGTTGAAAGATCTTTCGCGATTTCCAAGTAGATTGCTCGAATCTAAGACAGGTGAATAAAATGGTCACATGTAGTCGATGTCTATACGAGAAGGGCCTCACAAACGGAGTAAGTCTATCTCCGTGCAATTGACCCATGAGCGGTTTGTCCGGCTTCGCCCTCTCTCTTTTACACACTTGACATCTTCCTGCCCCTTCGTACCTGGGTTCGAATATGCGGTATCCAAAATTGACGTCGTAACTCTGCTATAATCGTGCCTTCGTTCTGGTGTTTCCAAATTGGGTGGTATGAGTCCACAATCAGTTCAGTGATGATGTTTCTGCGGAAGTATTATTGGTCGACGCGTGCAGGTGGGAACAGCTTCAGCTGCGTTGATACGGCCGCTTATTCGCAAGTTACTTCTTGCGTCCAGATACGGAGTCAGCTTCCAAATTTTGCTCGAGCGCTCCACCTGGCTCGTGGCCTTCAACGCTTGGTAGTCGTCTGCATACTTTTCCTTTCGCACTGTTCGGAAAATTAAAAGTTCCGCGTTCTGCAACTCTTCAGCCGTCAATCTGCCGGCTACTCTTTCAAAGGGATCCGTAAAATAGGTTTTGATGAATCTGAGCACTAAGCGAATAACTCTTTTCAATCGATTGAAACTCGAATATCTATCAAACATTTTGTTGACCTTTATATTAAGGAGGAGCATTTTTTTGTCTCGTAGCTCTTCTACCGTTGACTTGTAGGGTTCGGCTGGTGACCATTCGCGCTCATCTCTACTTAAAAATGCGGGACCTTTCAGCCAGAAGAATTCTCTTTTACCATCCGATGCTCTCGTCCCAAAGTCTGCTGGGTTAAGTGCGCTTGGAAGCCACCTCCATTCCGATATCTCACTGCTATCCAGAATTTCACTCACACGATGAGCTACGTACGGTTTGTATCGCCTATGGTCCGACCTTATCCACGCCAGCATGGTTTTCGAGTCACTACACATCACAGTCCTACTTTGTTTAACTTCGTGACACCGGACTACCATGCCACGTAGGTGCTTTGCCAGTACTGCAGATTGAAGTTCTAGCCTGTTAATCGACGTTAGTTTTAAAGGAGCAGACTTCATTTTCCCAGCTATGAACGCCAACTCTACCCTTTCGTTCCCGTCTGGTATTCTCCAGTAGGCAACCGCCGCATAGGCTTGCTCGCTAGCATCTGCGAATTTATGCAACTCGAATGGTGTTGATACGAAGACAGCACTGTTACAGCGGTTACGTTCAAGTTCTTAATCTCTTCTAATCCTTGGATCCAAGGATCCCTTAAGTAACCCCGGATCGATCCTACCAAATGCCATGATGAATTTTAATGCGTTGCGATTAGCGTCCCAGTGTAACCCTAATACCTTTTCGTACTGTCCTGTTTCTTCTTTGTCAAGGTTAAAAGTCGAAGGCCCTGGCACGCCCTCACCAAACCTTTGAGCTACCTGTTTTAAATTCGATACGAAGCTTTTTAACTCAAAACCCCCTTGCTTATGGATCCAGACTACCTGTTCGATAATTTGAATTGAGTCTTGTTCCATTGAGAAGCTGCAGGAAGTCGTCCACGTAGTGATTGTATAAGATGGAATTGACCTCACGTGGAAACTTGTCTTGGAATTCTGCGGCGTTACGATACTTGATAAACTGCGTTGAGCACGGTGAACAAGCAGCTCCGAACGTCATCGATGTCATTACATGCTCTTCCAGCTCATCCTTAGGAACGTTTCTCCAAGCAAACCTCTGTGCCGTTTGATCTTCCACTCGGATCTGCACCTGATGGAACATTTCGACAATGTCAGCGCAGACTCCTATATTCCTTTGTCTCAACTTCATTAAAACCATTGTTAAGGGCTGAGACAAGTCCGGACCACTTATTAGTTTAGAATTAAGTGAGACGCTATCAACCTCAGCAGTTGCATCGAATACCATTCATAGCTTGTGTGGCTTGTTCGGACTGATCACTCCGAAGTGCGGTAGATACCAAGTGCGATTATTCTTTATCATCGCTTTGTCTTTTCTCAACCTCCGTGAGTAACCCTTCCAAGCATAATCATGCATGATCCGAATATACACCTCACGAAAACCTGCATTTTGTTGAAACTTCTTCTGCAGTGCAAGGAATCTCCTTACCGCCATCTTTCTGCTCTCATCAAAGCAATCCTGTCGCAAAACGACCATTTATTTGTACTGTTGTAGATTCAAGCAACTTGTTCGCCCTATCCACCTCGTCGGAGTCCATTGTCTTTCCAAAGGCTTGTTCTTCCAGTTTGTCTTCCGCAATGTAATTCTTCACCAACTTTTCAATCATATCCTGGCGTTCAGTTTGAATAAAGAGTGTACGATTGCAATCAGCAGTGTCCGTTCCCCCAAGTCCATACACAACCCATCCGAGCTTTGTCAAAACTACAGCCGGACTCTTCCATCCGTCAGATCCGATCCTGCTGGCTACCCCTAGGTGTACGTTGTCCAATCCAATTAACAGCTCTGGTGTTGCACCCTTGTAATCAGCAATCGGAAGACTCTTCATGTGACGATACCTTGTGTGAAATTCCGTGATGGCTAGAATTTGCGTAGGTAGCTGAATATCCTTCACAGTCCTAACCCCTTTGATGGCAAACTTCCTTCATTTCGGTCCCACTCCAGAAATGTCCATGTCCACTCGGCTTGATTGCTCTGCCGACGTTTTATTTCCAAACCACTGCAGCTCCAAATTTTCCTCGGCACCTTTTAAGCCTAGACGATCCGCTAGATTTTCATTTATCAGCGATACTGTGGAGCCCTCATCTAACAAAGCGTAGCTATATACTTCCCTACCTTTTGCGTATAAGATTACTGGCAGTATTTTAAATAGGAGTCTATTGGTACACGAATTCACAATTGAGTTGGTAAGAACTCGCTGATTTGGCTGACGTATTACACTTTCTTCGGGCCCCGATGAATGCAAAAGCCCATGCAGCTTCTTACTACAGTCCTTAAAATCACACTTATGCCGCTGTGAACAGTTCTTACTTCGATGACCTTCACCTTAACAATTGAAACACAACCTCGTGTAACTCACGAAATGCCACCGTTAATTCTCGCTTATTTCCTTGAATTGCCTACACCTCTCAATATTATGATTTGCGCTACAAGTTTTGCAGTTACCCACTACCTCACCTGCATGGAAGAACCTCGATCGTCCACCACCCTTGGTATCGCCCTGTGGAGACTGGTCGCTTTCAGTTACGCAGATGGAGCTCACCACGTTGGCTAGCTCCTGCAGCCAGGTACTAAAATTCTTGATGCTTGAGTTTGTTATCGTGGCTGCGTATCTAGCCCAATCCAGTCTCCTTTGAATTGGTAATTTCCTTATAAGTTCCTTTATAAGAGTGGGATTGGATAAGTGTTGTGTGCAACCCGCCGCCTCTAAGAAAGAAGACAGGTTCTGTACCTTGGTAGAAAATGGTACTAACTGCTCCACACGATTCTCAGCAATGGGTAGAACGCTTCTTATTCTCGCTATTTAGCTTCTCACAAGTTGGTCTGGCCTGCCATTCTGGAGTATCTTCATCACTTGTCCACCGTTGGCACTGTGTATCAGCAGACACTCAACGGTCTCTCTTGCCTTTCCCTTCAGGGACATTTGTAGACGCAGCATGTTTTGACGATCGTTGTATCCATACTCTTCGGTGGTCATCGAAAACAATTCCATAAATATGGGCCATACCTCTGGCTAACCGTCAAACTCGGGGAGGTTATAGAGCTTCAGTGCCTGCTGCGGTCTAGAGGTTGATAGCGTTCGGCTTAGCTTACTCGAGACACTTACTAACCCGACCTCACTTGCATTTGATCCTGTTGCTGTTGCGATTTCGTTGCCCCTGGCAATCTGTGATTGTAAGTCCTGTATGTGCTGTATTATCTCGTTGAGCCTCTGCTCAACAGATGGAGCTGTTGCTGGCGGTACTTCTTAGTGGCATATGATTACTTCGTCGTTTTCGGCACGTTCTCCCCTCTTTCTCGTTGTCGGTGGCATCTCCTAACGGCGACAATGTAACTCTCTAACCTACCTAACCACTAGCGCACACAATTCCCAGAACCAAAAAATCCCCAACCAAAAACTCAAAAGCACTCACCTGCAGGTTCACGAACTATTTTGTTTGAGTCGCCGGGTCGCTCTGTTGCTGGACCTGACTAACTATCTTCCTAGTTTCAGTCGCTGCTTGACGTAATTCCTTTTTTGGCGTTGTTAAAATATCACGAATGCTTGCTGAAATTGGTGTTGACGGTGAGACGTTGCTCCGCTGCTATTTTATTGTACGGGTGCTTCACTTGCTTGATGTCGTTTCTTTTCTGGGCAACCGGTTCAAACCAAATTTAAAGCGTGGTGGGTGCTCCTCTGCCGGGCACGCTAACCTCAAAATTTGTCACTTAGATAAAAGGTAAAATAACAGCTGTTCTGGCACGCAACTTCAAAATGAGAACACACTCTTTTCTTTTCTTGAATTTGATTCGGGTTGTTTTATTTTCTAAAGAAAAATTGTGATAAATATAAGGATTACAATAGATGAAAATACTTACACCTTGTGTTCCCTCCAAGTGCCAGTTTGAAAATGCCGGAAGTTGAAAGAAACAAAATAAAATCGGAAGTTTTGAGCAAAGCCACTGAACTGGAAATATTTACTTTGAAAGGACGAATGACACTTGGAGAGAATGTTTAAGTGGTGTGTACATATAACTAAAGTTAACACACTTGAAACGCCGCAACACTCACATTACGACTAATGTCAATTTAGACACGATTTAACTCAACGAATTTCACCGAATAAGAAAGCTTTTTCCATTATTTATAAGTTTTGTTTTTGCAACTGCCATTCCATCAGTTTAAGGTACAGTACCCTCAATGTAAATATATCTTTCTGATGGTAAAATATTAGGATTTTGATGTTGGACACAATATGAATATGAAATATCTATTTTTCCAATACTGTTCAGGTATGGTGACTAAGTATGGTATTCCAGTGTTGAGATACTCTCAAGTCTCGGTTCTTCGGAAATCTTTAACATACTTAAAGGAATTGATTTTAATTTTTAAATTAAACCTACATAGATATAATAAAATCTGTTTATGTTGTTCTGAAAGTCTTGATACTCTTGATACTCTGTTAGGTGTTGATTGTATATTAACAGTAGTGGCTTTAATACCTGTTCTTTGGTAATCTAGTGTGGGTGAAAAATAATCGTATACTATCATTGTTGTGGCTTAAGATGTAATTGAATTGTTATGGTTTCTCCTCGAAAATCTATTGGATTTCCCTCTTGGTTCAAGACATTCAAATTTATTGAACTTAGAGTTCACAGGTAAATAGGTAATAATTCGTGGAACTTCCAGTTTTTTATATCCAGGGCTAACCTTAATAGAAAATTCATGTTCATAGTCAATTTAATTACATTCGATACGTACAATATTCACCCAATTTATGTTTACATAAGATCTGATTCGAGCAATTTGTTAGGAGTAAGCTTTTTCTACTGATTCCCAAAAGTGAGTATATGGAACTAGATTGAGAGAAATCGGTTTCCATGTTACTATAAATCTCACACTTATGTGAGAGTATTTTTGTTCGCCCTTATTTTGATTGATATTTAGTTTGGATTTTCCTTTTTATATAGTTTGATAGCCTCTTGAATAAATTTTTTTTATCTTCGATTTCGTATGAGCCAATAGGAAAAGTTATTTCGTTACTACCGAAATGAAAACTATTATTTAATGAATCTACAATATATTCAGTATGGAATTATAGGTCTGGAAATCAACTAAACCACACACGTAACCAGACTTTAAAATAATCGGTGGAAAAAACTCTATAGGAAAATACTCTATAGTTATCCTTCATTTATTTATATTTAACATTCAAGTAGAAATTGCAGACATGACCAAATATAATATGTAGTATTAAGATTTTGATAATTGTTATAATTATAATTGAATATTTTTACTAAGATATCTTACAACTTCTATAGGTGGTTTAAAATTACCAAAACTATCAAAGTATTTTATTTTATATTGATTCTTCACATAGGCTACCTAATGTGATCCCTTTTCGATCTCCTCATCTAAATTGGTCTTTCATGTAAACATTTCGAAAATCAGGAATATGGGTCTTTATAAATTTCTTAATGCCAATATTAGTGAGAGCACCATTAGGTAGGTTTATTTTAAATTTTTCCATAGGAAGAAATTCTTCCAATTGTTGCTTGGCAGCTTTTGCCAAGCCATATCAGAAGCTCCTCCAGCTACCCGTCCAATCGCTGATAGTCCAACTAAGACACGTAAAAGAAGTAAAAAACCTCCAACCTTCGGGGGATATTAAGATTTTTTGGTTTATTTTTCATAACTTTTTTAGTTGCTTGCAAGGCACTGGATATAAGTTCATCTAGAACTGTGCTTATAGGATCCTTAATAGCATTTCTAGCTCCTTTAACAGCTTTTTAAATAAATTACTTTCTTTACAAAAGTTTCTTTTTCTAAATTTGATCCATTTAGTTTGACAGCCCATCCCAAGTTCTGTTTTTGCCTTTATCACATTTGTTACCAGTATGCTATTAATTACCATATTTCTGGTATTGAAGAATGTTTTGCATGTACCATCTGCTAGGCTTTTTCAGCTGGAATTCGGTCTGCAATATTTCTGCCTTTCAAGCTTTTATTATTGGCGTATGTGATTTCGCAACAATCCAATTCATTTACCCCACGATCTATTCTAGCTAAACGTTTTTCTATTTTAGTACCTGGGCAACACAAATTATTTAAAGGAAGATGCAATTCAAACGGTAATTTATTGATTAAGGAATTAACTAATCTGTACCTTGAAAATGTTTATTTCGTATTGATAGATTTAACATAAAAATCACGCATGTAATACTACACCGTCCTTGATGAGAACGCTGATTATTGACAATATAAAATCTATTAATCATAACAATTTATACAGAATGCTTTCATTTGATAAAATGAGATTCATAAAACAAACAGATAGTATTAGACCTAAAAACTATGATAACCAAATCGTAAAGAAAATGAAACATAGTGAACTTTTTCCAAATAGTTTTCGAGGTAAAACCTATGTTATGTTAAGCATCTTTCTGGATCCGAATGGTTTAAAAGTTGAAAATATTTACATTTATTCAAAATCACTAAGCCAGTAAAAGGGTATTCATAACCCATTGGTGCGCGCGTGGAATTATAAAAAAAAAAAAATAATACAGCCCTGTCAGAAACTGGCCCGTTAAAATCCTCCTAATATGTCAATTTATTTTAAAAGCATATATGAATGTAAATCCACATATACTTAATAAAATCATTAAAGCTAGAAAAGATTTACAAAGAAATTACATGCTCCTTAAAACTAGTAAAGGAGTAGTAAACTAAAAAGAAAGAGATTTTGAAAATACTTCCCAACCAATAGTTGAACCGATAAAAGAAATTGTAAAATTATATTAAAAGCGCCAGCGAACGGTTCAAATAAAATGCTTATATAGAAAGGAATGTGGAACAACCTAGACGACCACTAATATTTCAAAGTACTCCTAAAGAAAAAAATCAAATTGAACAGAGTCTCAAGACTTCCTCGGCAGAAGAAATTTCATTTAGATCACCTACTGTTGTATAAAGTTAGTACCATAAGTATAGTTCCACAACTTATACATATAATGCATATGTCAAACTTTTATATATGATACGTATAACAATTTTAAAGGAATGAGCACAATAAAAGAATGTTTAAAAGCAATGGCAAATCGAACCTACCCGAGTCAATATCTATTATTTCAACAAATACAAAACATGGCGCAGCCGAATTAACATTAAATAGTTATGTTTGGAACAAGAGGACAATCAAAAAAGAAAGCAAATCAGAAAATACAAAAAGTGAATAAAACTGATAGCAGTTTTTCGGAAGAATTAAGTGACATTGAAAGTGAATCAAGGGACATTAAAATAGATAATACCACTAAAGTAAAGTCTATAAATAGATTAAAAAGTAGTGAAAAAATAAACAAAATGGAATTTAAGGTGCCAAGTCATCTAGTCATGGATGGGAATCTCTCAGAGAATTTCAAAAAATTCAAACAAAGGTTTGAAATATATATGTGTGCATCAGAAAGTAACACCAAACAAGAAACAGTTAAAATTGCAATACTTCTTAACCTTACCGGAGATTTTGCTGTTGACGTTTACAATACTTTCCCTGCTGACAGAGTGAAAACGTTAGAAATAGTTCGAAGTGTACTGTAATCCTAAAAAAGACGAACTGTATGAGCGGTTTAAACTATATAACAGAACACAAAAGGAAGAAGAGACATTCGATCACTTTCTTACTGATGTGAAGCAATTGGCCAGTACGTGTGAATTTCATGAAGATGAACTAAGCAAAGCTATCCGGGATAGAATCATTTTTATACCAAAAAAAATTACTTGCGGTCGGAAATATATCTTTAGAGGAAACCATTAAAAAAATTTCGTCTATTTGAAATAGAAAAATCATGATGAGAAGACGTCCAAAATACAAAAGAACATGAGATCAAGCAACAAACAGGAAGCTCATCAATCAACATTATAAAAACATCACCTAGTATCAGTACTTATAAAAATAAATTTGAAACTAAAAGTCTAACGCAAAATTCAAATCCTAATAATAATTTCTCTTTAAAACAGGTTCAAATAAAGGGTACGAGTGTTGTGAACGATGTCATAAGCAGCATCCCCCACATAAATGTCCAACATTTGGAAAAGTTTGTTTGAAATGTAATTTAAAAAAGCATTTTTCGTATGCATGTAAAACGCAAAAGGTGAATGAATTAACACTTCAAAACAATAATGAAAATTATCAAATGGATAACATTGGCAATCTAGATGAAATCAATTTTTTTATATATGATATTAGTACAAAAAACAAAATTGTTGGATGGAATCTATCACTGTAGTATCAACCCCAATTTTATTCAAGCTAGATTCAGGAGCTGAGGTAAATGTCTTTCCAACTTCGTATTTTTCTCGTATTAGAACTCAAAAAAAAAAAATTAAGCCGTGTTTGAGCACTTTAGAAGCGTTTGCAGGAGAACTTATTCATCCAAAATATATTGTAGCCTTGTTTTAAAATGTACTACAAACAAAAGAAGTTTAAATCAAGAGTTTCTTATAGTATATAGGAATACAGTTCCTATTTTATTTATTATTGCATGCGAGAACCTAGGTTTAGTAAGTCGCCCTAATGTTAATACAATTCAGGATCCAAAACATAGAATTATTAAACAGAACATTGACATTTTCACAGGTATAGGAAAATTTTCCATACCCTGCCACATACAAATCGATAGCACAATTTGCCCATCCATTAAGTCACCACGTCGCTTACTTGTTGCCTTAATTGAACCAGATAAATAAGTTCTCGAGAAACTAGAATCAAGTGGTATAATAAAAATAGTTCACAGTCCAAAGGGATAGGTAAGTAATCTAATTATTGTTGAGAAGTCAAATAAAACAAATAAACAAATTCGAGTATGTTTGGATCCAAAGGATTTAAATAAAGCACTTAAACCTGAAAATTTTTTAATACCCAAATTTGAATAAATTAGGGACAAACTCTGCGGCAGGAAATACTTCTCGGTTTTAGATTTAAAACACGGATTCTGGCAGATCGAACTTGATGAGTCTTCAAGTGAATATTGTACATTCATTTCACCTTTCGGTTTTTTAAATTCTCTCGCCTTCCTTTTGGTAATAGTGTAGCACCGGAGATTTTTCAAAAATATACTTATCAAAATTTTAGTACATTACCGGGAACATTTGTTTATATACATGATCTGATTATTTTCGGTAAGGTAAATTTAGTCTTTAAAAGGGCTCAAGAAATAGGAGTTAAATTCAATGAAGAAAAATTTCAATATAAAATGAAAAGTGTTAAATACATTGGTCACATATTTTCAGAATTAGGAATAACCCCATATCCTGCTAGGGTAAGAGACATTTTAAATTTAGAAAACCCAACAAACAAAAAAGATCTTCAAAGTATTTTAGGCATGATTAATTACGTTCGTAGTTTCATACCAAATCTAGCTTAAATTTCTGATTGCTTGCGAGAATTGTTAAAAAAGGAAAATGATTTTGGATGGTGTGTCATTCACACTCAAACTTTAGAAAAGATAAAATATTTAATCGCAAATGCCCCAATCCTGAAGATGTTTGACGGGCTTAGACCAATTGTTCTCCACTGGTAAATATTTGTAAGAAAGATTTAGATAAAATATATTGTCCTAGATTACAACGAATGAAATTAAAGTTGTTAAAATATAATTTAAATGTAGTATATGTTCCAGGCAAATATCTTCATACTGCAGATTTGTTGTTGTGATCATATTTGATTAATAATGAAAAAGAAGATTTCAATAAAGTTGTTCATTCGTTAAATATTAATGAATATCGAAAAAAGCAATTAAAATACGAAACAGAAAACGATAAAGTGCTTTCAAAATTAAAAAGTTTTTGAAGCCTGGCTTCAAAAATAGATTTAAATATAGCTCTGCTTGAATATAGAAATACTCCATTATCGGGAATGCAATATTCACCAGCCAACTTTTGTTTAATAGGCGCGTACGGACTAAGATTCCCATACACGTTAACCTACTTATTCCAAAAATTCCTACCAACGTTGAAGATTCCATCCGCAAATCCAAAAATATAATAAAAAATTATTACAACAAAACCTCATATGTAAAAAAAGACTTTTCGTTAAATGATGCATTGCATCGTATGGATGCAAAAATCTGATAAAAAATGGTACCCGGGAAAAAATATTAATATATGTAAGGAACCAAGGTTATATGTAGTGGAATTAAATGAAGGGGGAAGGTATAGACGGAATACGTCTTCTATATATATAAAAAAATGTTGTCAAAAACGAATGATGCTAATGATCTCATTTGGCATTCAATCATTTTCAATATACATCTTTTTTTTATGAAAGATATGGTCGAGAAGAAGGTTTTAAGCTATGTGCTATGTGCTTATGTGTTTTGGTTTTCGATTTATGGCTGTTTTTGTGAGCATACGTTTATACGTGTATATGCGTGTAGTGCTTACTAAAAATTGCAGCTAGAAGAGTAGCCAGAGCTGCTCAAACAAATCATGAACGAGCTGAAATTAATGCGGTTAATTGGCAGCGTGTGAGAGCTGCACAACGAATAAATTTGGTGCGTGGTGCATTTACGGATGATTCAAATCTGAACTATGCTTCTCTTGATGTGGTTTCAATTGGATTAATGACTGCTGTGTGTAGTCATGTGCAAGTGGTCAAGTGAAATTGCCCGAATTAAATCCACCACCAGAGCCATTGCGGTCATAGCTCATTAGTGGACAGCCCGAATCTAATCACTTTTTGAAAAACATTCGAAACTACAATTCATGTTTTCAAATGACTTCTTTCGGTGCAACAAACATTGTTCGTGCCCAATTTATGCGTACTTTTAAGGTAAATATTGCACATGACACATTTCATGTTAATTTTGATGATTGTAACACGTTCGATTGTGAAAATTTTGATATTCAACAGATTCAAGGCCAAGTATAAAATCGACTTGGTTCTTTATTACCTTTTCCCGATCAAAGTTATCAATTTCTGCAGATATACCTTGTTGGTAATCCATCTGTTGAAACTAATCGACGTTGTGACATTTCGACAAATATAAAAAGGCATAAAAAGGTTCAATGCACCGACCATCGACGAAGTCGCTTCAATTCACGCGATATTGTTTTGCATCGTCGAAATAATCAATTGCAGAGAGTTTGTGAAACGCATCGTTGCTATGACGCATTACAGTATCCACTTTTGTTTAGTCGTGGAGAGGATGGATATCATTTGAATATTAAAATGAGATATGCCTCTACCGATACGTAATTATATTTTTTGTGATTTTCAATAATTTTTCCAATTTTTGAATATTTAGATTTTAAAAGAAAAATTTATTGACTTTCATTTAAGGTGTCGAAACTAATAAAAAAGTTAGTTCATTGAGTTATTATTCATATCGACTAATGGTGCGTCAAAATGAAGTAAATTACATTTTTCATTGTCGCCAACTCTTTCATCAGTTCGTTTTTCATATGTATGTCAAAATTGAAATGGAGAGGTTGAATTTTATCAGGTTCAATCAGAAGAAACCTCGTTCTGAAGAATACATCCATTTACGAGATGCAGTAAACAGTGATGGAAACGTCAATGAATTGGGAAAAATGATAATATTGCCATCGTCATATCAAGGCAGTCCGAGACACATGCATGAATATGCACAAGATGCCATGACGTATGTTCGTCACTATGGCCGTCCGGATTTGTTTATTACTTTCACTTGCAATCCAAAATAGACGGAGTTGAATGATAATTTGTTTACTGGACAAAATTCAACCGATCGCCATGATATTACTGCCCGTGTATTTAACCAAAAGTTAAATTTCATTGTGAAAAGCGAAATTTTTGGTAAAATTAAATGTTGGATGTACTCCGTTGAATGGCAAAAGCGTGGTTTGCCGCATGCACATATCCTTATTTGGTTGGTTGACAAAATCATATCAGATCAAGTGGATGCTTTGATTTATGCAGAAATCCCTGATCCAGCTGTTGATCCGGAATTGTAAAATGTTGTTGAGCAGAATATGATCCATGGCCCCTGTGGCAAAAATAACATTCATTCTCCATGTATGGTTAATGGAAAGTATCCAAGATCTTTAGTGCCGGAGACAGTCACTGGAATTGATGGCTATCCGTTGTATCGTCGGCGATCTGTTGAAGACAATGGTCGATGTATTACCATCAAAGTACGAGGTCAAAATGTTGAAGTCGATAATCGTTGAATTGTACCGTACAGTCCGTTTTTATCGAAAGTATTCAAAGCGCATATCAACGTTGAATACTATAATTCTGGTAAATCGATTATGTATATTTGCAAATACGTCAACAAAGGCAGTGATATGGCAGTCTTCGGAGCTGCTGATCCGAATAGAAATTATGAAGTGTTTCAATATCAAATGGGACGATATATCAGTAGTAACGAAGCAATTTGGCGTATATTTTCATTTCATATAACATACATGAAAGACGTCCAACAGTTCTCCATCTTGCTGTACATCTTGAAAATGGCCAACGTGTGTACTTTACAATTGCAAATGCTGCTGATAAAGCACTTTCACCACCAAATACGACGTTGACTGCTTTTTTTTAAAATTGTGTGCAGTTGATACTATTGCTAGAACGTTATTGTATGCTGAAGTACCAACATATTTTACTTGGAATGCATCAAAAAAAGAGTTTCAGAGACGTAAGCAAGGAAGTCCTGTTGATGGTTATTCGAATGTGTTTTCCAGTGATGCTTTGGGCCGTGATAATACAATGATGAATGTTTTTATTTGCGGTTGTTATTGGTTAATGTACGTGGACCTAAATCGTTTTCTGATTTACGAACAGTTGATGGAGTATTATGTGCTACGTACCGAGAAGCTTTCCAAAAATTAAATATGTTGGAAAATGATGTGCATTGGAATGAAACTCTTGCTGCGTAAGTGCTCATCCAAATCAAATACTAACTTTGTTTGCAATTATTTCCATTTCCATTTCCAGTTTTCCATCTAATCTATTACATTTATGGACAAAGTATCGAGACTATTTATCGGAAGATATATTGCATCGAGTTCGTCGATTGACTTTTGAATCAATGTTGGACTATACACCAGAAATATACAATGATGCATTGATTATGATTAAAGATTTGTGTTTGGCCATTTGTAATAAAGCATTAACACAGTTGGGATTGACATCACTAATCGTTCTATGCATGATTTTTTCGAGCTGTAGTTGCAAAGTGAATTGCGATACGATTGCGTCGAATTGAATGCATATGTTGTGGAGAATCATCCGAAATTGAATGTTGAACAGAAGGTGGCATATGATAAAATCATTCGAGCTGTTGATAGTGGAACAGGTAGTTTTTATTTTTTGGATGCACCAGATGGTACTGGCAAAACACTTTTAATTTCATTAATTTTGGCCACGTTGCGTTCTACAAATAAAGTTGCGTTGGCATTGGCATCGTCTGGCGTAGCAGCTACTTTATTCGAACTGCACATTCTGCGCTTAAATTGCCATTGAATATTCAAGTTATTGAAAAGCCAACTTGCAATATTTCAAAAACATCTGGAAAGGCAAAATTATTGCAGCGTTGTGACATAATTATTTGGGACGAATGTACCATGGGAAACAAAAAATCTGTCGAAGCGTTAGAACGAAGTTTGAGAGACATTCGAAATAATGGTGCATTATTTGGTGGTGTATTGATATTATTAGCTGGTGATTTCAGACAAACATTGCCTGTTATACCTAGATCAACCCCAGCTGACGAAATCAATGCTTGCTTGAAATCTTCATATCTATAGAGATCTATATCAACTTTGAAATTAACCACTAATGTACGTGTACAATTACAAAATGATCCATCTGCAGCTACGTTTACTGAGCAATTGTTAAAAATCGGAAATGGAGCAATGCCCGTTGATGAATTTGGATTGATCACATTGTCAGGTGATTTCTGTCAATTTATGCAGTCCAAAGAAGAGTTGATTGAAAGTGTTTTTCCGCATATTGAGCAAAAGCCATGCTTGGTTGAGCGATAGAGCAATTTTAGCTGCGAAGAACAAAGATGTCAATGAATTGAATTTTGTTATTCAATCGAAAATTCCTGGTGATTTGGTTTCATAAAAATCTGTTGATACCGTTACCAAGGAAGATGAAGTAGTGAATTATCCTACTGAATTTTTGAATTCATTGGATTTGCCAGGAATACCACCGCATAATCTTCGATTGAAAGTTGGAGTCACGGTCATTATGCTACGGATTTTAAGTCAACCACGTTTGTGCAATGGTACGAGGCTTTCTGTTAAAAAGCTGATGCCAAATGTTATCGAGGCAACTATCTTGACTGACGAATTCAAAGGCGAAGAAGTTTTCATTCCACGCATTCCAATGATACCTTCTGATATGCCATTTGAATTTAAACGTTTTCAATTTCCCGTTCGTTGGCCTTTGCTATTACCATCAATAAATCTCAAGTTCAATCGTTAGGATTATCCAGTTTTTTCACATGGGCATTGTATGTTCGCGTTCCTGTTCGTGTGTAGGAAAACCTTCGGTTTTATAAATCTACACCGATAATTCGAATAGCAAAACAAAAAACGTTGTTTACCACAGAGCATTGAGCATTACAATAAAGAAGTGTTATATAATTCCTTCTTATGTTCGCAAAGTTCATAGCACTCGTAGCCGCAATTAAAACAATAGAACGTATAAATGAAGTAAACTTACAAATATATCAAGCTAGTATTGATAAAACTAAATAGTTATATACATATATTTAGTCATAAACGGTTTATTTGAAATTTGAGTATGAAGTTATATTAAATTTTGCATCATTGTGTCTATTTATTTGATAAGAGAGATGTTGTATAAAATTAGTACGATAAGTATAGTTCCACAACTTATATATAATACATATGTCAAGCTTTTATATATGATACGTATAACAGTTTTAAAGGAATGAGCACAATAAAAGAATGTTTAAAAGCAGTGGCAAATCGAACCTACACCAGTCAATATCTTTTATTTCAACAAATACAAAACACCTACTATCTGTATGCTAACACAATCATTGGTGCGAATCTATGTTCCGTATTTTGATAGGAAATTACTTTCTGTGAAATTGGATAGATATATTAACGAAAACAATGACTTCGTTATGAGTTAATTTTTTTTTTAAATCACAATATACTGATGAGTATTTACAAAAATATTAACATATTTTACAAAAGACGAATGTACAGGGTGACTGACTCGAACTGCTATTTTCAAATTGTATCTGTTGTTTTCAATTTGTCCACCTTTGGCGCAAATAGTGGCCACTGCACGCAAGTGGCTCTGCGGTATTTTAGCCCATTCCCGGCGTAGTGCTTGTTTGAAGTGGTCCAAACTTTGGTATTTTTTAGTGCCAACCTTCGCCTTCAAAATACCCCAGACAGAGAAATCCAACGGATTTGCATCCGGAAAATTTGCAATCCATTGTGTCGAAGAAATGAAGTGTGGAACATTGTTTTTTAACCAATCGACGGGCCGAGTCTTGTTGAAATGGCCACGGTCTTTGACCAAAAATACGAACGGAGAGCGATCATCGGCGGTTATGGCGGCCCAAACCATCACCGTCGGTGCTGCCTGCTTTCTGGTGGCCGTCCGAAGGTGTAAATTTTCGAAGGACCTCTCTGGCAAGTAAACTCGGTCATTTTGTTTGTTGACATATTGCTCTATAACAAATAGCGACTCATAGGGAAAAACCAAATTCAGCAACTCACCACTTTCGTGCAAGCGTAGCAAATCCTGCGTTCTTTCGACTCTAACTTTTTTCTGTTGCGGAGTAAGATCGTGTACTATTTGGAACTTTAATGGCTTGAGCCCAAGCTCATTTTTCAGTATGTGTTGCATCCGTTCCAACGATATGTTGAGTTCACGAGCCATTTTCCTTCCACTTCGACGCGGATTTCGCTCAATTCGAGACTACACTTTCCGAACCATTTCTGCCGATGTTTCTGTTTTTCGAGAAATAAATGATTTATTCACGTTGAGGTGCTGGAGGGCTCTAACGATAGCTATTTGGTTTTCTAGCCAAATATAAAGCAATGAAGCTATCACGTTTGAATTCCATAGCGGATAAAAATTTTTCAACACAACTGAAACGCAAATTGTTTAAAAGGCCTATAAATAATAAAATTATCTGTCATGTGTCAAAACTTGAGCTCACTGTCATGAACGGTTTGGAAATTATAGCAGTCTGAAGTTGGTTGCAGTTCGAGTCAGTCAGGGTGTACACATGAGAAACTTTGAAAATACCTCACAAGTGAGGGGTAACAAAGATAAAAAGTATATATAAACAAAATTATTTTAAAATCTACACTTAAATGTGAAAAGCAAAGTTGGTAAATCTTATTTAAGTACAACTGATATGATATACTCTAGCAACCCTATCGATTATGTGTACTGGGATAACCCAAACGAACTTGTGGACAGATTATGACTTTTGATTGCATCCCAAAGCGCAGGTAATAATAACCTCAGCAATGACATAAACTCTATTGCAGAGGAGCTACGCGAAGCAAATATCATATTGTACATTAACACTGAAGAATAGCCGATTAATTTTTAAAAGTAAAGTAAGTAAAATTAGTGTCGACAAGTCCAGGCGAAGTGCAAAGCAGTTATCGGATGTAACAGCTGGTCTTCAAAGACCTTCTGGTGAAGGATTTAAAATGTAAACCTCTGGTGATTTTGATGTCGAAGGAAAATGTCTTAACGATGTGCGAAAATCAAGGCGATCAACAAAAACTACATAGACGATAGAATTGACTTTCTAAATAATTGACTGATCGTTGTGCGGCAGTACATTAATAGTAGCTTTAACAGACTTACGGATGAAACTAAGACTACGAAACTATGTCGATATCGGATAGAAAATGCATTTTAAAAATGTCTCATACATTGAATGAAAAACCTGAAAAACATGAGGAAATACTGCGTGAATTTTCTAATACGCAAAACTTGAATACGATTATTTTACTTAAGAAGTAAATTTTTGAAAAAAAAACACTGAATGGAAAATCGAAGAAATCAATTCTGAAAGGAAAACTTATCCGCCATTATAGAACTTGCTACACTTACTCTTCTTCATTCTAATTTAAAATTGTTCAAATAATTTAAAATCCATTAGTAAGCATCTGTAAATTCATAAGATATGATATCTGGCTTTGAAATTTTTTTAAAAGTAAACCAACACATATTATTAGAGGGACATTTCCTTGAGATTATTGAATGAATTTCTTATCTAAGGCAATTCGAAAATGTTTCCCACATCTCATCAATCCATGGTTGTCATTTTGTTAGCTGCCCATGGTCTTCAAATTTATGCAAGGATCGACCAGATAATTGAAAATAAATTACTTAAAGTAAAAAAAATAATAATATAAAAAATAAAAAAAACCCAACATACTAGTATTGTTTAGTTTTATTTTCCAAGTAATGATTTATAAAAGAGAAATATTCAGCTTTTTTTTATTATTCCATATGATGACTAAACGAAACGTTATAGAGGAATTACACAAACCTCCGCGAAGGCGTATCAATAGGCGACGAATTAAAAAAAAAGGATTATATGATTTATGGCAAGCAGACTTGGTTGAAATAATACCGTACAGTCAGGAAAATGAGTCATACAAGTACTTAATGACAGTTTTTGATACTTTTTTTTTTTTAAATATGCTTAGGCTGTCCTATGAAAAAACAGAACGTCTTCACTGGTGGCATAGGGCATGGAGACAATTGTTAATAGTTCTCTTCGCAAACCGAAAAATTTACAGATAGCCGATTGAAAGGAGTTTTCATACAAAAATTTTTATCATTAATTGATAAAGAAACACAATATTTATCACTATTCAACGTATAGTGTATTGAAAGCGTCCATTGTTGAACGATTCAATAGAACTTTAAAAGAGAAGATGTGGAAAAAATTCAGCTTCAACGGTGACTACAAATGTTTACACAGTCCAAAAGACTTACTTCAAACATGCAATAATTCTGTACATTGAATAATAAGACTGCGATTAATCGATGTTAATAAGAAAAATTCCCAACTGGTCTACTGAAGTATTTACAATAAAAAAAATTAACATGACAAATCATGTCACATATATCCTGGATGATTTCCAAGGTCACCCAATTCAGTGTGGTTTCTATGAGATGAACCTCCTTACAACCCAACACTCCAGTGTATTCCTTGTGCAAAAAGTATTGCAAATAGGAGGGGAACAAGTATATGTGAAATGGCTTGGTCTTCCACGCGAATAGAGCTCGTGGATAAATGAAAGAAATCTCTGAAGGTAATATATTTTCCTATTAATTATGAAAATTTTTTCTTACGGCGTTTTAGTTTGGGAGGTGAGACGCTTTTTTTGTGTACTGCAACTTTATTTGAAAAATAACACTAAAACCTTCTTCGGAATTATTGTTATTATTGTTATCTTCAAGGTGGATAGTAAAATATTTATTAATTGGGCTTCCATATTCTTTTATTTTTCAAATATATTTGTTGGCGAATAAATTTAAACACTTTAGGATAATAAATTGCATTAACAATAAATTGAATTAATAAAATGAAATATGTAAGTATTATTTTTTCTACCCTTATAGACCTTTTTAGTCTAATTGCTGTCATCTTAATTAAATAAAATGCAGAACTTATTTAATATACAATATATTAATAAATCTATTGATAACATTACTTTCCTTTAAAGGTTTTCTGTTAAATAATATCTTTTTGATTTTTCTCGTGATTAATCATTAAACGCTCTAACTTCTTAAATCTCGCACCAAATCATATTATTTTGCATCAGTAACACATTTTAGCCCTTTAAATAAAGTTTTCAATGGTTCAAAGCTTAACTTGAACTTTACAAAACATTCTCTTAAATGATTTATCCAACACTTCGAATTACATTTCATAATGTATGCTTCATCTTTCATAATTATATCTTTTTTTATGCATTTCAAATTTCTATATGATGACTTCTTTAGCATTATCGTTATTGTCAAAATGTTGTGCATTTTTCTCAATTGCTTCAAGTTCTGTTGTTGTCGTTGTTCGTGTTGTTAAGTTAATTGTATAACGACTAACCGATGTCGAAGATTCTCCATTGCTTAGGTGAAACGATAAGCAAAAATTCCCATTATCACGTATCGCATACAACTCAAACAATGATATATTGAATGTTATGCCAGAAAGCATTATTTACACCTAACCACTTTCAGAAATGCAAAAGTTTTCACCTTCGCGCAATGCTACGCACTAGAACACTTTCCAGACCTTAACACATGCTTATACTTATATACGTGTGTGAGGCTTGTTGACATAAATCCGCAACTTTAGCTAGCCCCAAAGAAAAAGTCTGGGATGGTTAATTCGGGCGATCTTGCTGGCCCTGCCAATTTGCCAAAACGGGAGATTACGCATTGTACGGGAACATGTGTAAGTCTTTCACTAAAATTCGCTGTAGGGTCCGTCTGGTGATGCTTAAGTGCGTGGCCCGTTGTCTGGTTAATGTTTCTTTGTTCTCAGCGACACCGGCAGCCACAGCAGCGATATTCTCGGCCGAACGACCAGTCCGGTGGTGACCACACTCTGTTCGAGTCGAGTAGCTAAACGCCAGAATGTTTGCCCAGTTGGAGCGACACTATAAAGAAATCGACATCGAAATTTAACTGAGCTAACACCACCGACCGATTATTGGTCAAAAATATCGACACAATTATTTCACACTCACAAATGTCAAATATGATTGATGTACGACGCCACTTGCAAAAATTATACCATCTTGCGATACCTTGTTCCCGTAATAAGTTGGTACATCTGTTGTTGACATTCTCTCTTAATCTTAGCGTCATTGCTTAACATTTGCAAAAGTTACGTAGCCAAGAGTACATCTATCTCTGTGTGTGTTGGCGATTTTTACAAATTTAGAAATGGAACGAACTTGTATTAAATTTTGCGTAAAATATGGATTTATTCGTGCACGAACGTTGGAAATGTTGGAAAAGTGTTTCAGCAACGATTCTCTAAAGAAAAGGGTCGTTTACCAGTGGCACGAGCGGTTCAAAAGTGATCGTGAGTCAATCGAATAATATGAACGCAGTGGCAGACCACTGACATCGAAAACCGACGAAAACATTAATAAACTAAAAGAAATATTGGTCAATAACCGCAAATTAACCATCAGAGAGATAGCTTAAGACCCGAATATTTCCTATGGATCCGTCCAAGACATTTTGGTTAATGATTTGAGTTTCCGTCATGTAGCAGCAAAGTTGGTGCCAAAAGATCTCAATTTCATGCAAAAAAGAGACCGTGTTGCAAAAGAGATGATTTGCGAGGCTAAATCCGATCCCACATTCATCAAAAAGATCATGACTGGAGACGAGACGTGGGTTCATGAGTACGACACGCAATCTAGACATCAGGCAAGTGAATGGCATTCACCAAATGATTCGAGACCAAAAAAAAAACACGTCGTTTTCAGTCTAAAAAGAAGGCAATGCTCACGGTTTTCATGGATTAGAACGGTGTAGTGCATCATGAACTTTTGCCAGAAGGCCAGACAGTAAACAAAGAGTATCCTTATTCGTAATTTTTTGACCAAAAATGTAACAAATACCATCCAACAGCCACCGAATTCACCTGATTTGGCTCCCGTGATTTCTTTCTGTTCAATCGAGTTAAAAAACCACTGCGGGGAACGCGTTTCAGCAGCCGAGAGGAAGTAATGGAAAAATTGCAGGAAGGGATATACCGAAAACCGAATATAAAAAATGTTTCGAGGATTAAGATGAATAAACTTGTATTTTTAATTTTTGAAGAAGAACTTGAAGATGGTACAAGTATATTTTTTATTTTATAAATTCAAATTATTATTAATGCATTTTATTATCCTTAAGTGTTTAAATTTATTCGCAAACAAATATACTTGAAAAATAAAAAAAGATGCAAGCACAATTAATAAATATTTTACTATCCGCCTTGAAGATAACAATAATAACAATAATTCCGAAGAAGGTTTTAGTGTTATTTTTCAAATAAAGGAGTACACAAAAAAAGGCTTCTCACCTCCCAAACTAATACTAGGAAAATATATTAACTTCAGAGATTTGTTTCACTTATCCACGAGTTCTGTTCGCGTGGAAAACCAAGCCCTTTCACATATTTTTGGTCCCCTCGTGTTTGCAATACTTTTTGCACAAGGAATACACTGGAGTGTTGGGTTGTAAGGAGGTTCATCTCATAGAAACCACACTGAATTGGGTGACCTTGGAAATCGTTCAGGAAATATGAGGATTTGTCATGTTAATTTTTCATATTGTAAATTCTTCAGTAAATTAGTTGGGAATATCTCTTATTAACATCGACTGATCGCATTCTTATTATTCACTCTACAGAATTATTGTACGTTTGAAGAAAGAATTAAAGACTGTTTTCACATTTCTAGTCACAGTTGAAGCTGAATTCTTTTCACATTTACTCTTTTACAGTTCTATTGAAGCGTTCAACAGTGGACGCTTTCAATGCACTTTACGTTAAATTATTATTAATATATTAATATTTCTTTATCAATTGTTGAAAATTTTTGTTGAAAAACTACCTTCCATTCGGTTTGTTTTTTAATGGGACAACACAAGCATATTTTTAAAAAGTATCAAACTGTATTTAAATATTTGTATCGCTCGTTCTCCTGACTGTAAGGTATCATTTCAACCCAGTGTGCTAATCCTTTTATTTTAACTAACTAAAGAAACGCTTCTGTTTACTTGGAAACCCAACATTTCAGAATTGATTTCTTCGATTTTCCGTTCAGTGTTGTTTTTAAATTTCCCGACGTCATCACAACTTGTTAAGTAAATTAATCGTATTCAAGTTTTGCATATCGGGATATTCACGCAGTATTTTCTCATGTTTTTTAAGTCTTTCATCCAATGCTATAAGACATTTTTTAAATTCATTTTCTATCCGGATAATGACATATTTTTTCGTTGCAACATCGTTAAAATCGTAGGGTTCCTTAATGTTCTTATTTGCTTTCTGTTTCCCTTCAAAATATTCATTTAAATGTAATTTTAAAGACGTCTTAGTTTCATTCATCAGGTTGTCGAAGCTACTATCAATATACTTCCGTACAACGATCAGTGAATTATTCAGAAAGTCAATTCTATCGTCTATGTGTTTTTTTGTTGATGGCCTGATGTGGAGCACTTGGTTTTCCCACATTGTTAAGACATTTTCCTTCGATATCAAAATCACCAAAGGATAAAGCTTTAAATTCTTGCCCGGGAGGTCTTTCAGGACCAGCTGTTACATCCGGTAACTGCTTTGCATTTCGCCCGAACTTGTCGACACTAATTTTACTTATAACAATTAATCTACTATTCTTCGGCGTTAATATATAATATTTGCTTTACGTATTTCCTCTGCGATAGAGTTTATGTCATTGCTGAGGTTATTATTATCTGCGCTTTGGGATGCAATCAAAAGTCATAATCTGTCCACAAGTTCGTTTGGGTTATCCCAGTACACATAATCGATAGAGTTGTTAGAGTATATCATATCAGTTATACTAAAATAAGATTTACCAACATTGCTTTTCACATTTAGGGGTAGATTTTGAATTAAGGGTTGTATTTGTTTATACGTTTTACTTTTGTTACCTCTCACTTGTGAAGTACTTTCAAAGTTTCTCATGTGTACATTCGTCTTTTGTAAAACTAGTTAATATTTTTAAAAATATCTTACAACCTATCCGTTCTGCTAAAAATTTCATCATCAATAACGAAGTCATTGTTTTCGTTAATATGAAAATTGAATCTACCGAATTTAACAGAATTTAATTTCCTATTAAATACGGAACATAGACTTTGTCATGATTCTCATCTGATTGAATAACATGTCGAAACTTATTTGGTCGTTGTATATATGTTTCGGATTAAGATCATCTTGTTTTAAAAGAACTATATAATTAGCATTATAACGAGTGAGATGCTTAGGTATATGAGTATATGATTGACATAGATAAAAGCTGTCCAAGTCGCTGTGCCGCCCTATGCAGAAATAAGCTCGAATATTGTTTTGCTTATCGCATGCTACATCATCATATATAAAAATACAATTACGTTTTGCTTCGGAAGGAGGTTTAGTTTCACAATTATTTAAAAATCCATTTTATCCTAGTCCCGGAATGGATGTTATTAGTTTTTTGAGATGGTCATATTTTGCTTGATGTAGTGATTTAAAATAAATATAAAGGTTTCAAATTGAAATCCTTCGGATCCAGGAAGATGCTTTACATGACATAAGTTTTACCTCGAATACTATTTGGAAAAGATTCACTATGTCTAATTTTCTTTATGATTGTTTATCATAACTTTTAACTTTAATAATATCTGCTTGTTTTATGAACCCCATTTTATTAAATGAAAGTATTTTGTATAAATCGTTATTATTAATAGATTGATATTCATAATAATCAGCGTGCTCATCAAAAACGAAGTAGTATAACATGCTTGACTTTAGTGTTAAACCTATCAGTACGAAATAAACATTCTCAGGATACGGATTAGTAAATTCGTTAACCAATAAATTACCGTTTGAATCGCATCTTTCTTCGTACAATTTCTGTGGCCCGGGTATTTAAATAGAAAAACGTTTAGCTAGAATAGATCGTGGGGTAAATGAATTGGATGAAGCTTGTCGCGAAATCACATACGCCAATAATAAAAGCTTGAACGGCAGAAATATTTCTGACAGAATATTTTGGTAACAAATATGATGAAGGCAAAAGCAAAACCTGGGATGGACTGTCAAACTTAACGGATCAAATTTAGGAAAAGAAACTTTTATAAAGAAAGTAACTTATTCAAAAAGGCTGTCAAAGAAGCTAGAATACTATTAAATATCCTATAAGCACAGTTCCAGATGAACTTATATCCAGTGCCTTGCAAACAGCTAAAATTATGGAAAATAAACCAAAAAATCTTAAAATCCCTTGCGTTATACCACTACCGAAGATTGGAGGTTTTTAACCTCTTTTACCTGTCTTAGCTGAACTGTAGCTGGAGTAACTGCTAGTATAGCTAAAGCAGAAAATGAAGCAAAAGCAGCAATTGGAAGAAAATAAACGTCATAATCTTGCTATGGAAGGAATTAAATTAAAGCTGGGTAAAGGACCTTATCTACAGCCCTATGAGAAAAAACATATGGGCTTTTTTTAGAAGCTCAATACTCAAAAAAGTTTTAGATTTGCTACCCAATCATGCTCTCACCAATATTGATATTAAGGAATTTGGAAAAACCCATATTCCTTATTTTCGAAGTATTTACATGAGAGATAAATTACCAAAAAGATCAAATGTTTAGGAATGTGGTGTTACAAATTGTTGGGCAGCATATGTCAAGAATCAATACCATATACAATAAAATACCTTGATAATTTAAAGCCACTAATAGAAGTTGTAAGATATTAAAATAAAAATATTCAATATAATTACAACGATTGTTAAAGTTTAAACACATTTATATTTGGCCATTCCTACTTAAATGTTAAATATAATAAAAATGAAGAATTAAAAAAATGTTTCATTTCTATGGCATCAGCAATGTCACTAATACTTACATTGAGTGGAAACAAATCCACTCTATTTATAGAGCATTTGCCACCGATTATTTTGAAGCCTGGTTACGTGTGTGGTTTAATTGATTCAAAAACCTTTAATTCCACATGAAATTGAATATGAAAAAAAAATATTTAGAAGGCTATCAAACTGTATAATAAAGAAAATCAACACAAAATGTCAATTCAAATAAGGGCAAATAATAATACTCTTACATAAGTGTGAAATATATATCGATTTTTCTCATTCTAATTTAATAGACTCTTTTTTGACTTTTGGGGTTCCGTAGGAAAAAGCTAACTCCTAACAAATTACATGAATCAGATCTTTATATAAACATAAATACTATATAGTAAATATTTTACGTATCGAATGTAACTTAATTTACGAAACATATATCAATAGTCAGCCAGCCCACATACTACACGAATTTTCTATTGAGGTTATTGGATATAAAATAATGAAGGTTCTACAAAATTTTGTCTATTTAGCTGTGAACTCTAAAAGAATAAATTTAATAGATTTGAATGTCTTGAACCAAGAGGGAAATCCAATAGACTTTCAAGAAGAAACCATAACAGTTCGATTACATCTTAAGCCACAACAATGATAGTATACGATTATTTTTCAGCCACACTAGATTACTACTATTAATATACTATACAATTAACAAATATTAGAAGAGTATCAAGACTTACAGAACAAAATAAACTGATTTTATTATTTCTTTGTTATAAATTAAAAAAATAAAATCAATTCCTTTAGGTACGTTAAATATTTTCGAAGAACGGAGACTTGAAGACAGTATCTCAAAACTGGAATAACATACATTCTCACCATACCTAAACAGTATCAAGAAAAATGATATAAAATATTCAAAGTTGTGTCCAACATTAAAATCTTAACATTTTACCATCAGAAAGTTACATTTATATTAAGGGTAATGTACCTAAAACTTTTGGAATGGCAGATGTAAAAACAAAACTTATAAATAATTTCTTATTCGATGAAATTCGTTATAAGTTATATGAGGTCGAAATTGACAGCAATCATAATGTGAGTATTACATCAAGTATTAAAAACTATATTTCTTTAAATATATTAAAAAGGAAAGCGATATTTTACTTAATGCATAATGGTCTCCTAAGACTTCAATCAACGTCAGTTCTTTCTTTTTTAATTTTTGTGTACCTTTAAATAAAATACTGGGTTTTGCCGAAGATTATAAATTGATAATTCCAAATGGTCGATATGATTAATTAATTCGTTCCGATGAAAACTCATTGACTACCGAAAAAGATGAAAAGGCAATGATAAACCTACACAAAGTCCACTGGAAAATACCACATATTACACTGTTTGATTATACAATTAAAATTATACAAACCAATAAGCGATGGTCAAACAATAAAAGTCGCTTTCCGAAATTGGTATCTATACGTGTATCATGTATTGTCAAGTACCAACCATCACATTTGGAATGTAAAAACAACCTCTCAACTGGAAAAACATTATTCTAGCTCTTCAAACTAATAGACGTATCTTGTTAAAAGGAAATCCTACTATTTTCGACCATTGCGATTTTACAAATCTGTAAGCTTATTTGAATTTGAAGGCTTACGCTTGTAAGGTCTTATATCTATATTTTGATAAAAAAGGGTACAGCTTGTTGTACAATATGTATAGTTGCTTTCAAAAAACCTACTACTTTGAGCAAGTGCTAAAGGGTTATTGCCGAGCGGTTTATTAAAAACTCAGGCAATAATTTTCGTAATATATTGTACAACACAAAGCCCTGTAGACATCCATATTGAAATTAATTCCACCTAATACGTTCGCATATTGTTAATAGTTACACGATAGTACAATTAATTAAAATGCTTTGAGACAAGTAGTTTCGCGAGAAATATAATCAAGTTATTCGAATATTGACTATCGAAGAAAAAACACCGGTGTTCGTAAAATCATTGAATGAAAAATGCAATTTATTGATGTTTAGGTTTTCGAAGATGAAAATAATAGCTTTATTTTTAAAGAATTGTCACTACTGCACAATGGACACCACCATCATTTGATTCTTAAATCTCCGATTAACTTGAATCAACTATCGGCATCCTTAAAGAGGCAAGCTCAATGGACTACATTGGAATGGAGGATTCAATGAATTTGTTTGTGCTCATTTTATTCATACGATTTTAGGAATACATCGCGATCATTCGCAACTGACCATTATAATTTTCATTTTCTTTAGTGCTAAAGAATTGCGGAATTTCCTGTTTTCTAATTCCATGAGTATTATTTTAGTTCCTTTCATAATTAATGTTGGTTGAAATTTAGTTTATTGCAGAATGTAATTGAAAATTCTGACTTTTTCTATATTCAGTCTAAAAAAACACATACATTTTTTTGGTGAAGCTTTATTGGTCCAACAAAGTCGTTAATCACTTTCTCACCGGTAACTGTTTTTGACGGCTCTCCAAATCTTAAAACACATATAAACCGTCTTTAAATTTCGGGATTCGAATATCCTGTTGAACATAACACAAGTGCCCTTGAGGTCGTGCATGTTGTCTGCATTTCATACAATAAAATTCACCACAAGTATGTTCTCTCTCCGATCTGTACGTTATAAGAAAAGTTGGACATTTTTATTATTTCACAAATAGCCCTCTTTCTTTATGATCCAGATACATTGTGATTGTCAAAACAGCCCTTACCTCATTATGGACATGACTTCACACGTCTTTGTGAAGCAAAGATCTTATAACGTAAAAGTGGTTTTGGTAATATAATACTTTTTTTTTTAAAAAAGAACTTTACACTCAGGAGTGTATTACTACTCTTAAAATGCCGGAGCACTTGTTAAGTTTTTCGGAAAATAAGATAGAGAAAGTGAGAGAATAATGTTTGGGCTCAGTGATTATTTCGCTTAATGGGTGGCATCCAACAATTAATGGGGAGACTAAATTATAAGTGAAAGTTGGCTTGTTGTTGATTTCTAGTCAACTGCTCATCTTAATTGATTTTTGTTAACCGAAGGGGAGGCTGGGATTCGAATACTGAACCTCCCGATTTGGGAGCTTGAGCTTGAGCCACGGCCACCCACTTTAGTCTCTTATAACTGCTATTTTCGATATCTTCAAATAAAATATTTCGTCCTTTTTTGCCAAATTTGTATATTATATTACAATCTTGTATTGCTTTAAGTAATTTTGAAAAATACAGAGATCCGGAATACTGCAAGCTTCGAAGGGTATAGTTACACCCACCCGGTTTTTTTACATTTGCAGTGCGCACATCTTGAAGTTTATTAATATTTCTTGGACTTTAAAATATTCCGATTCTTTTTCCATTAGAGCACAACTCGTGCTCGATGTAAACAAAGGTTGTTTTCATTTTTTACTACAATGATGTATTTTCTTTTTATACATTCATCATCAAAAGAATTATACTTTTTCTTTCAAGCATTTCCTCTCATAACGGGAAGCTGCACTGATGTTACGCTGATGCGTAACATAGTAGTGAGTAGTTTCTCTACTTAGGCCCGCAGAATTGCTTTGGAAAATATTCGAGATTATTTTCCATAATTCACTGTACCCTAACTCTAACATCTTTCTGAAGTTTATCCACCCATGCCCCTGATATTATAAATCTTTAGCTGTTAAGTATTATGCTACACTATAACCTAACTCCATAAGCAACGCTTGTATTGAATATCTATAATAGCTCTTCGCACACTCCAATAGCCACACCGCATCATACCCAGAACAGCGACAAGAACAAGTGAAACCCAACTTATAAGAACAAGTGATTCTTAGAACAACAAAACACAACGTCATAGCTCAGTGGAGTTATGGAGTATGGGTCAGAAGCCAAACTGCCGATTCAAACGCAATTAAGAGTAGGCATAAGGTGTCACTGCTCTTCGGCCACGCACCTTGGTACGCAATAGAGGTCAACTTACCGACTCGACAAAGGATCGCGGGCACCGACGAGCTGCAATTATGTCAACACAAGAGTAGATGACTGGGACAACACTTATGAACGAGACAAAGAGGTCGCAAATGCACACTTTTCAAACTGATACGTGGAAATCGCATGGTGGCCAACAATGTGTGGTTATGGAAATTGCGTAAGTGTGTGAGCAAAACTACTTTTGGATATTAGTATAAAAAGCAGTGGTTGGGAAAGTAAAGGAGAGAAAAAATAACCAAACTCCAAATAGTAAAGTTCGCAGCCCCGGCATCACAGCGAGACTTTAACTATTAAAATAAATAAAATTTAAAAACAATGGTCTTTCTTTTCTCTCCGCTTGAGTACTTTTCTCAGCATTCATACGCGGAAAGCACCTTACAAAGGGCGTAACCTAACACCTGTAAACGTTTCCCCTACCATGTCGGAAGAATACAGTTCTTCCCTAACACGTTTGAGCTCTAAATTGATGCGAAATTCAACTTAACGTCCATGTAAATTGAATTTCTTGATACGTGTTGAATAATCGTTTGTCACCTTAAAATTCATTGCGGACAGTAAAATTAATAGAAAAGGAATAGGAATAGATTTTTTCTTTTTAAAAATCATTTTATTTTATTTTTTTTTTAATTATACATAAGCGTTTTAGGTATTATTATTCCTTTTAAAAAAAATGGTTGTAAGAGTGATATCTCTACCTCATTCAACACTTCTAGTTCCTCTTCTACAAAGTGGAATTCTAATTCTAAGGAATTCCCCACAGATCGTAGTGTTTTCACCTTGCTTGAGGATAAGGCCTTGATGCCAGTGTCATCCATAGCATTAAAGCGAATAGGTGAGAACAACTTGTTCTTTTCCAAATCAATTAATACTCTTGGCTTGTATTTAGTTTGGCAGCAATAGACGTTAAAACGGCATCATTTCCTGTGTCTAGGGTCTTCAAACCCTCTAGAGGTTTAACTTTCCCAAAAATTTTTAGCTGGTACATTGTTTTACGTTGATTTAAAGAAATAAACTGTTAACTATTAACTGAATGTTAAATATAAATAAATGAAGAATAAAAAAAATCATTTCTTTTTTATCAGTAATGTCACTAACACTTAAATAAAGTGGAAACAAATCCACTCTTACTATAGAGTATTTCCCACTGATTATTTTGAAGTCTGGTTACGTATGTGGTTTATTTAATTCTCAGACCTAACATATAATTCCATACCGAATAAAGGTTTATTTCATGTAACGTAATAACTTTTCCTATTAGCTCATACAAAATCGAAGATATAAATAAATGTATTCAGGGGGTTTTCAAAGTATAGGGTTTTCCATAAATAGGGACTTGACAACTTTGAATTTAATTTGTGAACGCACACTTTCACTAATCATCAAACTGTCACTCTCAATTTATTCAGTAAACTAAAATAAAAATTTTCTACAGACATTCGGAGTCGCAAAAACATCTTCAGTGACGAAGCTCATTTTTGGCTCAATGGGTTCGTCAATAAGCAAAATATGCGTTATTGGTCGGGTGAAAACCCACATGTGCTTCATGAATCACCACTTCATCCACAAAAAATAACTGTTTGGTGCGGTTTGCATGCCGGCGGCGTCGGCCATATTTTTTTGTCGACAATAACGATCGTCACGTTACTGTAAATGGTCAGCGTTATCGCGCCATGATCACCGATTATTTTTGGCCCGAATTGGAAAATATGGACTTAGACGACATGTGGTTTTAACAGGATAATGCTACAAGCCACACATTTATTGAAGAGTAAGTATGGTGAGCGTGTTTTCTCAAGACATGGGCCAGTCGATTGGGCGCCTCGTTCGTGCGATTTAACGCCGCTTGACTAATTTTTGTGGGGCTACTTTAAGTCATTGGTTTATGTCAACACGCCGACGACGTTGGAAGAGCTCAGCGCCAACATTGAACGCGAAATAGCAGCCGTTTCGGCCAAAATGTGTGGCCGAGTCGTTGAAAATTGGGTCCAACGAATCGACCGCTGAAAACGTGCCCGCGGTAGCCATATGAACAAAGTCGAATTCAATTCATAAATGTTTTGACTGTACTTCAACCCAGTAATAAAGTTTTTGAAATATTTCAAATGGTTTGCCTTTTATTTGAAAAAAAAGGTGTCAAGTCGTTATTAGAAAACCCTATATATTATATAATAAGGAAAATTCAAACGAAATATCAATCTAAATAAGGACAAATATTAATACTCTAAAGTGTGAAATATACATCCTGCCTGACTCGAACTGCAACTTTTTAAAATGCTATAAGTTTTTTTATTTTTGGATATTTTGATATTTTTTGAAGTTGGTTGCAGCTCGAGTCAGGCAGGGTGTATATTTCACACTTTAGGGTATTATTGTTTTTTGACAAAATATGCATGACTCCTATCAAACTGCTTTGTCATTTTTGTTCAGTATCGTTTGGCAAGTCATAAAGACTTACACCACAACAGCGTCTCCAAATTGTTCAGCTGTATTACGAAAAACAGCGTTCTCCGAGAAATGTTTTTCGTGCAATTCGAGGAACTTACGGTGCGCATAATCGACCTACTGAAACCACTTTTGATAATACCATTTTCAAATTTGAGTCCCAGTTTACATTAGTGAATGATACTCGACCGGTTAGACCACATCCAGCACGTAGTGAAGAGACTATATCAGCTGTAGCTGAGAGTGCACGCGAAGACCGTGACGAATTCATTCGTCGTAGTTCTCAGTAGCTTAGCTTGGCGTATTCGACAACTTGGCATATTTTATGTGAGGCTCTCGACCTAAAAGCGAAAAAATTGAACTTGTGCAAGAATTAAAGCCAGGCGACTTGTATTTGCGTCATATTTTCAGTAAATGGGATCTACAAAAACTCAATGAAATTCCGGTGTTTTATCGTGAAATTTTATTCAGTGAAGCTCATTTCTGGCTAAATAGATGCGTTAATAAGATTTGGCTGATAAGCCGTATTTGGGCTGATGAGCAACCCGAAGAGTACCAAGAGCTATAATTACATCCATTAAAAACAACGGTATTGTATTGTTTATGGGCTATTGGCAACCGTTATCGCGCCATGTTAACGGACTATGTGCTTCATGAAATTGAAGCACATGCTCTCGGTGAGCTCTGGTTTCAACAAAAAGGCGCTACGAGCCATACAGCGCATGAAACAAAACGGTAAATTGGCAGCCTAGATCGTGCGATATCACACCTTAGGACTATTTTCTCTGGGGATATGTAAAGTCTCAGGTCTTCAGTAATAAGCCAAGTACGATTTACGCTTTGGAAGCGAACATTACTCGTGTTATCCGCGAGATACCAGTCGCTATGCTCGAACGAGTCGCTCAAAATTTGTTCTTCCAAATGCACCACCTCAGACGTAGTCGTGGCCAACATTTACATGACATCATTTTCCAAAAGTAAATGTCATGAATTGTTCTTTTAAACGGTAATAAAAATTTTAAGTCCACTCTCAAATTTATGTGTTTTATTTTACATTATAAATCAAACCTTACGATGTACTATAGAAATCGATTTCTCTCTTTCTAATTCCATAGGGTCGCTTTTAGGATTCAGTATAAAAAAACTAACTCCTACTAAATTACACGAATTAGGTCTTTATGTAAACATAAATAGAGTGAATATTGTATGTATCGAATGTAATTGACGAAACATATGTCAATAGTCAGCCAGCCCGTATACTACATGTATTTTCTATTAAGGATAGCCCTTAATATAAAATAGTGAAGCTTTCACGAAATGTTATCTAAAAGAATAAGTTCAATAAATTTGAATGTCTTGAACCAAGAGGGAAATCCAATAGATTTATTATTTTTTAAGTTATTATTCAATGGATGTTTTAAAAAGATTTTTCTTAATTTATATTGGAGGTTTATTTTTTCATAAGGGTACGAATTATCCAAGGTTTAAGGCGATAATCCTATTTTATGTGTGTTATAATGCAAGTAGTTGAACTTATGTAATTTTTCAATATCCTAAGAAATATATTATATGCTAAATAAGTTTTTTATCAAAAGTGGCTTGAGATGATACATTTTTTTTACTCCATTTTATGTTTTCAAAATAGATTCCTGTCATACTATGATCAGTTCTATAAAAATCCAAGTTAAAACCAGCAAGGAGACTCACAGCTATATTCCCAAAACGAGCAAAAACATGGTCGAGGTAGGTGCCTGAAATTGGTATGTTAGGTTCAACAACAAAAGATAAAAATCCATGAATCCAAGAATCAGAAACGGAATTAGAGCCTAAAATATCTAGATTAAATCACCTAGGATTACGAGATTTATAGATCGTTTATTAGCTAGAAAGTTTAAAAAATTCATCTAAAATCAAATTAAGAGAAGAAAGTTGAAGTCTATATAATATACACAGATAAAATTAAAAAATTCTTTGCGAATATTTCAACAAACTTTAATGACATCCGCGATTCATAAGTGAAAAACTTTTACATCACACTCATACAAGTTTGATACAAAAATATACAAATATTTAGCCTGGCAGGTTAACAAGGGCCTCCAGATTTATTAAGTCGAAGTTTTTCCGTAAACTACGTATATCGTATTTTTATATAAAACAAAAAATGATTTGCCATCTGATTCACATCTTCTAATAATGGGACTGTTGCACATAAGATCAAAGCTCTCGCTTTTATTGGAGAGCAGCTAGATCATTAAATGATCTTATGACAACAGCCTCACTATTTTCAAATTTTCGCATTCAAATATGAGAATTACGGAACCACAAGTATTTGAATTTATTCACTGTTTTTCATTTTTTAACCGCCATAAATAAAGCTTGAGATTACTTAGATAGCTGTCATTAATAATAGTATTTGTGTTAGTACCATCAATAAATAAAGATGAGTTCAGCTTCCTCTTTGCATTTTTTTGCACTCCGTCACTTTTTGTTTGACGTTGAGCGAAGAGAAATGCACACAAAGAATATCACCATGATGATTAGGGTTGGAGGTTATGCTCGTGCATTTTGCTTTATTTACATGCTTTACGTAACATTTCTGAATATCCTCGGTCGATATGGAGATATTTAAGGCTCTGTCGAAGATCACATTTACTCTCTCCCTAGCGTTTAAACTATTTAAATCAGGCACACCAACAATTTCAATAGCACGTTCTAGTTGCATCTGCTCCCTCCAGTTCTTTGCAATAACATTTTGCTTCTTTATTCTAAAGCGGCAATAAAGCTGGGGTCATTTAAGTGTACTTGGAATTTTTCTTCCAGATATTTCGTTAAAGGGCGTATAATCTTAGCATTGTTTTAATGAACTTAATGGCTTAATGGCTCCCAAAAATGAATGACATCTTGACATACCATCCTGATCAAAAATAACTACCGTGTGGCGCTCCTATTTTTCGATTTGAATTCAGTTTTCTTTGTTAAGTCGGTACATCTGTTGTTGACATTCCCTCTAAATCTTAGCGTCGTAGCTTGACATTTGCAAAAGTTGCGTAGCGAAGAGTACATCTATTTCTGTGTGTTGGCGATTTTTTTTACAATTTTAGAAATGGATTTCAATTTGCAACAAGGAACTTGTATTAAATTTTGCGTAAAAAATGGATTTAATGGTGCGCGAACATTGGAAATGTTGGAAAAGTTTTTCGATAACGATTCTCTAAAGAAAACGGTCGTTTACCAGTGGCACGAGCTGTTCAAGTAGTCGTGAGTCAATCGAAGATGATGAACGCAGTGGCAGACTATCAACATCTAAAACCGACGAAAACATTAATGAAGTAAAAGAAATGTTGGTCAATAACCACAAATTAAACATCAGAGAGATAGCGGAGGACTTGAACATTGCCTATGGATCCGTCCAAGACATTTTGGTTAATGATTTGGGTTTCCGTCATGTAGCAGCAAAGTTGGTGCCAAAAGACCTCAATTTCATGCAAAAATGAGACCGTATTAACGTCGGAAGGGAGATGATTTGCAAGGCTGAATCCGATCCCACATTCATCAAAAGGATCATTCACGGGAAACGGATAATAAATAGAGTGAATTAAATGTTTTTTCATGATCTAAAATTTTTTTTCAATTTTTTCTGTAAGATGTGTTAATTAACACCTATAAGCAGCTACCCTTTGGACTGAAATTGAAGAGGGCTCAGATATCCAATCAGACGCACCTGCATGAGATTTTCCGTGAGAACCAAAGCCATTGGACTCAATTGTGCCGAGGTTAAATTTTTAGTACTAGACACATTTGTAGACACTTTGGTCCAGTACCCGGTTAAATAAGATACTATTTTATAACGTAAAAATCGTGTTTCATTTTGATCAAACTTTCGCGGCTTGCTCGTGCGAATTGTATTTTTTTTTAGAAAACTACTTTTAAAAGACTTTTACTGGAGCCCGAGAAGGGACAGCATAAGACTCGTATGTGTTTTCTAATCGTTAACCAATTAATCGCTTATTTAAAATCCGAAAATAATTAATAAATAATTAAACCCGATAAGTAAAGTTAACGAAAAACTTTAAAAGTGAAGTGAATTAGAAACCTAAAAAAATAAAACTCAAAACCCAAAAAAAAAAAAAATAACAATAATAAATTATCGTAAAAAAAGAGAAACTATAATCCTAAATCTGACAAGTGAAGTGAACGAAAAACTTGAAAATGAAGTGAATGAGAAACCTGGAAATAGAAAAACGAAAAGCACAACAATTTAAAACCATCCTATTCCAAAGGAACAAGACTAAGTATTCAAACGATGAGGGGATGTCCTATACTCCCAGGATTATAGTAAGATCATTTTAAGAAAGTAGTAGTAAGACAAATATACTAAATTTCTCACCAGTCTCAAAAGTCTATTAAACTACAATAGAAAATATATATTAATTCATATTAATTTGATTTCATGGTTCAAAATTATACCTAGGGGCCGGCTTACTCGAGAAGCCGAGGGTTACTTTGTATTTCGATTCTAATATCAAATCACTCGAATTTAAATAATTGGCGCTTAGTACTCCGAAAGTAGCATTGAGAATTTCGATATTCGGATTTCAAATTCTCCCTTTTTCGAACATTGGTACTAAGCAATTCGATTCATTACGTTAAAGTCGTTCGATTTTCGGAGTTTTTATTCGATTGATGTTTTGTTTGCGAAAGAATGCAACTTTGGATGTTACCAAAAATACTTATTTCAATTGTTTCAGGAAAGCAAATAAAACATCGCATACCAAAATAAGGCAGTTCGAGTTGCTAGCTGATTTTATGGGCCAGCATCCGCAATTATCCAAAGGATATTTCAAAATGGCAAAAAAACATCTAGCAACCGAATTAAATTCAAAAGGACCACTAATACGTGATGGACATAGATGGAAAAAACATTTTTTGCTCAATTCTTTCCTCGTGTGATACATCTTCCTCAAACCACAAAGCAACATTATTCATTTGCTTAATCTTGTATATTAAACTTTAATTTTCCACTTTTTCACATAAAATTGAATTTTTAACAAACCGCTCGGCATTTAATTGACATTTATCAAGTCAAATCGCAAGTCTCGAAAAAAATATTCGAAAATGTGAGTGTCTCTCTCATTTTCGGTGAATTCGATTCATTAATAAGATTAGGGCTGAAACGTACTCTACCGTCAAAATTAACAAAAAAAAAAAAAAAAGCGGCCGAAGACTGAAGAAGAGAGGGATGAAATGAGAAATACTCGTTGATGCACCTGGCTATGTCAACTCGTCTGAACATCGCTCACGCTGTTAATTCATTGAGCCAATACAACAGTGATCCTGGAAAAGAACATTGAAAGGCGGTTAAGCGAGTTCTTAGATACATCAAAGGCACAATCAACCCCGGACTTGTATTAAAGAAATGCGGTACTAATTTAATCGGATATGTGGATAAAGACTGGGGAAAAAACATCGACGATAAAATTTAATAGACCGGTTTTATCTTCAAGCTCGCAAATGCAGCTTTGACGTGGAGTTGTAAGAAGCAAAAATCAGTATCACGGAGGCTGAGTACATGGCCCTATCGCAAGCAGCAAAACAAGCCATTTATCTTCGTCATCTTTTACAAGAAATTGGGTTCATGAACAGTAAAGCAGAAACACCAATCTTATTTTGTGACAACCAAGCAGCACAGAAGCTGATGAGAAATACAATTTTCTATAGACATACGACATCATTATGTGCGAGAAGTCTTTCAAGAACGTCAAATAGATGTCTTTTTCATTCCAACAACAGAAATGATTGCAAATGCTCTTACCAAAGGCCTTTTGGACCATCGCATCTAAAGTGTACCGAAGGTCTAGGGGTTTTCGAAATATAAACCTAACCCGCGTTGAGAGCGGGTGTTGTTACATACTGAAAACTATAAACAGGCAACATGAGTTCCTTTTTCTTCTTTCATATTTTTATCTTTTCATTGTTCTTTTTCTTCTTTTTATTGAAATAAATTATAAATATAAATCTTTTAAGTTCCTTCAACATAAGCAGACGTGTTTAATTCATACTCTCCAAGAGAATTTGTTAATCAGAAAGGAATGAAAGGCACGGGTGTTGCAATATTTATAAAAAAAATAATATAACATATGTAATTATACCTATGAACACCATAAGCTATGAAGGAATTTATTTGGAAATAACACATAAAACGAAAAGAAATATGCAGTATAGCATACAGACGACAAAAACGAAGCACAATTCGTTTCATTAAAGAATTGAATATAGCTTTCAACACAGAAAAGGAAAATGTCGTCTTAGGTAATATGACTATGAACATACTTGACGAAAACAACTCAATAGTTCTGAAATATGTGGATCACATATACGTAAGCATCACGAGGCAAGAAATATTTTCAGCATTCGTGGAAACTGATTTCGCCGGCGATTATGCCATACTTAATGGTCAAATCACAATTTCGCGTTCGTGCCTTCACGCTTAAACATGCTTTATGTACGCTTTATTTTGAACTTACGATAACGTGCGTCAAAAGCACGAACTTGAAATGTGCAATCCCAAATGTCGCTTCGGCGTTGAGCTGACTGATAAAGTGATGTTTCCACATATTTCTAAAACATGAATTCGTCGCACGAGGTAGAGTAGAAATGTACTCTTCTTATTTATATTAAAATTTAATTATGATAAATAACTTCACAAACAATGTAATTCAATAAATAAATTAAAGAAAAAATAACAAATAGATAGTTCAAATTACTATTTTGTGCAAGAAAACCATTATAAAATAATCGCAAAAGGATTTTACCCATTCGGAGTAAATACATTACACTATAACCTACCTTGTAGCTACAAATCTAAGAAATCAACGTATAGTGTAATTTCGGCTAATAGCAGATAGCTGTCAAACGCGCGTCGAATTAGAAAGTAGTTCTACCAGGGCTTTGATGTCGAGCTTACGATATTACATTTCGGATTGCTCCATAGGAGCAAATTGTTTCTACTCAATATCTCAAAGGGCGACAGCGTGAACGCGACATTCTGAATTGGCTTCAATGCTACAAAAGGTCTACAAGACGATCGATTAATCGAAAAACTCAATGCTGTACACACACACAGAAAGTTAACGAACTCACAAGTTACAACAAACAAATTGAGAAAATATGATTTAAGAAAACAACATTGAAACTCTATATGACAGCTTCGTATTGAAAATAAGCAACATATATGGTACACGGAATCCAGTAAATATAAGTAAACAAAAGAAAAATTAATACAATAGTATTATAGTAATATGTACAATATAAGAAAAGATATGTGTTATATAGGCGATGGAAAAATAATCCAAGAAGCCAAAATAATGAGCGTGAAAAGAAAAACTTCCGCAACATTGTAAACAAAAATATACAAATCATAAAAGCCAACTATTACAAACAAAAATTCTTACATGCACAACAGGACCCCCGAAAAACAGGAATCGTTATAAATAAAATTTTGGGAAGAAAAATATTGATGATCTTCTATTGATGAAGTAATACAAACCAACTTTTCGACAAATGTCAACGGTGAATGCGATATTGTGGAAGAATTTGCAGATCAATTCGCCAACCAAGTTTTTTTTTTTTCAGTTTGTATGCATTTTTATTGTATTACTTAATTTACTCTTACTTGCTAGACAAAAAAATGCTTAAAAATTAGCTTAATTAACTTAAAATTATCTTATTCTAACTTACTGGCCCCATGCGAGCACTCTAAGTTAAACCTAACACTTAAATTATGTCTTTCGACGTATCTTACTACTATAGTATACTATTTCTATTCATTATAATTAAAACTAAGAAAACATTTTTTACAAAAAAAAAAAACTTAGTGACCTGACTTTTTTTTATTTTATTATAAAACATAAAACTAAAATCCTACAAACTACTTAAAATTAAATCTTAATCTGCTTAACCTACATCTAATATGCACATACACATATGTATCTATATATATATATATACAAAATATATATATACTTAATATACAAATATATGTATATATATATATATGTTCTTTTTTTTAATTTTCTATTTTTTTTTTTTAATATTTTTTTTTGGTTTTTATTTATATATTTTTTTTCTTAAATCTACCTTAATCCTACTTAAAACTATGTAAGCCGGCCATGGCTAAAAAAATTAGGCGACCCACTTTGCTTCACATGAAGCTACCAAGTATTGGAGGAATTCGACGACGAAGCATCCTCTCCCTCAAAAAGCCACCAAAATTGTTGGTGCTGCTGAGAAACATCCTTCAGGTCGCGGCTCCCTACCGCCCTACTGAACCGGAGACGCTCCGCACTGCCGTGTGCGATGTCTCTGCCGTAGTTGAGCCGCCTGTCTGCAGCTGTTCGAGCGACGTGGAAGATTAGCGGCACCGCCAATCTGTCCTGGATCAGTCCTTTACTATCTAGGTAGAGAAACGCTTCTGGAGGAATAAAGCCGTTAAAGCGAACACTCTCGTGATACATATAATTAGGGTAGTAAGCCCCGGAGATCAGGTTGTTCGATGAGGTCATTGCTCTTGCAATATGCCTTCGAGTCAACTTAATGACGAAATTGTCCACTCTTATTAGGTTCGCCCTATTGTACAAGACCTCATTACGATAGAATTTTATGTACTCAGATTCTGGTGTTCTGTATAAGCGAAGACAAGTCCTAAGACAAGCCCTCTCAAACACCCGAATCTTTTCCAATAAACTTGCTCTCACGTTGAACCACACAGGACATCCAAATACGAGCATGGGCCAGATAAGGGCCATGTAGCAGGTTACCTTCACCCTCGCATCGAATTGGCTGTTATAAAACAGTCTCTTTGTAAGGGCAAAAGCACCTTAGGCTCTGGCCAGAGCAACATTCATATGTTTGTTAAAATATAGATATTGGTCTAGCCAGATCCCAAGGTATCTGACTACATTTCGACAAGCAAGTGGCTGTCTAAGTTGTCCTACGATAGAGAACTTTCGCCAATTCTTTCTGGTATCCCTAGAGGCCCCAGACAAAGGCGTCCTAAATAGAATGGTTTCCGACTTCTGAAAGTTAATTTTTAACTTCCAGTCGTCGCAATATCGCTTAATTTTGTCGAAGTCACGTTGCAAAAGTGTATTAATGACCTCAATCTTTGGACCCGATCTGTACGCGATTAAGTCGTCTGCGTACGCTATGGCATGGTGAAGTGAACCTGTTAGATCACTTGTGTAAATGTTAAACAGGATCGGCGAATTTACCGCACCTTGTTGCAGACCGTTTTTAATGCTAAATGTTCCAGCAGAGGTCACATCGCCATTCTTCACAATGAACTGTCTACTGGAGAGCATATCAAAAAGAATATACAGCAGTGGTTTACTAATGCCCAACCTGTCAAGCTTGAAGAAGAGTCCCTCTAACCATACGGTATCGAAGGCCCTTTCCAAGTCAATCAGGCAGGCACCAGTGCACTGTTTCTTGCCTTTGTTCCATTGGATATCAGAAACCAGTTAGACGCAGCATGAATGATATCATGCCCCGCCTTGAAACCGAATTGATTATCCGGAACTATATGTTTGTCCTCAACGCACTTAGTCAGAACTCTATTGATCACCTTCTCAAAAACCTTACTGATGTTTGGGAGAAGACTGATCGAGCGGAGATTCGCCGGATTGGAAGTATCTTTATTCTTTTTAGGAATGGGATGTACCACCGCAGTTTTCCAATGCGCTGGATAATATGCATTATTCATTGCATTATTAAACAGGGTGGTATAAATGTCCACCGCTTCTAGTGGGAGATGTCGAAGCACAATGTTCGGTATTTCATCGGTTCCCACTGATTTTTTACTTCTAAGTGATTCGAAGATCGTTTGGAGCTCTTCCTTCGAAATGATCGGTGGTAATACCCTTTCGTTGGTGATGACATTATTTGCCATCTTCTCGTCATTGAACTGGTGTTTACAGCCCGAATTTTATTGCTCCAATACAAACTCACAGAATTTCTGTAATTTTCCTTTATTAATATCTGGAGGTTTTTAATCGACGACTTCAATGTCATGATCTCCGGGTTATGTCTGTCAGTAAACTGTCTGTACAAGGTTTTTTAGTCTTGACAGTAGTCTACTTTTATGTCGGTGCAGTGCGTCAATAGTTGCGTTGCGGAATATGTCTTCGTTGTCTGTGTGTTGATACCGAGGTATCGTTTTGTCCATAGTTCGTTTAATTGTCTCGTCCATTAGTTTTAGATATCCGTCAATCTCCTCATTTGACAGATTTCTGTAGGACGGCGGGTAGAGCGAATTCGAGGAGAGTGCCCTTGTCAGTATGTCCAACGCACCCTACTATAATTGTAGGAATGCCTTTGAACAAACTCTTCCAATTCCGCAGTTTCGTTGGGAATAGTTGTTTCGGTGCTGAAACCGCAATGGTCACTGTCATACACGAAAGTGCGTAGACAGTTTGTAGTTTGTTGGTTAGTGCACGTCAGTTGTATTCGTGAGTCGAACAGCAGAAGATCCAAATATGACCCATGTCTGGGAAACGACGAACTATCTGTCGCCCGAGTCGATACGTTATACTGTGCTGACCCCACCAATTGAATAGTAGGTTCCCTCTAGTATTTGGTGTATTATTTCCCCAATCCCTATGTTTGGCGTTGAAATCTCCGCCGATAATAAAATAGTTGTCTTCAAATTCCAGCCTCAGGAATCGAAAAAGTGTCTCGAGCTCTGATATGAATAAGGAGGATTGAGTAGACTTAGGTGCATAGACAGACACAATGTACAGCCGCTTTCCACTACGGAGAGGGATGTACATGACGCATGCTTCCAGCACCTGAAATCCACGTACTACACGACTATATACTCTTTTGGAATGCAGTTCTTTACTTGCAAAGATTGCAACACCTCCTCCTTGAATTGAGTTAGGTCGGTTTCTTCATAATATTTTATATCTTCTGTGCCTCATTTTGTGTCTTTTAGTAAGCTTAGTTTCGCTTACCAAAAGCACATCAGGGGCTTGGTCTTTAAGCAACTTAAATAGTGTGGCTCTTCGTTCTAATCTAATCAGTGAATTAACATTCACTGCAAGGACCTTCAGGGTTTGCTCCGCCATGTACGTACCCATTACGACTGGAAGTGCGTTAGGCCCGGCAGCAGCGTGTATATTTGATCTACCCGTGTAGCCTGTTCCTGTATTTGACGCTGAAGCTGAGCCATCTGCCCCTGAATAGAGAGCAAGATAGCCAGCATGTCAGGTACAGGTTCTGGTGCTCTAGGCGCTGGGGCCTGAGAAGCTACCTTTGCTTGTTGTACCGTAGTTCCCCTACCTGCCGCCATTTGGGCGTAGGTAACTTGGGGAGTGACGGCTGGTGTTTGTATACGCACGGGTATACGTTTGACTTCCACCTGCTGCTGTCGAGCCAGATTTACTCTTTTTATGTATTGGAATTTAGGACAACCCCGATAATTTGCGGTATGCCCCTTGTTCCTACATAAGGCACAAGAGAGTTGGCTTTTTTCTGACGCTCCGTCCATACCCAGAGCGCATTCCTCTGACTTGTGGTTCTCTCCACACTTCACGCATCGAGGCTGCATTTCGCAGTTCGACGCGGCGTGCACGAACCTTTGGCAGCGAACACATTGTAAAATGTTTTCACTCCTCTTTAATTTTTCCCAGTGTACAACCTGGTAGTCTAGGACTTTTGGCTCTAGCCGTGAAGAAAGGCTTAACCCCCACGATTTTGAGCTCTTCTCACTCCTTCTCTTTCAGCAGTGCAAGGAGCTCCTCCGGATCAGTCGACGGTTCTAACCCCTTCAGCAGCATTGTTTGCAGCTTCTCCCCCTTCGGGGTATAGGAGAAGAACTCAGTCGTTGTATCCTTCAGTAAACCTTTAATTTGTTGGTAGCGCTCCACTGTATTGCAGTGGATCGCATGCCTATCTAAACTTAGTCTTTTAATGTAGAAATTGTTGCCTATGGCCGACTTACACAATTCTAATGTATCCTTTAATTCAATCTTAAATGTGTTGATTGGTGGTAGCCGTAGCTTTTTTAATTTCTGATGTTGTTGCTGTTGTTGATGTTGTTGTTGTTGATGTTGATTTTGCTGCTGCTGTTGTTGCTGCTTTTTCTGTTGCGATTTTTGTCGCTGTTGTTGTTTTTGCTGTGATAGCGCATTTTTTTTTAAATTCTTGTATCGGTTCCTGTTCTTTTTGTTGATTTGGTGACTGTTTCTGTTTTTGTTGTTTTGGAAGATCCACAATTACATTTTGTTGTTGATGAGGGTTCTGGAGTTGTTGTTGTTGTTGTTTCTCCATCTCCCTCCTAGCCACCTGTTTTGCTTTTATAGACAGCACCTTTTGTTGTAGCTGCTTTATATTGTTATTGAGCGTTTCGACCTCGTCGTCCTCGTCATCTGACTCAGTGGCAGCTAGAGATGCGAAGTTATTTTCTGCTCCTATGTAGCAACCTGCTGCAGCTGATGACGTTGATTTCGCCACTTCCTCTACTCCACCGGGTAGCTTCACAGTGGCAGTTGGAATGGAAGAACGTTGTACCAGTTTGAGAATTGGTCTTAGTTTCCTCCTTCTCTTCGTCTTTGGTTCTTCAACAACTGTTTGGCTTGAACCACTTGACGCCTCTTCCGGTTTTCCAGCTGATACCGCTATTTGCATTGCGGACCGCTCACCACAATCTATCGCGTGATGTTGTGGTGAAAAAAACTTTTTTTTATCGTTTTCCCTTGTGAAAAAAAAACAACGGTTCGTTCGACTCAGAGTCGAACCACGAACCTCTGTACCCTCAGGCGAACGTACTACCACCGCGCTAATCGGACTGTATATAAAATGTTTTCAAATGTCTTATTTTAAATTATTTTCACTATCTATTAACTCTAAAGCCGAAACACGTTTAAACTCAACGGAGATCTATGAACGACGACAACCAAGTACCAAACATTATGCATATGAGCAATATTAAAACACAAACTTTAAGCCATGAGAACTTGCAAATACAAGAGAGTAGAGAAAAAGCTATCGAGGAAGAGATATTTAAAATCCTGAACAAAATAAACAACAATAAAAGACGTTGAGCAGATAACATTAGACAAGTTGATCTCAAAATGATCGGAACCATCACGTTATTGTGCTATATATGTGTATATAGTGTTCTACAATGATCTAAACTGTGCCCCATTTTGTTAATTTTTTATATTAACGAACTTTTTAGGGTAATTAAACATAATACAGCATATGCAGACGATATAGCCATCAAAGTAAAACACAAACAACTAAACTCAGCAATAGAAATATTTCAAGAGCAATTTTATGATGTATCTAAGTTGTGTCATGATCATGGACTAATTATAAATGCTACCAAAAGAAAAGTGACGCCACCCATTTAAGCGAGCAGATATATTCAATATATATCACCGAAACGACCAGTGTCTATTGTCAGCCAACAATAAGTCAATTGAAATTGTCAAAAAGATAAAATATCTCAGTCACCATAGACGAACATTTACTTTGGCGTGAACATATTAACACTTTACGTCGTCAACTCGAAAGCACCCTACTTGCCTTGGTTTATCTAAAGAGATTTTCGAACTTCGAAGTTCTTAAACAAGTATACTACTCTTTAGCAGAATCACGAATACGATATGGGATCCCGGCATGGGGTAACGCCTCAAAAATACATCTAGACAAGATACTGAACCTACAACATCGTCTGATTAAACTGATTAAACATAATAATGTCAACTTTCAAGTTATAGATGTAGGCGCAATGTATCGCATGACTGCATTACAACATTATATGGGTGATCAAAGGTTCCTACAGCTAATAAGACATAACCAAAACATTAGAAGAAGAGCACTTGATATGCTCGAAATCCCGACAACGTTTAACATATACGGAAACAGAGAACTTAGATTTATAATCCCGACGATATCAAACCAAATACCACAACATTTAGAAAATATTCTGAATTTTAATAAAAGAAAGAAAAACATTAAAAAGATATCTGCTAAAATTGTTCTATGTGAGATATGTGAAAAAATTATAATTAACTTCCAAAACTAAAGTTTTAAATTAAATATTTTATTTATAAAGCAAACTAAATATGTCAAACATTGTTAAAACACAAATATTAACTGAATCTTTCCAATCACTTGTAAACTTAAATAATACTACTGTTTGTAACCGCCTACAGATAAGCACTTTGCTTTTTGGGTACACTATTGTAAACTGAAAGTAATGCAAAAATAAAGACTCTGAGTTTATCGCACGGTTTCGAATACTATCTAGCAGGTGCAGAGGAGTTGTAGGCGCACCTGACCAGATTTGTGAATTGTACTCAAATTTTGGGCAGATAGATGCCTCATAACACATGTGCTGAAAAGTCTGTACCGTTTTATAGTAAAACACACAATTTTTGCAAAATTCAACTTTATTTATCAATATAGTTGCGTTCGAGGGTGATACACTGATTGAAACGATTTTTCAATCTTTCGATACCAGTTTTGTAGTACGATTTAGGTTTAGCCTCAAAATATGCCTCTGTTTCGGCTAACAGAATATAGAATATAGAAAATAGTCGCTGGGGGCCAAATCTGGAGAATACGGTGGGTGGGGAAGCAATTCGTAGTCAAATTCATTCAATTTTGCCATCATTTTCATCGACTTGTGACACGGTGCATTGTCTTGATGAAACAGCACTTTCTTTTTCTTCAAATGCGGCCGTTTTTCTGCGATTTCGTCGGTGTTGATAGTCTACCCCTTTTGGAGATAGTCGATGAAAATTATTCCATGTGTATCCCAAAAAAACGGATGCCATAACCTTGATAGCCGACTGTTGAGTTTTTGGTCGTTTTGGACGAGGTTCGTCGCCTGCACGCCACTCAGCTGACTGCCGACTTGACTCTGGTGTGAAGTGGTGGAGCCAAGTTTCATCCATTGTCACATACCGACGCAAAAATTCAGCTTTATTGCGGTTGAACAGCTTTAAACACTCCTCTTAATCATCAACACGTTGTTGTTTTTGGTCGACTGTGAGCAAACGCGGCACCCACTTTGAACAGAGCTTTCGCATGTCCAAATGTTCGTGTATAATATATCCAACATGCTCTTTTGATATCTTCAGAGCCTCAGCTATCTCGATCAACTTTATTCGTAATCATTTTGTGGACCTTTTTGATGTTTTCATCTGAAACAGCCTCTTTTGGACGTCCACTGCGTGCATCATCTTCGGTGCTTGTATGACCACTTTTAAATTTTTCAATCCACTTGCGAATGGTTCGTTCGGCTGGTGCAGAGTCCGGGTAATACTTATCAAGCCATTTGCATCGGCTGCATTTTTTCTCATCAAAATGCAATGATAAATCAACACACGAAATTGCTTTGAATCCATTTTTTTTTTTCACAATAACAAAAGTTGCTTCACTTCTCGAGAACTAATCGTCCGACAGCTGTCAAATTTATACATGTATCTTTAGAAGGTTGGCACTAACTGTAAATGGTATGTATTTAATTCAAGTGGTGCCCTCTCTTACAAACGGCACGGACTCAGCCCATGTATTATATTGAGACCAGATCATAAGGGAAAAAGTATTTCTTACATCGCTTGAGGAACCCTAGACATTTCGCAGCATTTTTGGTGACAGCAAATTTAATATGTGGTCATTGCAACGTAAATTGTCATTGAATCACATACCGAGAATGGAAAGCTTTTCGGTTTCGACGATACAAGTACCATTTATGGATAATGACTGGGTATTTAAATTTCGCTTTAACGACAGCAGACAGCATTGTGCTTTAGAAATATTAAATTTCACTCTGTTGATAGTTCCCCAATTGGCAACGCTGTTAATATGTTGATAAAAATTAAAAAGAGGATCAGAAACAGAACGGAGCCCTAGGGCACACAAGCATTTATTTCGTAAAAGTTAAACTTGAAACCATTCAAGACGACTTGAATGTAACGCTCCGAAATGTAATCTCTAATCTAAAGAGTAGGATCAATAGAAAAGCTTACGTAGTAGTTTTGCCAGCGCTGAAGAGCACCTCTTCAGAAGAAGGGTAGGTTCACCATCTACACCAGTGAATTTATGTATGTTAAGATCTTTAAGTACTACTACACGAGTGCGAAAGTGGATTCGTCCCATTGAAGATTCGACGCACTCAGCTGTAGACGAGACAAAGCACAATCTGAAAATAATGAGCTGGCCACAAAATGCGCAGCAGCAGATTGACCTTGTCTAAAGACCTGAAAACTGAAATTTCGTTGTAAATGAGCGCTGGGATAGAGGATAAGGCAGAATTTGTGATGTTTTTGACAAATGACCAAAAGCTTTTACTACCTTTCTGACATTGTAATATTTTTTGCCTCATTTTTTGGTCGTATTGAAATTGCATATGCTTGAATAAGACGTTGCAGTCACTCCTGGTTCGTTTAAACTTTTTCCAGTTTTTCTCTGTCGGATTGATCTTGAAGGACCATTAAGCTCGAGTCGTACCATGTCTTTTCTTTTGGTTTGACACACTTCATGCGATGAGGGAAAAGGGATCTCATTCTAAAGAAAATAGTGTTTGTGTCATATCAGCAGCGGAATTCAAGTCGTTATTGAGGAAACCATACGGTTCTTTTGAGAATCTTTTCTTCAACTGTGTGGTGGGTGTACAAGAAATTAGCTGATATGACACAATGGTCCGACGAGCCAAGAGGGCAGAGCACATCATCTGTGTACTAATCAGGTAAAGAAGTTAAATACAAGTCCAGGGTGTTGGCGGTATGACTATCAACGTCTCGTGAGCTCATTTACAAGTATGGTCAATTTATTTTACGCAGCGAACATCTCAACACACCGTCCTTCAGGTGTAGTCTGTCAAGAATGTCGAAGCCACCCAGAATTGTGTATATTAATTGTCGGTAATAACGATTTCAGTATAAAGATACAGGGATACAATTTTTTTATGTAGTCACACAGCGCATCAAACGCATTAAAGTTCGATTTACTGTCCAGTTTGGGGCTTCTGTAGATAAAGCAATAGTGGATAATTTTATTTCGGATATGGAATTTTACCCACATGAAGTTGAATTGCGGATTGGTTCAAGGATTATATTGAAGTAATGTTTGGTAAGCAAAGAATAATGGTACTAGTTCATAGCTAGGTAGTTTAAAATCAACGTGATTTGAGATCTACCTCTGTTACACTAAGTGTCAAAGCAGCTGGTCTGTATTTACAAACGTGCACGTACACAGAAAAGTGATTACTTTTTAGCCTGCGTATGTTTGCTGTTTCCACCTTAAATTCCTAAATTTTTCTTTTTTTTTGCAACACGGTAAATTTACAAATTTACGAGCGCACTGGTTGATATGTACACTCGGCGGTAGTTGACATGGGCTTAGGCCAAAGCCTAGCAACATACGCAGGTGCTGACAATCTCTTACGGGTAGTAAAGGACCAATAACAAAACTATGTCCACTATCAATCAATGAAAACCCACAATATATAATATGTGTGTACATATTCAATTAAATTTATTCAAATATGTATGTACATATACATACATACTCGTACATAAACAGTCTAAAGCCAATACCAAAACAGATAAAACAAATCCACACCACTGCCATTATACAAAACACAACTCAATTCAAAATCCAGATTTATTCAAAACTCGAAAATAACCCATTGGTACTCAAGTCGATATATTTACTCAATCAACGAAATATACGCACATACACACATGCACGCACATGCATTGTGCAGTACTGGGTTTCTGAATTGTGCCCAATGAACTCTTTGTGTCAAGACGAGTTAGCACTGTCTTTTGTATACCGTTGTACCGGTGAGCGTCAAAATACAAATGTCTCGATAGGGAACATTTGTTATGAACGAGCCATAATTTATTTTTTTTTATTTGGTTGCTATGACACCTGTCAAACATATTTAGTATACATCAAGTCATTGAACAAACAACATTATATTTTTTCATCGTGTTAAAAATGTCGAATTTTTTATCAGAAAATGATGACTTGCGGAAAGCATTAATTTAATTTTGTTTTCATTTGAAGAAAAGTGCTGCAGAGTCGCATCGAATGCTTGTCGGTATATGGTGATCATGCTCTCTCAAAAGCAACATACAGAAGATGGTTTCAACGGCTCAAAGATAACGATTTTGATGTGAGAAATGAAGAACGTGGAAGACCACCAAAAAAGCTCGAAGACCGAATTGCAAACAATATTGGATGAAGATGACACTTTGAGTCAGAAACAAATGACAGAAATGTTGCACAACAAACAATTTCTGACCGTTTAAAAGCTATGGGAAAGATCCAAAAGTCTGGGAAATGGGTGCCACATGAATTGAATGAAAAGCAGATGGAAAACCGAAAAACCACTTGTGAAACTTTGCTTCAAGAACACGATAAAAAAAATCAGTTTTGCATCGAATTGTTACTGGTGATGAAAAATGGATTTATTTTCAGAATCCTAAAGTAAAAAAATCATGGGTTAATTCCGGAAAACCATCAACTTTGGCTGCAAAACCAGATCGATTCGGCAAGAAGACAATGCTATGTATCTGTTGGGACCAGAAAGGTGTTGTGTACCACGAGCTCCTAAAACAAGGTGAAACCGTTAATACAGATCGCTACCGACAACAAGTAATCAATTTGAACCATGCATTGATCGAAAAACGACCAGAATGGGCCAGAAGACACGGCAAGGTAATTTTGCTCCATAGCAATGCACCTGCACACTTGGCAGGGAGCTGCTACCCCATCCACCGTATTTACCAGACTTGGCTCCTTCCGACTAGCATTTGTTTTCATCGATGGGACACGCATTAGCTGAGCAGCACTTCGAATCCTACGAGGAAGTCCAAAATTGGGTGACTTTTTGCTTTGCTTCAAAAAACGAACAGTTTTATTGGCGTGGAATCCATAAATTGCCTGAAAGATGGAAAAAATGTGTAGCTAGCAATGGCCAATACTTGAATAAATTTTTTTTACTTTCCCAGCAAAAATACCGGTACACCTGGAAAGTACTCCCCATCCCCTCAGGGTAGTTACGTGGGATACAGTTAGAAAAATGGCGAGATCCAGATGTACCCGCAACGTGAAAGCAGGGTTATATAAACATTTGAAAATGTGTGGGCCTAATAATTTCACCACATCGTCTACTGGAAGAGGCCTACAAGTTTGGGAAACGTTTAAACTAAGGTTTACGAAATAACGACTTTTTATAGCTGTGGGCTGACGTTTTACTGCAAGCGTCAGAAGAAAAGAATATCTGGTTATCCATAACCAGGTTATCCATAACTAAGAGCTTTTTCTAGAATGGATGCACCACACTATTTAATTAAGATAGTAAGAAGCTATCTCAACAATAGACATCTTTAATATCAAACAGAATATAGTATCAAATATTACCGTGTCTCTGTAGGAGTACCACAGGGATCAGTAACAGGGCCATATTGTGGAATATTATGTACGACAGTGTATTACGACTGGCGCTGCCACGAGGAGTTCGCACAATAGGTTTCGCTGATGATATTGCTATTGTTACGGTCGCCAAACACATTCACGAAGTAGAATCTGTTACAAAAGCTGATACTGCGCAGTTAAAAAGTTAGAAGTGACAAAGAGTGATCAGCTCGGTTCTGCTTTACGCTACCCCAGTTTGCGCCACGGCACCAGTCAAACACGATGCTAAGAAAAACTATCGTCGGCATACAGAAGACGAAATGCTTTCGAACGATATCGGATGAAGCCCAGGATAGTGCCCATCGATATACCGCCATTAAGAAACGCATGAAATAAAAAGGGTTAAAGAGGAGGAAAGGATGACCTCAATAACTAGATGGCAGAGCAGATGGCACAACACCACAAAAGGCCGTTGGAACTATAAGTTAATAAAAATGTAAGTAAACTGGACATATGGGAAATGCAGCTACTACCTCACGCACTTCCTCTCCGGGCACAGAGGTACATAAATATCTGTACCGCTTTGGACATAATAATTCTTTCTTGTTTCCAAATGACGACGAAGATGCGAAGCATGCATTATTTTATTGCAGTCGTTTCGCAATACCTCACAGAAAGAAAAAAAACGTACTGAGTCCACAGTCCCTCATCAAACATATGTTACAATCAGAGAAAAACTGGGCTGGAGTTTATAACTGGTGTGCAGAAAAAACGCCGCCGCCGAATCAAATAGGTACTGAAAGAGCAAGGACACCCAGATAGAATAGATGCTGACCATCTATTGATGACCATAGTAGTAGTATTGAAAACTTTATTTAAAAGAAAATTACTTAAATCAGACATTTCAATTTAATAAACTTAAATTTAATATTATTTTGCAGAAGGCCGTCTACAAAGAGTAAACCAAGTACAGCAGCACAAGCGACCACTTGCGTAAAGCCAACTATTGGAGTAGTCGATAGAATGTTGGTCTCTCTGCGTTCTTCCGTTACTTTGTTTTGTGTCAATAGATTTCTAAGCAAATAAAATAATCTCCCTTCTATTTTCATGGTACATCCACACATAAGATATTTAACCAAGGGCATCTATTTAGCAGCAGGTGGAAGGCCGTAAGAAGCATGACCTTGAAGTACTTCGCTCACCGGTGGGGGAGAATGTTGACGATAAAATCAACACAGCGGATAAGGCGAAATATGGACAAATTTCCCTTGGAATTTTCGGCCACTAAACACTACTAAAATTACAAAAAAAAAATGTAAAAACACATTTTTACATACCAGGCAATTTTATGTTATTAAAGAAAAAAATAAAGTCAATTTTGTAACGTTAAAGGAAGTGGTTTTTTATTTTTTTCAGTTAATACGAATTCTCCTTAACAGTGCAGTTCCATAGAAACAGTTATATTCTTTTCATTCATACCTGAACAGATTCCGTCAAATGAAATGTAGGCAGTCCAGGTAGAATATAAAAATTTAAAATGCTTTTATCTCTAAAAACTTTCAAAACATTGACCACTGATTTTTTCGGCTTATTAAAATTTATCCTCCAACAGATTGTATTTTAAATTTTTTTTTCAAATACCTTGCCGTCTTTAGTTGCATACTCTCTATATGGTAAGCCAGCGAGACTCTCGTCACAAAATTTGCCTCTAGTGGTTCTTCTTCTACCTATCATGTTTCATTCTCCTGGTTAGACCCATCTCCATATTGTTGGGCATATACTTCCAGATATTGTCCCCCCTCTTGTGTTTCGAGATTAAACACGCTTTGTCGTTGGCTATTAGGCTGTGGATTTCGGTTAATTTGATGCATATAATCCACTTTCGAGATTGAACATTAAATTTCCATGGGTGCTGCGGGCTAAGGTTGCGTTGATGTAGGTAGAATATAGGAGAGTGATTCAGAATGGTCAGATTCAGTAAGCGTGAAAATGTGTACACAGTCTTTTTCCAATTCCTATATGGACGACATTTTCGAATTCGCTCAGAAAAAGTAGGTATGCACTCGTATGTTATCATGGAGAGATTAACGGCGCACCAAGTATTTCAAATCGTTGAAATTAATTTCTTAAACTGAAGCTCTGTTCGCGAAACTATAAAAGTACTTCATGAAATTTACGGTAGGCATCATCGTCCATCTATCGAAATTTTAAAAATTTCCCAAATTGCTTGAAAAAGTGGTCGAAAAGCTGAACTCTGGAATGCGTTTTGTACGAGGCAGCCGTGGTTGCCCAAAGCTATTTTCAAATATTAAATTTCGTGAAATACTCTTCGAAATTAATAAACTGTTAACAAGTTAATTTTATAAAAATAAAAAAAGTCTTAACCTTTAAAAAACACCCCTTATAAGTATCCTCACTCTTAGTCATTCTGGACAGATAACACCTGAAAGTGTGTCATGCTGTCTACATATTAGACTTATTAGAACACAATGTCATATCAGTTGATTTCTCGTACACCGATGACACGATTAGAGAAAAAAATTTGTTGGAATACCATTAAACAATAGGAAATATGTAGATAATTGGAGCGAACAGCTTCCTTAGCAATTTTTACTGGTTGTTGTATTTCCTGTTAAGATCACAAAAATGTATATTACAAAGAGATATCCTTCGTTGGATGAATATTTTCAAATCAAAAGAAAAGGTGTGGTACGACCGGAATTGTAAAGAGGTTAGTCGGGGTTAAAGAACAGTTTTTTCGGTCTTACCAAACGTTCGAAAACATTAACATTTATGCGCCATCCTCACGCTCTTACATATATAATGAAATTACAGCTATCAGCTCTTTACATAAAGTCAATTTGCGTGCTTCATACCTACCAGCAAGATTAACACTTCCAGACTGCGTCGTGTACCCGCCCGTATTTGAGCGCGTCGAATTTTTTATTATCATTCATTTTCTCACCTGGTGTTCCAGCATTCGGATGTCTCGTCTGTCCGCGTAATAAAGTGACAAATATTTTGTTATGTCTGATCAATTTTAGTCACCTCTTATCTTTTGTCTGATGCTTTGTAAGATAGCGTGATATATTGACCTATACTTGACTATCTTATAATCACTCAAAATATTTTCCACAATATGGTGGAAATATATTGAACCGTGAAAAGTTTGAAATTCCTTTACAGACTCAGGAAGTTTAGCATTTTAATAAATTCTTGCTCATTTCTTGAAGACTTTAAACATTCAGCCAGTTCGCCACAGCTCTTTGGTTTTCCAATGTTAATATAATCACAAGCCTGTGCTCGATGATTCTAGTAGCTTTAATCTGGGCATTTACTGTGCCAATTAGCTGAGTCAGATCACCTTGAATTGCTTATATAATATACATCCACATTTATTTATTTATGATTTATTAATTATGTATGTAAAGTTTATTACAGTGAGTGTTAGATAAAAACAATCAAATCAAATCAAACAATCAAAAACATCAAAGTCCTCCAGAATGCTGCCTGGAACAACACTCCAACTCCAACAAGAAAAGAGAAAGCAAGTAGTGAAATAAAATATCCGCCGGAAATAATAGAACTGGTAAGAGAAAAGAGGAGAGCACGAAAAATATGGCAACAATCCCGTGCTTCCCAGCATAAAACATACTTAAACCACTTATGCAACAAATTAAAAGAAGCAATACGAGATTTCAAAAATCGGAATATCTCTACATATCTCGAAGGTCTGACTGCCGAAAGAAGTTCAAATTACTGCCTCTGGAATGCCATGAAGTTAATCAAAAAGCCTCAAATGCAATAGAGTCCCAAGAAAATATAAAAAAAGTCAAACAAAGATCTAAAAAGTATCTGAAAGTATTCCAAGACTGCGTAACCAGATGGAACAGTACTTTTCGTATGTTCAAGCGGTTTTTGAAGGTAAAAAACGCATTAAGTCCACATAAAAGACAGCGAAATGACAGCAGCTCTGAGCCGCTTATATCATCTGTAATACAAATAACTTAAACACTTATGAAAAAACTGGATGACCATTTAACTTAGGGTGACAGTCACACTTTAAAAACGGAAAAGTCTTCTAAATTCTCGGCCTTAGAAGGAAATAATTTATTTTCTATACCCACTTATTTAGACCTACGCTACAAGCACAAATTTTGACAGAAGAAAAGATTAAAGAAGAAATACTGAGAGCTCACACAAATGTTCTCCAAACTACAACCAATCTAAAAGAATGAGAATGGGAGATTCTTTGGATTTATTGCAATCGGTTGACCTTTTTTCAGAATAACCTAGCACGTCTGGTACCGCTAGGAAACCCTGTTTAAAAAGAAATATGAAAGCGTGCTAAATTCGTCGAGTGACCGACGGAACAGACCTTAAAAAGAAGTTAGCGTCATATTGCAGCAAAAAAATGACAAATGTCCTCTTATCTGGTATAAAGATAATAAAGAGTTTAAGATGTTATCTGCCATAGCACGAAGATATTTGTCACCTCCCCCAGCCAGTGCTCCTAGTGAAGAATTGTTTAGAGGTGCGGAACTAATTTACGACTCTTTGCGAAATCACTTAGACCCACAAAAGGCAGCTAAGTTGCTGTTAATTGAATATAACGCACCTATGTTTATGTGTAAGTATTAAAAATTTCTTTTCGTTCAAATGAAAATGACTAAAATAGTAAGAGTTAATGTTTTTATGTACCAAATCTTACATATGCATCTGCATTCGCATCAACATGCGGATGTCAACAAATCTGTATCCGCAACATCCCTGATTTGGATCTGCTGACATCGAGGTTAGAATCCGTGAATTTAAAATTGGCTCTCTTTGAGTTACTGCCGTTAGAAGTTATACATATATCAATGAGGCTTCTTCAATGTGGGGAATCAATAATCTCTTTGCTGAGTTCACAGCCGCTTCTCTTAGTCATCCAAAATACGTCAAAAAAGGCGGTATATATTTCAACTGGATTTTCTCGGAATTCAATTCTTGGCTCAGCTCTCTGAGTTCAATAAAATTAAAAGGGTTGTTACAGAATATAGTGTATATATACAGTATATATACAGCTCTTCTACCAACTAACCTTTTCAACGAATTGATGAATGCTTCCGCCGACAAATCTACTATCACTTTAACATGCAGCGCATTCATAGAAAAACCTCGGACGAAATTCATGCATGCTTCAACCTTCCACCGATCACGATTATTAATTTAGTTTTTTCTTCGTAGATTTGAATCACATTTGTGCCTATCTGTAGCCCATTCAAATTCCTCAGGGAATGCTGCTCTTAAGGTGTACAACAAATCATACGTCGTCCATGCTGAGGCTATTCATCCGTCAATCGCCTTTATGTCCCAAAGACTCGGATTCCCTAGAATTATTATAGTAGAATCTATAGAAATAAGACAATATTTCTTCCAGCATAAACTATATAATAAATGTTTGCGATTGAGTTATTCTAGCATATCCCAATACTTACGAGGTGGCAGTTAAGCTGCTAATACAGATTTTATTTTACGATGCTCTGGTAGTTCTTCAGGTATAGTGAATGATTTAAAATAGTATTAACATTTAAAAATGTTGCAACACTTGATCTCCAGGATACGAGATCGGCTGGATCAACTGTAATGTAATTCAATTACTCAGTATTCGAACATGGATAGTTCGTTCGCAGCATATGTATCCCATGTATACGAAAGATACAGTAGTTGAATCTATGTAAAAGTATAATTTGCTGTTTTCCTTCGTTAATAATTTGACTAGTCTTTCCACTTATTCGACCAGCCCCGTAGAGCTCCAATATTGTCATGCTTATAATTTTTATAGGTCTCTGCGTCTAAGAGACAATCGTCCACGTAGAGTTTGCTTCTGACTGTTAATGAAGCTTTATGGTACTTGTCCTGATTGTCTTCCGCTAGTTTCACCAGGCATTTAATGGCTAAATAAGAAGCGAAAGCAGCCCCGTACGTAATGGTGCTGCAAGGAACGATCGTGTTGCGATCTCCAAAAGATAACTTAAGTGTCCTATATGTGTGGGTACAAATGATAGAACTTATTCCTTTCAATACTATACAATCGCTTTATTTAATACAATTACAGTTCACAATTTAATCACAATATCTCAACCCTTTTACTTTTCTTTATTTTTTTACATAAACCACTTTTTTCGATTAATTTGGCAATTCTTTAAGGTTTTTTTTCTCCCCTTTCCGAATAAAATTTTGCATTTTGGTTTTATTTTTTTACAGGGGCGAAGAAGAAGAGACACGAAGCTTAGAAAGTTGAGCTTTGGCTGCCGTGGATTTTTATTTTCTTTTTATAATCCTGCGAGCGCACCAAGGGGATATGAACACCCTTTTATTGGCTTTTCTCCAGGGCGCGGGCGGCTGGTGTAGTAATTTGAAACTCAGGTGTATAAGGTTTCGATATTTTTCCCAGAGGTGGTTGTCAAACTGGACGGGAAGAGCCAGTGCAACCACTGGCTTAGAACCAGTGGGTCTTAGAACGTGCTAGTTGTTAGTTCGTAACATTTAGCCCAGCCAGCAACCAACTCCAACATCAGTGTTATGCTTTCATGTCAGAGTTGACGCCGACGGGATTTTCATATAACTACATACAAATTCTATGAGAAGATTTATTCATAGGATTGCCTCGCACGGGATTCGAGCCCGCGAGCCTCTGCTTGAGATTTCTAATAATATACCACTACACCACGGCCACCCCATTATGCTTGGGAGGTCGCACAACAAAGATCTTTGAAAAGTGTCTTCCTTGTGTTGTGGCGACTAGCGCTCCTCGTGTTCCAGGTTCTCCAGTTGGTATGTGTTTTTGCTTTCTTACACGTTGGTCAACTACTCTTTTAAAGGCGTATGTTCAGAGGATAATCTGGGCGCATGGTTTGTTTTGTTTTTTTTTTCGGTGGGAACTTATCACAACCACGAGAGCAAAAGAAAAATTAACACTGGTTTTTTCTCAACCTTAAAGTTGCATGAACATTTTAAGAAGGCTTCTGACTTTTTTGGCGGAAATGCAAAAGGTAAATACAATAATTCGAGTAGCGACCTCTATCTAAAATTTCTGCGTTCAGTGCTGAGCAATAGAAATTTCGTGATATTAAAAACAGGTTCTCTGATTTACATACGAATGCTACAGTGTTTTCATGTAACTTACGAATACTGCTGCGAAAGTCTTCCATGTAGTCAATTACCTCCTTGGCCTCGTGGACTGCGTTTCGATAGGCAGTTAAGGAAGCAAACACCGGTTTGTTTTAAAAAAAAAAAAACTTTATTGTCCGACTTCCACTTAAAAACTTAAAAAACTAAACTAGCATATCATTTGTTACCTATTCTTATACCTACACTTTTGCAAACGTAATAATTATTTCGTGAGAAAAGAATTTGTCTGCTCTTGGTTGTCACTTGATTCCAAGCGCGTGTACTGATTGTGCACTATGGAGTGCAAAGTGTGCATATGGGGTATGCGTGATCATTCACCTGAGTAAGCAGACAGGTAATGCATATTTGGATGGTGGGATTGGGAAGATGGTGAAGTAACGGGAAAAAGGGGGAGGTGGCTGCTTCTGCCATTTAATGCCTTTATCATTGGTTATATTAGCAAGAGGAGGTGGGGAGACTAACAGGATTAAAAGGGAGTAATCTCTGAGACGTAACTCCTCCCCGCATACGATTCTGCTCTGAAGAATCAATGTTCTGAACTTTTATTTTAACATTTGTGTGATCTTTATTTTTCCCTTTAAAAATAATGATTACGATTGCAATTATTATTACAGAATTTGCATATTCATAAATTGTTTTTCCGTTCTTTAATTCTTCTATTAATTTTCTGTTTTCTACATTTTTTATATGTAATTCTTGTGTGGAAACATTTACTGCAATATTTTCAATTGTTACATTGTTAAAATTTGGTATAATAAAATTATCATATGTTATAAAATTCTCATACTTAATGCTATTTATTTCAATTTCACAATTTTTTAAATCGTATTATTCTGTAAAATTTTACATTTGAGTATTGGGGTATCATTACAACGAATATTATTTCACTATCTTATATTATAACAGAACCCTTACTATTTGTTAATTTCATAATTGTTATATTAAATTTTTTGATTTCTTCTGGTCGTAGTAGATCTCTTCCTAAAATTCCTAATTGACTTGCCAGCAAATTTTCTTTGACTTCTCCTACCTGTTCCTTTAGGAGCTGTATGTCATATTGTATTTGAAATAAATTAAAAATATTTTCTGAAATATTAAATATATTGTTAATCTGAATTTTCGTATTTGTATTTGCGTTTAATTTGCGTCTTGAAAAACTTGCTACCTTTTTCATCTATAACGTAGTCTTTATCTAAAATATCTAGATCTGTTTTCTTATGTATTGGTTTAAGTTTATTCTTATCTCTGTTTTTTAAATATATGTGTTCATGACTATCTGTAAAATCTATATCGTTTCTATTTCTATTATGTTTTTTAATGTAATTTTCCTTATTTTTCTTAACTATTTCTATAATTTTAACATAATCATCGCTAGAAATGGTGCCATTAAGAAAGTCAATTGGTCTTTGTTTAGTTGTCGAATGTATCGTTTTATTGTAAATTGTTACGGGTTTTAAAACCTTGTTGCGTAACGTGTCTTTGTTGCTTTTGTCAGCTGTAAATGTACGAATGTATTCATTCAACGTAGAATGAAACCTTTCGATGTCAGAATTTCCGGTTTTATTATAAAGTGTAGTAATATGTAACTCGACGTCACTTTCTTTTAAAAATTCCTTTATTAAGATTGAAGAGAAACCGCTTTCACCGTCTACAACTATTTTCTGAGGAATTCCCAGGGAAGCGAATCTACATTGTAAGGTTTTAAGGAGGGCCATCCATGTACGATGTTTTATTTCCTGAACTGTTGCGGGTTTTGTGAATTTGTCGATCATCGTAACGTATATTAAGTTAATATTTGCATACCAGATGTCGATATGTAGAATCTGGTTAAGTTTTTCCGGGGTAGCGGTTAACTTTAGAGGGATTTTATTTGGAATTCGTTCGTATTTGGATTTATTGCATATTTCGCAATTGTTTATAAATTTCTGGATTTTGTCTCTGAGATTCGGAGCGTAATATATGTCTTTGATTTCCGCATATGTATCCTGAAACTTTGCAAATAAATGGTCGTAATTTGAAAATATAGCCACAATTCCTTTAGGTGGAATAAATTTTTTCAAAATATCTAAAGCGTAATTTTCTTTGAATTCTTTTAATTCTATAACAAGTCTTCTTTTGCCAAATTCTGTATATATTTTATGTGTATTTATCGAGTCTGAGTTATTGAGAATGATTTGAGATTTGTAAATATTAACTGCTGTCTGGACAATCGGGATATATTCGCTACTATCTTCGTTAGCACTATGGATTGTAGCAATGACAGATTGGTCGTCGAGACTTATGTTTTCTGCGCTTGTAGTTCTGTTGACTTTGTTAGGGTCTTCCAAATTCGTTACATTTTCGCTGTAATGAATTCCTATCCTTGACAATCCATCTGCAACTTGGTTGTCTTTACCTTTTACATACTCTATGTCGAAGTTATATTCTCCTAATTTGATTTTCCACCTTTGAAGCTTAGAGTTTGGTTCCTTCAATTAACTGAGCCAGACTAATGGTCGGTGGTCTGTTCTTATGGTAAACTTCCTGCCATACAGATAAGGCCTAAAATATTTTGTAGCCCATACAATCGCCAACAATTCCTTTTCGATGGTGAAGTTCCTAGTCTCATGATCATTTAACGTACGGCTAGAGTAGCTAACTGGATGGTTTTCTTGTGTCAAGACGGCTCCCAAAGCATGGTTGGATACGTCTGTACTTCAGTATGGGATCTGATATTATAAGTGCTTTCAAATTTTCAAAGCTCTCAATATATTCGGGATTATTCACATCAATTTTTGCATCTTTTTTTAGGAAAACTGGTATAGGTTTTGCCACCTTTGAATAGTCCTTAATGAACTTTCTGTAGTACCCAATAACGCCTAAAAAGGATTTGATTTGTTTCGTTGTTTTTGGGATTGTATAGTTTTTTATGGCCGTTATTTTGTTAGGGTTTGGTTTAATGCCTTCGGTTGTTATAATATTGCCTAAGAATTCAGTTTCTTTTTTCAGAAACTCACTTTTGTCAAGTTGGACTTTGAGGTTGACTTCTTTTAATCTTTGAAAAAATTTTTTAAGATATGTAAGGTGTTCCTCAAGGCTAGTAGAAAACACAATGATGTCGTCTATGTAGACGAGGAAAACTTTTCCAATGAATTCTGCCAGAACGTAATTCATTAAACGCTGGAAAGTGGATGGTGCGTTTTTTAATCCAAACGGCATTCGAATAAATTCGTAATGGCCGTCGCTCGTTGAGAAAGCCGTCTTCATTATGTCGCTTTCATTTATTTCTATCTGGTGGAACCCTTTGGCAAGGTCCATTGTTGTGAAATAATTGGATTTTCCTGATTTATCAAAGATGTCGTCCATCTTTAGGATGTGGAATTTGTCATCGATTGAATTTTCGTTGAGTTTCCTGAAGTCGATAACCATTCTCCATTTTTCCTTCCCAGATGCGTCCCCCTTTTTTGGAACGATCAAGCCGAGTAGGGTGACTTGCTTGGGCGTATAATACCCTGCTGGAGCATTTCATTTATTTGTCTTTTGACTTCATTTTTGTGTACCTCCGGGTATCTATATGTTTTTGTGTATATTGGTATTTCGTTGAACGTTTTCATATGATGCTTAATCGCATTTGTGAACGTCAAATCTACCTTCTTGATAGAAAATTGATGAGTATTGAGAGACGAGGCGAGTGATTCCCCTTTTCTCTTCCTCATTCAAGTGGTCGATTCTTATTTGTTCAGAGATCGGATCTTTGCTGGTTTCCGTATGATATATTTCCAAAGCTGGTATTTGTTTTTTGTAATTTTCATTCGTTACTTCTTCTTCAGCCTTGCTGAAATATATCGGCATTTTCGTTTCATCAACAATAAGAAGCCTACTCTTGAAATCGAGCATTGCTTCTAATGGCAATAATATGTTATTTCCGAGTAAACCATCGAAAGTATCGTGAAAATTAAATTCTAGAAATTCCGCGGTTCTATTCGGTTTTTTGAATTCTTTAAATAAAGGAATTCTGACTTTTGAATTTATATAGAATGGTGTACTTGTAGTCAAAATTTTGACTGGTTTTTGTAACTTAATTTGCCAATTAGGGTAGCATACCCCTTTTCTAAGAACACTAGTTTCTGAACCGGTTTCAATTAGTATTCTTAGATCATAGCTGTTGGTTTTGACAACTATATAGGGTAATTTTCGGGAGGGTTGCCTTCCTGAAAATCCGAGTTTTTTTCTAGAATATGTGATTGCCTACTCATAGCTGAAAGAGTGTCCATTGGTTCGATAGCATCTTCGTTATTCCTAAAATTACCCTGATTTGTTCTGGAATTTCTATTGATGTTATTTCTGGACATACCAGAGTTATTTTCGTTCTGTCGCCTTTTCTAATACCTACATTCGTTATTATTATTAATACTCCTTTGATTATGATTACCGAAATCATTGCTATTTTGTGGTTTGTTATTTTTTCTTAAATTTCCGGAGCTATTCTCTCGAGATTGGTGACTCTCTTCTTGGTTATCTGTTGTCCCCTGTTATTTTTATAATTAGTTTGCCTATAATCCTGACCGTGATATGCATATCCTGTTTCGTGCAGGATTTGCATCGCCTCTTCTAAGTTACTAGGATTCTTACAATATAGCAGTTCCTTCATGGGCTCTGGAAATTTAATTTATATTAGATGTTTAAAGCGGGTTTGCAGTTTTGTTCCAGTTTGCAACTATTGGCACCTCTATCTATTTTAGTTTTATTATTGAGACAACTAAGAACTACTTTTATGCCGTTATAGAATTCCTGACAGTTTTTCGTGAATTGTATACCCCTTAAATCATCGTAAAACTGTTCTACTGATTTCCTATCCCCGAAGTATTAGAAGAATACTTTCTTTGTCTCATGCCAGTTCTTGACACTGTTGTTGATTTCAATTGCCTCTCTAGCTTTGCCTACTAACTTGCTTTTTATGATGTCAAAGAAAATAAACTGACTTGTCTCGTCGTATTTACTGAGAGTTGGAAAAATTCTATCTACTAGGTCAATAAAACTATGAAGATTTTTGTTACTACCATCGTAAGGAGGTAAATTACTTAAATATTTAATTGGATCAATGCTTAAAGCTAGGGGGCTTACTGCTGATGGGACCTGTGTCGCCATTTCTAAATGTCTTCTTTCCTCAAGCAGGATTTGTCGTTTGATTCTCCTTAATTTTTTCAGGGCTTCTCGCTTTTTGGATTTATTGCTATTATTTTCTTTTTATTTTTGTATTCGCATTCACTCTCTTTTATTATTAATATTTTTTTTTAGTTCACTTTTATTTTTGTTCAACAATTTTATAACCTTTTTATTTTCTCACTTTTATTTTTCAGTTTTCTACTTTATTACTGCTTTTGATCCTTTAAACGGATCTTGTCACCTTCTTTTTTTTCGCTTTTAGTGGCGTTTTTTCATCCTTAAACGGATTTTTTCACCTTGTTCCCATTTTTTTTTTTTTTATTACACTTTTAGCGTCGTTTTCTTTCTTAAACGGATCTTTTCACTTTGTTCCTATTTTTTTTTTATTTATTTCACTTTTAGCGGCGTTTTCGTCCTTACACGGATTTTTTCACTTTTTTTATTTTTTTATTTCACTTTAAGCGGCCTTTTCGTCCTTAAAAGGATCTTTTCACCTTTCTTTTTTTTATTTATTTCACTTGTAGCGGTGTTTTCGTCCTTAAACGGATCTTTTCACATATATTTATTTATTTCACTTCTAGCGGCGTTTTCGTCCTTAAACGGATCTTTCCACCTTTTTTTTATTTATTTCTCCTTGAACGGAGTTACATTTATTTCTTCTTGATAGGAAGAAGAAGTTATAGAAGCAAAAACCGGTTTGTTTTAAAAAAAAAAAAACTTTATTGTCCGACTTCCACTTACAAAATTAAAAAACTAAACTAGCATATCATTTGTTACCTATTCTTTTACCTACACTTTTGCAAACGTAATGATTATTTCGTGGGAAAAGAATTTGTCTGCTCTTGGCTTCTCACTTGATTCCAAGCGCGTGTACTGATTGTGCACTATGGAGTGCAAAGTGTGCATATGGCGTATGCGTGATCATTTACCTGAGTAAGCAGACAGGTAATGCATATTTGGATGGTGGGATTGGGCAGATGACGAAGTAACGGGAAAAAGGGGGAGGTGGCTGCTTCTGCCATTCAATGCCTTTATCATTGGTTAGATTGGCAAGAGGAGGTGGGGAGACTAACGTAACGTAACTAGGCCCATAAGAAGAGGTGTATGTTTCGATTCCAGTCCCGCTGGTAGTTGCCGACAACCTTAGACAGATACTCAATTAAGGTCTTATTGAATCGCTCAACCAATCCATCAGATTGAGAATATAATGGCGCTGCCTTTATCTTCCCTATTCCCAGATATTGGGCCACTTCTTGGAAGACTTAATATTCAAATTGTTGCCCTTGCCAAGAGTGTAGTTCCAGTGGGACCCCAAATCTGTTCACCCAGTTGTTGACTATCTCTTCTGCTATGGTTCTAGCCTCTTGATTAGGGATGGCTTTCACTTCCGGCCACTTACTGAAGTAATCCATGACCAGGATGGTGTATCGGTTGCCATTGAATGGTTCGGGAAACGGTTCAGCAATGTCGGTGGTTATTCGTTCAAAAAGTGATCCGACATTGTATTGTTGCATTCGTCTCTGTGGCTTTACACTTGAGCCCCTGGTAGCCGCACAACTTATGCACTTTTTGCACCAATTTTTGGCACCTTATTTAGTGCTTTTCCAATAGAAACCTTCTCTTACATTTTGTTTATTCCCAAATATTCCGTCATTTATTTCATAGAGTACTTGGCTCTGAATCGTGGCACGATAAGCTGCATACGAGATGTTATTCCATCTTCAGTAAACCATCTTGTACACAAAGCTGAGTCTCTGTGCCCAATATGCTTTCAAAGTTTGGCTGCGGTCTGATAAATTCTGCCAGCTTGGTCCTTCCTCGTGTTCCATTCAGGCCAATATTGGTTCGGTATCATTATCTGCCTGTTCTCAAGAACGAATTTTACTTGTACTCCAACCCTCCACTGGCTCAGTCGTGATCATTTGGATAGTGGACTCCTCTCTCGCCTCTTTACGGTTGCAGTATTCACATTTGACTCCACAAGTTTGACGAGAAAGAGCATTAGCATATGAGTGGGGTTTTCCCTTGCGGTGTTGCACTTCAAAGGCGTAGTCCTGTAACTGTTCGAACCATCTCGCAACTTGGCCTTCAGTATTCTTAAATTTTAGTAGCCATTTCAGAGCTGCGTGAATGAAATTTTTTTTATATGGAATAGGTTAGTACCCAGAATTAAAGCCAGCAGTTGACACCGAGCTATGCAGTAGTTCCTTTCAGGACATGGAGAGTACTTTACTGTAATATGCAACCACTTTCTTTTGGCCATCATGAACTTGAGAGATCACAGCTCGGACCCCAACATTGGGACAGGCCAGCTTTTTACCGGCACACTTTTATGGGTGCAGCTTCAAATGAGCGCTTCCTAGCCTCTCAAACACTTCTTTTTGGTTTTATCGATTCTCCAAACATCTTACCTATGACGATAACGTCTAGGCATTTTTTCGACTTTTCGACGTGAGCCCTAGCAATGCTTGTTTCATTAGTCGCTCGATGGTGGCCGGAGCCTTGTGCAGTCCAAACGGCATTACTGTTAACTGCCAGAGACCGCTTCCTATAGTAAATGTAGTTTTCTACTGCTCTTTAAGTCAAGAGTTGAAAAACATTTCGCTCCAACTTCTTTTTGTTTTACCTATGGCAGACCTTGCAGATTGACGGCATCTCCGATATCAATGTGGTGTTGAACAAGATGCGTACGTCCATATTCTCCTTCTTATATAGCAAATATATCAGCGTACTACCCGATTAGTTCTTCTGCCAATACACAGGCTTTGGATTTTGTTTTTGATTTTCAAACTCTGCATATTCGCGACCGGTGTTGCACGAATTGTTTCCATTGTGGTCGATATAGCCACAAAAGTTTCACATTTTCTCACTAACTCACTGTTTTTCATTTTTCCGCAGAATATATTTGGACTTAGGGCCTCCGCAGGAACCATATTGTTCTTTGGTGCCTTTAAGACCTTTCCCACCATGAAGTCTTTCCTATTTTCTGCCTCCATTAAATAGAATCAGCGGGTACCAGGACCACCTTGCAAGCGAAAGCTCTAGATGGATTTTTATGCAGACTTCAAAATATACCTTAGCCGTTTCTTCCGTAGCTATTCTCAAGCTGTACGATTAAGGCCGTGGCACTGGTATCTATTGTTACCATCCAGGATGTCATCCAGCTTGGATGATGATCCTGGGGCCGTCTTCTGCCCCGCGAAGTAGGTGCTTAAGCGTTTCCCAACTGATGGCTTCGGGAAGTTTAACCGGTTTCTTGATAGTCCGGTTATAAATAAAGAACTCAACAGGGCATTTCATAAGCGAGCTGTACGGCTTAGGAACGAATCACAATATTTTAGAGTACATCCGAAAGTTGGCTTGAGGGTATAGTGATGAGTATTTATAGCGAGACGGGTATTACAGTTGAAGGTTTGAAGCAGCGGAATGTCACTGGCGTTTTTAATGGAGCACAGGCTGTGGAAGTAGCGATAAAACAAGCGACACACGAGCGACCAAGAACACCTCTTCAGAGGGAGTGGTATATACCATACGGGCCAACAGATTTGTGTATATTAAGATCTTTAAGTACTCTTACTACTACATGAGTGCGCAAGTGGATTCATTTTATTGAAGATTCGTCACACTGAAGTGTAGGCGGAGAAAACGCTGAATCTGGAAGTGTTGAGTTAGCCGAAAATTGTGCAGCAAGCAGATTGGCCATGTCAAAAAAACTGGCAGCTGGAATCGTTTTTGAAAATTGCCATATGGCTTTTTTAGGCATCTTTTCTCTAATTGTATTGAGAAAATTACGAGAAATTAGCTGATATGACACAATGGTCCGATGAGCCTACAAGGGAAAGGGCATCAACATTTTACTTATCACGGTGAGAATTTAAAAACAAGTCCAGGGTGATGGCGGTATGACTTTCAACGTCTGCTATTCGTGTGGGCTCATTTACAAGCTGGGTCAAGTTATTTTCTGCAGCGAAGATCTTAACACATCATCCTTCGGGTGTTTTTTGTGTAGAACTACGAAGCCAACCAGAATTGTATATATTGAAGTCACACATAAACAGGATTTCAGTATCAGAGATATAATTCTTTGTATGGAATCAGACAGCGCATCAAACTCGTTAAAGGTCGAATTGCTGTCTAGTTTGGCCTTCTGTAAATAAAACAATAGTGGATAATTTGCTTACGGAGATGGAATTTTGACCACATGAAATTGAATTCCGGATTACAACAAATTGCTTTAAAAGTGGTAGATATTGTGGCATATCTCTCAATTTAAGCATTTTCACGGGAACCTTTCCTGAATTATTTAAACGAGCCAATTTGATTTCAATCTTCAAAAAGGGCAATACAAGAGAAAAAATTAATCACAGACCGATTTTCTTACTCCCTGTTACATCTAACATTTTTGAGAAAGCTATAAAATTTAGAGTTATGAAATTTCTTACTAACATTAACTTTTTTAGCGAAAATCAATTCGGTTTTTGAGAAAAACATTCCACCAAAGATGCACTTCTAGAATTTTGTCAATATACCTACCATACATAGGACATGGCGAGAAAAAATCATGCGCCGGACTTTTTGTAGACATAATCAAAGCCTTTGACATGGTAGATCACAAAATTCTCCTAAGTTGATTATACCTTGTAGAATTTCGCTGCTTTTTCCTAGATTGGCTTACATCTTATCTTAAAAAAAGGAAAAAATTGGGGACATTTTTAGTGATTCTAAGATCACCAACATCGGCGTTCCACAAGCATCTGTCTTTGGTCCCTTACTTTTCTTTATATATTGCATATAAACTTCTTCTTCAGTCTTCCATTTTTTTGGTAAGTTAAAGGCCTTTGCAAATGATTTTGCTTTTGGGTATATTTCTAATAATCTCTTTAATCTAATTGCTGAAATTAACTATGATGTCCATTTGTTAAGACTCTGGTTTGCGCAACACAAGTTAATAGTAAAAAGTAAGGCTTAGCTCATGTACTTATGTTACCGCTTAGGAGCCCCCGAATATTAAAATTCCGTTCCATGCAGCTAGTTGCCGCAGATTCAGCCTGCTTAATGAGGATGTAATATCTTATACAGCGAAAACTTTGACTGTAACGTATTTTGCTTTAAAATTAAAATAGTGAAGAACTATAAGTACCTCGATGTCGTGGTTAATCACAATTTGAGTTGGTTTGACCACATTTTTATTTTAAAGCAATATTTGTTATCCACTCTGCAAAGTCTCCATCAGCTCAGAAAGTTTTGCTCTACAAGTATGTTAAAAAATATTTATTTAGGTATCTTCCATTCCAGATTATAATAAGCCGCTGGGGTGGTACTAACGACATTAATTAAATCCAACAAATAATTGTCTTACAAAAATATGTAATCAAAAAACATGTTATTTGTCTCGTTTAGCCAACACCTTAGTCCTATTTAATAAACTGAAAATTCTGCCTACAAGACAACAAGAGGTGTTAACTTGCAAAGTCCCATCAATGACACCCTTTAACTTTCGAAGAAATATTGGTTCACTTGTTAGCATTCCAACTTTTCGCACTTCTAACTGAAGAAGCTTTTACACAACTGTGTTTGGCAAATTATTTAATACGCTTTCCAAAAAAATCGAATAATCAGAACAGCAATTTCTATCTAAAGTAAAATTGTGGCTTTTGAATATCAACCATAGTTAAATTAAAACTGTGTTGCGCTTCACATAAAATAATATAAACTAGTTAATATATGATGTAATGTTAATGTAGTTTCTTTTTTTAATATTTTTGAAAACCTGAAAGTTTATATATAATATATATTGTACATAAAATGAATTTCTGTTCAACCCGCACTGAAATAATTGAAATAATGTGGTATTTATGACTATTTTTTTTTAATAAATACAAAATGTCTACACATATTCTCATAATTGTAAGAATTAATATTGTTAGTAAGAAATGTTATTTTTAGTAAACAGTATATTGAATTTCGAGAAAAAATAATAAAGGAAAAAGCATGAGCTACGAAAACGAAGAGACCGCGGTGAGAAAAGAATAATGGCCCTAGTTCGTAGCCAGGTAGCTTCAGATCAGACTACTTAGCCCGCGTATATTGGCAACGTCCACCCTAAATAACCTAGTCTTAACCACAAAAAAACACAAATACCGACGATTCTAAGCAAGAATGCAAATTTTGATTTTGGTTTACCGAATCAAATTGCTGTAGGTGTTATGCCATTAAAACAATGTAAACCAGTACACCTACAAAATTCACACTCACAACTAGCTATTCATCAGTTGTTACATACACTCAGTCACTGCCCGCACCATATAATAAATACATTAACGGTAGTGACCTAGTGCAAACAACAGTACCTCGACCAGAAACGTGAGAGGTGGAATACCCTCACTGTGTGATATTTTTGATTTTTTTTCTTCGTACAGCACACGGGAAGTTACGAGTGCACTAATCAAAGTGTGCACACGTCGGTGGTCGACTCGGTGGCATTTCGAACTATTTTGCCAGTTACTCAACTTTGCTGTCCATTTGTTCGAATTTTTTGTCTTCTCTATTCTTTCGAATTTGTCATCGATTTCTTCAAACTTTTGCTGGAAAATGTTTTTTGTTCTTCCAGATATTTCTTTTGGTCGTCCATCTTTTGTTCGAGATTATTCTTTTGTTCCTCCATTTTTTGTTCGGAGCTATTTTCTTGCTCGTCGAATTTTTGTCAAATGCTGTCTGTTCTTTCAGGTTTTTCTTTTGTTCATCGAATTTGTTCTTCAAATTTTGTTCGAGACTATTCTTTTGTTAGTGCAAAATTTTTCTTTTGTTCGTCGAGAATGTTATTCTGTTCGTCAATTTTTTGTCGGAGAATACTGTTTTTTGTTCTTCCATTTTCGACAAGAGGAGTTACATCACCGCAGCCATGTCGTTGCCAGTACTCATTTGATCTTCCTCGCCAACGTCAAAGGAGTATGCATCTGGATCACTTCCCTCACTGGCGCTGAGGTTTCTCTTGTTAAACTCGGACTTAAGTTTCGCTAGGGTCAACTGCTATAGTTTTCGACCCATTATAGTTTTTTTTTTTTTTTTTTCAAACAATCACAAAACACACAATAAGTCCTTTTCCACTTCTGACACCAGTGTAAAATGTTTGTGTGAGTGAAAATGGTAGAACTTATTCTTATTCTTATTCTTATTCTTGTTAATCTAATTGCTTATCTCAACGCTTTTACTTTTCTTTATCTTTTACATAAACCACTTAATCACTACTCGCAATTCACTCTTTAAATTTCACTTTAGAACTCACTTGGATATTTTGCGAAATGCTGACAATTATATTAACTTGACTTCTTTCGAGAATATCTCCTTTTATCTTTTACATAAACCACTTAATCACTACTTGCAATTCACTCCTTAAATTTCACTTTAAAACTCACTTAGATATTTTGGGGGATGCTGACATTTATATTACCTTGACCCCTTTCGAGAATATCTGTACCATCCAGCGTTCCATACATTTTTCCATTTTGCTAGAAAACTCAATTCTATTCTCCAATAACCAATGGTTGAGTCTAACGCTGCTCACATTCGAATGGATATCACAATATTTATGAGTTCGAAAGTTTATTATAACAGATAAGAAGTCTAGCTGGACTATTCGAGCAACCATTAATATATCATTTAGTGAATGCTCCAACGTGCTCTTGGTCGAGGCATCGAACACCACGTGAAATTTTGTGGATGAACCTTCAGGTTTCGCTTTACAACGATGAGGGAGTAGGTAGTGGGTTTTAGGTATTTTATCCTCGGCAATTGGACTCATATGACCCAGAAGTTGATATTATTCCGTGAACTCTATATAGAACTTCCTTAATTCCATGCCCCTCTCCAATATTTACTCTAATTAGAAATCGTCTTCTTGCCATTTCTCGTGAACCTCCAAGAAGCATAGCTATATCCTTTTTGAACGGCAATGAATTGCCTATCCCTACACATTGGAGTGTTATGATTAAAATGTTTCAACGTGACATGTGCACTTCACAACTTAGTGGATAGTTGCTGATTCGACGTATAAAATTCTGGACTTAAATGTAATTGTAGTAATAAATTCAGCCGCACATTCCTGTGGACCTACATGTTCCGCTGATGGGAATATTTGTTCGACGCTATTTAGCACAATAGCGCGGAGGCTTTTGTTATTAAAAGCAATTGTGATGTCGAATCCAAATGTGCGTGACGATCACTAACCACTCACCGTTGAAGGAAAAGATCATGGCCGTAGCGAGATAAACCTGCGTCTTCTTTTAATATGGATCGTGATCGCAGATGAATTTAACGGCTATCTAACTTGAGAACTAATATTATTTATGTTAGACACAGGTAGGTAGGTTGTTATATAAGGGTGGCAGTTGGAAAAGACTAACCAACTTAGGCCTATTTTCCTATTGTCCTGCCACGTGGATCTATGATCTTCCGCTGATATAATGTGATCCAAATATTTTATTTCTGGACGGAACACGGCACACTTTTATGGGTGCAGCTTCAAATGAGCGCTTCCTAGCCTCTCAAACACTTCTTTTTGGTTTTATCGATTCTCCCCAAACATCTTACCTATGACGATAACGTCTAGGCATTTTTTCGACTTTTCGACGTGAGCCCTAGCAATGCTTGTTTCATTAGTCGCTCGATGGTGGCCGGAGCCTTGTGCAGTCCAAACGGCATTACTGTTAACTGCCAGAGACCGCTTCCTATAGTAAATGTAGTTTTCTACTGCTCTTTAAGTCAAGAGTTGAAAAACATTTCGCTCCAACTTCTTTTTGTTTTACCTATGGCAGACCTTGCAGATTGACGGCATCTCCGATATCAATGTGGTGTTGAACAAGATGCGTACGTCCATATTCTCCTTCTTGTATAGCAAATATATCAGCGTACTACCCGATTAGTTCTCCTGCCAATACACAGGCTTTGGATTTTGTTTTTGATTTTCAAACTCTGCATATTCGCGACCGGTGTTGCACGAATTGTTTCCGTTGTGGTCGATATAGCCACAAAAGTTTCACATTTTCTCACTAACTCACTGTTTTTCATTTTTCCGCAGAATATATTTGGACTTAGGGCCTCCGCAGGAACCATATTGTTCTTTGGTGCCTTTAAGACCTTTCCCACCATGAAGTCTTTCCTATTTTCTGCCTTTATTAAATAGAATCAGCGGGTACCAGGACCACCTTGCAGGCGAAAGCTCTAGATGGATTTTTATGCAGACTTCAAAATATACCTTAGCCGTTTCTTCCGTAGCTATTCTCAAGCTGTACGATTAAGGCCGTGGCACTGGTATCTATTGTTACCATCCAGGATGTCATCCAGCTTGGATGATGATCCTGGGGCCGTCTTCTGCCCCGCGAAGTAGGTGCTTAAGCGTTTCCCGACTGATGGCTTCGGGAAGTTTAACCGGTTTCATGATAGTCCGGTTATCAATAAAGAACTCAACAGGGCATTTCATAAGCGAGCTGTACGGCTTAGGAACGAATCACAATATTTTAGAGTACATCCGAAAGTTGGCTTGAGGGTATACTGATGAGTATTTATAGCGAGACGGGTATTACAGTTGAAGGTTTGAAGCAGCGGAATGCCACTGGCGTTTTTAATGGAGCACAGGCTGTGGAAGTAGCGATAAAACAAGCGACACACGAGCGACCAAGAACACCTCTTCAGAGGGAGTGGTATATACCATACGGGCCAACAGATTTGTGTATATTAAGATCTTTAAGTACTCTTACTACTACATGAGTGCGCAAGTGGATTCATTTTATTGAAGATTCGTCACACTGAAGTGTAGGCGGAGAAAACGCTGAATCTGGAAGTGTTGAGTTAGCCGAAAATTGTGCAGCAAGCAGATTGGCCATGTCAAAAAAACTGGCAGCTGGAATCGTTTTTGAAAATTGCCATATGGCTTTTTTAGGCATCTTTTCTCTAATTGTATTGTTGAGAAATTACGAGAAATTAGCTGATATGACACAATGGTCCGATGAGCCTACAGGGGAAAGGGCATCAACATTTTACTTATCACGGTGAGAATTTAAAAACAAGTCCAGGGTGATGGCGGTATGACTTTCAACGTCTGCTATTCGTGTGGGCTCATTTACAAGCTGGGTCAAGTTATTTTCTGCAGCGAAGATCTTAACACATCATCCTTCGGGTGTTTTTTGTGTAGAACTACGAAGCCAACCAGAATTGTATATATTGAAGTCACACATAAACAGGATTTCAGTATCAGAGATATAATTCTTTGTATGGAATCAGACAGCGCATCAAACTCGTTAAAGGTCGAATTGCTGTCTAGTTTTGGCCTTCTGTAAATAAAACAATAGTGGATAATTTGCTTACGGAGATGGAATTTTGACCACATGAAATTGAATTCCGGATTACAACAAATTGCTTTAAAAGTGGTAGATATTGTGGCATATCTCTCAATTTAAGCATTTTCACGGGAACCTTTCCTGAATTATTTAAACGAGCCAATTTGATTTCAATCTTCAAAAAGGGCAATACAAGAGAAAAAATTAATCACAGACCGATTTTCTTACTCCCTGTTACATCTAACATTTTTGAGAAAGCTATAAAATTTAGAGTTATGAAATTTCTTACTAACATTAACTTTTTTAGCGAAAATCAATTCGGTTTTAGAGAAAAACATTCCACCAAAGATGCACTTCTAGAATTTTGTCAATATACCTACCATACATAGGACATGGCGAGAAAAAATCATGCGCCGGACTTTTTGTAGACATAATCAAAGCCTTTGACATGGTAGATCACAAAATTCTCCTAAGTTGATTATACCTTGTAGAATTTCGCTGCTTTTTCCTAGATTGGTTTACATCTTATCTTAAAAAAAGGAAAAAATTGGGGACATTTTTAATGATTCTAAGATCACCAACATCGGCGTTCCACAAGCATCTGTCTTTGGTCCCTTACTTTTCTTTATATATTGTATATAAACTTCTTCTTCAGTCTTCCATTTTTTTGGTAAGTTAAAGGCCTTTGCAAATGATTTTGCTTTTGTGTATATTTCTAATAATCTCTTTAATCTAATTGCTGAAATTAACTATGATGTCCATTTGTTAAGACTCTGGTTTGCGCAACACAAGTTAATAGTAAAAAGTAAGGCTTAGCTCATGTACTTATGTTACCGCTTAGGAGCCCCCGAATATTAAAATTCCGTTCCATGCAGCTAGTTGCCGCAGATTCAGCCTGCTTAATGAGGATGTTATATCTTATAAAGCGAAAACTTTGACTGTAACGAACTAACGACTAACGACTGTGAAGAACTATAAGTACCTCGATGTCGTGGTTAATCACAATTTGAGTTGGTTTGACCACATTTTTATTTTAAAGCAATATTTGTTATCCACTCTGCAAAGTCTCCATCAGCTCAGAAAGTTTTGCTCTACAAGTATGTTTAAAAATATTTATTTAGGTATCTTCCATTCCAGATTATAATAAGCCGCTGGGGTGGTACTAACGACATTAATTAAATCCAACAAATAATTGTCTTACAAAAATATGTAATCAGAAAACATGTTATTTGTCTCGTTTAGCCAACACTGTCTACAAGACAACAAGAGGTGTTAACTTGCAAAGTCCCATCAATGACACCCTTTAACTTTCGAAGAAATATTGGTTCACTTGTTAGCATTCCAACTTTTCGCACTTCTAACTGAAGAAGCTTTTACACAACTGTGTTTGGAAAATTATTTATTACGCTTTCCAAAAAAAATCGAATAATCAGAACAGCAATTTCTATCTAAAGTAAAATTGTGGCTTTTGAATATCAACCATAGTTAAATTAAAACTGTGTTGCACTTCACATAAAATAATATAAACTAGTTAATATATGATGTAATGTTAATGTAGTTTCTTTTTTTAATATTTTTGAAAACCTGAAAGTTTATATATAATATATATTGTACATAAAATGAATTTCTGTTCAACCCACACTGAAATAATTGAAATAATGTGGTATTTATGACTATTTTTTTTTTAATAAATACAAAATGTCTACACATATTCTCATAATTGTAAGAATTAATATTGTTAGTAAGAAATGTTATTTTTAGTAAACAGTATATTAAATTTCGAGAAAAAATAATAAAGGAAAAAGCATGAGCTACGAAAACGAAGAGACCGCGGTGAGAAAAGAATAATGGCCCTAGTTCGTAGCCAGGTAGCTTCAGATCAGACTACTTAGCCCGCGTATATTGGCAACGTCCACCCTAAATAACCTAGTCTTAACCACAAAAAAACACAAATACCGACGATTCTAAGCAAGAATGCAAATTTTGATTTTGGTTTACCGAATCAAATTGCTGTAGGTGTTATGCCATTAAAACAATGTAAACCAGTAAACCTACAAAATTCACACTCACAACTAGCTATTCATCAGTTGTTACATACACTCAGTCACTGCCCGCACCATATAATGAATACATTAACGGTAGTGACCTAGTGCAAACAACAGTACCTCGACCAGAAACGTGAGAGGTGGAATACCCTCACTGTGTGATATTTTTGATTTTTTTTCTTCGTACAGCACACGGGAAGTTACGAGTGCACTAATCAAAGTTTGCACACGTCGATGGTCGACTCGGTGGTATTTCGAACTATTTTGCCAGTTACTCAACTTTGCTGTCCATTTGTTCGAATTTTTTGTCTTCTCTATTCTTTCGAATTTGTCATCGATTTCTTCAAACTTTTGCTGAAAAATGTTTTTTGTTCTTCCAGATATTTCTTTTGGTCGTCCATCTTTTTTTCGAGATTATTCTTTTGTTCCTCCATTTTTTGTTCGGAGCTATTTTCTTGCTCGTCGAATTTTTGTCAAATGCTGTCTGTTCTTTCAGGTTTTTCTTTTGTTCATCGAATTTGTTCTTCAAATTTTGTTCGAGACTATTCTTTTGTTAGTGCAAAATTTTTCTTTTGTTCGTCGAGAATGTTATTCTGTTCGTCAATTTTTTGTCGGAGAATACTGTTTTTTGTTCTTCCATTTTCGACAAGAGAAGTTACATCACCGCAGCCATGTCGTTGCCAGTACTCATTTGATCTTCCTCGCCAACGTCAAAGGAGTATGCATCTGGATCACGTCCCTCACTGGCGCTGAGGTTTCTCTTGTTAAACTCGGACTTAAGTTTCGCTAGGGTCAACTGCTATAGTTTTCGACCCATTATAGTTTTTTTTTTTTATTTTCAAACAATCACAAAACACACAGTAAGTCCTTTTCCACTTCTGACACCAGTGTAAAATGTTTGTGTGAGTGAAAATGGTAGAACTTATTCTTATTCTTATTCTTATTAATCTAATTGCTTATCTCAACCCTTTTACTTTTCTTTATCTTTTACGTAAACCACTTAATCACTACTCACAATTCACTCTTTAAATTTCACTTTAGAACTCACTTGGATATTTTGCGAAATGCTGACACTTATATTAACTTGACTTCTTTCGGGAATATCTCCTTTTATCTTTTACATAAACCACTTAATCACTACTTGCAATTCACTCCTTAAATTTCACTTTAAAACTCATTTAGATATTTTGGGGGATGCTGACATTTATATTACCTTGACCCCTTTCGAGAATATCTGTACCATCCAGCGTTCCATACATTTTTCCATTTTGCTAGAAAACTCAATTCTATTCTCCAATAACCAATGGTTGAGTCTGACGCTGCTCACATTCGAATGGATATCACAATATTTATGAGTTCGAAAGTTTATTATAACAGATAAGAAGTCTAGCTGGACTATTCGAGCAACCATTAATATATCATTTAGTGAATGCTCCAACGTGCTCTTGGTCGAGGCATCGAACACCACGTGAAATTTTGTGGATGAACCTTCAGGTTTCGCTTTACAACGATGAGGGAGTAGGTAGTGGGTTTTAGGTATTTTATCCTCGGCAATTGGACTCATATGACCCAGAAGTTGATATTATTCCGTGAACTCTATATAGGACTTCCTTAATTCCATGCCCCTCTCCAATATTTACTCTAATTAGAAATCGTCTTCTTGCCATTTCTCAAGAACCTCCAAGAAGCATTGCTATATCGTTTTTGAACGGCAATGAATTGCCTATCCCTACACATTGGAGTGTTATGATTAAAATGTTTTAACGTGACATGTGCACTTCACAACTTAGTGGATAGTTGCTGATTCGACGTATAAAATTCTGGACTTAAATGTAATTGTAGTAATAAATTCAGCCGCACATTCCTGTGGACCTACATGTTCCGCTGATGGGAATATTTGTTCGACGCTATTTAGCACAATAGCGCGGAGGCTTTTGCTATTAAAAGCAATTGTGATGTCGAATCCAAATGTGCGTGACGATCACTAACCACTCACCGTTGAAGGAAAAGATCATGGCCGTAGCGAGATAAACTTGCGTCTTCTTTTAATATAGATCGTGATCGAAAATGAATTTAATGGCTATCTAACTTGAGAACTAATATTATTTATGTTAGACACAGGTAGGTAGGTTGTTATTTAAGGGTGGCAGTTTTAAAAGACTAACCAACTTAGGCCTATTTTCCTATTGTCCTGCCACGTGGATCTATGATCTTCCGCTGATATAATGTGATCCAAATATTTTATTTCTGGACGGAACACGGCACACTTTTATGGGTGCAGCTTCAAATGAGCGCTTCCTAGCCTCTCAAACACTTCTTTTTGGTTTTATCGATTCTCCCCAAACATCTTACCTATGACGATAACGTCTAGGCATTTTTTCGACTTTTCGACGTGAGCCCTAGCAATGCTTGTTTCATTAGTCGCTCGATGGTGGCCGGAGCCTTGTGCAGTCCAAACGGCATTACTGTTAACTGCCAGAGACCGCTTCCTATAGTAAATGTAGTTTTCTACTGCTCTTTAAGTCAAGAGTTGAAAAACATTTCGCTCCAACTTCTTTTTGTTTTACCTATGGCAGACCTTGCAGATTGACGGCATCTCCGATGTCAATGTGGTGTTGAACAAGATGCGTACGTCCATATTCTCCTTCTTGTATAGCAAATATATCAGCGTACTACCCGATTAGTTCTTCTGCCAATACACAGGCTTTGGATTTTGTTTTTGATTTTCAAACTCTGCATATTCGCGACCGGTGTTGCACGAATTGTTTCCGTTGTGGTCGATATAGCCACAAAAGTTTCACATTTTCTCACTAACTCACTGTTTTTCATTTTTCCGCAGAATATATTTGGACTTAGGGCCTCCGCAGGAACCATATTGTTCTTTGGTGCCTTTAAGACCTTTCCCACCATGAAGTCTTTCCTATTTTCTGCCTCCATTAAATAGAATCAGCGGGTACCAGGACCACCTTGCAGGCGAAAGCTCTAGATGGATTTTTATGCAGACTTCAAAATATACCTTAGCCGTTTCTTCCGTAGCTATTCTCAAGCTGTACGATTAAGGCCGTTGCACTGGTATCTATTGTTACCATCCAGGATGTCATCCAGCTTGGATGATGATCCTGGGGCCGTCTTCTGCCCCGCGAAGTAGGTGCTTAAGCGTTTCCCGACTGATGGCTTCGGGAAGTTTAACCGGTTTCTTGATAGTCCGGTTATAAATAAAGAACTCAACAGGGCATTTCATAAGCGAGCTGTACGGCTTAGGAACGAATCACAATATTTTAGAGTACATCCGAAAGTTGGCTTGAGGGTATACTGATGAGTATTTATAGCGAGACGGGTATTACAGTTAAAGGTTTGAAGCAGCGGAATGCCACTGGCGTTTTTAATGGAGCACAGGCTGTGGAAGTAGCGATAAAACAAGCGACACACGAGCGACCAAGAACACCTCTTCAGAGGGAGGGGTATATACCATACGGGCCAACAGATTTGTGTATATTAAGATCTTTAAGTACTCTTACTACTACATGAATGCGCAAGTGGATTCATTTTATTGAAGATTCGTCACACTGAAGTGTAGGCGGAGAAAACGCTGAATCTGGAAGTGTTGAGTTAGCCGAAAATTGTGCAGCAAGCAGATTGGCCATGTCAAAAAAACTGGCAGCTGGAATCGTTTTTGAAAATTGCCATATGGCTTTTTTAGGCATCTTTTCTCTAATTGTATTGTTGAAAAATTACGAGAAATTAGCTGATATGACACAATGGTCCGACGAGCCTACAGGGGAAAGGGCATCAACATTTTACTTATCACGGTGAGAATTTAAAAACAAGTCCAGGGTGATGGCGGTATGACTTTCAATCTGCTATTCGTGTGGGCTCATTTACAAGCTGGGTCAAGTTATTTTCTGCAGCGAAGATCTTAACACATCATCCTTCGGGTGTTTTTTGTGTAGAACTACGAAGCCAACCAGAATTGTATATATTGAAGTCACACATAAACAGGATTTCAATATCAGAGATATAATTCTTTGTATGGAATCAGACAGCGCATCAAACTCGTTAAAGGTCGAATTGCTGTCTAGTTTTGGCCTTCTGTAAATAAAACAATAGTGGATAATTTGCTTACGGAGATGGAATTTTGACCACATGAAATTGAATTCCGGATTACAACAAATTGCTTTAAAAGTGGTAGATATTGTGGCATATCTCTCAATTTAAGCATTTTCACGGGAACCTTTCCTGAATTATTTAAACGAGCCAATTTGATTTCAATCTTCAAAAAGGGCAATACAAGAGAAAAAATTAATCACAGACCGATTTTCTTACTCCCTGTTACATCTAACATTTTTGAGAAAGCTATAAAATTTAGAGTTATGAAATTTCTTACTAACATTAACTTTTTTAGCGAAAATCAATTCGGTTTTAGAGAAAAACATTCCACCAAAGTACACTTCTAGAATTTTGTCAATATATCTACCATACATAGGACTTGGCGAGAAAAAATCATGCGCCGGTATTTTTGTAGACATAATGAAAGCCTTTGACATGGTAGATCACAAAATTCTTCTAAGTTGATTATACCTTGTAGAATTTCGCTGCTTTTTCCTAGATTGGTTTACATCTTATCTTAAAAAAAGGAAAAAATTGGGGACATTTTTAGTGATTCTAAGATCACCAACATCGGCGTTCCACAAGCATCTGTCTTTGGTCCCTTACTTTTCTTTATATATTGTATATAAACTTCTTCTTCAGTCTTCCATTTTTTTGGTAAGTTAAAGGCCTTTGCAAATGATTTTGCTTTTGGGTATATTTCTAATAATCTCTTTAATCTAATTGCTGAAATTAACCATGATGTCCATTTGTTAAGACTCTGGTTTGCGCAACACAAGTTAATAGTAAAAAGTAAGGCTTAGCTCATGTACTTATGTTACCGCTTAGGAGCCCCCGAATATTAAAATTCCGTTCCATGCAGCTAGTTGCCGCAGATTCAGCCTGCTTAATGAGGATGTAATATCTTGTACAGCGAAAACTTTGACTGTAACGTATTTTGCTTTAAAATTAAAATAGTGAAGTACTATAAGTACCTCGATGTCGTAGTTAATCACAATTTGAGTTGGTTTGACCACATTTTTATTTTAAAGCAATATTTGTTATCCACTCTGCGAAGTCTCCATCAGCTCAGAAAGTTTTGCTCTACAAGTATGTTTAAAAATATTTATTTAGGTATCTTCCATTCCAGATTATAATAAGCCGCTGGGGTGGTACTAACGACATTAATTAAATCCAACAAATAATTGTCTTACAAAAATATGTAATCAGAAAACATGTTATTTGTCTCGTTTAGCCAACACCTTAGTCCTATTTAATAAACTGAAAATTCTGCCTACAAGACAACAAGAGGTGTTAACTTGCAAAGTCCCATCAATGACACCCTTTAACTTTCGAAGAAATATTGGTTCACTTGTTAGCATTCCAACTTTTCGCACTTCTAACTGAAGAAGCTTTTACACAACTGTGTTTGGCAAATTATTTATTACGCTTTCCAAAAAAAAATCGAATAATCAGAACAGCAATTTCTATCTAAAGTAAAATTGTGGCTTTTGAATATCAACCATAGTTAAATTAAAACTGTGTTGCACTTCACATAAAATAATATAAACTAGTTAATATATGATGTAATGTTAATGTAGTTTCTTTTTTTAATATTTTTGAAAACCTGAAAGTTTATATATAATATATATTGTACATAAAATGAATTTCTGTTCAACCCACACTGAAATAATTGAAATAATGTGGTATTTATGACTATTTTTTTATAATAAATACAAAATGTCTACACATATTCTCATAATTGTAAGAATTAATATTGTTAGTAAGAAATGTTATTTTTAGTAAACAGTATATTGAATTTCGAGAAAAAATAATAAAGGAAAAAGCATGAGCTACGAAAACGGCGAGACCGCGGTGAGAAAAGAATAATGGCCCTAGTTCGTAGCCAGGTAGCTTCAGATCAGACTACTTAGCCCGCGTATATTGGCAACGTCCACCCTAAATAACCTAGTCTTAACCACAAAAAAACACAAATACCGACGATTCTAAGCAAGAATGCAAATTTTGATTTTGGTTTACCGAATCAAATTGCTGTAGGTGTTATGCCATTAAAACAATGTAAACTAGTACACCTACAAAATTCACACTCACAACTAGCTATTCATCAGTTGTTACATACACTCAGTCACTGCCCGCACCATATAATGAATACATTAACGGTAGTGACCTAGTGCAAACAACAGTACCTCGACCAGAAACGTGAGAGGTGGAATACCCTCACTGTGTGATATTTTTGATTTTTTTTCTTCGTACAGCACACGGGAAGTTACGAGTGCACTAATCAAAGTGTGCACACGTCGGTGGTCGACTCGGTGGTATTTCGAACTATTTTGCCAGTTACTCAACTTTGCTGTCCATTTGTTCGAATTTTTTGTCTTCTCTATTCTTTCGAATTTGTCATCGATTTCTTCAAACTTTTGCTGGAAAATGTTTTTTGTTCTTCCAGATATTTCTTTTGGTCGTCCACCTTTTGTTCGAGATTATTCTTTTGTTCCTCCATTTTTTGTTCGGAGCTATTTTCTTGCTCGTCGAATTTTTGTCAAATGCTGTCTGTTCTTTCAGATTTTTCTTTTGTTCATCGAATTTGTTCTTCAAATTTTGTTCGAGACTATTCTTTTGTTCGTGCAAAATTTTTCTTTTGTTCGTCGAGAATGTTATTCTGTTCGTCAATTTTTTGTCGGAGAATACTGTTTTTTGTTCTTCCATTTTCGACAAGAGGAGTTACATCACCGCAGCCATGTCGTTGCCAGTACTCATTTGATCTTCCTCGCCAACGTCAAAGGAGTATGCATCTGGATCACGTCCCTCACTGGCGCTGAGGTTTCTCTTGTTAAACTCGGACTTAAGTTTCGCTAGGGTCAACTGCTATAGTTTTCGACCCATTATAGTTTTTTTTTTTATTTTCAAACAATCACAAAACACACAATAAGTCCTTTTCCACTTCTGACACCAGTGTAAAATGTTTGTGTGAGTGAAAATGGTAGAACTTATTCTTATTCTTATTCTTATTAATCTAATTGCTTATCTCAACCCTTTTACTTTTCTTTATCTTTTACATAAACCACTTAATCACTACTCGCAATTCACTCTTTAAATTTCACTTTAGAACTCACTTGGATATTTTGCGAAATGCTGACACTTATATTAACTTGACTTCTTTCGGGAATATCTCCTTTTATCTTTTACATAAACCACTTAATCACTACTTGCAATTCACTCCTTAAATTTCACTTTAAAACTCACTTAGATATTTTGGGGGATGCTGACATTTATATTACCTTGACCCCTTTCGAGAATATCTGTACCATCCAGCGTTCCATACATTTTTCCATTTTGCTAGAAAACTCAATTCTATTCTCCAATAACCAATGGTTGAGTCTGACGCTGCTCACATTCGAATGGATATCACAATATTTATGAGTTCGAAAGTTTATTATAACAGATAAGAAGTCTAGCTGGACTATTCGAGCAACCATTAATATATCATTTAGTGAATGCTCCAACGTGCTCTTGGTCGAGGCATCGAACACCACGTGAAATTTTGTGGATGAACCTTCAGGTTTCGCTTTACAACGATGAGGGAGTAGGTAGTGGGTTTTAGGTATTTTATCCTCGGCAATTGGACTCATATGACCCAGAAGTTGATATTATTCCGTGAACTCTATATAGGACTTCCTTAATTCCATGCCCCTCTCCAATATTTACTCTAATTAGAAATCGTCTTCTTGCCATTTCTCGTGAACCTCCAAGAAGCATTGCTATATCCTTTTTGAACGGCAATGAATTGCCTATCCCTACACATTGGAGTGTTATGATTAAAATGTTTTAACGTGACATGTGCACTTCACAACTTAGTGGATAGTTGCTGATTCGACGTATAAAATTCTGGACTTAAATGTAATTGTAGTAATAAATTCAGCCGCACATTCCTGTGGACCTACATGTTCCGCTGATGGGAATATTTGTTCGACGCTATTTAGCACAATAGCGCGGAGGCTTTTGTTATTAAAAGCAATTGTGATGTCGAATCCAAATGTGCGTGACGATCACTAACCACTCACCGTTGAAGGAAAAGATCATGGCCGTAGCGAGATAAACCTGCGTCTCCTTTTAATATTGATCGTGATCGCAGATGAATTTAACGGCTATCTAACTTGAGAACTAATATTATTTATGTTAGACACAGGTAGGTAGGTTGTTATATAAGGGTGGCAGTTGGAAAAGACTAACCAACTTAGGCCTATTTTCCTATTGTCCTGCCACGTGGATCTATGATCTTCCGCTGATATAATGTGATCCAAATATTTTATTTCTGGACGGAACACGGCACACTTTTATGGGTGCAGCTTCAAATGAGCGCTTCCTAGCCTCTCAAACACTTCTTTTCGGTTTTATCGATTCTCCCCAAACATCTTACCTATGACGATAACGTCTAGGTAGGTTTTCGACTTTTCGACGTGAGCCCTAGCAATGCTTGTTTCATTAGTCGCTCGATGGTGGCCGGAGCCTTGTGCAGTCCAAACGGCATTACTGTTAACTGCCAGAGACCGCTTCCTATAGTAAATGTAGTTTTCTACTGCTCTTTAAGTCAAGAGTTGAAAAACATTTCGCTCCAACTTCTTTTTGTTTTACCTATGGCAGACCTTGCAGATTGACGGCATCTCCGATGTCAATGTGGTGTTGAACAAGATGCGTACGTCCATATTCTCCTTCTTGTATAGCAAATATATCAGCGTACTACCCGATTAGTTCTTCTGCCAATACACAGGCTTTGGATTTTGTTTTTGATTTTCAAACTCTGCATATTCGCGACCGGTGTTGCACGAATTGTTTCCGTTGTGGTCGATATAGCCACAAAAGTTTCACATTTTCTCACTAACTCACTGTTTTTCATTTTTCCGCAGAATATATTTGGACTTAGGGCCTCCGCAGGAACCATATTGTTCTTTGGTGCCTTTAAGACCTTTCCCACCATGAAGTCTTTCCTATTTTCTGCCTCCATTAAATAGAATCAGCGGGTACCAGGACCACCTTGCAGGCGAAAGCTCTAGATGGATTTTTATGCAGACTTCAAAATATACCTTAGCCGTTTCTTCCGTAGCTATTCTCAAGCTGTACGATTAAGGCCGTTGCACTGGTATCTATTGTTACCATCCAGGATGTCATCCAGCTTGGATGATGATCCTGGGGCCGTCTTCTGCCCCGCGAAGTAGGTGCTTAAGCGTTTCCCGACTGATGGCTTCGGGAAGTTTAACCGGTTTCTTGATAGTCCGGTTATAAATAAAGAACTCAACAGGGCATTTCATAAGCGAGCTGTACGGCTTAGGAACGAATCACAATATTTTAGAGTACATCCGAAAGTTGGCTTGAGGGTATACTGATGAGTATTTATAGCGAGACGGGTATTACAGTTAAAGGTTTGAAGCAGCGGAATGCCACTGGCGTTTTTAATGGAGCACAGGCTGTGGAAGTAGCGATAAAACAAGCGACACACGAGCGACCAAGAACACCTCTTCAGAGGGAGGGGTATATACCATACGGGCCAACAGATTTGTGTATATTAAGATCTTTAAGTACTCTTACTACTACATGAATGCGCAAGTGGATTCATTTTATTGAAGATTCGTCACACTGAAGTGTAGGCGGAGAAAACGCTGAATCTGGAAGTGTTGAGTTAGCCGAAAATTGTGCAGCAAGCAGATTGGCCATGTCAAAAAAACTGGCAGCTGGAATCGTTTTTGAAAATTGCCATATGGCTTTTTTAGGCATCTTTTCTCTAATTGTATTGTTGAAAAATTACGAGAAATTAGCTGATATGACACAATGGTCCGACGAGCCTACAGGGGAAAGGGCATCAACATTTTACTTATCACGGTGAGAATTTAAAAACAAGTCCAGGGTGATGGCGGTATGACTTTCAATCTGCTATTCGTGTGGGCTCATTTACAAGCTGGGTCAAGTTATTTTCTGCAGCGAAGATCTTAACACATCATCCTTCGGGTGTTTTTTGTGTAGAACTACGAAGCCAACCAGAATTGTATATATTGAAGTCACACATAAACAGGATTTCAATATCAGAGATATAATTCTTTGTATGGAATCAGACAGCGCATCAAACTCGTTAAAGGTCGAATTGCTGTCTAGTTTTGGCCTTCTGTAAATAAAGCAATAGTGGATAATTTGCTTACGGAGATGGAATTTTGACCACATAAAATTGAATTCCGGATTACAACAAATTGCTTTAAAAGTGGTAGATATTGTGGCATATCTCTCAATTTAAGCATTTTCACGGGAACCTTTCCTGAATTATTTAAACGAGCCAATTTGATTTCAATCTTCAAAAAGGGCAATACGAGAGAAAAAATTAATCACAGACCGATTTTTTTACTCCCTGTTACATCTAACATTTTTGAGAAAGCTATAAAATTTAGAGTTATGAAATTTCTTACTAACATTAACTTTTTTAGCGAAAATCAATTCGGTTTTAGAGAAAAACATTCCACCAAAGATGCACTTCTAGAATTTTGTCAATATATCTACCATACATAGGACTTGGCGAGAAAAAATCATGCGCCGGACTTTTTGTAGACATAATCAAAGCCTTTGACATGGTAGATCACAAAATTCTCCTAAGTTGATTATACCTTGTAGAATTTCGCTGCTTTTTCCTAGATTGGTTTACATCTTATCTTAAAAAAAGGAAAAAATTGCGGACATTTTTAGTGATTCTAAGATCACCAACATCGGCGTTCCACAAGCATCTGTCTTTGGTCCCTTACTTTTCTTTATATATTGTGTATAAACTTCTTCTTCAGTCTTCCATTTTTTTGGTAAGTTAAAGGCCTTTGCAAATGATTTTGCTTTTGGGTATATTTCTAATAATCTCTTTAATCTAATTGCTGAAATTAACTATGATGTCCATTTGTTAAGACTCTGGTTTGCGCAACACAAGTTAATAGTAAAAAGTAAGGCTTAGCTTATGTACTTATGTTACCGCTTAGAAGCCCCCGAATATTAAAATTCCGTTCCATGCAGCTAGTTGCCGCAGATTCAGCCTGCTTAATGAGGATGTAATATCTTATACAGCGAAAACTTTGACTGTAACGTATTTTGGTTTAAAATTAAAATAGTGAAGTACTATAAGTACCTCGATGTCGTAGTTAATCACAATTTGAGTTGGTTTGACCACATTTTTATTTTAAAGCAATATTTCTTATCCACTCTGCGAAGTCTCCATCAGCTCAGAAAGTTTTGCTCTACAAGTATGTTTAAAAATATTTATTTAGGTATCTTCCATTCCAGATTATAATAAGCCGCTGGGGTGGTACTAACGACATTAATTAAATCCAACAAATAATTGTCTTACAAAAATATGTAATCAGAAAACATGTTATTTGTCTCGTTTAGCCAACACCTTAGTCCTATTTAATAAACTGAAAATTCTGCCTACAAGACAACAAGAGGTGTTAACTTGCAAAGTCCCATCAATGACACCCTTTAACTTTCGAAGAAATATTGGTTCACTTGTTAGCATTCCAACTTTTAGCACTCCTAACTGAAGAAGCTTTTACACAACTGTGTTTGGCAAATTATTTAATACGCTTTCCAAAAAAATCGAATAATCAGAACAGCAATTTCTATCTAAAGTAAAATTGTGGCTTTTGAATATCAACCATAGTTAAATTAAAACTGTGTTGCGCTTCACATAAAATAATATAAACTAGTTAATATATGATGTAATGTTAATGTAGTTTCTTTTTTTAATATTTTTGAAAACCTGAAAGTTTATATATAATATATATTTTACATAAAATGAATTTCTGTTCAACCCGCACTGAAATAATTGAAATAATGTGGTATTTATGACTATTTTTTTTTAATAAATACAAAATGTCTACACATATTCTCATAATTGTAAGAATTAATATTGTTAGTAAGAAATGTTATTTTTAGTAAACAGTATATTGAATTTCGAGAAAAAATAATAAAGGAAAAAACATGAGCTACGAAAACGGCGAGACCGCGGTGAGAAAAGAATAATGGCCCTAGTTCGTAGCCAGGTAGCTTCAGATCAGACTACTTAGCCCGCGTATATTGGCAACGTCCACCCTAAATAACCTAGTCTTAACCACAAAAAAACACAAATACCGACGATTCTAAGCAAGAATGCAAATTTTGAATTTGGTTTACCGAATCAAATTGCTGTAGGTGTTATGCCATTAACACGATGTAAACCAGTACACCTACAAAATTCACACTCACAACTAGCTATTCATCAGTTGTTACATACACTCAGTCACTGCCCGCACCATATAATAAATACATTAACGGTAGTGACCTAGTGCAAACAACAGTACCTCGACCAGAAACGTGAGAGGTGGAATACCCTCACTGTGTGATATTTTTGATTTTTTTTTCTTCGTACAGCACACGGGAAGTTACGAGTGCACTAATCAAAGTGTGCACACGTCGGTGGTCGACTCGGTGGTATTTCGAACTATTTTGCCAGTTACTCAACTTTGCTGTCCATTTGTTCGAATTTTTTGTCTTCTCTATTCTTTCGAATTTGTCATCGATTTCTTCAAACTTTTGCTGGAAAATGTTTTTTGTTCTTCCAGATATTTCTTTTGGTCGTCCATCTTTTGTTCGAGATTATTCTTTTGTTCCTCCATTTTTTGTTCGGAGCTATTTTCTTGCTCGTCGAATTTTTGTCAAATGCTGTCTGTTCTTTCAGGTTTTTCTTTTGTTCATCGAATTTGTTCTTCAAATTTTGTTCGAGACTATTCTTTTGTTCGTGCAAAATTTTTCTTTTGTTCGTCGAGAATGTTATTCTGTTCGTCAATTTTTTGTCGGAGAATACTGTTTTTTGTTCTTCCATTTTCGACAAGAGGAGTTACATCACCGCAGCCATGTCGTTGCCAGTACTCATTTGATCTTCCTCGCCAACGTCAAAGGAGTATGCATCTGGATCACTTCCCTCACTGGCGCTGAGGTTTCTCTTGTTAAACTCGGACTTAAGTTTCGCTAGGGTCAACTGCTATAGTTTTCGACCCATTATAGTTTTTTTTTTTTTTATTTTCAAACAATCACAAAACACACAATAAGTCCTTTTCCACTTCTGACACCAGTGTAAAATGTTTGTGTGAGTGAAAATGGTAGAACTTATTCTTATTCTTATTCTTATTCTTGTTAATCTAATTGCTTATCTCAACCCTTTTACTTTTCTTTATCTTTTACATAAACCACTTAATCACTACTCGCAATTCACTCTTTAAATTTCACTTTAGAACTCACTTGGATATTTTGCGAAATGCTGACACTTATATTAACTTGACTTCTTTCGGGAATATGTCCTTTTATCTTTTACATAAACCCCTTAATCACTACTTGCAATTCACTCCTTAAATTTCACTTTAAAACTCACTTAGATATTTTGGGGGATGCTGACATTTATATTACCTTGACCCCTTTCGAGAATATCTGTACCATCCAGCGTTCCATACATTTTTCCATTTTGCTAGAAAACTCAATTCTATTCATCAATAACCAATGGTTGAGTCTGACGCTGCTCACATTCGAATGGATATCACAATATTTATGAGTTCGAAAGTTTATTATAACAGAAAAGAAGTCTAGCTGGACTATTCGAGCAACCATTAATATATCATTTAGTGAATGCTCCAACGTGCTCTTGGTCGAGTTATCGAACACCACGTGAAATTTTGTGGATGAACCTTCAGGTTTCGCTTTACAACGATGAGGGAGTAGGTAGTGGGTTTTAGGTATTTTATCCTCGGCAATTGGACTCATATGACCCAGAAGTTGATATTATTCCGTGAACTCTATATAGGACTTCCTTAATTCCATGCCCCTCTCCAATATTTACTCTAATTAGAAATCGTCTTCTTGCCATTTTTGAACGGCAATGAATTGCCTATCCCTACACATTGGAGTGTTATGATTAAAATGTTTCAACGTGACATGTGCACTTCACAACTTAGTGGATAGTTGCTGATTCGACGTATAAAATTCTGGACTTAAATGTAATTGTAGTAATAAATTCAGCCGCACATTCCTGTGGACCTACATGTTCCGCTGATGGGAATATTTGTTCGACGCTATTTAGCACAATAGCGCGGAGGCTTTTGTTATTAAAAGCAATTGTGATGTCGAATCCAAATGTGCGTGACGATCACTAACCACTCACCGTTGAAGGAAAAGATCATGGCCGTAGCGAGATAAACCTGCTTCTTCTTTTAATATGGATCGTGATCGCAGATGAATTTAACGGCTATCTAACTTGAGAACTAATATTATTTATGTTAGACTTTCCCTGATACTGTGTTTTTTTTTTTTAGCTCCATTATTAACCTCTGGCTGCTGATTACACTCTCGGTGTTGTTGGGACTTCAACTGTTGTTCCAATTTCCGAAAAACCTAATACATGCTTTGGCATAATTAGTGTGTTAAGTTCTTAAAAAAAAGATGACCATATTGAATTTGGTTCTACTGCTAATGAAGGGGGGTGTTGTGCTTGCTATTACATTTCAGACACCCTCGACATGAATGGGAGAAGTGACCGGTCTTCAGACAGTTTCTGCATTATTGTAGCCTGCGTACATCTATATCCCGCTCATCATCTGAAAGAGTTAAAAACTGTACCCGAGCTGCACAAAGAGCAGTAAGAATGTTATTTGTGTTTGTAGCAACTACTGGAGCCAGCCTTTTCCTACCTTCTCGGCTGCTGATGACTTCTAGAGTCTAAAATCTTGACTCCACGAACTTTGAAAAAGAAAAACACCTATGAGGTAGGTTTTCAGATCTTCCAGTGTTGCTTGAATACCGTTCTGCTCTCATTGTCCCACCTCTACAGCTCAGGTGTACAACTATAGGATCTCAGTCCTTGACATACCCTACATACCGCCCTTAGTCGTACCGTGAAGACTTCGGAAACTAGATGGAGTACTCAGAATACTAGGTTGTGACAATAGTCTGTTCAATTGTGTCATCAATAATAGTCTCTAGTTATCCCAATGCTCCCAAGAGCTCTCGAAGCTACCTCGTAGTTGCAATCGACGGTTTGAAAATATTGGATCAAATTAAACGCCTCTCCAGTTAATACGTTGTCTGGACAGGGGAAATGGGTTGCTAGTGAAAAAGTTATAGAATTGATGCCAGTTTAGATACTTTCGGCCGAATTTGGGAAGCTCTATCTTCGGCACCATCATTGATGGATTGATTGATGAAGACGTTGCTTGCGGTCCCACCGAACTTTCATAAAATTGCATTAGCATCGTTTCTATATGTTCTTGCGTATTAAAATATCCAGTCACATTTTTTTCTGACACTTGGTTTTCCAATTTTCTGTTTAGAGCGGATACTTCATCCCAATTTTGCTCTATAGACCTTCCCTTTATTTGGCAGAATTGTTAAGTTCGCCTTGAAGAAGTTTCCACGTCACATTTATCAAGCAAAAGCGATTGATCCATTCTTACTCGGGGAACCGTAATGGGATGACTTACCGTTTGCGGTAAAAACAATTCCTATGTACATAATGCTATATATCATATACCATATATGACATTTCACAATTTGCAAAAAATACAATATTTAATAAAATGCGAAAACAAATTCTTTTTCTTATCCGTTTATTTTAATTAGGTTATCACAGAAGTTATTATAAAAGTGATACAAACTAATCACAACATTTTGATCAAAATAGGAGACGATTTACAGTTGCACTGATGCGATCGCAAGAAGTAATTTTAATAAAAAATATAAAAATAAATTTTTTATTGATTCATAAAGTAACTATATATTATGTACAGTGTAGAATTATGTATGGAATATCTGTAAGGGAGATCAAAAAAGAACGATTGAAAAAAAAAATGTTAATGTAACATCAGGGGTGCTTCTGGCTTTATTTTGAAGTTCATGCCAATATGTGTAGAATAGCACATCATTCAAATGGTCACCTAGGCTTCGCCGGCAGTGTTTCAAGCGGTCGGTAAAATTTTCGATGATTCAGTCCAGTATGTTCCGCATTATTCGGTCAATAGAGTGTCGAATATTGGTTTTGAGCTCGACGAAAGTGGTTGGCTTGTTAGCGTAGACTAAGGACTTGACGTAACCCCGAGAAAATAATCAAGTGTTGTCAAATCGGATGATCACGTCAACCAAGTGATGAATTCGCTGTGATTTATCCTTCGATTCGAGCGTTGCGTCGCTTGTTTAGCATCTAGCATCATCTTGTTGGAATCACAGCTCGGATATATCGATGTTGTCAAGCTCTGACCAAAGAAAATTAGTTAGCATCGCTCTTTACCTGAGATCATTGACGGTTACGGTGTATCCTTCCTCATATCGAAAAAAATGAGGTCCAATGATGCTGCCACGTCATAAACCGCACCAAACAGTAAATTTTTGTAGATGCATTGATGCAATTTTTGTGATTTACCCTTCTTGCGTAGAGGATTGTACAGCCACACCAGATCTTGTTCGTTGAACCCGGAAGGTTTCGCTCTGATGAACTATCAAGTCTTCATGCGGTTGCTCGATAGCTTCATCTTTTCTCGGGTGTTTTCATGCAATTTACGAATCCTGATGCGTGAATCATCTAATTAGTCGTTTGCCTTCTTGGCCTCTGTAGGTGAAGATCCGGATCTCGTTTCAGTTGGTCACCGATCTGTTTGACCAAATCAGACCTCGGATGGTGTGTGTTTTGTTAAAGTATTCACCGCTTTTCGGTAGGACATTAAGAAAAGTGGTGCTATTCACTTTTTGCACCAATTCTCGACATCTTGTTTAGCATTTAGCCAATAGAAACGTTCCCTTAACTTTTCCAATGTCTTGTTAATTCCCAAATGACCTCCAAAGATTCTGTCATGTATTTCATGGAGTGCTTGGCTGCCTCTCGACCGTAGAACGATTAGCTGCATACAGGATGTTGTTTCATCCGCACTTTCCCATTCTCTCTACAGTAAACCATCTTGCACACAAAGCGAGGCCCACTGTGCCCAATATGCCTTCAGAGTTTGGCTACGATATATTCTGCCAGCTAAGCCTTTCCTCTTTCCAGGCCAATATTGGTTCGATGTCATTATCTGCATGTTTCAGATTTCGTTTGTTTTCCAACCTGAATATTTGAATTGCGGCCTGTTCTTTCGCTTCCTAACCCCTGACTACTTTTGCTGGGAGATTTTCATTGCATCGTTTTCCTCGCGAGACTTGAATAATTGCCCTGGGACCGCCGACCCCTGCTACCGATTTCTGACTCGCAAAGTAGCCGTTTCTGCCGCTTTTTCCCTCTATTTGCTTGCAACACCAGTGAAGACAGCCTTTTTGTCGTATCGGTTCTTTACAAAGCCCTTAAATATGTCCTACTTTATCGCAGTTTCTGCAGCGCATCCCTTGTCTTTCCCGCGGAGTATTTCGTTGCTCGGCTTTTAGTTTTTGGCCATCGAATGAAGGAGCCTTCAACTCTTTTCTTTTTAGAACCCTTAAACAACGTTGTCGGAATTTCTGTTCTTGCACTATGTCGACTTCTTTTGCCAGTTGCTCATTTTCCTGTTCGTTTTTCCATCATTTATCGACATTCTTCTCTATTCTACCGAATTTGTCATTGATTCCTTTTGTTCTTCCAGACTATTCTTCTGCTCATCTATTTTCTGTAGAAGACCGTGCAGATTGGTGTTTCGTTCGTCGAATTTTTATTCAATGCTGTTTTTCTGCTCTCTCAGATTTTTCTTTTTTTCGTCGAGGCTGTTCTTTTATTCGTCTAGGTTTTTTTTTCGAGGCTGTTCGACTATTTTCGACAAAATGAGTTGCATCATCGCAGCCTTGTCATTGCCGATACTTATCTGTTCTTCCTCGTCAACACCTAAGGGGTATGTATCCTCAACGGTTTACCACTAATTTCACCACCACAACCACAGTACGCACTACAAAGTAAAAATGAGCCAACTAGAGCAACGAAAACGAGAGCAGGCATTACTGCAGTCGTTCTGGAGATATTGGAGTTCGGAACACTTGTCGGTACTGCAGCAGAGACCAAAGTGGATGAAGACAACACATGACCAAATCAAGGAAGGCGATTTAGTTCTCGTCAAAGATGAACTGCTGCCACCACTGAAATGGAGCATGACCAAGTTAAAAAAAGCGTTATAAAAAGGAGACTGCGGAACTAAAACGACCAGTTACAAAGTTATGCCCACTTCGAAGCAAAACAAAACACAGCACAGATTCAATACAGGCATACGACATCACAGAAACAAATACTTATCTACTTACTTTACAACGCAGATGCACCAAAACCCAACGTGTACAAGAATTCAAACAAAAATCCACAGAACTGACTAAAAATAACAAGAGACAGAATAACGATTATACCAAATTCATCGGAGCCGTGATTGTGTCACCAAATGTTACCGTACTCAGGGCGGCAAAAATCAAAACACAACATGATGCAACCCGATCAAACAAATATTCCTATTCATGCTCAGAACTCAGAACTCACCGTAACATACACACACACTTAGGTACTTTAATCAAAATCTAAATAAAATTCAAAATTAATATATGTAACATACAATAGTAAAGAAATTATAAAATTCAAAGACATTAAACTTACCCGAAATGACAGCAACAAATCAACAGGAACGAAACTATACACAAAAACAGAAACAATAGAAAATAATAAAAAAAAATAGGCGAAATTATTACCACGCACTTCACTTCACTTAACTTTTCAATAACAATTAGAATTAAAGCACGAATTACGAAAGTTGTAGTATGATGGCAGTGAAAAAAAAGAGATGATGAGTAGCATTATGCATTACTCCAATGTTGTTTTCTTTTGTTTGTCATGTTCTCTCGTTCACGTCTATAGTCTGGATTGTAAATTGTTCTAATGCAATTAGAAAGAAAAGCAGAACAGGGTGACATCCAGAGAAAGATACGATTGAGAACGCTGTTCACGTGCGGGGGGAATGGATGATACTTCAACACAGATGTACATATTTAAATATAAATATTTGAATTTGAAATTAATAAGTAATTCATTCGAAAAAAAAAAATGCGAACATTATAAAAATCTAGAAGAACAAAAGAACATTTCTAGCAAAATTTTGAAGAAATCTAAGACAAATTTGAAAGAATACAGAAAAATGTTGACGAAAAATTCGAATAAATGGACAGCTAAGTTGAGCAACTGACAAAAGAGCTCGATGAGTATAAAAAATATAAAAATCTTGCCTAAAACTCATAACATGGTTTATCATTCATAATATGGTTTAAAAAAAAAGAGCACGAAACAGTGCGAAAACAGAAACTGCGAGAGTGTTCTTTAAGCGGTCCAAGGAGAAAAGAACTGAAGCCCCACTCATTCGATGGTGAGATCTCATGGTCTACTTATAAGAAGCAAAAGACTGGAACAATGAGGAGAAGTGCTTTGCCCTAACAATGGCCTTGCATGGTCCTGCAGCAGAATTGTTGCAAACAATAGACAATGAAAAGCATTAGTACACATTAGCCACATGCAGGAATTTTACAAGGTCCAGTTGAAAAGCCGAATGCAGCAACGAGGAGAAACACTGTAGCAGCTCCAAGTAGACGTGTGTAGACTGGCACATTGGTCATACCCCACCGCAGGCCAGTACATTAACGACGAAATGGCAAAGGACGCATTCGAAGCTACAATCAGCAGTAAGGATGGCCTGGAAAAGAACCCGGGTTGAAGCTCTTGCCTTCACGCTGGCGAAGGGAATTAGCATCTGCTGAATACTCCTGAGAGAGACCTAGTACCAAGGAACGAGATACTCCAAGGGATAAACAAAGAATGCGCTGCATTGTAAAGAACCAATGTGACGATAAAACTGCCCTCATTGCGGTAACAAGCAAATAGGGGAAGAAACAGACAGAAACGACTATCAAGAACCCGATCAAACTTTCCGAAACCATCAGTCAGGATGCCCCGTGAAGTTGGTAGCAAGAGTTGACGCCCCCAGGACCATTATCCAACTCTCTCTGGCAAAACGAAGTAATTTAAGCCTTATACTGTAGTTGAAGCAGTAAGTACAAAGGACAAATGGATGACAACAAGCGCCACCGCTGCCAAGGCCTCAATCATCAGAAGGGATATGGTTAAGAATTCCTTGTTACATAACACCAGCAGTTACAGCTTGCGAACAGCTAAGATATATGGTGAAGTCCGCATAAGAGTCCACCTGGCCGGAAAAGCCTTCTCTCACGTTTTCTGTATGCCGACCTATACGACGAATGTATCATTGGTCCAGATTTCATGAGAGAACTAGTAGTGGACTATGGGGCACAAGACCTGCCAAGGCCTCAATCATCAGGAGGGATATGGTTAAGAATTCCTTGTTACATAACACCAGCAGTTACAGCTTGAGAACAGCAAAGGTATATTGTGAAGTCCGCATAAGAGTCCACTTGGCCGGAAAAGTCTTCTCTCACGTTTTCTGTAGGCCGACCTATACGACGAATGTATCATTGGTCCAGATTTCATGAGAGAACTATTGGTGGACTATGGGGCACAAGACCTGATATGTAGAAACATGTAGATACCAATGATATACGGAAACACCAACACTTCAGGATGCAATTGTTTGGGAAAAAGTTGAAGGTCCTGGCAGTACAAAAAGAAAAAGAAGTGGAAAAGGCCTTAGTGGAACCAAAGAACAACATGGTTCCTGTAGGAATTCTAAATTCAAAGATATTCTGTACTGGCAGAAAAACTAATCGGTGAGTACGCTGATAAATTCGCTGTACAAGACAGAGAATATAGACGTACGCAACTTGTTCAACAGCACATTGACACTGGAGGCCCCCGACCAATCCGTCAAACTGCAAGACGTCTTTCATTGGCAACACAAATAGAAGTTGCGGAAATGGTGTCGAAGATGAAAGTTGAGGGGCTGACTGAAGAATTGCAAAGTCCGTGGGCTTCTGTGCCTTTACTACAAGAAGCGGTCTCTGGCAGTTTGACTGTGCAACGCTCCGGCCACCTTCGAGCGATTAATGGAACGAACATGCAAGCGCTCACGTCGAAAACCTTCCTGAGAACGAAGTTACCATCTTAGATATGACTTTCGAGGAGCATCGAAAAAATCTAAAAGAAATGTTTGAGGGTTTGCGAAAAGTGAAAAGTGTGCCTTCTTCCGTCCGGAAGTCCGAAAGCCAGCGGCAAAAAGCTGGCCTATTCCAAAAAATAAACACCAACTGAGAAGCTTCTTAGGACTTGCCACGTACGTACTGCAGAAGGTTCGTAAATGATATTGCTGGTATTGGAAAGAGCTTGTATCAACTTAGGAAAAAAGACCGACAGTTCAAGTGGTCTGGAGAGTGTGAAAAAGCATTATAAGAACTCAAGCGACAGCTGTGCAATGCTCAAATCTTGGGTTCTCTCACACCGGAAAAAACGACCATCCTGGACGCAGACGCTAGCAATGTTGAGTTCGGAGCTGCGATCTCCCAAGTTTATGATGTGCAAGAGAAAGTTGTCGCATATTATAGCAAGTTACTTTCCACACCTGAACGAAATTACTGCGTAACCCGGTGCGTGCTTCTGATCACTTAGCCTGTAGAGAGAGACTAAGAATGCGCTGCTGGAACTGCGATAAAGTAGAGCAAATAAAGGGAAAAAGCAGTAGAAAGGCCAAACTTCCCGAAGCCATCCGTCGGAAAATGGTTGCCTCGCCAGACATCGAACCAATATTGGCCTGGAAGGAACACGATTAAAGACCAAGCTGGCAGTTAATATCAGACTGAAGCGAGATGCAACTAATCATGCCACGGTCCAGAGACAGAGACAGTACTCCATGAAATACATGACGGAATCTCATGAAGCTATTTGGGAATAAACAAGATGTTGGAGAAGTTAAGGGAGCGTTTCTATCGGCTAAGGGCAAAACAAGTTGTGGGGAATTGATGTAAAAGGTGCATCAAGTGTGAGGCTACCAAGGGCTCAAAAGTAAAGCCACAAGGACGAATGAAACAATACGATATCGGATCACCATTCGATCAAATAGCCATCGACTAGCCCGTTTCCCGAAAACTTTAATGCTAACTGATCAAGAGGCAGAAGCCGTAGACGAACCGATTGTCAACAACTGGGTGTAAGGAAGAAAAGGACAACGCCACTACATCCTCAATTTTATAGAATTGTCAAGCGATTCAAAGAGATTTTATATGAGCATCTCTCTAAGGTCGTCGGCAAATGCTAGTGGGGCTGCGATCGACACATATCCAACCGAAACGCGGTCGGTTGCAAAGTGAACCGAAATTTGGATACAAGGGAAAACACTTTACTGGCAACTGTGCTCGTTAAACCAAAAACAGAACTAAACATGTAGGATATTTTAAATGCTTTTATAGATTCTAGCTCCCAAGCTCCATCCCTATCAGAAAACGCAGTCCAACGAATAGGATATGCTGGACAATGGATTAACAATCAGATCTTTGACAAAGCTACATACCATATAATGAAGAATAAAGGTAACAACAACTTGACATCCTTGGTAATAAGAGGAAATATTGATGAAAGATTAAAAAAAAAATTTGGACGATTGAAAAATTAGCAATGGTGGTGAAGACAACAAGTGAGAAGAGAAAGTGTGAAGAACTATACATAAGTGAAGCAAAAAGAAATAGGTAATGAAATTTTACCGTAAAAGTCTAATTTATCGATACTCAGATAAGGTTAGGAGAATCAAGATCAAAAGCAATGGTGTATTCGTTTCAAATAGAAAACAATAATGCAAATAACGCAATATTGCAAGGACAATATAAAATATTCATACGGGAATATCTGGCTTTAGAACCCATTAAAGTAGGCAACATAAAACACCAGAAAAGAAAGTACAACAACGAAACTTCATCATCTATGAAAATAAATTCACTATTGTTTGAGCAACTTGATGTAAAATTAACCGACACTACAACAAGATCTTTAAAATATTTTACTTCGTTGAAAAACATATATGGTAAATATGCGTACACATCCTACATATATAAGGAAAATGTATCGGCAAATTAAAATTGACGAAGATAATCAACATTATCAGAGGACATTATGGGGTCCGTCTAGATAGAGTAAAGTAAATGAATTAAAACTAATTACTGCATCATATGACACGAAATATGCACTTTATTTAGCAATTAGAACTATGCATAAGCCTGCCGACGAAGAAAAGGAAGCGTATTAAAATATTGTAGACATCAAGAAATGAGATATTAATGTGGACGGTTTAATGTCAGGGTCACACATATTATCAGACGCAAAGTTACCAAAGAAAAACTTAATTGCAGTTTTGATGAAAGTGGAAAGGAAATCATAAATAATTGGTTGAGTGTCTTGACAATAACCTTCAGATGTATGTAGAATCTCTTGAAATTGATAGATAAGGAACAATAAAAACTCTGGGAGATTTTTTATGTTTTAAATTGTAAATTACACCAATGAATAAAAACATAATTTTTTTTAATAATTTGCGCGAACTATGTTTGGGAGGTACCTGGGTAGGAAAAAAACAACTGCTTCTTACAGAGGTTTGACCAAAAAGCAAAAATATTTATTTTTCCAATGGTTTTCATACATTAATTCTGCTGACATTAAGTGTAACGTTACCTCTCCCCTTAAGAATAGAGTGACGGCCATAGGAATTCTGTATTTCCGATGGTTGGAGCGATCATGTATAGTGGCGGAAGTTGTAGGAATAGCTTTAGGTTGCGTAACATCCTTTCTTCTTCGGATGAAATAGATAAGGGTTATTACCAATCCGACCATTGGTAGTAAGATGCAGTTGCTGATGATTTTAACTTGAGCTATGTGATATGATTATAATGTTGTCGTTCTTGAAGTCTTTTAATTTTTGTAGTTTGGCTGCTATGATTAGAGTGGTGGTGTTTTTGTTCATGACTGTGGTAGAGAGGGTGTGGACTTCGTCAAAATAAACACTGTCCAGACTTTGGTAGTTGATGTTACTGATGCTGGTGGTACAGTTCTTGAAATGGAGTAGGACTGTACCTTTTTTAGTGAGTTCTTCAGGTTCACATGATGACTTGACGATTGTACGAGTGTATGGAGTGTTCACCAATAGAATATAGTTTGATTCCGGTTGCCAGATTTCGTTTATGTCATGTTGTCTAGGTAAATAGGGTTCTCGGGGTTAAGGCGGACATAAAGTTGGGTGACAATTGTTTTAGTTTTGTAAATTGGAAGGAAGATAATATGAAAAAATGGATAGGTTTCTGTGGATATTTAAGGGATTACAATATTGAAAATTATGTAAGTATTATTATAGTATGCCTGTAGACCAAATAATTCTGATTTGATTTTTAAAGATTTGTTCTGTAATTGATAATGAATGTTATTCGAGTTCTTCGGGGTGCAAAGTATGTTTTGGAATAATGTTTAACTTTGTTAATATAAAAGATTCCGATACACTAGATAGGTGGTTACTTAAAAGGTCGATGAAAATCGATAAAAGTGTTTTGGGCCCCACACGAACAAATTAATATTATAAAAGGCGGAGCAAAATGAAAAGCGTCCGCTTCCTTTGATTATCAAGTTTATTGTGTTTTATCCCCAGAAAGTATGCAATATACTGGGTCTTAATTTTAATCATTTATACTGGGATTAGCATTATTATTAATAATGCAGTGGATTACTAATGTTTTACATTTCCCCTTTTACATATATTATATTTTACATTATCATATATTTTATAACATAAAATGAATTGTTCTAATTGTAATCTCGAACAGTCGATATTTTAGTTTATCTGGTTTAAGTATTGAGTGAGTCTGAGGGCTATTTCGTCTGATTGGATTCTGTTATTCAGTTCTAAGAGGAAGGATGTTGCCCGAAATCGTTTTAATTATCGATTCAATTAGTGTATCACCCTCAAAGGCAACTATATTGATAAATAAAGTTGAATTTTGCAAAAATTTTGTGTTCTACTATAAAACGGCACTGAGTTTTCAGCCGATGTGTTAGTAGCAGGACCTTAGCATTCACAAATCTTCTGACCCAGATTGTATATCGCCCCTTGTCCTGAAGAAGAGTTCTTCCTCGCTGGCAAAACCACTGCGTAAGCTTTTTCATCAATCCTACTCTTTAGAACTCTTTCCGAGCAGATGGAAAACACCCTTGTTCAGCCCATCCCTAAAAAAGGCGAATCTTCTTCTCTCTTCGCCTACATACCCATTGAAATTACGTTCGGCCGCAGAACGGGAACGGTAGCGTATGTGAAGCTCATTCAATTTAGAGTAGATTTTAATGCTTAAAAAACACAATGCTGTCTGCTTTCGTTAAACACCCAGCCATTGTCCATGACTACCACTTGCAACATCGAAACCGAAAAACTTTTCATTCTCGGTATGTGTGTAAATGACAACTTACGTTGGAATGACCACATATTCGGTGTCGTCAAAAATTCTGTGAAATGTCTAGGATTTCTCAAGTGATGCAAGAAATACTTTACCCTCACTGATCTGGCCGCAATATATAATGCATTTATCCGCCCGAAATTAATGTACAATGCCCACATCTGGTCGGGTGCGCCCAAGTCACCTCCTTACCTACTAGATAGGATTAAAAACCGTGCGATAAAACTCATAGGTGATAATAATATCACCCAGACCCCGATGTAATATTTCGTGTCTCACTCTGTTTTATAGCTTTTTCCATCACCAGTGCTCTAAAGAAATCTCCAATAACATTCCGCCCCTTCGAACTTTTAACCGTAACATCCGTCTGGCTATGAATGCTCATGCCAATTTCAGACGTACTCTAAGTTTCGTAATTCGTTCCTAATAGGCACAACTCGCTTATGGAGTGCCCAAATCAAATCAAATCAGAATTATTAGGTCTACAGGCGTACTATATAAATACTAACATAATTTTCAATATTCTAATCCCTTAAATATCCACAGAAACTTATCCATTTTTTCATATTATCTCCCTTCCAATTTACAAAACTAAAACAATTGTCACTCAACCTTATGTCCGCCTTAACCCCGAGAACCCTATTTACCTAGACAACATGACATAAACGAAATCTGGCAACCGGAACCAAACTATATTCTATTGGTGAACACTCCATATACACATACAATCATCAAGTCATCATGTGAACCTGAAGAACTCACTACAAAAGGCACAGTCCTACTCCATTTCAAGAACTGTACCACCAGCATCAGAAACATCAACTACCAAAGTCTCGACAGTGTTTATTTTGACGAAGTCCACATCTTCTCTACCACAGTCATGAACAAAAACACCGCCACTCTAATCATAGCAGCCAAACTACAAAAATTAGAATACTTCAAGAACGACAACATTATAATCATGGTGTCCAAGCAAAGACACATAGCTAAAGTTAAAATCATCAGCAACTGCATCTTACTACTAATGGTCGGATTGGCAATAACCCTTATCTATTTCATCCGAAGAAGAAAGGATGTTACGCAACCTAAAGCTATATCCCTGCAACATCCGCCACCATACATGATCGCTCCAACCATCGGAAATACAGAATTCCTATGGCCGTCACTCTATTCTTAAGGGGAGAGGTAACGTTACACTCAATCAAGAGTCATGCACCCTAAATCCTCTTTTGTTGATATAAATTGTTAATATTGCACTTTTCATTTATTTTAAATTGTCCCACGATATAAGTTGTTAACATTGCATTTTTTACAAAATTGTTAATTCCAAATTGTCTTACGATATGCATATATCCAATTACAATTATTTTCACACGCTCTATAGAAACGTCAGCAGAATTAAAGTATGAAAACCATTGAAAAAATAAATATTTTTGCTTTTTGGTCAAACCTCTGTAAGAAGCAGTTGTTTTTTTTTTCCTACCCAGGTACCTCTCAAACATAATTCGCGCAAATTATTAAAAAAAATAGGTTTTTATTCATTGGTGTAATTTACAATTTAAAACATAAAAAATCTCCCAGAGTTTTTATTGTTTCTTATCTATCAATTTCAAGAGATTCTACATACATCTGAAGGTTATTGTCAAGACACTCAACCAATTATTTATGATTTCCTTTCCACTTTCATCAAAACTGCAATTAAGCTTTTCTTTGGTAACTTTGCGTCTGATAATATGTGTGACCCTGACATTAAATCGTCCACATAAATATCTCATTTCTTGATGTCTACAATATTTTAATACGCTTCCTTTCCTTATGCATAGATCTATTTGCTAAATAAAGTGCATATTTCGTGTCATATGATGCAGTAATTAGTTTTAATTCATTTATTTTGTTCTATCTAGACGGACCCCATAATGTCCTCTGAGAATGTTAATGATCTTCGTCAATTTTAATTTGCCGATACATTTTCCTTATATATGTAGGATGTGTACGCATATTTACCATATATGTTCTTCAACGAAGAAAAATATTTTAAAGATCTTGTTGGAATGTCGGTTAATTTAACATCAAGTTGCTCAAACAACAGTGAATTTATTTTCATAGATGCATGGAAAACAATGCGCAGTTTCGTTGTTGTATTTTCTTCTCTGACTACAGCCTGATGCGGTGGATAGTAAATCTTCGTCGGATCGGTGTTTTTGAGTTCAACATTCTAGATATTCCCGTATGAATATTTTATATTGTCTTTGCAATATTGCGTTATTTGCACTAATGTTTTCTATTTGAAAACAATATACCATCGCTTTTGATCTTGATTCTCCTAACCTTATCTCAGTATCGATAAATTAGACTTTCACGGTATAGTAACTTTACCTATTTCTTTTTGTTTCACTTTTGTATTGTTCTTCACATTTTCTCTGCTCACTTGTTATCTCCACATCCATTGCTAATTCTTCAATCGTCCAATTTTTTTTTTTTTTTTTTAATTTTTCATCAATATTTCCTCATATTACCAAGAATGTCAAGTTGTTACCTTTATTCTTAATTATGTAGTATAGGGTTTTCTAATAACGACTTGACAACTTTTTTTTAAATGTCATGTCAACTTGTCACATTCAAATATTAATATGTAAATTAGTACAATGTGCATCTCTGTTGAAGCATTATATTACCGAATATTCTCCCTGCACGTGAACAGCGTTCATAATCATAACTTTCCCTGGATATCACCCTCTTCTGCTTTTCTTACCATTTATAACTTACGATTTTGGATGAATTTTCTTAGGAAAAAAAGAGAAATGGGATAGGAGCAATTTATAATCCACAATTATAGACTTGAACGAGAGAACATGACAAACAAAAGAAAACAACATTGGAGTAATGCAATATGCTACTCATCATCTCTCTTTTTCATTACCGTCATACTACAACTTTCGTAATTCGTGCTTTAATTCTGATTGTTATTGGAAAAATTAAGGGTAGTGAAGTGCGTGATAATAATTTCGCCTATTTTTTTTTTTATTGTTTTCTATTGTTTCTGTTTTGTGTCTAGTTTCGTTCCAGTGGATTTGTTGCTGTGATTTCGGGTAAGTTTAATGTTTTTAAATTTTGTAATTTCTTTACTATGGTAGATTAATTTTGAATTTGGTTTTGATTTTGATTATTGTTTTTATTTTTGGTTTGAAGTGCTTAGTTATGCGTGCGTGTGTGTTGCTCTTATTGGAGTTCAGAGCATGAATGGGAATTTTTTTTGATTGGGAGACTCTTTATTTTAAATTTTTGCTAAAATGTTTATTTCTGCTGCTGTTAGTAACCATTTTAAATTGATGTGTTGAGTTTTTACGAAGTTTTTTGCGGACGTGATTTCCTCCTTGAGATTCTGAGTTACTAATGGTCGAATATGAGTCCATTTGGTGTGGGGAAGCAGTTGGAATGAAATTCTATTTTGTGCCGTCGTTCGCCAGTGTATTCGCTATCGTCTTCCACTCAATCTTGGCTCCCTGACCATCATCTATTCTAATGGCTTCGCTCTAAACCTGTAACAAATGTTGCATTTTAAAATGTATTTTCTGACAGAGTTTTTGCGTTTCACCTCTGGCGTATATACGCCACCACCCTTTAATTACTTCCATGGAGTGTCTTTTCATGCGCTTCCGTGACTATGAGGTGTACTAATGGGTACTTATGGCTTAGCAAAATGGGATGTGAAATATCAGATATTCCTGCACGCTATTTGAATACTCCTTTAGCAGTGTTGGGTTACAATAGAGTCTCCTCTCCAACTGTAAAAATCCTTTAAAAGCACCGTAACGTGTTGGCCCCATAGTGGGATGTTTGCCACTCTTAAAGGGTAAACAAACCTATTCCTGACCACCAGATTATATTATGGTATTTTTTTTTTATATAAAATGTGCCTCACGTTCCTTTTCTTTCTCTGTTCTTCTTCGATCTCCCAATATTTTCGGAGAGTTGTTTCGATAGTTGAGTCAAGTTGGCACGAAAAGCAGTTTATTTGAGCTTTGGTTGGTGTCTTTCTCAATAATAATAATCCATCATAGTGTCGTCTACCTCTGCCGGTATATTGAATCCATTTACTAAAATGAATGTGTTGGTTCGGAAGAAATCCAGTCAGTGTTCTAAAGACCAATACTTGTGCCTTGCCTGTATAGCTTGAGGTTAACGACTCAAGTTCCAGATTGAAGACCTTTTGTGTGGTTCCACCGCTGACCATCCCCAGTCCATTAACATTCGTAAGCGTCCTCTTTGGTTTCAGACCAAGTCATCACTTCGTGATGAAAGAAGTCTATGCCCCCAAATCCCGTTTAAGCAAAACTTTTCTACTTCCACCTGAAGATCTTACCCTCAACAACGCTGTAGCTAACAAAACCTCGGTTTTCGTGTTAACATGATAGCTTTGGGTCTAGTGTGACTGATGGTTAATAATGTGACTGAACGTAGATGGGTGAAAAGCAAATTGCGTAGCTGAAGGTGCAGTGTATGAGGCTTGCCCTGTGCTGCGCGTGTTTTCGTGTAGCACAGAATGGTGGCGCTGCTTACAGAAATGACAGCACTTCGCACTGGGACATATTTGTTTGAAATGGCTAATATATATGGCAAGTAGTTTTTGCATATCTTCACTCTACGCACAGTTTGCCTCCGACGCTCCATTTGCCAAATCCGATCACACTTCTAAGCGAATTCTGACCCCTTTGACGTATTCTACAAATGTACTGCTTTCTGATTTACGCCGCTCAGATTTCCTATTAGAAACTCTAGGATCTACTGCTTTTAATGTACGAGGGCAATTCCTTACTCGAACCTAGCTTGTCTTCCCATAACTACTGTATATCATTCGAAAGCTTTTGCAAAGTAATAAAAATTGAAATAACATCCCAACCATCTACTGGCAGGTCTAAATTCTTCAATGCATGAATTATTTCTTACGAAGTTTGCAGAAATCTTTTGATGTTAGCCAATGAATGAGAGGTAATTGTATGTTGATTAAATAAACGTTTCATTCTAGTAGTAGCCAACACTCTTTTATGATAGTTGTGCTCTGTCAGGATCTTCCACGCTGGATCAAAGTTGTTTTGTCCCATAGCCAAGTGCTGAAGATGTATATATACGAATGTATATATGTTTTAAAATTTAGAATAATGGAGATGAACATGTTATTTTCGTACTTTTAGTGTACGTATTGGGTATGTAATTTAATTCGTGCGGTTTTTTTTTCAAAATTTGAACGTTTATTTAAGAAAAACATGTACAATAGTATTATTCAAAGTAATGCCCATCTAAAGCTATGACTTTTTCTCATCTTTCTGGCAATTTGTGGACCCCATCCCAAAAAAACTGCGCCGGCTTGGCATCCAAGAATGAATCAAGCCAATTTTTGATATTCTGCTCTGATGTGAACCGTATTTCACAGTGAGGGCGTTCTGCATCGACCGGAACAAATGGTAGTCAGAAGGGGCAAGGTCTGGGCTATAAGGCGGGGGGGGGTAAGACGTCCCATCCACTGTTTTCCAAATAGTTCTTAAACGGAATAGCAACGTGGGGCCGAGCGTTGTCGTGATGGAAAATTGTTGCCTCGTGTCCGGTCGCATATTCCGGGCGTTTTTCGACTACTGCTCTTTTCAAACGGATTAACTGCGTTGTCCATTGATGGTCCATTGACCGGTTTTAGCAGCTCATAATACAGCACATACATCTGATCCCACCAAATACAGAGCATTACCTTCATGGATATAAGGCTTTGCCGTTGATTTGGCTAGTTGGCCGGGTTTCACATATGATTTTTAGCGTTTGGGGTTGTCGTAATAGATTCATTTTTCATCACCAGTAACAATCCAAATCAAAAATGACTTCCTTTTGTGGCGTTCCAGCAGCATTTCGGACATGCAAAACCGCCTTTCGACGTCTCTCGGCTTGAGTTTATGTGGGACCCAATTTCCTTGCTTTTGAATATATCCAGCTACTTTCAAACGTTTTGAAATGGCTGCTTGAGTGACACCTAAAGATTCTGCGAGCTATACTTGTGTTTGGCAACAATCTTCACAAAGTAATGCTTCCAGTTCTTCATCTTCAAACTCTTTTGACTGCTCAGGACGTTTATCGTCTTCCAAGCCAAAATGACCACTTTTAAATCATGCAAACCACTTTTGGCACGTTCGCTCAGCTAGCGCATGTTCACCATTAACTTCAACCAATATACGATGACTTTCGGGAGCAGTTTTCAGTAATGAAGGAGAACTCCCCGCAAAAATACTTTTTCAGGCACAAAGTTCGACATATTTGAGTGAAAAAAAAAAATATTAAGCATTTCCCGACTGAGGGCTTCGGGAAGTTTGACTGGCTGCTTAATAGTCGTTTCCGCCGGTTTCTTCCTCTATTTACTTGCTAATGAGGGCAGTTTTGTCACCGCATTGTTTCTTTACTCTGCTTTTAAAGTTGTCTTATTTTTTGTACCATAGTTCCATCGGCGCATTCGTCATCTATACCGTGGAGTTCAGACGCAACTTCCCTGACGAAATGTATTCCTTCGAAGCCTGATTGGCTGCTTCTATAGCCAGTGCGAAGGCAAGTGCTTCAGTAAGCGTTCTTTTCCAGGCCATCCTTACTGCTGACTGTAATTTCGAATCTGCAATTCCCTTGATGAAAGGAGACCACGAGGTCTAGCCGTCGAATGGGGAAGGTTTCATTACTTTTCTGCTTGAACCTCTTAATGGAGTTTTCGTGGGCAGTCAAAACACTTTTTTTTTCTGTACTCCGATTTAATTTCCACAATAACGCAAAAACTTCTTCGAAATTATTATTATTATTCGATTCGATATTTTATTCGATGAGGATAATAAAATATTTATTAATTTTACTTTCATCTTCTCTTGTTTGTTTGTTTCTCCGATATCTTTGCTTGCGAACTTATTTGAATCAATTTGAACTTTTAATAATAATAAATTGCCCAAAAACAACCGATTGCATGAAAACAGGAATCTTGTTTGACATACCATACCATATGAGATTTATAGTTTGACATAAAATTCAGAAGGGAAATTTTGCCATAGCAACATATTCGTTTTAAACTGTAGATATCCTTGTTATAACACTGTGATAATTTGAAAGACTGCATTACCGACAAAGAAGTGTAGAGTATAATATAATTGACGTTTGATTTTAACTTTGACAGCCGCTCGCATTTTGCAAGTAAAAAGAAAATACAATTATTTTTCTTAAATATACAAAATTTCAAAAATTTAAGAGAATTAATGAAATTCTTGTAATTCGTTGTTAACTATTTAGTAAGAAAAAAGCGTTTTAAAACATTCTCTTTCTACAATATTTTTTATAAATCATTGGCAGATGGAATCGTAGTATGAAGTAGAAAAACAAAAACGAATAAGATACCCTGTTATGCACGTGCATAAGAAAAACGTTTTAAGATTATTTAGGTACAACTATAATTTCTACTCACAGCGCTCTAATGCGTTGGCAACAGTTAAACAAAATAGATTTTATAAAGATATGAATATGTCATCTGTTCCATTGCTTCGTCATGCCCAAACACAGCATGGGGATTATAAAACTGTTGATGAAGAAAATATTGTAGTGATAAATTCTTGCTTGGGTGATAACAGTGAACAATTAAATGATAATTCAGTCGAATGCGTTTGGTTTTATGAAACAAATCCAGAAGGAATGATGTGCACAACGGTAAGTGATTCATGAAAACATCCTAGAAGCTATAAAATATTCTGACTTCAGTTTAAGCACTTTTTTCGTACTTATTGAATTATGCTATGTTGTGAATGTCTCCTGGCATAGTCGATAGATAAATTTACCAAAAATATTGTTTTTGGTCTTACCATCAAACCTATACACTTTGGAGAAGCTATATATTGAAGGACATCAAATGTGTGACATAGTTTAATTGAAAGGTTTACATATTGGACCTTAAATATTGGATAATGGCTCGATTTTTTTATTTTTTAATTTTATTTCCAAATGATTAAGCCAGTATTCTTAAAAACATCGTTCTTGAAAACATAGAATTTTGTCATAGCAACGTGCGTAAGAGTGATACATCGAAATCTAGTGACATGAAACCGCTTATTTCAGGAAGATTTTTAGCTTAGTTTTTATATATGTATATTATTACATCGACAAAAAAAGTCAAAACCAATTTTCAACGAAATGAATGATACATGCAACTGAAATTTTTAAGTTATGAATTTTCTTAAACAACACGGCAACTGGATTATTAAGTTGTTTTGTACAAACGTACAAATATGTACGTTTGTATGCAAATTGTATGTAAATAAATATGTAGTAAAAGGTATTATTAATGTTGTCCTTAAACAAATGAAAATAGATTGAGTAAACCCCCTAGCCTAATCTAGGATTGAAATAGAAAAAGAGTCAAGTAAGATTAAGTTAAAATTAACTATTTAATTCCAAACATAATCTACACACACTTTATATTATGTTACTTAGTCGATGGTTAAACTACAAAAGTATGATAGGCTGTGAGGTGATTTTTGGTCACAGTTAAGTATGGCTTACTGGCTTCTTTTTTTAGAATCTTCATCTTTCGCGATCGTGTTTATTTCGGACACTCAACAGAGGTATTTACTTTAAGAAAAAAAAAATTAGCCTCACTACCAGATAGCATTTGTTTTTTGCGTGGGTTTGGGGTTCCCGCAATTTTTAAACATGTCTAGGTACCTACATATGTATCATAGATAAAACTTTTGATTACCTGACTGTTGAGGGAGAACTTTTTCTTTTTTTGGTTGATCATTTTTAAAGTTTTATGTCAGGCTCAGGGAATTGCGATATTGGTTTTGATTTTGTCTGAACTACAATGGTCTCAATCTAAAATAACTCATTTTGAAATATAACTCACAAGATATGAAGTCACCGTAATCCACCGTTTTCCACACAAAGAAATTCATAGAGTTCAGATTGTGAAACTGAGACGATTTTATTAGTGCTTCCTTGCTCTTAACAACGCGAATTATCCTTGTTATACAACGTATCCGTACTATTGCAGTATTTTACTGTTACAAACATTTACAAGGACACATCACAAAGTCTACGAAATTTCGGAAAATCTACATGAATTTAGTATTCGTTTTATGCTACATAATATTCTGCTGCTGTGAGGTTGCTTCAATTCGTTGATCTTAATATCATGTTAAATGCTACTAATTGGATCACTTCCAAGGAATTCTTTATTTTGGCTTTGACGCTAGACCAAAAGTTCATTTTCGTTATGTATTTGTGAACACCCAAGCATAAATTCAATAGATGCCCTTTTCAATGGGAGGTAAAACAGAAAACGGAATGCTCAAATTCGCTATATCTCCTATGTTAAATTTCAATAGCAGATAATGAAACAACTTCGAAAGGGATTTTTACAAAAAAGCAAAAAGAAGGTTTATTCTTTAGAGTTTATTCACTTGAGTTTTTGTACATCGTTTTGCTGAGTGTAAAGTATAATTACATTGATAGATCATGATGTTAGATCTATTTAATTCTTCTTAACTCAAATTTTTAAATTTTTGTTTTTGTATTTTAACGGGTGATCCCCTGTTCTCTACACGAGAATTATCCGTTCATTTTTGCTTTTAGTGCTACAATTGCTTTCCTACCATTTCGTTAATTAATGTTACAATTTGATGGTGAAGTTTAACAACAATTCCCACTCATTTTATATTTTTTGCTCTTTCTTAATATACCATAAATCATTAAATCCTTACACCTCTACTTATTATAACAGGTATTTACTACCTAGTAGTTAACTTGTTATTTTCCAACATTCATGTTTTTTTTTTTGTATTTTCGGGAGCTTCTATGTTCGATTGTTTTTTTTTTTTGCAAAAACACATAGTATCTTGTTTATTATTATTTTTTTTTATATCTATTAAAATTAATAATGTGCATATTTGAATTTGCTATCCAGTTAAATTAATATTGTAAATATTGTAATTTGTGCTTGCTATTATTTTCACCAATTTAAGAAAAGCAAGTACAGGCTGTCAACGATTTTCAAATACATAAAATATATAAAACTCAATTGTTAGGCATCACTAGGAACATTTTTATATATTGCTTGTTTGTTTTTTCCTTAAAACAAAAAGTTTGTCAAAGCACACTCTAGAATTTTTTCAAACTCTAAATAAGCCTATCAAAATCAAGTAATATTTATGTGTAAGCCTTTCACTGTACATTGTTGGCATTTGCCCAGTATTAGGATTACTTATATAATAATAATCCGCGCATCATCAATTTCACAGTTATTGCAACTATTTTTTACAACCAGAACGTGACGGTGTTCCATTGATGGTTTCGTGAATTACAGCAAAAAAATCTGTAGTCGCGAACAGTGGCTATTACATGCTAACAAGGTTACAAATTTAGTACCGAATAGGATTGTAAATTATCAGCCGCTGGCGGTCTAAAGGCGTCGCTTAGCCGTTAGGCATAACGATGGTGCCATAACCTTATGACTTTTGTATCAAAAATGTATCAAAAAAACGATAAACAAGCTTAATTTTCCTTTCAAAACTAAGATAGGCCGTTGCTGCACAAAATGAGATACTTGTGTTCTTATTTTCTAAATGCATAGTATGTAATAAGGCCAAGTAAATCAAAAATACTCATATATAAGTTATATACATAAGATCTCCACTCCAATTTCTTAACTTCCTCAAATTACTTAAAAGTAAAAACTCATGAGTTGCAGTAGACTACCACATTTCCAAAATATTTTTAGCTGTTTAAATGCTAGGGAGTGCCTTCATTACTTTAAACAAGTAAACCAACAAACTTACGATTTGAAGTCCTCACTGTTCATGAACATGTATGACTTTCTTTCGTAATTTAATTTATCAAGATAATGGTTCTGAATGGGTGGCCGTGGCTCAAGTTGTAGTGTTATGGCTTTCCAATCGGGCGGTTCGGGGTTCAATACCATCCGTGACCGAAAGACATTTTTTTTACAGTCAATTTACACTAATAATTTCTAGTTTAAAAGCTTCCCAGCTCAATCGAATTTTATACGGGGACATTCGGCGAATTACTTGTTTATTTTGGGTAAGATTATTATTTTTCACCTTTTCTGCATACTTAAGCTTCAAACTTACAGAAAATAAAGAAAGTAACTCGAGTAACTCATTTTAAGAAATTCGTGTAGAATTTTCATAAGATGCTAAGAAAAGACGCCATTTTCCGCGTGTTTGAAAAACTCGATACAAAGCAACATGCTTTGTCTCTATTTGCATACTACTCAGATTTAATATAGTAATTGAACTACCACGCATTTTTTTTTTTACTTATCTAGTATATTTTATTAGATATGCTTACCTGTCAGTGTTTTTATGGGTTTTGTACTAAAAGTAAAATAATCAGAATTACGTTTTTGGGTGCTGTGTACCTGTTAGAAGAGTGTTCGCTTACTCAGATATACCGGGCATATTAGTAGGTAAATATAATATGTTAATATAACTGCCGTAGCGGTTTATTAAAACTCTAGTTCTTCATAAATTAAACAGCAAGCTAGATATGTTGTTTTGAATTTAACTGATGATCATTTTGCTGCTGACAGCGCAGTCTTATATATTAATGATTTGACAAAAACTAAATCAGCTGACATATATTTTTGTTAAAAAATTAATTTTTGGAAATAAATTAAATTTTGGAAACTCAACTTATATGCATAATACATAAATAATAAGTTATTCAGTCAGTTTTAAAGTTCTATTTGATACAAAATCTGTATTTTATTATCACCTCTGATCCATATATTGTAGATCATTGATTTGCATGCATCAAAACACAGCATCATGATTTTGATTAGGATCAATTTTCCTGATCCAAAAATTAGCTCGTGCTATATCTCACTAGGTTACATTTTTGTTCGTAAAAGTTGGTACAACTGTCGACGATGGTCAGGCATCCATGTTGCCACATCAGATTATAAAATATTGTTTGGAAATATTTTGTTTGGTCTAATAAATTAATATTCTGTTAGAAATATAAACGTGAAATGTAAGCTACAAATTATTATTTTCATTTGATTTGTATGTACTTAGGAACAGCGACTCATTCCCATATACTCATAAAATAGTTGTGTTTTAAATACACTTATCTTATGTACACATAATGTAATGTATGTACTTTGGCTGAATTTAAGTTTAAATACGAAAATGAATACATATATTTTAAAATAAAATAAATTTTTCCGAAGAACTCCTTGTGTACAAGTGCGAACAGAGAATATCAAATTTTCGCTTTAAAATAAATTATTCGATTGCATGGCAACTTCGCTCTAAACAGAAATAAAAAATACTTCGATGATTTAGACTGTTTTATTTTACTCTTCTGACTATATGGATAACGAGTAATAATAAAACAGGGCTAATATAGTGACAGGAAGATACTTTTTTTTTTGCCGTCCTTGGTTGGCGTGACTTGTTTTCTGCAAAATTCCTGCGCTTATACATAAAACACAGATAATAAACTTACCCAGATGTCGCATCCCTATGTTGATGGCAACGATGTGCAAACAAAAAGCTTTTCTGCTTCGCAAAGAAAAAAAACGGAAAATAAACTTTCTGTGCAAAAGCCAGCGTAGAGTTTGTGACATATCCACAGCGAAATATATTTTTTGTTTTGTTTTGTTTTGTATTCTCGTATTTTTTGTCCTGGCCTACAACTTTGGCCAGGTGAGAAACAGACAGAGCAGAAATATACCTACATATATACAGTGTCGGAAGAAAGTTTGAAAACATAGTCTAGCGATTCACAATCTCAGTTCTAACATAACATAAAATCGCTAATACTTACATTGATCAAACTTGGCATAAAGATACATTATAGTATTCTTTTCAAAATTTTAAAAGGAAATTGATATACGAGTACTGCAACTTGAAAAAAATATTCACCAAAATTGAGATAATACCTTGTAAAACTTACGGGAAAAAGTATGGAAACGTGTAGTTTTTCATGAAAGAAGTGTTTATTTGTTAAAAATAACAAGTGTTTTTGTTAATATTTGGTGCTTCGGATCGTTGTCATGCTGAAATATCCACCTAATTGGCATTTCTTCTTCAGGATATGCAAGCATAATGCTTGTTAATATTTCCAAGTAACGATGCCGATCCATCATTCTATCTGTGCGAACAATTGGCCCAACTCCAGATCGTGAAAAATATGCCTAGACCATGACCGAACCTCCACAATGCTTTACAGTTAATGTTTTCCATCGCTTCCAAATAGTTGGAATTTACATTCATCACTCCACAAGACTGTATTCCATTTCCCTGGAGTCCAAAATACATTGTCCTTAGAAAAACTGAGCCTCTTGATCATATTTACTTTAGATAAAAGTATCTTCTTTAAAGGAGATCTTCCGAATAGTCCACCTTCTCTCAGTCTATTCCTTATTGTGCGATCGGTTACTTCCGCAATGCCCCTTTTCTTTAATTCGGCGTTGATTTTTTTCGGTCTACCTGTTTTGGGTGCATACTAGACTGTCCTTCTCTGGTGGAAGTTTTTTATGATCTTTGAAATTATCCCTTTTCGTATATTCAAATCACGTAAAATCTGTATTTGTTCTATTCTATTATTGTGCAACGACACTATCTTTAATTTCAGATCCGTTGTGTACACCTTGCACTTGGGCATTCGGATATATATATATATATATATATATCTTTTTTATAAATATATTTCAGGTTGAAATTGAAGATTTACACAACTGCCAATTTTTAATACTTCATTTAAAACAGTTGAACTTTAAATTTCGACAGTTAATACTGTTATGTTTATATACTTTTTTCCGCGAGTGATACCAAGTGTAGTGGATAAAATTGTATCACTTTGTCTTAGTTCTGCCATATATCAATATTTTTTTTTAAGATCGATTAAAGGATAAGATAGTGTATTTCCATACGAAATTTCAAAGCTAAAAACTAAGTGTATTTTACGATAGAGCTAAAAGCACAATATGTGTTTCAATAACATGTTTCCAAACTTTTTTCCGGCACTGTATGTAAGTTAACATAATACTTTATGCCACAATTTTCGTTTCCCATTATCATCACTACATGATTTGGCACGAGCACATGAGACGACCACATACCATCACGTACATTGAGCATTGCCATACAGCAACATGATACACCTGTACATCAAGCAGCCGCATGCAGTAACCTGAGATATCTGTGGAAGCACGGAGCAGTCGAAGGCAGCCGTGAGAATGTCTGGGAAGAAGAAGCTCTGTGTCAGCTGAATAATAGTATTTAAGTTGTAGTTTTTAAGAAAATGTATGTTAGCCTTTTGATGGGCAGAATCGCTGCCGGTTGATATTAGTATTTAAATATATATATATTATATATATATTATATTTTAAACTTAGTCTTAAGTTTTTTAATTTGTACACCTACATATGGTATATACATTACATTAGGGTAGGTTAAGATCAGGAATAATTTTAATGCGATCTGCGATGATGTTAAAAAATTGTAGATACGGAATAAAAAATTTAAATTGTAGGTACTGTGGGTATTGTTAACTAACTTTATTTTACTTTACTTTATTCATATGTATGTAGGTATTTACGTATTATAAGATTGAGGCTGAGACAAATAATTACAATACGTTTATATATTTCCTAATTGTTTGAATACATCTGTCTTTTACAAATCCTTGTGGTATTCCTACTCTCATTTAAAGTATGTTTGATGTTTGGTCCTTACATTTTACATAACAGAAGAGGTCTGATAGGTAGCCATAGCCACTATTTTAAATTTTTTTTGTTCATGCACGTTAAACAATAGAAAACAAAATCAACTCTGCTCTTAGCCCACCTTAGTTAAAGGCATTTATGTACGAGTATGTGAAAATGCATTTGCAAAATATTTTTGTCTTTAGACATTTACATAATATCATACATATTAGAAGTATGATTTTTAGCTATTCACAGTGCCTTAACCAAAATGGTTTCCAGGGGACACGAACGCCGACCTGGCAGAATATTGACCGCCACCACCTCCGTTACCTCACCACCGCCTTACTCTTTTTTTTTAATATTCATACGTCATGTAAATATGTAAATATTTATTTTAGTTTACATATTAATGAAATTAGTGTAGTATAAGGATTCACTTTATTCGACTTACGATCCATTTCACGCTAAAGCTAAATTAGAACTGCCCTCTGTCTACTGACAGGCTCTCATATAGTGTTCCCACTTTACAATTTTTATTCTTTGTTCAGTGCTACCAATTTATCTATATAAATGCATTTTCTCTTATAACTTACTACAATTCGACCATCCTGACTTGGATTCGCCCCGATTGCACTCCTTAGTTTTGAATCGGGTTCGACAAATTTTTTTTTCTTACATACGGTCTCATATTCGCTGCCTCCTAGGTCCGTCAGTTCGTATCTCTCGTTTCTTAACACTCTGTTAATCCTATATGGCCCCTTAAACTTTGGTATCAATTTTCTTGGGGCACCCGGCGTACTGACAAAATTCCTTACCATGACATAGTCATCTACTTTATAAACATGTGACGCCTTACGTCTGTACCTGCTTCCGAACAGCTCCTGCTCGCTTTACCTTTAAATCCGGTTCCTCGCTTAACCCGACTATTTCTTCCAAATTTTCTCTCACTTGGGGCCACCCCTACGCTTCTATGCACCGTATTATTCATGGTAAACTCTTTATCCAACAACATGTTCTCTAAACTCCTATTTCCATCGTCACTCACCGCTTTTGCTATCATGGGTCCCAGGCTCCTATTTATTCGCTCTACCTGTCCATTGGCTTGCGGCGACCCTGTAGCTATATTTATATGTCTTATATTATTCGCCTCCATAAAATCTTTAAACTCATACCCCGTAAAAGCACTTCTCCTATCCGATACTATGTTCTTGGGATGACTGTATGCCACGAAATACTTCCTCAAGAGCCCTAGAACCTTCCAAAGCGCCCGTGCTTTGACTGGCGTATAATTAAACGTACTTGGTGAAAGCATACACCACTAGGAATACATAGTTTTTCTTAAATCTCTTCAATCTAATCGGGCCAAAATGATCGATATGTAACGTGTCGAACGGAACATTGCCCTTTGGTATGTTATCTAAAAATCCCTCTTTCTTTCCATGCTTTGGAGAATATGCAACGCACGTTAAGCAACTCTCCAAATGACCCTTCACTTTGAGTCTCATACGGGGGAACCAGTATGTCTTCTGAATAGAGTCAATCGTCTTATCAATGCCCACATGTCCCATTTCGTTATGGTGTTTGTGTAAAACACTATGCTCCATTTCCTCGGGAACATAGAAAAGAATGCCGTCTTTCAGTTTCCGATACACCAACCCATTATGCATCTCGTAAAAGCATCTTCTCGTAATTTTGCAATTCCATGACCCACCGAGCAATACGCGCGTTAATGTTCTTTTTGTTTGACGTAAGAGTCAGCGAGTTGCAGTCCCTCACTATCTTGAAAGGGATACCTTGCAAATATATACGAAAACGCTCCAAGGCATAGATAATTGCCAGAGTTTCTAACTCGAAACTGTGTTATCTAGCCTTGCATTCGGTAGTTCTTTTTGAAAAGAAAAATCACTGGGTGTAGCTTTCCGCCCGATTTCTTCTGCATTAGTATAGAGCCGAACCCAATTGAACTAGCATCACAGTGTAGTTCTGTCTCATCTTTCGGGTCATAGATTGACAAAAACGGAGCTTGTTCTTGAACAATTCAAAATACTCTAGTTCCTCCTTCTAAAACTTAAAATCAGCCGACTTCTTTATTAGGTCATACAGCGGCTTTGCCAGTATCGAGAAATCCTTAATAAACCTCCTAAAATACGAGCACAACCCCAAGAAGCTATGAACTGACTTCGAGTTCTGTGGTACTGGAAAATTTGCGACCGCGCTCATCCCTTCCTCATCGGGGCTGATACCCGCTACCGAAATGTTATACCCCAAATACTTAATACTCGAATATAAAAACTTACATTTGTCTATTTTTAAGTCCAACCTATTCTTCACTAGTCTACCTAAAACCCTAGTAACATTCGTTAAATATGTCAAATACTCTCTTCTGTACATCGATTTTTAACTCTTCGTTAACAATAATACGTTCTTTACTCTCCTCTATATCTATGTCATTTAAATAAAATTGATTTATATTACAAACTTCCAATTCGGTCTTTTTATCTATTTATATGTTACCTATTTCCTCTGTATTTACGACTTCTTTCATTAATTTTAATTTGGCCTTACAAATAAAATCTCTGCCTAAGATCACTGGGACCGCTATCGTTTCATCCGGAACCACGTACATGTCCAATTTAATTTCTTCGTTTTCAAAATTTACTAAACAACTAATTAATCCAATAACTTTCAATGTACATTTATTTATTCCAAAAAAATTATTTACACGGCCACAGTATTGTTTCTTTATATCAAATCCCTGTGTCAATTAGGCATTCTAAATAAGATACATAATTACTTTTACAATAAAAACAACCAATTTTTAAAAATCTTACAAATCTTTCCTCATCGTCCGACTCTAGGTGATGAATTACTGGCTTTCTCTTTGGACAGGCTGCAGCAAAATGCCCCATCATGACAGGCTCCCCTTTCTCTCTTCAGCTTTTTGTGTTCGGCAGCTAGACTTGGGTATGCATCCCGTTCGGCAGCTGGTAAATCAAGTAACCGTTGTAACAGTTCAAACCTATTGCCTGAAGTCTTCACCCCTAGCGCTCACAGCCACGTCCTCAGCTCGTCCCTCTTCAGCGATGATATCTCCTCGTTCATTTTAGGTTTATCAGTCGTCATAGTTATCGACTGATCATACATCGTGTAAATATGTATGTAAATATCTCACTATAAATTACGCGCACACTTGTGTATTGCTTTACTTTTTGTTTGTTATTTTATTTAGTTATTTATAAATATTTTTTTTTTGTTTGGTTATCCCACTTCTTAAATTTGTAGTATGAGGGTTTACTTTATTCGACTTACGATCCGTTTCACTCTAAAGCTAAATTACAACTGCCCTCTGCCTACTGACAGGCTCTCATATGGTGTTACCACTTTACAATTTTTATTCGTTGTTCAGTGCTACCAATTTATGTATATACATGCATATTTTCTTTTAACTTACTACACTAGGAAACTTTTTTGTCTTTTGTTTTGAATTCCTTTTCTTGCTTATGCTCTTGTCTATAAACCACTTACAATTTTTCCAAAGCAGAACAACTACAAGGATGGTAGTGATGTATGGCCAGACAAGTATATATTCTTTCAATTTGATTAATATTTCCGTTACATCGAAATTGTTTTTATCCTTTGTCATTTCTTTGACACAGTTATCACAAACTGCATTCATTTTTGTGTTTTAAAAAGACAGTAACCATACTTTTGCCGCTAGTTTCACATGCATTTTTTGAAATTCTGTGGGATATATATGAGCATATTTTAGTTTTGAACACATTTTTGAGGTATTATTTTTTCAATTATTTTCCAGCTTACAACTCCATCTGGAGTTTGTAAGTCTGATCTTAAAAGATTGTTCCTTACACTTTTAATTAAAGGTGGCACATCATACATTCCATACACTTTTTTCTTTATAAAAAAAGGAACTGTTGTCCTCATCCAGCTTTAATTAATTGAAAAGGTTTCGATTCGTATGGGTTTGGTCACAGCAAATGCCTCTTACGTTTAGTCCCAGATTTCTACATATGTCAATACAGTTTTATACTTCAATTTCGAACTGCTTTGTTGGTATATTGCCTGGACGGATCACATGATAAAGCACTTGTTTATATTTACCACATATACCACGAATCATGAACACGCAAACTGATTTCGTACACAAATCTAATCTTTGATTTTCTCCATAATCAACGAAGCCCTCGATTATGTTTTTATATTTGTTGTATGTTAAATTCGCCTGGATACTCAACTAATCGAATATTACAATAGAATGACTTCTTTGTTAAAACAAACATTTAAAACATTTTTCTGTATTCCCTCAAAAACAGTTTCGTTAAGACCAGGAGATAAACTTTTAAGTTTTATCCATCAATGCAATTAAGCTGAGTGTGGTAAGTAAAATTGCAGATGATCGAAAAAAAATATATCCAGACGACTAGCGGAAAAATATACATTGACAAATCCACCTTTCCTCTTGGGTAAATTGTCGGTTGCCTTGTGATAAAATGAGTTTGCAAAATGTTTTCGAATTTTTATTTATATCATGTAAGAAATCTATTTTTTCATCTATTGTTTGCTTTTGATATTCTCTAAGCTGTGCTTAATCTTTTTTAAGCTTGCGGACTTTAACTGCCAGGATATTTCTGAATTTTAGACTTAGATCTTTTTTTTAGATGTAGATCTATAGATCTGTTGCTGCCAGTCATTATATTTCTTAGATCCCTTTTTAGGAAAACTAAGCATTTTCCTTTTTAGAAATTGGGCAGTTGTTTCATACAATAGCGCACTTTATTCGCCACAACATTTCCTCGAAGTCGATTTTTTCTCGAAACTTTTTTGTATTTGTAAGTACCATTTACCTTTCCTAGATTAATTCTGCGAAATATTTTCTGGACACACAGTAAAATATCACTTTTCACTTCGAAAAAATACAATTTAAATATTTTTTACCATACCACAGATCTACACAGATCGAAACTATATATGAATATATGTAAAGTGTGATTCATCGTGAGGTGTGATTTATAATGTAGAATATATTTTATATATATTCATGGCATTTACTTTTTGAAAATGATATCATGTAAATGTTGGCAACGACTACGTCTGAGGTGGTCCATTCGGAAGGTCCAATTTTGGGCGACTCGTTCGAGCATAGCGACTAGTATCTCGCGGATAACACGAGTAATGTTGGCTTCCAACGCGTCAATCGTAGCTTGCTTATTCCTGAAGACCTGAGACTTCACATATCCCCAAAGAAAGTAGTCCAAAGGTGTGTTATTGCACGATCTAGACGGCAAATTTACCGTAGCAAAACTTGAAATTAAGTGTTCAAAAAAATGATTTCTCTACAAGTCCATTGTTTCACGAGCTGTATGGCACGTAGCGCCGTCTTCATGAAACCAGAGCTCACCGCACATAGTCCGTTAACATGGCGCGATAACGGTTACCATTGAAGGTAAAATTCTGATTTGCCTCATTTTTGAATAAATATGGACCAATGATTCCACCAGCCCATAAACCACACCATACCGTTGTTTTTAATAGATGTAATGGTAGGTCTTGGTACTATTCGGGTTGCTCATTAGCCCAAATACGGCAATTTTGTTTATTATTAACGTATCCGTTGAGCCAGAAATGGGCTTCATCACTGAGCAAAATTTCACGATAAAACATCAGATTTTCATTGAGTTTTTCCAGAGCCCATTCACTGAAAATATAACGCAAATTCAAGTCGCATGGCTTCAATTCTTTCACAAGTTGAATTTTGTAAGCTTTTAGGCCAAAATCCGCTCGTAAAATACGCCAATTTCTCGAATACACCAAGCGAAGCTGCTGAGAACGACGACTAATCGATTCGTCACGGTCTTCGCGTACACTCTCAGCTACAGCTGGATGTAGTCTAACCGGTCACGTATCATCCACTAATGTAAACTAGGACTCAAATTTGCGAATGGTATTGGCAATAGTGGTTTCAGTAGGTCGATTATGCGCACCGTAAGTTCCTCGAATCGCACGAAAAACATTTCTCACAGAACGCTGATTTTCGTAATACAGCTGAACAATGTTGTGGTGTGAGTCTTTCCATGATGACTTGCCAAACGATACTGAACAAAAATGACAATGCGGTTTGAAAGGTGTCACGCGTAATCTGTCAAAAAAACCTATTGAAAATCAAACCTCACGATGAATCACCCCTTTTATACACATGTATGTGTAAATGAAATTGTGCCTCGCAGACGGTATAAAGAGTAACAAAAGAAAAAGCTTGTCTTTGTGAAGCAGAAAAGCCTTTTGTTTGCCCATCGTTGTTTGCTCATCGCGAAAAAGATCAACATTTTTTATATGAGGATGCGACATTTGACTACGCTAAGTCAATTTATATACGGTATCTACTTCGTGGATATAAAACTATACTTCGATATATTATTTTCTTCGTTTGCGATAAATTTTTGCAATGAATTTTCAGAAATGTCAAAGATTTTCTTCAAAATTAATTAAATTTATTCAACAACCGACAGATGAACTATCAATAAACTTCATATGGTAGATATATCTGTGCTACCAATTTTTTTGTGACAATCCCTAAATTCGTGCAAAAAAACACGGCACTTAACTCGGCTAGAATCTATTTATGTCGGTGTGCTGTCATGTCATATACTTACAGTCTCTTAAGTCAGCCGATAATGACTAATGAGGCTCCATATATGTTGAAAAAGTTGCATGGCATAACTTTGGAGAGCCTCCATGTTATAAAAAAAAAAAAGTGATTGTCAGTATTAATTATCAAATATATCAAATTTGGCTTGTATAATAACTCAAAGGTTATATTGTCAATATTAATTGTCTTGGAGTCAAATTTTTGTTTATATAATCATCCGGAAGGTGGACAAAAATACATACATATGCTTATGGTCAGTATGCAGTTTGAAAAGTGTAGGAAATGTGAAAATAAAAATAAAATGTTATCGGTTTACGAACTTTGTCTTCGAAACGTGAAATAATATTGCGGTTTGCTAAGAAATGACGTAACTTGTATTATTCCATTGTAACATGCGTTGGAAAGCTACTGTCATTGTACGTCATTTCAGTAGTCATTCATTTGAAGCGTAAACAACAATAATTTTTTTTTTTCACTCAAATATGACGAACTTTGTGCCTGAAAAAGTGTTTTTGCGGGGAGTTCTTCTTCATTACTTTAATATGAAGAAAACTGCTGCCGAAAGTCATCGTATTTTGGTGGAAGTTTATGGTGTACATGCGCTAGCTGAGTGAACGTGCCAAAAGTGGTTTGCAAAATTTAAAAGTGGTGATTTTGGCTTGGAAGGCGATGAACGTCTTGGGCAGCCAAAAAAGTTTGAAGATGAAGAACTGAAAGCATTACTTTATAAAGATTGTTGCCAAACACAAGAAGAGCTCGCAGAATCTTTGGGTGTCACTCAAGCAGCCATTTCAAAACGTTTAAAAGCAGCTGGATATATTCAAAAGCAAGGAAATTGGGTTCCACATGAACTCAAGCCGAGAGACGTCGAAAGGCGGTTTTGCATGTCCGAAATGCTGCTGGAACGCCAAAAAAGGAAGTCATTTTTGCATCGTATTGTTACTGGTGATGAAAAATGGATCCACTACGACAACCCCAAGTGCAAAACATCATATGTGAAACCCGGCCAACCAGCCAAATCAAAGGCATCATTTTCCTTTTAAATTTAAAGAGGAACCTTTTTTGTTTTTTTATTTTTTATATTGTTTTGTAAAGAACTTAACACTTACGTGACTTTAGTTGCCTGAAAAAAAGAATGTCTTTCAGACGCAGCTGGTATTGAACCCGGACCGGTGCGATTTGGAAGCCAATACACTGCCATTTGAGCCACAGACACCCATTTAAACAAAGCTTAAATTCCTGAGCTTATAACTTTTCTAAGATGTGTCTCGAATTTCTTACGTGTTCTTCATTTGTATTTCCGATTAGGGCTGTGTCGTGAATGTAACAAGTCACATTTATTTCTTTTTTTAAATTCCCCTTTCTGTTTTTGGAAAGCGACTCTTCACTCTTAAGATACCGATGTGTGTTATGTGCTGCAAGCATATCTATGTAAAGTAATTTTCAGTCCCCACATATTTGCAGGTTGCCATTAAATTTTACAGTAGGAACGAACAGCGTACCCCACTTTATTTGTATTGCTTCTGTGTTTCTGGTAGGATTGCCTAACGGCGTACAAACAGGTGGTTATAACCCATCTTTTTCAACTAAATCTCCTAATTGTTTCCAAGTAACGGACTTCCAAGCATTTCGTTTTATTGCCGAAAAGTCCTGAAAAATATATTTTAAATTGTTATACGATTGAGTTTACTGAATTTATCGCATTAAGCAAATGCAATACGTGAACCATTTTGAAAACAATGTTTTCAACCCATTCACAAATAATGCATGTTTGTGCGCCACAACTCTCTTTCTTGTCAAATACAACAAAACACATTTGAAGAAGTCCTTTCAGCAGTTGCTACAGATTCTACCAGAGTTATTGTTCGGGCTTTGTCGTCATCGTACAGCATTATAATACGATTCCAGTTTCTATTGTTGACCTTCAGGTATACGAAATGCATGAATAGGTCTACTCCTTAGGGATTTTTCCTTTATAACCACGTCACATGTTGTTGAAACCAGACGCATTTAGTTTTACTGTGACCGTTATACTGAGCATTTCGTAAGTTATTTTAGTAAAAATGAGTGATCAACCTCTGTACTCAAACCAAAAAGATTTCCAGGCATAAATCAGTTTCAAGAAAACTAAAGTTTACGAAAAATCAATATATTGGGTCATAAAAAGTCCTCGCGGGTTTTTGGTAAATTTTTGAAAAAATTTTTTCTTTATTTAAAATTAATTTCAATAAAGTACATTAAAGCCATTATTATCTATGACCTTTTGCCATTTTCCAGGTAGCTTCATAATTCCATTGGTGTAGAACTTCTGTTGTTTACCAGCGAAAAACGTGGCCAAGTGATTTTCAACGGCTCTTCGGTCGAAAAAATTTGTACTATAAAGAGAGTTTTGGAAAGACCGAAACAAATGGTAATTAGGGGGTGCAGGTTTATACGGTGGATGCATCAAAACTCCGTCAATTTGTTCCAGGTCATCAAAGATGTGTGTGGCCTAGCATTGTCATGATGGAAGACAATTCCCTTTCTGTTGGCCAATTCTGGTCACCCTTTCTTGATAGCTTCATTCAAACGGTCGATAAGTTGTGCACAGTAGAGGATCGAATATACCTTTTCGCAATGTTCTAGCAGCTCATAATAGACAATTCCCTTCCAAACCCACCAAACACTCACATAACCTTGTTTGCTGTCAATCCAGGTTTTGAAGTCTTTTGTGGTCGGTCACCGGCCTTTGACCATGATTCGCTATCTTCAAACCGTTTCTGTGCCGGTCTTGGTCCATCAGTTACAAAATTTCATCGACTTTTTCAGTGACAGGCCGATCAATACATCGAAATTTCCGGAACGGAACAAACCACTCCTGGGTCCGGCGTTCACTCGCAGCATTCTCACTGTAAACTGCACAAATTTTTTGACAAAAAAAAACATCACATAGCGTATTTCTACAGATATTTCACTCATATTCAAATCAGTATAACTTAACACGAGCAACGAATTACACAGCTGTTTTCACAAAAAATGTAGCCTGACATGTCACCTGTTAAAAAAATCGTCGATTCGTGTGTAAAATCTACTTACTGTCAAAGTTGTGTCTTCTGAAGCTTACGAAGAACGGCTCTCCCTACACAAAGATGATTGCGACATAAATCATAAAGGATCGGCTTCAAAAATGTAAGTCGACAGTGTAAAAGACATGTTTGGTCGCTCGATTAGTAAATGTGGGGTGAAATATTCGAGGTATATATGGATATAGTGCATATAAAGGATTATTAGATTTGAATCTATATGATATTCTTGTAGAAAAACTAGAGTGCTATCTACATGTTAAAAAAAGAATGGGATCACGATGCCGTACTTTTGACAAAGCCGATAAGAGCTTGGGATGTAGGGGACGTAGTATCAAAAATGTTGTCAAATGATCTTAATAGTTTAGAATGTATGTGTAGTCATGATCAAGACACTTGTCTATAAGGTTCACTTGTCCTCATGCGTGGATCTCTTTAAATAATAATCTTCTCATATTTTCGATTATTCTCAATATCTTATATATATTCAAATTAGTAATTTTCTCCATTAACTTCGCTTTTAAAACTTCTTTATCCAAATTTTCAGTCACAACACTCACCTTTAAGCTTACACACCCGCAAGTTCAATGTACAAATATGAAATAACAAATAAATTTATTGTAAGGCCGCAAAAAGTTGGCAAACATGCAAAAACCTCTTTTAAACATGTAATAAGTGCAGTACAAATCGACGTTTGATGGATTTGCCTTAGCCACTTACAGAATAGACTTGGCAAAATCCGAAACGGATTATATTACTAACGACGTTTGATTGAAAAGTTAGGTACCTACTTGTAGGTTTGACGAAAATACATCAGTAAAAGGCCGAAATTGGAATCTATTTCAGAGTTTGCCAAAAGGCGTTCGTCAAACTAAGGATAATCCAGTCATTCTGCGAGAGGCTACATATAGACCTTTGACTATATAATATACAAAATAGATATTGTGTTTGCTTTAGAACGTCAAAAGTTGTGTACATTTTTATTAGTTTTTATTCAAAAATACACATTGCGCATAAATATTAAAAGGTACTGTTATTACTTTTTTTTTGTTTGCTCATATTGCTTTAACAAATACTCACATTTTAAGATGAGACGAATTTGAAGGCACAGTATAGTAGGACAAATATAATTTATCTTGCTTTAGCAAGGCTCATTCTCAGTCTCATGTGCTTCCGACAATCTTAGGGCTGAAAAATGCATAGATATGAGAAACATGAGATCAATGAAATAATAATAAATAACTGAACACGAATGAATTTATCTAATTTTTGCTAATTTTGAACGTTTTTTAATTATAATTTTTTTTTGACGTCTATTGCAAATGTCTATAATTTTTTGTGTCAGATATAAAAACGAGTACTCGTAATTTTAATAAATTTTAGTGCTGCTTATTACCTGGTCGGTTCTTAATTATGAATAAACAATCTTACATATCTATAACTTCAATATTTTTAAAGTGTACTGGAAAATAAAACTGTTATAGGTTATTATTTTTTCGTGTTCGTTTTTTAGTTAAAATAGAATAAAGATTAAAACGTATCAAAAGATTACGTCCAAAATTTAATTGGCGAATGGTTCTTCTAATATCTTCTCTATCATACTCATATAAGTTTGTGAAAGAAAAATTAAAATAAATATAATTTTTCAAAAAGAAATTATCTATGATATTTTAAATCCGTCAATTCACTGCAAGTGGGAAGCAGTCATGATTGTTTAAAGGAGAGTAATAAATTCGTCAGATTAGCAGAGGTGCAATTTTCATTCATTAGCAAGAAACAGATGCGTTTGAAAGCGGACAATTTCCGAAAATAATTTCACAAAAAATTGAGATGCAAGGGCAAGTCATGAGCTTATCATAATTTTAAGTAGAAGTAAGAAGCCAAGACGATTGAAGTTTCCCAAAGATCATATTTTTTATCCAAATAAATACAGAATGGAGTTGTACTTTGCTAATACGATTCAATTCCTTGAGTAGAAAATTTATTTTCAAAGAGAGACCAATCCTTTATTAGGTCAAAAAACTTTCTGTATAAGAAAATTATTGTTTCAATAATTTGTTTATTCTTCTCTTATTTAAATTAGAAAAGTAAAAAAATTGCAGTGCTAACCGATAATACACATTCTAAAGGGTTACCAGATAACGATACGAAAGAAAAAAAAAATTAGATGTGAGATATAAATTTGATTCTGGTTTTATTTTGAAGCTACATTCATGCTTCTACATGGTTGGTCCAATTTTTGATGACTCTGTCGAATATGTCATTTGACAGCTGCTTAAACATAACAATTGGAAAGCTATCTTTGCTATCTGGTCACTCTTCTCAAAATTTTTTAACAAATTTATCTGAAAATGACCAAAATATTTATCAAGTCGTTGGCACCACAGCATTTCTACAATTTTTTCAATAACTCCGATGATTCCGATTTTCTGTTCTAAAATCAAGTTTATATAATATAAATAGATATGATGTACGAATGTGTATATAAAATCGTAGTTTTATTAAACAAATTTGTAAGAAATAAATACTTCTTAAACGAAGCGAAATTCCCCTTTAACCGGTTTTCTTCTAATACGTGCAATTAAAAGAATTAAGATAATACATATGAAAACAGATTTAACTTAATGTTCGTGCGACCCAGAGGTCGCCTTTATTTTATATTATTCTTGCATGTAAATCTCATATTAGGAAAATCTTGTCAGTTGCGTTTTGTAATTAATAAAAGATATTTTGATTCAAACCCCAGAAGTATTTCCATTAAATTAATTAAAAGGTTCATATGAGTTGGAAACGAAAAACTATGCCGCGCCCTCTCCATATATTCACATCGCATTATCTCCCTTGTTTTTTTTTTTATAAGTTATTTTCCTTGGTATATTTTTTTCGAAATGTAAGTTTACTATGCAGGGTGTTAAAACAGTAACTCTTATCGAACTTTGTGGTTAAAAAAAAATATATGAGCTTAAAACTATATCATATTAAAATATTACTATTATCAAAATATATTAGTATTGATTTGTTTGTTTTACGGAAATAACGTAGTCGTTTATAATTCTACAGTTGAAAAAACTTACATTTCATCAAATAAAAACATTAGTTTTAGAAGAAATTTTTGTTATCTGTAGCAATTATTCGGTAACCAAATTAGAACAATTTTTAATAATATTTTTTAATACACAGTTATACACATTAAAAACATATCAACCTCTGAGCTTTATAAAAATGGTGTAAAATAAAACACATAAATTTAAAAGTAAACTTAAAATTTTTATTATCGGTTAAAAGAACAATTCATGGCATCTACTTTTTGAAAATAATATCATATAAATGCTGGCCACGACTACATCTGAGGTGGTACATTCGGAAGGTCCAATTTTGGGCGACTCGTTACTCGTTACCCGCTAACATTGGTAACATTTTCATTTCCGTCGCTGTCTCTTTGCTTTTATATTTCTTGTATTGCTTTTAATGCGTGTGACCTGCTTTAATTTATGGAAGTACCTCTTCTTATTCCCGATACAAGTCTTAAACTTAAAACTTAAATTAAAAAATAATTTTTAGATCTTAAGTGGTAGCAAATTTTAAACCAATAAAACTTACATTGACAAACTTTATGTAATGCTAAAGAAGATCACAAAGTTAATTATAAAAGCTGAACAGCAAAGTAATTGAATTTGGATGTTATAAGAGTGCATTAGCAAAATTACTTTCGAAGCAATTACACATCATAGCAGTCATACTTTGTGGTGCAAAATATCAGGAAAGTACCTTTCCTTCAACCATCAGAATGAACAGGTAAGAAAAGAATAGAAGTTCCCACTTTTTATGCTTTCTACAATTTTTTTTTTTTTTTTTTTTTAAACAATACTGGAAAAACAACAGCGGAAAATTGTAGCATAGTGTGTCTGTAGAAAAATAAAACGCCCAGAGTAGTTTATTGGCATTCTCCTTATAAAAGTAATAACATTACAGATAGGCAGTATATTATCACTGAGTTCTAAGGGTGGGTTTTAACAAAAAAAGATTCAAAGGACTTCAGGCATTTGTGAACTTGCAACGGCTTGATTTAATGAGCACCGTAATGAGTTGATAAGAGTTTTAATGACGGTTATTTTGATAAACCGGATGATCTTTCTCATGGGGTTATTCCAAGGTTATACGTGGAATAAAGTGATTATATCAAACAAAAGTTTGTAAAGTAGTTTAACTACTATCGGAACTAGTATAACTAGTATAACTTTCTTTATTTAATATAGAAGCGTCGAGTACGTTTAATTAAGGTTTTTTTTAAAGACAATTACACTTACATTTAAGCTCAACAAACCGAGTAAAATTAGTGTTAATCAATGATAACAATTCTAATTAAATTAGAGCAGCTTCTATAATCTAATCGAATTTTGAACACTATTTCGTTTTATCTGGGAAATACACATACATATATGCTATGCGAGATGTGTTCAAAAAGTAATGTGACTTTATATTATTGTATCTAAAAAAAATATTTCTTTATTCGTCAATATTAATGTTGCCCCCTTTAAAGATATAATACAATTGTGCCAACGCTTTTTCCAATCCTCGAAGCATTTCTCATAAGCACTTGTTGGAATAGCCTTGAGCTCTTCCAGCGATATCATTTTTATTTCCCCAATCGTTGCAAATCTCCGTCCTTTTATAGGTCTCTTCAGTTTTGAGAACAGGTACAGGAAAATTTGTGACGGTTTTGAGCAAGTCAGGAACATCATTGACGTCATTCAAGAGCTCCTGAGCGATACTCATGCGACGGTTCTTCTGATCAAAATTAAGAAGTTTCGAAGCTTTGCTGACCCACGTTTCATGCCCAAAAAAGCAACTTCTTTTATGGTAATTCGACGATTTTCCAAAACAATTTTCTTCACAGCTTCGATGTTATCATCTTTTGTTGATGTACTGGGCGTCCAGAGCGAGGTTCGTCATTGCCAACTTCTCGGCCCTCTTGGAAAGGCTGCCACTGTCCACATTTAAAGTGTTTTAGAGCATTTGATTCCGATGCAAATTCTTTGTTCAAGTTTTTATAATAATTGAAAATCGCCGAGCATACCAATATACGTCTAACCTTTTTATAAAAAACAAACTACTAGGTTGAGTGAAAAGTAACCTCTTTGACCGCCAGAATGCGCTGCTACTGCCTTGAAGGTACTTTGAAGTGCGTTCATATTTAGACACGCCAAATTTCAGTGCGATACTGTCTTTAGTTTTGTTTTGACAGCTGTTTGGCATCATGTTGAGCATGGACAAAAACGATTTTCGTTCTCTCATAAAGCATTATTTTTTGAGAGGCAAAACGGCAAAGGATACAAAATAAAAGTTGGATAAATATTATGGGGCTAATACTCCGTTAGATTAAACCGTCAAATATTGGTTTCGAGAGTTTCGTGGTGGCTGCAACTCCACTACCGATCAAGTTCGCAGCGGCAGGTCCTCAGATACGGTTACAGATGACAATGTCAAAAAAATACATGAAATGGTGTTGGCTGACCGGAAAGTGAAGATGCGCGAGCTAGCAGATACCACAAAGATTAGTACTGAGCGCACACGCCATATCTTTGGCAATATTCTTCATATGAAAAAGTTATCCTGCCGCTGGGTGCCGCGCATACTCACTCCTGATCAAAAACACGAACGCGAGAGCACTTCGAAAGAATGTTTGGACTTGCTGATGCGGAATCGGGCCGACTTTTGGCGTCGATTGGTAACTGTTGAACACCAGAGAACAGAATTAGTGTCCAGTAATGGACTGAAGCCGCCTTGAGTACTCCGAAGAGGCCGAGGGAGGCTCGATGGGTCGGAAAGGTTATGGCGTCGGTTTTTTGGGATTGTCATGGCATACTCTTCGTGGACTACCTCGAAAAGGAAAACCATCAACAGCGAGTATTACTGTGCATTACTGGAGTGATTGAAGGTCGAAATCGCTGCAAAACGGCCTCACATGAAGCGAAAAAAAATTTGTTTTTGCAAGACAATGCACCGGCTCACAAGAGCATCGCAACCATGGCTAAAATCAATTACTTACGGCTCCAATTGCTCCAATTTTATTGTGAACAATAAAATGACACGAGTAGTTTCTTATAATTTTGAGAGTTTTTATAGTACTCCTGGGGCAAAATGACCGTCGGCCATAAGTATCTTACGCTTTAATTTTTTCAAATATATTTTAGAAAAGTTATGATGTAAAATAATTCATATGAATAAGCTTTTACCTACAGTAGCGTGCAAAACTGGATACAAAAGCATCATAGTTAAGGTACAGTAATTTATGAGCAAAATTCGAAGTATAGTTCGAACCGAATAACACTTTTTCTTCCCATTAAAAATGATTATTGATAATCCAGTCAACAAGAAAAATCTCACATAACGGATCTTTTCTACGATCTAAGCGTTCAAAGGATCGCTTTCACCATCACTCTTTTTGAGTTTTGCAGATTTAGTTTCCATTTGCTATCTGTAATGGAACGTCAAATGTGGTTGTTCGAAAAACAATTTATTTTAAGTTTTGTAGTAGGGTTGGGCATAAGGAACGTATTAAGGCAGACTTGAACTGTCAATAGGTTTCTTGTTCTTTTAATTTGAATTTTTATAGATGGGCAAACCAAAAACTTCGGCTGCGGTTGAACACACCCTTATATTATTTTCTAATCAGGGATTAAGGAAGAGAAAAATTGCAGAGCAGGTAAAGATAATCCACAGAACAGTTTAGCTTATTAAAAAAAGGAGTCAGTATACCTCTGCAAACAATTTTGGTAAGCGACCATGTCTAGTTTCAAATAGTGAAGCTGATTTAATTGAGGGTGTAGGCCACTCTAGAGGCCGTAAAAATAGGCTTTTGTGTTTTTTTTTTTTTAGGAAAAATATAAAATAAATCGAGTTTACAAAGTTAGAAGTTTATTAAACATATGAGTGACTGTAAAACATAATTTTTATAGAATAATTTATTTAAAAATGGTGGCTGTACACGTTTCTCAAATGATATCACTTTTTTGGAAGGGGTCTACTGTCGTACAGAAGATCCTGTAAATTTTGAATTATAATGAGTCACTTAATTTTTTTTATTGTACATAACAACACCTAGAGAAAAACGTAGATTTTTTTTTGATATATTGATTTTTGGCCGAATAGCGCACATCCAAAGTCAGTCTTGCACAATTCGCAGAAAAATCGCTAGAAAATTGTTAATAACAAATGAATAATGCTAAAAAAAAACCTTTGTACTTATTTATATGTACCTATCTATTATTTAGGCAATATATTTTTAAAGATCTACTTAAAATTTGAATTGAATTGGTTGAAAGTTGTTCAACTTATGGATGCGGCCAACATTAAAAATGCAGTTTTGAGATAAAAGCGTGTAAAATGTAAGTTTAGAAATAAATACCTGGTGAACTTGTACTATACATTGAAAAACAAGTACCTCAAGATATTTCCCGGCCACTTCTATAAAGCCAAAGTCTTAGCTCACGAGATTCATTACATCCCTCGACTGGTCCGCGAAGCGATTGAAATAAAACGTCACAAAAATTTTAATCATAATGACAGCTTCAGACTCTCTCGCATAGGATCCCGTGATTAACATCACTCGTTCACTCCAGTTCCCTGAAAAAAAAAAAAAAACCAGTGATGTTGAGTGAAGTGAGCAGACCGTAATCACTACAACAGGAGCCAGTCTAATCGTTAATACTTTCACAGCAGTTTCCCGGTGTCCACGCTCAATGTAACTGATGCGAAACGTTGGGGGTTAGTAAAGTATTCGACTCATTTAATTATAATATACGCAATTAATCCCAAAAATAATTAATAAAAAATAACAAAAATGTTATGGCTAGGTTCAAATTCTGTAAAAAAAAAATCACAAATTGGTCAGTGGAGGATTAGAAGCGCATAGTTTGGTCGGATAAGGCAAAAATAAACCGTACCAATCTGATGAAAAAGAATATTTTTGGCACGGGCCTCATGAAAGAATTCTGAAACAACAAGTAAGGAAGAAGTACCCTGATAGTGTGGGATGGTTTCACTTGGTGGCACATTGGACTATTAATGGATGGTATTATGATGCTCCAGCTACTATGTATTTCCTTCGCCCCTTTTTTTCGATATTGATGATCTAGGCTCACAAGACCTGTCTTTCGTTCCCTATCGTCCTGATGAAAACGATGAGACATTCCACTACCACATTTTTTTATTTATGTGTAGCCGGTCGTTTAAAATATCAAGCAGAGTTTTTGCGCCACTCTTTTATTTTTTCAATACCTTCTGCACTTAGTAGTTCTTCAGTTATGTAATTGTAAAACCACACAGACTTGGCGTCTTTCTTTAATTGTAATTGCAACGACTTGTTTTTGTTTTTTTTCTGGCTTCTTTACAATAATTTTTTTTTTTTTCAAGTAAAGCCGGGCTGACTTGCTTATATATGTATGTACTTTCCGTTTTGTTTTTTTTTTTTTTAGCATAGATAATAATCTGTTTGACACCATACCGCTGCAGTACCTTTAAGTGGGGCTCTATCGTAGTAAATAGCCTAAGTACTTACTATAGTTAGACCGTTTGCATAAGCTTAGTATATCTTCTTAACGGCAGTAACTCGTTTCGAAACAGTTTGCTTCATAACAGTATTCTTCTTCGAGTGTCTATTTAAATCTGTCGTTGAGAAACATTTCTCTCAGTAGCGACAACTTTCCTTATTTACTTTTCCAATCAGATGATGCTCCAGAAGATATAATTCACAATGCGAAATTTTCAACCTTCCCTCACACAAGTTTTTGCGTAAATTGAAGTTATTTTCTTGCACCAAATAAATCTTAAAAGGGTGAAATTGTAAGTTTTTCTGTATAATTTCATGAACGATAGTTTTTGGGAGTCTCAAGTAGTCGGCGGTATTCTGAAGTGAAAGGTACTCAAAGCTGGAAAAGTTTCGCGGAACCTTTGCAACGACGAATGAATTACATTTACATTTTGCCCCATCGCTCAAGCGGCGAATATTGTAAAGTGAAAATTGGTTATAATCTAAATTGGTCCAATCATATTGGGTTTGCAACTAAATAACTGTCAATTTCACATTTTTTAATGGCTTCTGTCAATGACATATTTTTTTTTTTTCCTTTGACATTTCAATCTTACTTTGCTTTAGAAGCAAATTGCGCGTATTTTGAGAATTTTTTTTTTTTGCGTCAGCTTAATATGGATTGCAAAAACTAGTATTTTATTCATATTTTCCTTTTTTATTTCCACAACGGAAAGCACGCACTACAAGCTGCTAAAAAGTAACGCCATGTGTATGGTGCGTTCTTCACTTAAAAGAAAGACCGCGCCGGAATTGGTTTGACAAATTTCGTTCCCGAGATTTTTCACTGAAAGATGAACAACGATCAAGTCGACCAGATCAGCTTAATAATGATCAAATTAATGCTATAATGGAATCGGATCGGCACGTGCTGTACGTGAGGTAGCAAAAAAGTTATTATTATTATTATAACTTATTAACATATGATTAAAATACATAAGTTAATACATAGAAACGAGCACCAGCTGCAGAGGCCTTCGGCTCTATTGTACTTAGTTATAAACTAAAATAATATGGATTAGTAAATATACTTAAATATTTATATTAAATTTATTTGCAAAGTTATTTATTTTGATAATATTCTCGTCGTGGGGTTTACTTAAAAACTCGTAAGGTGATTGTTTGGTAGGCAGTTAGGATATTCACATATTCCTAGGATGTGACTGATGTTGATTTAGGAGTGACAGGATTGACAAGATGGCGGAGATTCACTTTGAAGGAGATGTTGGTGGGTAGAGGCTGTGATTCCTAAACGCATCCTCACGAAGGTAGTGTTCATTCCTTTTGAAGTTGTGGTAGGGAAGGTAGGCTGCGATCTATTCGTGTTGATGGTCGAATAATGATGATGGTAGTTATGCCAAGCCAAGAGTTGCCTAGATCTAATCTTTTTTTTGATGGATCTTAACATGTCAGATCTGGTGTGAATTGCAAATTTGTGCACTGGAGCGCTGTGTGCAAAATTGGCAGCTATGTCGGCGTGTTCGTTACCTTTAATCCCCATATGACTGGGCATCCACATTATCTTCAGCTTGTTGGGGGATCTTATAAGGCAGTCCCTAATCTGGATGACACTCTCTGAATTGTGATTAGGGTTCTTAACTGCATTGAGAACTGATAAGCTATCAGAGCATATCACATGTTTACCACGCATCTTGTTGGCTATTGATGTGGTTTTTTGAATAGCTAAAGCCTCAGCGGTAAAAACAGAGTGCTTTTAGGTAGTAACCCTATGCTGAACAATGATCCGTCTTCGTAAGTAGCTGCAAAGGATGTGCTGTCACTGTTTTTGGAGCCGTCAATAAATATAAGTTTCCAACCACTGGATTTTAATTCCGAAGTAATGCCAAGGAATAAAGCGTGATATATGTCCTTGTTGGTGTCATTTTTGTTATATTTTTCTTAGTCCGTGATGAAAGATGTTTGCTTTATGAACCACAGAGGATATATCGGGCGGTATACAGAGATCCTGTTTACCGGAGGTTCAAATTCTTTGGAGCAGGTCAATGCACGGAAGATAGCGGATGGAAGCGGAGGCAATGTCTTTATCCATAATGTATTCGTTTGTGAATAACAGCTTAATGAACAACTTGGCTCTGGTTACTTCTGTGCGATGTTCCATTGTAGGTAGACCGGATTCAACCAACATGTTCTTCACAGTGCTTGTGGGGAAAGCATTAATACTCCTACGTGCGGCTTGATGATAGGGGGCCTTGATGGTAGTAATTGTTGATTTTGGGCAGTTACGGTAGATAAGTAAACCATAATTAATCTTGCTAAGTACTATCGATTTTGCAATTGAACATAATGTGTTGATGTGTGTATTACATTTTTTACTAGTTAAATAACTTATTATGTTGGCTCTCGCAGCAAGGCTCTTTTTTAGTTCTAAACAATGGTCTTTCCAATTGTACTTATTAAATATTAAACCTAGGATACTTAATCTATTTACACTTTCTATATTGAAGTTATTAACGTTTAAAGTTAAGCCTCTACACGAAGTCTTGCGGCAGATGTGTAAAGTCTTACATTTGTCTAATGACAATTTGACTCCAGATGAGTCTGACCATTTTACTATATCTTTGACTTTATTTTTTAGTAGTTTTTTAGTTTTTTCTAGATCAGTGTGCTTACATAGGATGTATATATCATCAGCGTAAATGCAGTGATCAATATGCTTATGTTAACTTATAATTTTACTTATATTATATCATCATAAGCGATGATGAAAAGCACCACTGATAGTGGAGAGCCTTGAGGAATATCATTAAATAGTGGATGGGTAGAAGAAAACCAATTGTTTGCTCTTATACAAATTTTCCTATTCGTGAGAAAAGATTTGACATAGAGGAAAATTATCGGACCAATGCCATAAGTTATAAGTTTATTTAACCCCAAATGTATGCCTATCTTATCGAAAGCCTTTTCGAAGTCAAGAGATAGGATTGTGGCATGATTACGAGCTGAAAGGGCGTTAGAGATAAAAAAGTCTAGGTGCAGGAGTGCATCAGAGCAACCTTTATTAGGTTGAAAGGCAACTTGGTTTGAACGTTTTATTTATTTATTTATTTTTTTTTTATTAATATACCAAAGCAATCTCTTAGCAATAATTTTCTCGAGAACTTTCGACATGCAGGGAATAAGTGATATCGGACGGTAGCCATTAATATTATCTATGCCTTTATTAGGCTTAGGAAGAGGAAGAATTGTCGCTAGCTTCCAGGTTTGTGGGATCACACCTGAATTCAAAATGTTATTATATAGCTGTATGAGTCTTGGTTTAGTTGATGGTGGTAGGTTTTTTAACATAGGGTACGATACTCTGTCCCTGCTAGGAGTTTTACCTTTGAGTCTACTGAAGCAAGTTTCAAGCTCTAGCAAGGTGATTTGGCCTTCGATGAGTCTTGCTGATGTTTAAATTAGTCTAATATCCGGGGTAAGATTGAGGGACATTGTCTTACTAGATTTGAAACTACTTGAAAAGTTGTTGTCGTTAGATAGATCCGACCAGGTTTGAGCAAAAAAGTTGCTGATCTCGAATGGGGTGGCTATAGAGCCTTCAGGAGTTTTAATCAACTTTATCGATTTTGAGGTGTAATTACCTGTCAGACGCCGAATGTTTTGCCAGATGGTGTAAATAGATGACTTGGGGTTAAGTGTTGAGGTGAAGTCGCTAGGGCACTTAGCTTTACTAGTTTTTACTTCTCTGCAGAATCTGGCGTTGAATTTTTTGAAAAGAATTAAGATGTAGTTGCTAGGGTATTTTTTAAGACTTCGCCAGGCTTTTATCTTTTCATGTCTTAGGGTTCTCAACTCTGGATTCCACCAGGGAACAGTACGCTGATAAGTGTTAGGGATACTTTGAGGGATCGATTTATTGGCAGCGACTCGAATTGCTTTTTGGATTACCGAAGCTTCTTTATTAACGTTCACAGAGGGAGTTTTATCTGAAAGGTAGTCTAAAATGTGCTTGTCAAAAAAGTTTTAAAGCAGAATCAGTTTTAAATTTACGATTTATCGTTGTCTTGGAAGAATATAGGCCTGTAACAATAGTGGAAATTAGAGGAAAATGATCGCTATTGTAGAGATCATATAAAATTTCCCAAGAAATCCTCGTGTACAATTTAGGGTGAGCAGGATGTCAAATCTACATGTGTGAAGATTTTATGGGTTGGAAAGTGGTTTGGGGAGCCGTCATTAAGAATTAAAAGATTAGAGTCATTTAAAAAGCTTTCCAGTATAGCCCCTCTGGGGCTAGTAGTAGAGGAGCCTCATAGAACATGTAAAGAGATGCGGGCAGTGTGTCTCTTGGAGGGCTACAATACTAGGTGAGTATTCTTTTATCAGAATGCACAACTCGTCATAATTGTTGACGAATCCTTTCATGTTCCATTGCAGAACTTTTATTTTTAAATTGGTGTTATATTGATTTAGTTTTGGGTTGGGTAAGCTAGATAGGTATGTTGGGACTCCGACTTCCGAGAGCCAAAGCATCCAAGCTTCGCTGGGAGTCCGAATGATTCAACCCTCGAACACCAGAAACGGAGTTCGCGGCATCAAATCTATTATTATAAGCTGTCATCATCTACGTCTGAAGGGTTTACGTAGTAATCCTTATTATTAAGAAGTGCTTGTGTTACTTTTGATATGGGTGAGTAAGAGTGTGGTGTGTAACTTTTGGTGTTTGGAGTTATAGTGAGTGTAAGCTGAGTGTTAGTAGTTATTTTTGAGGTCTGTGGTATATTTGCGTTCGTGGAAATGGAGTGAGTATGAGATTGAGTGAGTGGATTTGAGTCTAGGGTGGTGTGGGTGGTGATTGATGGTGTGGTTAGTTGGGTTGCGTTGTGAGTGAGTGGTTTGTTTGAAATCGGTCCGTAGTTGTTAACTTTGAGAGTATGAGTTTTCTTTGAATTTGTAGTTGTCAATTCTTTTACTAGTTGAGACTGAGGATGTGTTGGTTGAGACTGAGGGTGTGTTGGTTGAGACTGAGGGTGTGTTGGTTGAGACTGAGGGTGTGTTAGTTGAGACTGAGGGTGTGTTGGTTGAGACTGAGGATGTGTTGGTTGAGATTGAGGATGCGTTGATTGAGACTGAGGGTGTGTTGGTTGAGACTAGGAGGTTATGTGATCTTTTTTTTGTGGATTTTTGTTACTAGACTTGAGTTTATCGCCGAATGTTTCCGAAATGGTTGGTGCTTGAGACGGATTTTGTTGATTGTAAATGCGTTTGGCTTCAGCCATAGTACAATTACGGCAGCGCATAGGGTTTGGAATATATTCCGTGACTTTGGTGGTATAAAAGCCAATTTCAATCGAGCCCTGAGGTTTCATCTCAGCAACTATCTCTATTTCGGAGACGTTGATTAAACATGGGGCGTAAGCAATACCCTTGGATGCTTTTAGACGATCATGAAGTTTCACTGTAACCGGATACACACTAGCAAGATTGTTAATATTAAGGCCAATATTTTGAATTTTAATAGTGTTCAAATATGAATTAACTTTTAATCAACTGGCTATCGGACTTTCTCTAGGTTTAATACACTTAAAGTTATAACTAAATAATTGTTGATACTTATTTCTCTTAAGGAAATTTTTTGAACACCCTATAACTCAGTGGGTGTCGAAAATAGACCGCCACATATACACATTTTTTTCAAACATGAAACAATAAATCAGATCCCAAAATATCTCTATCCCAAACCGGGCCACCCTGTATAAGGATAAATAAAAACTCGATAAGTTTTGTTTTATATATTCGCCTTATACCCCACATAAAGATAAATTGTTTCAAAGTTGTATCGTCTCTATTTTGTTTAAATAAAATATGTCACTAGCTATTATCTCTATATATTTTATATTATATTATATCATATATATATATATATTATATATTATATATATATTATATATTATATATATATATTATATATATATATTATATATATATATATTTTATATTATATTATATATATTTTATTATATGCAATAAATTTATGCCATTTATGTATTGAAAATCCCCATTATAATTGCGAATATAATTTTTTTTTTTAACTAAACAAATGAAAATCTGATGGTACAAAGTCAGGGCATCACTTCCCAAACAAGGTGCAATAATTTTTCTTGAGTTTCCGAAGATATGTGTGGTCTAGCGTTTGTCATGGTGGAGCACGTTTCTCCTATGAAATGACAATTATGGCCCATTTTCATTGATTGCTTCCCCCAGTTTCATTAGTTCATAAGTTTAATGATTTCAGTAAACATGTCAATTGATCAAAATCAAAACACTTTTGTAATCCCATCAAATTGAAAACAAAACCTTCTTGTTATGATTGTTATGATTACTAGAGGGTTAGAACAAGACAAAAAAGCTATTTTTTTAACAGAGTATATTCATGCATAAAATATTCATTATATACAAAAAACATAATCTCACAAAAAAAATCTGGTTATAATAACAATAAAATTAGTTTTGTTTATCTTATCAAAACGTAGTATTTTACATGAAACAAGTGCTATTTATATAGTATTAAAAATGTTATAACTTGACTTTATTACTTCTCCATCAGATACTTTATGTATGCAAACTTCGGTCTCATTTAACCAGCTTTCGTATTTGGCCACTAGCTTAGCTTTTGATCTCCTAAATTGCTTCCAATATGCGGCAAACCGTTTACAGAGATTCAAAAGGAGATTTCTCAAGCAATCAGTCTGGATATTTTCAGCATCCGGTAAAGAATTCGCAAGGGATCCAAACACTTCCCGAAACCTTTCTGCTTCATTTTCTTTATTTTTTTTAAACTATACAAGTATTTAAAACAAGCATTCGGGTAAAAGAACACGTAATGGTTGTACCTGCAAAAGAAAAACACAAAAAATTAAAAAGCTTTTTTTTTTCTAGTACGGGACCTAGTCTCCTCAATGACCTGTAACAACCCTCAGAGCACCTAGGAGCACCTAGACGGTTATTAAAAGTTATTAAAACTGGGAAAATAAGAGATTATATTGATATATGTCTCAATTATGGCGATTCGTGCCTTCATAAGTAAAGGTTTAGTTGAATATGGAAAATGGTTAAAAACAAAAAAAGTGGAATGTGTGTTTTGACGGAGCTAGTTATGAATAGTCACATCGTTAAGGAAAACATAATTACTTTAAAATACCGTGCATACCTTCAATTTGAATATCCATCGCACAATTATATCACAAACAATAAATTTCTCGGAAATACCACACTTTAAAAACAACACCAATTTATGTGGACAAATAAACTAATGAGCACTAATCAGATGTTACCACTTCTGGTGCACAAAATTAACTGTGCCGTGTTTGTAATTGCAATGTTTTTTATACCTGTTCATATTTATGTTTCCTATACCGGTAAAATAACATCATATTTGCAACATCGACCTGCGGCTGAACCACTGTGAAAATAAAATCTATAGAATTTATGTCTGTATGGTACTAGTAGAGTTATGTTGCCCTAAAATTAATGTGTTAAAAGCTATTGAAAAGAAAAATGTTTTCCCTTTAAAAAATTAAAATCTTAAATTTGAAATAATTTTTTCGGAAAAATATCTTATTAATCCTCACATATTACACATTTGAAACGTGTACAAAATATTTACAAATAAAAAAGTCAGGTCATTTCATCCCAAGTCAGTAGTTTTCAAGATATGACCCAACTTGTTCAAACTACAAAACTCTGAAAACTGGGGTATTCTTTTCCAAAAGCCCTACAATATTAACTATAATAGTTAACGGCTGCTGTAGAATTTTTTTCCTGTAAATTAATTGCCCATATAAATCCAATTATTTTTTTTCAAAAAAGGTTCATATTAAAAACCCTGAAAATGGAAATGGAACCACCTCCGGTATGGAACGACCATTTCTTTCAGTTAAAAAAAAATTTGCAAATTATTTGCAAAATAATTAATTGACATTAAATTCCTAATATCTACTACGATTAACTTTTCAACAAAAGAATATGCAAACATATTTTATGTCTATGATTTCTGACCACAACAAGATTGGAATATCTACTACAAAACGCTACCCTGATATAACTGGCTCAAAAGGCAGGACATTTTCTTGGTTGAGGGAGACAGGAACAAAGGGGAAATCGTCGAGATCCTCACATTATGCAACAATTATTCAGAACACTGTTATGAGTAATTTAGTACGCTACAAAAATCGTAATATTATAATTTTTCACAGGAACCAAGTTTTGGAAATACTATATGTATGTTACATGTGCAACTGGACAAAATTTTTTGCTCAACAAAAGAAAGAAATACGAATTTGAAAATGTGTTTAGCTAATAAAAGGATGTACCATAACAACTATGTCTCCTGCAGGACGCACGGTAGAGCGTGACCGTTACGAACATTTAATTACGTTTACTGTAAAATATATATATTTTGATACGCAATAAAAATTTGCAATAATACGTGGAAGTTGCATTATTTTATTTTCGAATTAAGGTGCATATTCGCAAAAATATGAATTGCAAACATACATTACTATATATGAATTGCAAACAAAAATAAATTTCATTTTGGATTTCGTGAACTAAGAATGTTGTCAATTATTTTCATTCTGGGGAATATAGTCTTTGCATTATAAATATGTATGTATGATGTATGTACTATCATATTTGTCGATTTATTATAATTTTTCTTTTTAAAAACATGCTGCAAACCCGAGCAACAATTTCAAGATGTTTTTAAACTATAAAAGAGCCTTGTATACAATTTTAAAGACGTGTGTGTCTACTTAGGAAATATTTCAATGGCAATGGTGTCTTTATTTTATTTGATGTATCAGACGTTTAATGATTGAAGTCTGATATTATGGTGATTCCATGAGCACGTTTTTATTCAAATTATGTTTTTATATTCTTTGAACATATTATGTTAAATATAATATGTATTAAGAACTTACAATTTTCACAGATTATCTTATTCCAATTTCGAAAGGTCATCAATTAAGTATATATTTTATTGGCAAGAGCCAGTATATATTTTAAAAATTAATCTGTGCTACAAAATGTTTTATAGAAAAAACGAATTACCATTTTACTGCCTTCTTAAACTGAGAATGAAATTAATATGATGCGTAAATACGAGTATGCACATATACATACAGTAGTGTGCAAAACATTTGCAAGTTTTTTTTTTTCTCTTGACGTTTTGTTTGATTAACTATATAAAGAAGGATAATATGTTAGAATTTAAAAATAAATCTGTTACTGACAGTACACTCTTAGGTCTCAGCAATAAAAACGGAAAAAAGTACAGTTAGTTTAGTTATTCCAGGGAAAAATGTTAGCTTGCCCAATATGCAGCTGTGCAAAACATATGCAAGTTTTTTATTTTCCCCTCATTTGTTTTAACTTCCAAGATATTCAGATCAGGTTAGTAAAATAGTGTTCTTTATCAAATAAATTATGTTTATAGGCAGGTTTTTTTTTATTCCGTTTTCACTAAATTTGCGTTGGAAAAATGGCTGGCAATAAGTACGATAACCGAACAAAGGAACTGGTAGTTGAGGCTTTTAAAAACGGATCGAAGCAAAGAAAGATAGCTAAACGATTCAAGATTCACGAATCGACTGTTTCCCGGATAATTACAAAGTTCCGACAAAATTTATCAATTGCAACGCCTTATTCTGGTGGTCGTCCCCGAAAAACAGACTTGCAAACTGATAAAAAAATTATCAACATTTCTAGTGTTCAACTGCAATCGTTAAGGACCTCAACCTGTTAATCGATGCAAGCACAGTTCGTAGACGTGCAATAGAAAGCAAAAAAAAAGGTAGTCTCTTTGTTTGATAAAAAACTGTTTCTAATTTCCTATTATTTAGACTTCAATTTACGCATAAATATTCAACTTGGTCCCTGACAAAGTGGAGAACCGTTTTATTTAGCGATGAGATCAAATTTAATATTTTATCTACCGATGGTATTGGTTACATTCGCCGAAAGCCAGGTACAAGGTTAAATCGGGAAAACATCCGCGCTACTTTGAAGCATGGGGGCGGTTCCGTTATGTTTTGGGGATGCTTCTCGGCTCAAGCATGTGGTCCCTTACACCAAATAACTGGAATAATTGATCGCTTTGTGTATAAGGATATCTTAGACACAGTCATGCTTCCATACGCTGAGAAAGCACTTTAAGCACACCTTAAAGTTCGTTAAAGAATTTTTAGGGGCTCGGGGAGTAAATGTTTTGGATTGGCCTCCACAGGCCCCCGACTTAAACCCAATCGAAAACTTATGGGGAATCCTAAAACAGCGGACAAAGGGGCAACGGTTTACTTCGCAAAAGGTTCTTTATGAAGCTTTAAAGGATGAGTGGAAAAAAATTCCCAGTGAGTTAACAAACTTGGCCAAATTTATTAGACACCCTTCTTATTTACTTACTTCTCGAAAGTAATTAGTTTGAACTTTATGGTTTACGGCGTCATTATATGAGGTTGTAAACGACTTTTATTTTTTAGAAAGGTCACCAGTGCACTGCTATAATGCAAAAGTGGGTTTATGCACTTTTCTCGATGGAGGATCAGTGTGCGATCATTGCTTGAATTTGACAGATGCGTGACAAAGTTCCTTTCTACTGTTCATAATAGTGAATATTGTCTGGATAAACGTATTAAAATACAACTTTTATTTGAGGAAGACAAAAAACCTACTGAAATTGCAAAAGAAATGGATTGTTCACGTTGTGCCCTGCAAAATACACGGTCCGGGAAAAAAAGGTTATCACACCTCGAGAGGATCGATTTTTAATACGATCTTCGCCCGGAAATCGAAAGAAAACTTCAACTGAGCTTGCTTCTGAGTTGTCGAAGGATCGAAAAAAAAAATTCTTCAAGAACTTAGAAAGTTGAACTTAAACGATGCAAAGCAAGGAAGAAGCCGTGGCTAACGAAAAAAAAAAAACAAAAGGCGCGGTTAGAGTGGGCGAAAAAACCTGAAGAAGATTGGTCCAATATATTGTGCAATATATCAGATGAACCTAACTTCGAGGTACGTTTTATTTACAATATGTTATGAATCACTTTTGAATTGATCATCAAAAATTTTAAATAATTTTGATATTCTCTAGACGAATGCAGCATTTTTTAATTACATTATTTTTTTAAATGTTCAGATATTTGGCACCCCTGGTGTCACTTTTGTGAGAGGAAGTGTTGGCGAAGAGTACAACCCAGAATGCGTGGTACCTACTATTAAGCACGGTGGAGGCAGTATAATGATCTGGGGAAGCATGGCTGCCAACGGTGTGAGTGAAATGCATATGAGTGAAGGTCGGCTAGACTCTTGCAAGCACATAATTTTTTATTTTTTTTTTTCTTGAAAGAGATAGAGATAGAGAGAGAGATCTTTATGGACACTATAAGCCCAGTGCTTATATAGTAGTGTGAGATTCTTGCTCACTAAAAAACATCATCCCTTATGCAGACTACGTCTGAGTTCACACTCAATAAGCAGTTCTTCTTTTTCCCTTTTTTTTTTTGGTTTGATAAGATATTTTGCAGTCCATTTTCCATTAAAGTTTCCTACGAACTTTAAAAATTAAGCGCTGCTAATCACCGCGCTAGATCGAGAGGCTTAGTCCTTTTCAGACGGCGCAATAAAATCTGTTGAACAGATATGTTCGTATATCCTTGTAGTCGACTTTTGTGTTTTCAAGCAAACATTTTAATTTCGTTCTGGACGTTTTCGACTCCAAGGTCTCTGTGGATATCATCGTTTCTAATGTATTATACCACGGTGCATTAACAAACCCTCGGAGAACTTTGTTTTGGAATGTCTGTAAGGCGTTAATGTTGCTAGTTTTGGTAAAACCTCGAAGCTGTATGCAATGTGTCTAGACCGGTTTTAGCACTTGCTTTTACCTGCAAGCAATTTGTTTTCTAAACTGAGCTTGGAATACTTTCAAAGAAGTCCGTACATGTCTCTTTACATAATCTCAAGCTCTCCATTTAAAATTAGCGCCATTTAAAATTTGACCTCGTTCGCGAAAGGAATTTGTAATGCGTTGATAAACACAGGTAGATTGTCAGTTTTCTTGAGAGTGAAGTTCACATGGACAGACTTGTTTTTATTTAGCGCGATTCGCCAAGTCTTTGTTTAGTTGTTAATCCGTGTAAGGGCCCGTTATAACCTAGCAGTTGTTTTTTCGACGGTTTTAGCTGTTCTCAAAATGGCAGTAGCAAATGTGGCTAGGCCAATATCGTCCGTTTGCGGTATGTCGCGGGTAAAAAGAAAATAAAGCAGAGGCTCAAGTACACTTCCTTGCGGCAGCCCCGCCTTTCTTGTCTTAAAATTGGGAATTCTAGATATGAACTTAAAATATGATTCAATTGATCGGGTAGGACTTGTCGAAGTTTATATTTCAGGCCCTCGTGTCATACTTTATCAAAAGCTTGCGAAACGTCAAGAAATGCGCTTGAACAGACTAGCTTACACTCGATTGTTCCTTCAATTACATCGGTTATTCGATGCACTTGGAAGAGTGTTGGCTTCTAAAGCCAAATTGATGATTTGGCAAGAGGTGATCTGTGTCAATAATCGGTTTAAGACGATTAATTAAGATTTGCTCGAAGACCTTCGATATAGTCGGGAGGAGCGATATTTGTCTGTATGACTTGACTTCAGTCAGCGGTTTACCGGGTTTCGGAATCATAATAACTTGGGCAACTTTCCAGTGATGCAGTACATGCTTTAATCTTATGGTGGCATTTATAAGTTAAGGCAGCTCTAGCAAATCTTTCGATAGCGCTTTAAGTATCTCTCCAGTAATTAAGTCATATATCCGGGCGTTTTTTCTTTTTTGGCTTAAGCGTGTCTATAACTTGTCTAAGTTCTCTAACTGTAGCCTTTTCTATTGATAGGTTCGCCGTCACGTCTAGCGTATTGACATTCTCTGGAAGCACTTTCCTGTGCAGTAGGGGATAGATGTTCTTCGTGAAGGCGGTTAATCAAGAATGTATTGAGTAATAAGTTGAAATGTTCCAGCCGTATAATAATTTTTCAGCTTTTATCAATGCATTGATTTACCTGAAAACCATATTTAAACAGTTTAAAATAAACATTTCGGTAGATGACCTTTTTGGTATTGATTTAAAACTCCCACATGTTGTCATTTAAAAAAAAAAAAATATTCAAAGCATGTACATACAAATTAGTAAATATCGTTTTTACACAGCTTTTTTTAAACATTTACTTTAATATTAAATCTGTTAGTCTTTAAGCTTTTTATAAAAAGTTGATAGTACACGCAGCAATTATTCACCCTCTGTACATCTATTACAGATAAATAAATAATATTGAAAAGAAAACTGATACACATGCATTTAAATCGTTGTTTTGAAGAAAGTTCATTCCATTGCTTTCATTTGGTTGACCAAATGAATTGATATGCTCGCCAATAGAAAATCAATTCTCCGGTTTGCAAATTTTTCAAAATTAAATTCATATCTATGTAGCTGTGATACACACACAAGCTCTTAGGATGGTTATCTATGGTGCAGTCCGTCGTAATGAAACCAGCAACAACTTGCTCAATACAGCAGCGCTCTTACGTATTTACTTACTCTATGTGACATTATGGATATATAACCACTCCTATACGCTATCATGGTAAATTTTAAGCCATCTTACTTAATTCCATCCGGATCTTTTCTAATTGATACGGATCCTGGCAAATCAAGGGAATCCATTCCATCGTTCCTTAGGTAATACAATTTTCTTTCTTACGTAGAATGTGAACATCCGCTCTCATCCGCTAAAACCATCGTTTCAGAGCGGTTTTGGGTCCACAATTGGCTAATTACTTACGTTGTGTCAGATCCTATTGAAGAATAAAGAATATCATGACTGGTTTTTGCGTCATGACTGCATAATTCGTCCGACTGTACAGAATGATGGAACTCCAGCTTCTTCGTAAAGATTGTCAATCTCACCTACACCTTTTCCAGGCACACATAATGTTTTTTTTTTTTTTTTTTTTTTTTTTTTTTTTTTTTTTTTTTTATTCTGAACTTTAGCTATTATTTATAGTAAATCTCCAGGAACTAAGTCCATTTGTGGATTTTCTTTGCTTAATACAATATTTTGGAGGTTATGGATTTTCAAATGCTCAATCCCGATTTAAACGTTTAAATTATATGGTAAAAAAAAAAAAAAAAAAATGAAATGTATGTTTATATTGAAATAAACCGTTTTGCTTTCCATTTGTCGTCCATATTTTGAGTTTTTTTTACGGTTCCTCTTTTGTATATTGGCTATCAATGTTACCATTCCCATTACCTCAGCAAAGCCATACGAGCGTTGAGCTCATTTTTATTTACTACTTTTTACGAAGTTATTTATGAGTGTATATTCTTTTATGTATGTACAGCGAGTGAAAGGTGTTTTTCAGGTAAGATGCCTATAATTTAATAAAAAAAAATTATTAGATTGCAATTTTTTATCGAAAGGTGTACATATAAATAAATGTTGTCACGAAAAGTTATAAAGCTTCATAGAAATACATACACAAGCTTGCTTAAAGGAGAGGCAATCCCATTTGTTTTGTGCTAATAACACATATTCATATCTTTTGGGACTTGTCAAAGTTGAACCTCCGCGGAAAAACTCTAGGCTTATTCCCCAATGTACACGTTGCCAGGGATTCAGCCATACTCAGGCCTACTGCCAGAAGGAACCTCGCTGTGTAAAATGCGCTGGCAAACATCTGACTCGAGAGTGCAATGCCGCGAAAGAGTCCCCAGCGATATGCATTAAATGCAAGGGAAAACATCCATCTAATTATCGAGGCTGCGAAGTCGCGAAGGAGTTGCAAAAGCTACGTGATCAATCAAAAACGAAGCCTTTGAAAAACGCAGGGACAGCTAGAATGAGAAATAACAACAGCGGTCCTACTCCAAAGCCTTTAAAGAAGGTAATGGTGGCAAACGCTAAAATCACCAATAACATCAACGTCAAAAATAACAATACGCAAGTGGAAAGTGGAAAAACTTACGCGCAAATAGCGGCGCGAGTTAATAAGACTAACTGTACATCACCGGATCCTGCCTCAAATGTGTTATCAGTAATTCTCGAGAGACTAGAAGAACAGACTAAATTAAATAAGATAATAGTCGAACGGCTTCTTAAGTTCGAAGCCAATTTCTGCAATTAATTATAGCAAAGAAGCTCAATAAACTTGCGTGGAATGCCAACGGGCTACAGAAAAGGTTTGATGATCTAAATATTTTCATGTAGGAAAAAGTAATTGACATATGTTTAATTTCTGAAACTTACCTGGCGACAGAATCGCGCGTGGAACTAAAAGGTTACCGCGACTACCACCCTCATCATCCATGACCGTGGTGCGCGCTAAAAATAAAAATTACTCTTTTAATATATTCTCAATCTATTGCCAATCGCGCTGTAAAATAGAAAAACAAGAATTTATTAACCTATTCAACTCTCTTGGACCAACCTTCATTATTGGTGGCAACTTTAACGCGAAGCACACCTTTTGGGGCTCAAGATCTATCTCTCAAAAAGGCAAAACTCTTTACAGGGCTGGTATGGAATGTGGTTGCTATTTTTTCTTAACAGGCAAGCCGACATATTGGCCCTCGGATGTCGCCAAAACACCCGATCTAATAGACTTCTTTATCGGAAAAGGAGTAAACTCTAGTTACGTCAAAGTTGAAGAGGGCTTCGATCTTTCCTCCGATCATTCTCCAGTTATCCTCTCACTGTGCGAATCCTTGGTTAAGGATTAACTAACAGCAAAATTCACTGGGAAGATTTCCGAATAGACGTTGTAGACAATACTGAATTGAAAGTAGCACTAAGAACGCCGTATCAACTTGAAAAAGAAGTTGAACTTTTCGTTGAAGTCATACAGCAAGTGGCCTGGAAGAACACTCTCCGCGAATCGAACAAAGTTACCAAAGTCGGCATAAGATATCCACCGGAAATCAGAGTAATGATAAGAATGAAACGAAAAGCGCGGAAAAAGTGGCATGAAACCCGGGCACCACAAGATAAAACGTCCTTCAATAGGCTCTGCAACTTGTTGAAAAAATCGATCAAGGACTTCAATAGTCAAGGTATTAATAACTACCTTGAAAGACTCACAACGACAAAGGATACCAACTACTCCATATGGAGAACCGTTAAAAGTGTTCGAAAGTCCCAAATACACGTGGCGCCAATAAGAAGAAACCAGGATGACTGGGCGAAAGAAGATAAGCTAATGTTTTCGCCGACCATCTTGCAGAAACTTTCAAACCATTTGACGGGAAAGTGCTTCCAGAAAATGTCAATACACTAGACATGACGGCGAACTAATCAATAGAAAAGGCTACACTTAGTTATAGACACGCTTAAGCCAAAAAAGAAAAAACGCCCGGATATATGACTTAATTACGGGAGAGATACTTAAAGCGCTATCGAAAGATGATTTGCTAGAGCTGCTCTATCTTATAAACGCCAGCATTAGATTAGAGCACGTACCGCACCAGTGGAAAGTAGCAGAAGTTATTATGGTTCCGAAACCCGCTAAACCGCTGACTGAAGTCAAGTCATATAGACCAATATCGCTTCTCCCGATTACATCGAAGGTCTTCGAGCGAATCCTTCTTAATCGTCTTAAACGAATTACCGACACAAATTCCCTCTTGCCTGATCATCAATTTGGCTTTAGAAGCCAACACTCTACAGTTGACCAAGTGCATCGAATAACCGATGTAATTGATCGAGCAATAAGTGTAAGTTAGTGTATTCAAGCGCATTCCTTGAGGTTTCGCAAGCCTTTGATAAGGTATGGCATGAAGGCTTAAAATATAAACTCCGACAAGCCCTACCCCAGAAATTGTCTTGTATTTTAGGTTCATATCTGGAAGACCGACTCTTCCGTGTGAGACACGGAAACGAATATTCCACTTTTAAGACAATAAAGGCGAGGGTGCCGCAAGGAAGTGTACTTTGCCCTCTGCTATATTTGCTTTTTACCCGTGATATACCGCAAACGGACGACACTGTCCTAGCCACATTTGCTGATGACACTGCCATTTTGGCAACGGCTAAAACAGTCGAAGAAGCAACTGCCAAGTCCACGTGAACTTCACTCAAGAAAATTGAAAATCCACCGGTGTTTATCAACGCAGTACGAATTCCTTACGCGAACGAGGCCAAATAAATAAATAAAATGGAGAGCACACGTCAAGAAAAAACGTGAAGAGCTTGAAATCAAATATAGAGATATTTACTGGCTTATTGGAAAATATTCCAAGCTTAGCTTAGAGAACAAACTGCTGTTATACAAGCAAGTGCTAAAACCGATCTGGACATATGGTGTACAACTTTATTGTTGTACTAAAAATAGTAACATTAATGTATTACAGACATTCCAAAACAAAGTTCTTCGAGGTATTGTTAATGAGCCGTGGTACATTAGAAACAATGATATCCACAGAGACGTATGCCTCATGTACAATAGTCATAGCACAAACTTTACTTAAAGACATAACTGACATTAATGAACAAAAAGAAATAATTGTACAAACACAAAAGAGCACACAGAAACTACAAAAAAAAACACACACAAAAAGTATTTCTCCAATATTGTGATTACATATAAAAAAGGAGGCATTGCTTACGTAAAAACAGACAGACGCAACAAACAGCAACAAAATACAACAAATATGAAATTGCAGTAGATCGTGGTAACACAATTTTAACAAATAAAGTAAAAGTCGTATACCATATAAAGATAGCATCAGAAAACAAGCAAACATGTTGAAACGAATAATCTTTTTTTTTTTTTTTAATTACTCTGAAATATATCAAACAGAAATGATAAGATTAGGTGCCTAACAGGCTCGAAAATGACGACACTTTTTCTTAACAAGGGGGAGAGTTAAGGAACCTTATACACATCAAAACAACCCATGGTTATCATTGGATGTCATATCAATGCTGAAACGCAAATGCACTTATCGACGGTTGCATTATTAGAAGAAGAACATAAATTTGCATTTATCCTAAAATAATAACTAACAAGAAACAACTGATAATTCCATTACAGCCACTCAGAAAGCTCAAAGATATTATATTGAAGTTAGTCTTAAGAATAAATTAAATAAAGCAAGTGAGTTTAAGTGCAAGCAAAATATTTATTTTTTTACTTATTTCCACTGAGGTAGACGTAACTCGCGCATTAAAAATTGAAGTAAAAAATAAGTTGCGATTTTAAGTGCTAATTAATATAAGTATTCGGTAAGCATATGGTTGTTAACAAAAAAAATTTTTTTGAGAAAAAATACATTGTTTAAAATATTATAAATCCATTTTGAGTGCAAAAATGATAATGTTTTACCGTTACGAGTGATTTTCTTCGCTTCGTATACGTTTTCGAAAAAATTGTTCCCTTATTTTTATTTCTTTCATTTAAATTTTTTTCCGAGATGTATAATTTTAACTTTTATGGACGAATCTCAAATGTCAACTATATCCATATAAAAATGATGATAATGAAGTAGCAGATTCTGATGTGGAATTTGAGATTGCACTAAACAAAAGCAACTGCCTTATAGTGGCCGAAACTGAGACCGAATCCAAGCCTGTAATCGAACTAGTTGCACCGACAACAAAGTTTCATCAAAGCAAAAAAAAAAAAAGAGACAAGCCTAAAAATATTTTTTATTGGAGAAGAGAACAATTTGAAACGTACGATAATTTTAAATATGGGTGCTACTGAATAGAATCTGTGATTGGACTTTAAACACATGAGTTTATTTTTCACGGAGGAGTTAATTCAATTTGTCATCAATCAGTCAAAGCTCTTTAATACAACATTACTAAGACAGAAAAGTTCGTTAACATAGTGATTTACATGTTTTGTGTTCATGTTTTGTGCCATTTTTGTGACATGGAATAACACCATTTTTTACAAAAAATAAGTCAACGGATTCTACAACACTTATTCCAAAAGTAGAGCTTCTTATGGTGGGTGACCAAATAATACCCATTAACTGGCGTCACTAACTGAAGCAGTATAACCCAGCAAAGCTTCACAAGTGGGGTTACAAGAACAAAGTTCTAAATTTTAATATGCTTGGTGTGAGTGCATTGAATGCATGTGTGTTATTCGTTGAAATCTTTCCTGGCTGAAATGCTGAAAAAACAAATAGAAATATTCGTCGTCGACTTTTTATAGAGTAACTGGGGATGGCTCTTGTTGATCCATACATTGCTTTACTATCATCAAGGCCAAGAACAAGTGATGCTGCTGCTGTTTGCGATAACAGTCAACTTCCACGGCACTAGAAACCAACAAAGAAAAAAGGTCGTTGTCATATCTGCACCTACAAAAGCAGGTGGTATATGCTGGGGTGTAGTAGACTCCTCATGCAGAGGGTCACGGGTTCGAATCCCGTGCGAGGCAATTCTGTGAAAAAATCTTTTCATAGAATTTGTATGTAGTTACATGAAAATCCCGTCGGCGTCAACTCTGACATGAAGGCATAACACTGATGTTGGAGTGGTTGCTGGCTGGGCTAAATGTAACGAACTAACAACTAGCACGTACTTAAGACCCACTGGTTGGGGATGTACTAGCTCGTCCCGTCCAGTTTGACAACCACCTCTGGGAAAAATATTGAAGCCTAATACACCTGAGTTTCAAATTACTACACCACCCGCCCGCCCTGGAGAAAAAAGCCAGTAAAAGGGTATTCATATCCCCTTGGTGCGCGTGCAGTATTATAAAAAAAAAAAAAGCTTGTGCTATATCAAGAAATACCACCTTGATCAAAAAAAAGGCCATAGTGTGGCGCTCCCATTGCTGCGATTTGAGTTCTGTTTTTTTGTTAAGTTGGTACATCTGTTATTGACATTCCCTCTAAATCTTAGCGTCATAGCTTGACGTTTGCAAAAGTTACGTAGCCAAGAGTACATCTATCTCTGTGTGTGTTGGCGATCTTTTTACAATTTTAGAAGTGGATTTAAATTTGCAACAACGAACTTGCATTAAATTTTGCGTAAAAAACGGATTTAATGGTGCGCGAACGTTGGAAAAGTGTTTTTGGACGATTCTCTAAAGAAAACGGTTATTTACCAGTGGGACGAGTGGTTCAAAAGTGGTCGTGGGTCAATCGAAGATGATGAACGCAGTGGCAGACCATCGACATCGAAAACCGACGAAAACCTTGATGAAGTAAAAGAAATGTTGTTCAATAACCGCAAATTAACCATTAGAGAGATGGCGGAGGACTTCAACATTGCATATGGATCCGTTCAAGATATTTTGGTTAATAATTTGAGTTTCCGTCGTGTAGCAGCAAAGTTGGTGCCAAAAGACCTCAATTTCATGGAAAAAAGAGACCGTGTTGACGTCGCAAAAGAGATGATTTGCGAGGCTGAATCCGATCGCACATTCATCAAAGGGATCACTACTGGAGTCGAGGCGTGGGTTTATGAGTACGACACGCAAGACATCAAGCAAATGAATGGCGTTCACCAAATGAGCCAAGAACAAAAAAAACCACGTCGTTTTCAGTCAAAAAAGAAGGCAATGCTCACGGTTTTCATAGATTAGAACGATGAAGTGCATCATGAATTTTTGCCAGAAGGCCAGACAGTATACAGATAGTATTAAATTCACCTGATTTGGTTCCCTGTAACTTCTTTCTGTTTAATCGAGTTAAAAAACCACTACGACGAACGCATTTCAGCAACCGAGAAGAAGTAATGGAAAAATCGCAGGAAGTACTGATGGACATACCGAAAACCGAATATAAAAGATGTTTCGAGGATTGGATCAAGCGCTGGCATAAGTGTGTTGTCGATGGGTATTACTTTGAAGGAAACAATAAACAATAAATATAAATTCCGAAATTTTTTGATCAAGGTGGTATTGTTTGTACTTGTTTCTCTTCAAATACTCTTTCGATTTTATCTGTGATTCTTTGAACCTGATCAATTGTAAAGTGCTTAGTTCTAAATAAAATTTGTAGATTGGGACCAGCGATTTTTCATCAACTATTTTTTGCAGACGTTTTACCAGCATTTTTTCAAATAACTTGAACAACTTTGGTAGTATAAACATGTCAACAAGATCTGGGGTTTTATTCTTATCTGTTGGCCAGTAGGTAGGCTTTCCCGTTGAGTGATGTTTGGCGCCATCTTCTTTAATATGTTCATATAGCACTCTGCCTCTAGTGTTTGTTAATCTAGATCCCCAATATTTATTCTTGGCATTAAAATCCCCTCCCGCAATTAATTAATTGTAACATATGTAATACTAATGGAAATTCCTTGGATAGCACATGATTGGAATTTTGCTTCTATATGGTGTTCAATCGTATTCTTTATTAACACTTCGGGGTGTTAATTTATATATATATAAATATATATATTTATATCATTGCAGTTTGAAGTCAGTAGTCAATTTAAAGTGTGTCTCTGAAATAAGACATATGTCTACCTGGTTTATGTCGACAGTAACTTGCACCTCATCCTTCCTATTCTCGACACCATCAGCATTCTATTCCAGAATTTTTATTTTATTCATCATGTTTGACTTTTTGGTACAGCTCTTTTATTGCTGTTCTGTCTCTCTAGTAATGATATTCTATTTAATATCATTTTTCCATGGAACCAGTCCTGTTTTGGATTTGTTTTATGAGGATTACCATTGTGGTGTTTGGCTCTACTTTGTCTTTTACGGCTTTCTCTGCTGGTATACGAGTAGTTTTTGATGCGGCCTGAGCATACCACATTGATCAATGTATTCAGAAAATTAAAAATACAGAACTCAAATCGGAACACTGGGAGCGCCACACGGTGGTTTTTTTTATCAAGGTATTATGGCATTTTTGAGCCCGCTGTCTTTTGTCTTAGATTGTTCTTGACGGCCACTTGATCTTTGAGTTTGAGAGCTCTTTTGGAGGGCCTTTTTAGCATTTTGTTCTTCCTTATTTGAGCTTTTTTGAGGTTTCTTATTGTTATTTGTCTTTTACAAGTTGGATCTCTTTTGCAACTAAACATCCTCTATAGCTAGCAGTATGATTTTCACTACAGTTTGCACATTGAGGATGTTCATCTTTTTTCCTCAAATATTCTTTGGTGTGGTGGCTCCCTGCACACTTTACACATCTTGGGTTTAAGCTGCAGTATTTATGTGTATGCCCATACCTTTGACAATTTTTGCATTGCGGCACTAATTTCGATTTACGTAAGGTATGAATCTCCACTTTCATCCCAAGTATGTTTTTAATGCCATCAATTTTTTCTCTATCTTCGTCATGTTCAAAGCAGAGTATAAAGATTGTAAGCGGTACTTTACTTTTAAGCTTGCACTTTTTTCGGGCTAGTATTTTAGTGAGGTTTCTATATCCCTCTACTTCAACCACTTTAATTTTGATGTCATAATTGTTAATTAGTAGTAGCTTTAATTTTATTTTCTTCCAATAATTTGGCCAAGTTTTCATACTTCTTCACTTGCAGTGCAATTATTGGTGGAGGCTTGGTTGGATTTTGCATTTTGTTTTCTTTGTTTAAAGCATACAAAGCGACTGTGCAGCTTTTTTTTGGGGATGAGACTTTTGAAGATGTATTCATTTTCCTTTTTATTTTTATTCTCTATGTGTCGATGTTCTTCCGTATCTTTTTTGTAGTTCTTCTTCATCTGTTAAGTACTCGGCAGGTTGGACATTCACTTTTTTTTTCTAATTTCATTTCTTCTTTCAACGATTGCAACTTTTGCTTAAGATTAGTTAGTTCTTTGAGCAGTGTCTCATTGAGTTGCTTAAACCCATCTCTTTCTTCATATGTTTTTAAATATTTCCACATTTTCTTCTACCTACCGTTTTACTTCTCCCAAATGGGTCATCACCTAGCAATAAATGTACCCCCCAGAATCCATCGGACCGACCTCCGAAGAGGGTGGATTTACCTCGGTAACTGACATACCATCTGGGGTAATATAGGGTTTTCCAATAGGGACTTGACAACTTTGAATTTGATTTGTGAACGCACACTTTCACTTATCATCAAACTGTCACTTTCAATTTATTCAGTAAACTCAACATTTTTATCATGGTAAAGTACACTAACGAGCAATGTCTGCATATTATAAAAATTTTCTACAGATATTCGGAGTCGCAAAATCATCTTCAGTGACGAAGCTCATTTTTGCCTCAATGGGATCGTCAATAAGCAAAATATTCATTATTGGTCGGGTGAAAACTCACATGTGCTTCATGAATCACCACTTCATCTACAAAAAATAACGGTTTGCATGCCGGCGGCGTTATTGGGCCATATTTTTTCATCGACGATAACGATCCTCACGTTACTATGAATGTTCAGCGTTATCGCGCCATGATCACCGATAATTTTTGGCCCGAATTGGAAGATATGGACTTGGATGACATGTGGTTTCAACAGGATGGTGCCACAAGCCACACAAAGCACGCTACAATCGATTTATTGTGGTAAGTATGGTGAGCGTGTTATCTCAAGACATGGGCAAGTCGATTGGCCGCCTCGTTCGTGCGATTTAACGCCGCTTGACTATTTTCTGTGGGGCTACGTTAAGTCATTGGTTTATGCCAACACACCGACGACGTTGGAAGAGCTCAGAGCCAACATTGAACGCGAAATGGCGGCCGTTTCGACCGAAATGTGCGGCCGAGTCGTTGAAAATTAGATCAAACGAATGACCGATGCAAACGTGCCCGCGGTGGCCATATGAACGAAGTCGAGTTTCATTCATAAATGTTTTGATTATACTTCAAGCCAATAATAAAGCTTTTGAAATATCTCAAGTCAAGTCGTTATTAGAAAACCCTATAATATCTTTTGTTTTGTTCATTCATTTGTTTTTAACTTTTGTGAAAAGTTTAAAATTTTGGATTTTTTATTCATATGTGCAGCCGCTCCTTACATGAAGAACAAACACTGACCAGGGAGCCGCCCAATATGGGTCAGACGCTTCTGGATTTTTGTGGCTAGAATCCGCGGGGTCGTTACCTCTCGTAAGAGAAGTACCCTTGCGGGTATTTCTATTCTTTTTGTTTTGTCGTCGGTTTCCACTTCCGAAAGAGTGTCAGAAGAGAATACCGACGGCTTAATAGTCGCCTCGGATGAATTGGATTCGTCGCTGTCCATAACAGTAAAGGATACCGACGCTCCCATATCCAAAACTGAATTAGAAATTTCGTTTAAAGGAGGAGGAGGTTGCTTATCAGCACTCAGCTCATCCTTTTTATAGACCTTAAGTTGTATTGATTCAAATAGAGGATTATAAGAGCCCCATAGTTCCTCTAGTTTCGTCATGAGTCGGAAGGGTTGGGTTACTGAAACTGATCATCTCCATTATGCTTTCTGGAGAGAAGGGTTCGGCTGGAATCCAGGTGCGGGTTGTAGGTCTGCTAGGGATATCTTCCCTAAGCACGACATCGAGCCTTGCACCTGGCTAAATCTCTCCTAAACCACCTATAGCTTTCTTAAAAAGTTCAGGAGATCTCTGGTCGGTACATGCGATGAGCCTGACATGGCCTTGGTGCCAGCCAGCGTCGCTTGTGATGGGAGTTGGTCCGGGGTTTTCCCGCATAGTGGCCAAGAAGTTGCCCGGAAGCTTTAACTTGACAAATTGCCACCGCTCAGGTGTGATCGATCCGTCGGTATCGCTTCTATCAATAATCGCGATCGTTATAGCGTCTTTTAGGACTTCGCTAAAGGACCTCAGAGATGTGGTGTTGGATGGCCCAGGGGTGTTTACGTTTTTGAACATTTTGGGAACTGGTACGGTTAACGGTACGGGAAACTGTAGTAAGTGTGTTATAATTTTTAATAGAAAGTAATATTAAGAATTCAATAAACTTTTTATCAGAAAATGCTGAATTTGCTTCTGCTGCTGAAAAACCAGCTCCACCTGAGTCTTCGCCAGCTTCATCGCTACCTGCTGATATGCCAGACATTTTCGATTCCGATGAAAGCGTTATGGATGAGAATTTTGTCCCAAAAGAAGAAACCAGTGATAGCGAAATGAATGAAGTCTTAATTAGTTCAACTCAAATAAATAAAGAGACAGAAGTTGAGAATAGGGAAAATAATGATAAGAAGTGGTCCATACGCATAAGGAAAGAACGAACTAAACGAACTAAACATACTCATAGCGGCAAAAATTACGTAAGTGTAAGCGGAAAAGTTGTTCAAGCAAGCGAATTACAAAATTTAACATACTGCACGAAAAAATGCAGTTTTTTCCTTAAAGAGAGGACATAAGGAAAGTTATTTTTGACGAGTACTGATCGCCAATGTCATAAATGTTAAAGAAAAAAAGGTTTCTTCAAAAGAAAAGCTGGCAGTTCAAAAAGCAAAGAAGTAATTTATGAATACTTTCTTGAAGTAAACGGTGCAAGAGTTTCTGTGCGTAAGGGTTGCTTCAGCAGAACTTTAAATAAAAAAAAAGATTCATAGCGAACGCCGTCAAAAATAAAATGCTTAGTACATTAAGCATTACGATAAACGACGAAAGAGGTAAAAAATAAGTCTGTTGACTTTTACAAAAGAGGTATTATGTCTTTTCCAGAACGTTGGAAGAAAATAATCTGAAGAATTTAATATAGGCTTTTATCCCAAAAATGTGTGTTTAGTTTTAACCCTAAAAAACGGCGGATTTATTGAAAAAAATAATAATAAATAATTTTAGGTTTTCTTTCATCTTCCTTTTTATTTAAATCTAATTTCAAAATTAAAAAATACTAACTTTAATGCAAACAGAGGTGATAGCCACAGACTGGAGGTCCTGCTCCGTCTATTCAATGAATATTTTGCAACGCGTTGGATTTGTTTTATCATTAACCATCGCTAAGTTAACTCAAGTAGACTGCTTGCAAGTATATCGTTTTAATTGAAAGACATACTTTTTGCTATCTTTTTTTGCTTTTGATGAACCGCACCCAGGTGGCCCAAAAACGATTACCACAGAGGAAACCCGTGGACAAAATCTATGATCTCGTATTGGCAGACCGCCTAGTGAAAATTTACGACTTGACTGAGATAGCAGGCATATCAATTGAACGCGTTAGCCATATCCTGCACGAGATTTTGGGCATGAGAAAGCTGTCCGTGAGTTGGGTGCTGCGTGCTTCGCCCTGTTTAATCGAAATCCGGAGGAGTTTCTGCATCGTTTCTTGTCGATAAGACATGGATTCATTGGTACCCATCAGAGCCCAAAGAACAATCGAAACAATCGGTTTAACCTGGTGAACGTACTCCAAAGAAGCGACGACCATGCATCCGTCCGGGAAGGTGATGACCACCGTTTTTTGGGACGCGCGAAGTGTGATCCACGTTGACAATTTGGAGAAGACACAACAATCACAGTAATATATTGGGTCTATAACTTGTATTATTCCATTGGAACATGCGTTGGAAAACTACTGTCATTGTACGTCATTTCAGTATATGTCATTCATTTGAAGTGAAAACAACAATAATTTTTTTTCACTCAAATATGTCGAACTTTGGGCCTGAAAAAGTGTTTTTGCGGGGAGTTCTTCTTCATTACTTTAATATGAAGAAAACTGCTGCTGAAAGTCATCGTTTTTTTGGTGGAAGTTTATGGTGAACATGCGCTAGCTGAGCGAACATGCCAAAAGTGGTTTGCACGATTTGAAAGTGGTGATTTTGGCTTGGAAGACGATGAACGTCCTGGGCAGCCAAAAAAGTTTGAAGATGCAGAACTGGAAGCATTACTCTATGAAGATTGTTGCCAAACACAAGAAGAGCTCGCAAAATCATTGGGTGTCATCCAACAACCATTTCAAAACGTTTAAAAGCAGCTGGATATATTCAAAAGCAAGGAAATTGGGTTCCACATGAACTCAAGCCGAGAGACGTCGAAAGGCGGTTTTGCATGTCCGAAATGCTGCTGGAACGCCACCAAAGTAAGTCATTTTTGCATCGGATTGTTACTGGTGATGAAAAATGGATCCATTATGTGAAACCCGGCCAACCAGCCAAATCAACGGCAAAGTCGAATATCCATGGCGCGAAGGTAATGCTCTGTTTTTGGTGGGATCAGATGGGTGTGCTGTATTATGAGCTGCTAAAACCGGGTGAAACCATCAATGGACAACGCTACCGAACACAATTAATCCGTTTGAAGAGAGCAGTAGCCGAAAAACGCCCGGAATATGCGACCAGACACGAGGCAATAATTTTCTATCATGACAACGCTCGGCCCCACGTTGCTATTCCGGTTAAGAACTTTTTGGAAAACAGTGGATGAAAAGTCTTACCCCACTCGCTTTATAGCCCAGATCTTGCCCCTTCTGACTACCATTTGTTCCGGTCGATGCAGAACGCCCTCACTGCAGAATATCAAAAATTGGCTTGATTAATTCTTGGCTGCCAAGCCGGCGCAGTTCTTTTGGGATGGGATCCACAAATTGCCAGAAAGATGGGAAAAAGTCAAAGCTTCAAATGGGCAATACTTAAAATAATACTATTGTACATGTTTTTCTTAAATAAACGTTCAAATTTTGAAAAAAAAAACCACACGAATTAAAATATATACCCAATAGAATACGATAATCATGCCTAAGCCACCATTTCCACCGGAAATGTTTCTGTTCCAAAAACTGAAGAGACATGTGAAAGGACGGAGATTTGCAACGATTGAGGAAATAAAAACGGCAACGCTGGAAGAACTCAAGGCTTATGAGAAGTGCTTCGAGGATTGGAAAAAACGTTAGCACAAGTGTATAATATCTAAGGGGGATTACTTTGGAGGGACAACATTAATATTGATGAATAAATAATTTTTTTTTTTATAAAAATATAAAATCACCTTACTTTTTGAACATATCTCGTACATTCAACTATTACACAAAATTAAACGAAGATAGAAGTGCTCAAATTCATTGCGAACTGTTTTTTTTTTTTTATAATATGAATGTGCTATCTTTTTGTGGCGGTGTGTATGTGTATATATGTTTTCGGATGGGACTCAGATTTGTAGACATTCATACGAAACTCAATCGCACTCATTTGATTCAAAATCTCAATTATCTTTTATGAACATGGCAACGCCTCCATCTCTATATTCCGTTCGATTGAGAAATATGGGTGTAAAGCCCTAAATACAAGGTAGCGCAAAATTAATCATCCAATTTTGTTAATAAATTATTATATTTATTAAAAAATAAAATAATATAATAATATTTTTATTTATTAAAAAAAAAAAAAAATTTGAGCGATAGAAATTTGTTTCTGTTAAGTGGAAAAGATGATATCCGCCAAGTGGCTGCCGCCAGAGTTGATTGACATTTGTGCCCGTTTTATCGCATTTTCCATGACCCCCTACAGATTTCCGGTGACAACTGTTCGCATTACAGTCGAATATTCTCCTTAAGGGCTGCGATTGTCTTAGGCTTGTTGGCATAAACCTGCGAATTTAAATAGCCCCAAAGAAAGAAGTCTGGAATGGTTGAATGGGGCGATCTTGCTGGCCATGCCAAATCGCAAAAACAGGAGACTACGCGACCAATAAACGCTTTCTTCACAATATCAATTGTGGCTCGTGCTGTGTGTGCGAATGCACCATCTTGTTGAAACCACACCTTCACCAAGCCCCGCTCATCAATTTTGGCAGTAAGAAATTGTTTATCATGGCCCTGTAGCATTCGTCAGTAGCTGTGACCGTATTGCCGATGGCATCCTCAAAGAAATACGGGCCAATTATTCCTCCCATGTGAACGTCGCACCACACAGTGGATTTAAGTGGATGTAATGGCTCTTCTCGTGCATCACACGCGGATTTCCATTGCCCCAGAAACGAAGATGTTGCTGAGTGACGTAACCGCTTAAGTGGAAATGCACCTCGTCCCTCATGATAATTTTCGACACAAAATCGACCTCCTGGTTGTTGAGATTGAGGATGGCTTTACAGTAATTCACACGCAACTGACGGTCAGGAGAAATTAACTGATTCACTGTTTGCACTTAGTACGGGAACACGTGTAAGTCTTTCACTAAAATTCGCTGTAGGTTCCGTCTGGTGATGCCCAGTTTCTTAGTTCTCAATGATATCGGCAGAAACAGCTGCGATATTCTCGGTCAAACGACCGGTTCGGTAGCGACCTCGCAATGCATTGTCTCTTGTGGTTCCACTCCGTTCGGGTCGAGTAGATAAGCGCCGGAGTGTTTGACCAGTTGGCGAGACAAGATTAGGAAACCGACGTCGAAACTCACGCTGCGCTAACACCACCGACCGATTAATGGTCAAAAACATCGACACAATTATTTGAAAAAATTTGATTTTTCTCAATTAACCTGGTTAGCGGCTATGCAATCTGCGAAAATGAGCGCACGAAAGGTTTATAATAGGTAGCAAACCCAAAAAAAAATCTGCACCTCGTTTTTGCATTTCGGCTCTGGCCAACTGGAAACGGCTTCCGTTTTAGTGGGATCTGGAACAATACCGTGATCTGAAATGACATGAATTTTCTACAAAAAATATTGCATTTTTGGAGTGCAACTTTTAAACTATCTTCTTTTAAGCTTTGAGAAACAAAAATAAATTTGGGTTTAGCGATTACGCACACACAATGCAATATTTATTGTATCTGTCTAATTTTGTTTACATCATTAACTATACTAATCAACATCAGTTGTGTGCTCTCTATTCTACTTGCAAGTAGGTGCTTTTCCTGTACTCTCCCATACAAACCTCCAGTTTTCGGTTTTTGCTTTCTTTTTTGCCAACCTGAACATATGTTCGTTTTGTCTGGTTAAATCATCATTGACATACACCTGCACAGTTGTTGTTGTTGATATTTTGTGCTATTGTATTTTAGCTGAGCGAACGAGGTGCATGGACTTTTTGACAAACTTTGTTTTGCAGAAATTAGAGGAAAAGGATACAATGACACTGGTCAAAACGATTTTTGCCGTTAATCCAATTATTATTATTATTATTTTTTTATGTAATACATGGGCTGAAAAGTCCGTTTCTAAGAGAATTAAATCCATACCTTCAGTTTGACAGCTGTCGGACGATTAGTTCTCGAGATATAGCGTTGTGAGTGAAGCAACTTTTGTTATTGTGAAAAAAATGGATTCAAAGCGATTTCGTGTGTTAATTTACCATTGCTTTTTGATGGGAAAAAATGCAGATGATGCAAAGAAATGGCTTGATAAGTGTTACCCGGACTCTGCACCATTCGCAAGTGGATTCAAAAATTTAAAAGTGGTCATACAAGCACCGAAGATGATGCACGCAGTAGACGTCCAAAAGAGGCTGTTTCAGATGAAAACATCAAAAAAGTCCACAAAATGATTACGAATGGCCGTAAAGTGAAGTTGATCGAGATAGCTGAGGTTCTGAAGATATCAAAAGAGCGTGTTGGATATATCATACACGAATATTTGGACATGCGAAAGCTCTGTTCAAAGTGGGTACCGCGTTTGCTCACAGTCGACCAAAAACAACAACGTGTTGATGATTCAGGGAAGTGTTTAAAGCTGTTCAACCGCAATAAAGCCGAATTTTTGCGTCGGTGTGTGACAATGGATGAAACTTGGCTCCATCATCTCACACCAGAGTGAAGTCGGCAATCAGCTGAGTGGCGAGCATGCGACGAACCTCGTCCAAAACGACCAAAAACTCAACAGTCGGCTGGCAAGGTTATGGCATCCGTATTTCGGGATACACATGGAATAATTTTCATCGACTATCTCCAAAAAGGGCAGGCTATCAAGAGCGACTATTACATTGCGTTGTTGGAGCGTTTGAAGGATGAAATCACAGAAAAACGGCCGCATTTGAAGAAAAAGAAATTGCTGTTTCATCAAGACAATGCACCGTGTCACAAGTCAATGGAAACGATGGCAAGATTGAATGAATTCGGTTACGAATTGCTTCCTCACACGCCGTATTCTCCAGATTTGGAACCCAGCGACTATTTCCTGTTCGCAGACATCAAAAGAATTCTCGCCAGAAAGAGATTTAAGATGAAGAAGTAAACGCCGAAACAGAAGCCTATTTTGACTCTAAACCGAAATCGTACTACAAAACTGGTATCGAAAGATTGAAAAATCGTTTCAATTAGTGTATCGCTCTCGAAGGCAACTATATTGATAAATAAAGTTGAATCTTGCAAAAATTTAGTGTTTTACTATAAAACGGCACTGACTTTTCAGCCCATGTGTTATGTATAAGTATTAACAGAAAAATAATAAAAAGATGCTATTACATCAAAATATGTAAATACATCGCCGCCCATAAGTTTCTAGACAAAACATTTGCTTCCATAATTATATGTTTATTGATATGTTTAGGACTTAAATGAACAAAATTCTTTCAAATACTGTTAGTGTCGATATCAGGCATTATTACATCTCAAAACACTTAAAGAATTTTAAGAAAAAGGAGCAGAATAAAGGCATAAACCCATGAAGAAAATAATAAAACAAAACTGCAAAAGACATTACTGACCATAAAAACCAGCCTTAAATTTAAATAATTAGATTTTTTATACAAACTTTTTCCAAAAACTACGAACTGTACTTTTTGGAAATCTAGGTTTTTTGCAAGTATTAAAAAATAGATAGCGTATTCTGCTGAAAGCCGGTTATCCATATACATACCCGGTTATACATATATACAAGTATGTATCATGAACTATAAATTTGGCCTAATCTTTAACGGTGTATTGAAAAAAAGTATTGTAACTGACTTTAGTAATAAAAACAAGATTGGTATTTATAATACACGAGTTAACGGGGTGATATATCTAGTGTTTTTTTTTTCAACGTGTTATAATTATTTGTAAGAAATGTGGTTATTTGTAAAATAGTGGTTTAGTTTCTGTAAACCTGTATAATTTAAACGAAAGTAAAAAAAAGAGGTTTATATTTTACTTATTTGGTTCAAATATTGCTGCAATAGCTTATCATATAGGTTTAAAATAGAACCGATGTAAGCGCTTGTGAATAGAAACCACTTAATAAAACACACTTTCATTTAAATTTCACAACACCAAACCCTACCTATGAACAATAGAGGTATCCAGGAAACTTCACGTCGCTCTAACGAAACTAACTCTAATTTAGAAATTGAATCCATAACGGGTATCATTTATGAAAAGCTTAAAGAAATTCTCGATGAAAAAAATACTGAGCTTGTTAAGACCCTTGCATTCAAATCTTACTTCTAGTTTCTGTGTATGGAACTAATGAATTTGAAATCAAAAAATTAAGAGATTTCGGCAAAAGTAGTTCAGTTACAGAATCGTAACAGATTGCTGGAGGCTCAAATGAACAGGGTAATGCAAAAAGGCACAGAAAAAAAAAACTTAGTCGTGCTCTTGCCCGTCCGTTTGTTGTCATGAAAGGTATTCGCGACTTCCGACCCTCTGAAAACAATTCTTGGAAGGATGACAAATTTTACGTGGACGAAAAAATGTTCTGCTGGGACCTATTCGACGAACTGAGATGTGGCAATTTAAAAGGTTTGGAAGTACTACAGCAAACTTATGCAGAAATATCCGCATCTTTACCAAAACACAACAGCGATATGCCAAAGTCATTAGGACCAGTCAATCAGCAAACATCAAAAGTGGTGACACAAAGCCAATCGCTGTACATAAGGCAGGTGGTAAGTGAAGGGTGCGTATACCAGCGCAAAATAATTGAATAACACCCGTCTACCAGAACAACTAAGAACAAGGAACAATAAAAGGCTTAAGTAATATAGCAGGCCTAAAAAATATTTTTGAAGGCTTTTTGAATTATGTATATTAAATTATTTTTATTAATAATTTTTGATATTTTATTTGATATTTTTGTACATTTTGGGACACACGTTTATAAAGATTTTAATTTTAAAAGTATTTTATCACAATATGTATTAGATAGTGTACCTGCGGTAAAAATTAATTTGCATTGAATCGCAAGACAATTTTGCAAGTGGGTTTGACTCATCATATTTATAAGTAATCCGCAAATCAAAGGACAAGATAAGCGATAATAAAGGTACAAGAATCCTTGAACTAGCAGATGCCTTTGATTTTTGATCCTGTATGACAGCTGTGAAGTTGATCTTCATAGCAAATATACCTTCCTTCGTGGAACAGCGTGCTCAGTGATTGACTATTGTTTTTTATCAGAGTATTGGATTTCCGCACATAGCGGGTTTCAAGTTTCCATGAAAACATTCTCCGACCACATGCCATCACCATTTAATGCAGTGAATCTGCCACAATTAGGACTATTACCAAAGCTAACATGGAAAGATGTATTGACGGAAACTATAAAGAGAACCGCTTCCGTTCATTTGAGACACAGTTCGGGAACAATAGCAAAAGTGGTTTGAAAGTGAATGCATGAGAACCAGAGACACAAAATGCAGCGAAAACCTCAGCGGAATTCTGGAAAGCAGTGAAGTTCATAAACTCAAATAAAAATTCTATCGGCCCAGGTTTCCACGGAAACATGCTCAGACACCATTTTAACAACCTCCTCAGTGTACCGCAAATCTTTCCATTATTCCAGTACGCAGCTCCTTTGATTGTAGACGAATTCTTTAATGCTCCGATCACATTATATGAAGTCCAAAGTGCAATTAGGAATACCAAAATGAATAGAACTCCAGGGGACGACCGTGTGACCTTCAAATTCTACAACCACTACACGAATTCAATTGAATCTTTGATACTGTGGATGTTTCAGGTAGCTTTCGCAAAACCATAATATACCCATTGCACAAGAAAAGACACTACGAGGACCCAGCGAAGTATAGGGAAATATCGTCCCTGAATGCCTCATCCGAGCTCTTTGCTGCAGGAATTTTCAAAAGGCTTACCACATGGATGAAAACAAAAACATTCTTCACGAATTTAAACAGGTTTTAGAAAAAAGTATTTCAACTAATCGGAGTTTTTTTCTCACCGATGAATTTTTTTTTTATGTTAAAAACAATTTAAGGCCAACATTTTGGCTAAAAATCGTTTTTATTATTTTTCGCGTCTTATCATTTTTTGCTTATTACTTTGATTAACAACTAGATTATAGGTACATTACTTTAACGATATCCGTTTGGTTTTTTCATTTTAGATAATCCAGTCCAGAGATATCGAGGTTACCGCAAGACGCCTTTTTTGAGAGAAACTCCTGGAGATCAGCTATAGCAGACTTTAAAATTATTATTTTTACAATTAAAAAATGTTAAAATACAATTAAAATATGTGTTAAAATTTTTACATTAATAAATTTAAAAGTTTTCTTAAGAAAAATTCTTGAAAAATCATTTTATTAGCCCTCCTGACTGTATATAACCCCTTAAGAGGACATTTTTCAATTTCAATTCTTTTTTTTCTTTTATTTTAATGTAAATTTTTAAATGAAAACGAAGAAATTTCGTAATGAAACTTTGCACATATGTTTTATTAGCATTAAACTTTTTAATTTTTTCAAAAAAACACCAAAAAATCTATCGATTTCAAGATCATCCGTAGTTAATTCTGAACTTTAATATGTGTAGATTAACGTGTAAAAATTTCAGAACGATCGGATAAATATATATATTTTTTTAATCTTTTCCACCAACTTGGAAAACGTTGTTTTAAGAAAATCGTGTTAAAGTTAAAATATGACATGTTTTTATAAAAAAAAAAAAAAAAAAAAAAAACATTACCAAAATCCAATCTGCGATCCCTTCGCCATACAATATCCCTTCCTCCCGCTCATCGATTTCTGCAATCGATTTCTGTTCTCTACGGGCAGTTCTGGCCTCGTTAGATGCATCCGCTCCGCTTATTTTTCTTGACCCGAGTCTTTACATGTTGCTTCGCACGTTGACCTACAGTTATACCAAGGACTTGCATTATTTTAGTAATTCTATGAATCGTTCATTAAAAACAAGTATTGGCAGCAATACTGATAATATTTTTGTCAGAAAACATATGCTTAGGAGCTACATTCCAGACACAAGAATAAAAACATTCGTTGTTGTTTTGCGTAAAATAATCTAAGCAACGCTTTAATAAGTCGTCTGAAATTAAGTCTTCACGTATTTGCTGTACTTCATAATTTTTGTACTTTGCATTTTTAAAGCATCTTTACCAGCTGCATCCGCCCTGCCCAATTACACCAATATTTTTCCCAAACTAGACATTTCGAGTGTTTAGGATTCTTATCTGTAGAAATTTTGGGGTAATATACTGGAAAAATTTGCGCATGTTTTCAAACGAATCAGAATCTCGTCGTATTGCTTGGACATCATTTTTCATTAATTTAATAGTTAGTTCTTTTGGAATTGTTTTTGGAGGTTGTGCACTTCTTTTCAACTTTTTTCAACTTCAACTGTCAACTATTTTTTTTTTTTGCACTTTTTTTTTTGATTACGAAATCTACTGTAAAGCTGCACATCCAATAGATTATTGAATGTTTTCTTGTCACCATCTCCGATATAATATTTATACCGCTTATCATGTATGTTAGGTCTTCAGATCTTTGAAACATCTCTATTTTCCCTGCAGAATCTTCATGATTGGCTGAGCAATTCTCTTTGTGTTCTTCGTTAGATTCTTCTAATTCTAATGTATATTTTTTTATTCTGGATTTACAATAACCGCATTTTACAACGAGGTCCAATCAAAGAAACTATATCTAATCCACATTTTGCCCACGATCCATCACAGCGGATGGAGAACAGGGTCAACAGCAATATTTATGTTTTCGACAGCCTTGTAGTATGTCTGTTGTCCCCACTTTGATATTATATCCATAAGACCAATACCTGCAAAACCGACACCAAAAATTCTCATAACAAATACAAATCGGCGATGCGCGGTCAATTTTCGTACACGAATAAACCAATTGATCTTTGCATTCACACGTAACGCATTGTTTGAACTCAAACCTATTTGATCCGTTTTTCAAAAATTTAACATACTTTTTACAGCTTTTGTATTTTAAAATAGTTTGTAAAAAAGTAAATACACTCCATTGAAAAATACAGTATTCAAAAGAAGGATCAAATGAAACAACGAGTTCAACACTTTTTTTTTAACCTTTTTACGATGTTCATTACTAAATTTATTTCCACTAAATTTCCTTTTATACGAGATAGTCGAGAAGGAGATGCTCTTCCTTATTTCTTAAGCATATGTTATGAATATTTTCACTCTGAATATCGAAAACAGTATTAAAAATGTATATAATAAGCAGAGAGAGCCTCGTGGCTTATACAACATATATAAATCGGTAATACCGATATATATATTATACTATATGTATACATGTATATATATATATAAAGCAGATGTTACTGTGAGAAAGTCAGTTTAACGAAGTGATCGAAATTCATCGAAAAAACCACCTTGACGCGCCTTGCTATATATGCTCACTATTTTTGTTTTCTAATGAATTTCACTTTTATATTAAAACCATATTCTTAAGGGTTTATTCTTTCAAAATTTTGAGCATGAAATTAGCAAAAGCAGTTGCTTCAACAACAAGGGCATTTCACACATAGCGAAGTAGAAAATATTCGTTGAAATTGCATCTTCCATTATGGCCTACGGAGCACAAGAATGGTTATACTGTACATTGGAAGAGGTTCAAAACCTTCTTCGTGATTTTATGAAAAGAGCATTTGAAATGCCAAACAACTCGCCCAATAACATGCTCCACTTAAAGACAAGTATGGCCGTTTTATTCTTTGACACTCTCAAGCTCCATTTAGACCATGTGGTGTGGGTCATGGCAACGAACGAAAACAAACTACCAAAAGTAATTTTATCGCAGATGCTATTTAACAAGAGAGTTTGGATTCTAGAGTGGTGAAAGGTAGCATTTATTTGCGAATAGAACTTATATGAACTTCAGCAGACTGAACCACCATCTGTTAGACAAGACTTACTTTTAAATAGGAAAAACCACAGATACGATGGGCACCATTTTCAAAGCACAATTTTTACACAATTTGCTACACTCGAGTTGGAAGAAGCGTTAAAAATACTCAACGGCGACAGAGCTGTGATTCATTATATACATACACGACGAATGCTCTGCATTACAGAAACCGTATAATGCGAGAAAACTTCTAAAACTAAACTTTTAAAAGGTCTGATCCAGGACTGCAAATTTGTACAAATTTGTACAAATTCCGGTTCCCGCGAGAAAAAATTTGTAAAAGAGAACGCCTTTGAGAGAATAAATCATTTCCCCCACCTTGCCAATTCTTACAAGCATTGATTTTCTTCTTTCATTCGAAAAGTTTACGGAGATGCTTCTCTTAGTAAAACCACGTGCCGTGATTGGTTCCATCGCTTCAAAGACAGTGATTTCGATGTTGACGCCCATCCACGTGAAGGAAGACCAAAATCCTTCGAAGACGCTGAATTGGAGGCATTGCTCGATGAAGATCTGTGCCAAACGTAAGAAGAGCAAGCTCTTCAAGCTCTTTCAGCATTAAGAGTTACCCACCAAGCCATTTTCAAGCGATTACATATGTTGGGAATGATTCAAAACCAAGGAACCCAAGTTGGGCATTTAGCATCCTTTATGTGACCACCACAGCCTCTGTTGCATCCGAAGGTCAAAATAATCGATGATTTTTGAATAATAAGTAGGTCAATTTGGATGTTATGTTTCACATCCTGAATTGTCACTGGACTATTGGCATAGACTTTTAAATTAATACCATAGGAAGAAGTCTAAAAGTGTCAAATCGCATGTCTTTGGATGCCAATCAACTTATCCTCTAACCGAAATAATGTGATCTTCAAATTTCGCACGCTATAAATTGCGTAATAGCACCATCGTGCTTAAACCAGAGATCATCCAGACCCAATTCATTCAATTTTGGAAAAAAATATCCAGTCAATATGTTGCGGTAACATTCTCTATTCACTAATTGTCTCTCCAGCCTTATCTTCGAAAAATTAGGGGCCAATAATGCCGCCAACCCATAACACCATACAATGACTTTTTTGAGATGTATTGGTTTTTCCTGAATTTTGTATGGATTTTTCGATCCCCAGAAACGACCATTTTATTTATTTACGTACCCATTCACCCAAAATGGGCTTCATCGGAAAAGATAAAATTCGATGGCAAATTGTCCTGGCGATCAAACATCCAGTTAATAAATCGGCGATTGTTGTGTAATTTTGATTTTATAGGCGTACAAACGATGATCAACTTTCAGAATTTCCCGTCAAGTGCCATAAGTGAGGCCCAATTGTTGATTTCGATGACGAATTGAGGTGCCTGGCTGGATTTGAACACTCACTCACAGTGGTGATGTTTTGGCGTGTATGCGCTGGCCGAGCATGCTAATATGGAATTTGACCCGATACAAACAAATTTTCCTAAAAACTTAATACGTGCTCATGCACCTTAAGTGTAGTCATACACACTTGAGTGTTAAGTTCTTTATAATGCCTCAGCACGTGTTAAGTTTTTGGATAGTGAAAGAGAAAGATATTTGGGCTCAGTGGTTATTTCGCTCCATGGTTGGCATCCAACATTTAATAGGGAGTCTTAATTTACAGTGTAAATTGGCTTGTTGTTTTGTATTTTTTTTAAGAAAAAACTGGTTCTACATATTGCAGTGACTTTCAGGTATTTATGAATTAATTAACCTAACAAAGCCGTCTTTCTGTATATTAGCAATGATCATTCATCTGTACCTTTAGCACATGACATCCATATAAAAAAAACATTTGCTTATATATGAAACATGACCGAGAAAATACTGTTATAAGTCAACACTACATTAAAAAAGAATGGCCAAAATATTTCTGAAAACCTCTTAGTAGAGCCAAACACTATCAATTTATTATTTCATCATTTCGCCTCTTTTACACATTAAATTATACCTCATAAAAAAGTTTCGTTAAAGCCATGGATAGAACTGGAGAAGGTTTCCTGATTTATTTGTTTCCTAGATTGAGTGAAGCTAATTTAAAATGAGAAATTTTTGTAGGGCCTCATATAACAAAGGTTATAAAATTCCAGTTTTATTTCAAAATTATAAATTTTGTTGAAGTGGCAAACAATTTTTTTGGGAAGTACAAAGTCAGGAAAGAGATTTCATCAAGGCATCATTACGATGGAAAAATATACGAGGGAAAATAGTCATTGAGAGCTCGCAGAATTTTGTTGGACAATAAAATATTATCCGTCACACTTAAAAGAGACAAGCAAAACGATCAAACAAGTTTTCAGAGTATTTTTGTAAAAAAATTAATTGCCTTCAAAACTTAGTTATTGTTTTTTTTTTTTTTTTTTTTTTTAAAAAAAAGACGCACTCAAGTGGGTGAATACACTTATAATGTCTCAACATGTATTAAGTTTTTGTAAAATTTGATAAAGAGAGAGAGACAAAGATTTGGCATCCAACATTTAATGGTTAGACTAAAGTCTTAGTAGAAGTTAGCTTGTAGAAGTAGTCAACTACTTATCTTGCTTGATTTTTGGTAACTGAAAAATTGAATGTCATTCGGGCGCAGTTAGGATATGAACACGGAATTTTCCGATTTGGATCCCAGTCCACTACCACTTCTTTAAATTTTTTTAACACATCTATTTTAAGTAATCTCATGCCAAGGTACGAGAAAAACCAATTGCGAACCACGGCAAACAAATATTTAAATTTTTTTGTTTTTGTTATACGTTATACGTTTATTATAATGGGTTTTTAAACGTTTAGTTTTTAATTGTCAAAAAGAGCCCTAGAAATTGCAAGAATGTATAAAATTTCCATTTGAGTTGATAAATCAATGCTTGGCATTTTTTTTTTTTTTTAAAAGATTTCACTTCACGACTACGTTTTAAGTGGTCCATACGGATAACACGTGTAATTCTGTATTCCAAGGCTGAAATTGACATTGGCTTATCGCCAATTCACCGGTCCAAAACGAGGAATAAATTAATCACCGAACTTATTTCTTAATTGATCCATCGATTCGCGTGCTGTGTGGCATGTATCACCGTCTTGCTGGAAGCACATGTCGACCATTTTCAGATCGTGCATTTTGGCAAAAAGAAAGTTCGGGCCAATAATTTCGTTGGACCATAAACCGCACTAAACAGTGAATTTTTCCGGGTGCATTGGGTAACTCTTGCATTGTCTGAGGTTACTCATCGGATCAAATACGGCAGTTTTGGAGATTCTGTAAAATATAGATACAATTTTTTTTTATTATTTCTCCAGATTACCCGAGGTCTGCTTTATTGAAAATCGCACTTAACTTACGGCGCCACAGGAATCGTAGTATTGCCGTTTTGTTTCTTAACATACCCATTCAACCAGAAGTGAGCTTAGTCGCCGAAGACAAATTTTCGATAAAAAAAAAAACGGATTTTCCTCCAGCTTTTCTAAGACCCACTTACCGGAAATTCAACGCGGTGGTATGTCGTCTGACTTCAGTTCTTGCACGAGCTATATTTTGTAAGGTTTTAGACCAAGATCCTTGCGCAAAATCTTTCACTTAGTCGAGCAACACAATCCCAATTGCTGCGAACGAATCACGCGAATTATGTATCGCGTTGGGAACCAAAAGAAAAAAAAAAATTTATCAATTTCTTATTAGTCAACGGGGACCGTTCGTTTATTATGAATAATCTTAAACTTAACTTAGCCTATGATGACCCGCCGTCATCAGCGTCGCTGCGATAAACAATGGCTATAAACGAAGTACTGGACGCTTGCCCATAATTGGTTTATCGTTTTTAAAGCCGTTTATTGTTGAGTCTGCAGTATTGCTTTTAGTGTCATTTGCTGATATTGGGGGACTTGCATCGTGTGACCCCATTCTTGCTGGTTTGGGTGGATTGACTGAGAATTGCGGAATTGCATATTTAACTCCTCCTCGGTTTGAGTGAAAATTCTCGCTGAATTTTATTATTATTCAAATTATTCAAAGTTATTATTATGCTTAAGCTTAAACTATAAGATATATTTGTCTTAATTCTTTTATTTCTTTAATATTTTGGAAATTACTCGACACAATATCATTAAAAGTCAAAGTTTTGGCAAAATTAATATTAATGTTATTATCGGGATAAAAATAATTATCTTGGAATGTTTTTTCGAATGATTCATTAAGTGATATTATTTGACAGTTGTTTTTATTAAGTACAATTTTTCGTTCGTCACAATTTTGCTTTAGTAAATTTTGATTAGCATTTTTAATTACAATGGTAGTTTCATCTATACGATAAATTTGTGTCTCGTTATTATATCTAAGTTTACAATTTTTCGTTACAATGCCGTGTTTGCTTGGTTTTAAATTTTTTTTAATTTAACATCGGGTTGATAATTATAAGTTTTATTTTCTATTTCTACAATATATTCTTCTTTATTATCAATTTCAAAATTTTGGTAATGGAGTTATTAACATTTTTTTTTACTAATATATAATTTCTTGGAATTTTTATTGCTATAACAACAAAATTATTTCTGTATTCGGTAACTCCTACCTTTAACAATTTGAGTTTATAAAAATCGATTTTATATTAGTTAATTTCTTGTGCTGTGAGAATACTTGGATGAACTATATTATGTTTAGCTGATACAATATTATCTTGAATTTGGTTGACTTTATTTTCAATAAAACCTATTTTAGTGATCTGATCTAAGAATAACTGTTGTTTTAAAATATTATTTATAACGCTATCTACTTTATTGTAAGTGTCTAGTATTCTTTGTCTATCATTCAGTAAAACGGTTTGTAAGAAATGTATGGTTTCATTAAAATGTTGATTAATTTTGACTTGATTAATAATTGTGTAAATTGCGTTGTGTGTGTTTTCTTCTATGTTTCCAAAATGATTGAAAATAATTTGTCTATCGGTATCGTCTATAGTTCCGAAGAAGAATTACCTGTATGGCTATTTGGTTTAGTCCAGTGGACTTCAACGTTATTTTCTCTCAAAAACTGTATAATTTGTTCTGATTTAAATTCGTTGTCTGGAATAATCCTTTTGGGTTTTCCAAATTTAGAAAAGTAATCCATTAAAATTTCCTTTTTGCATCTTAAATTTGTCATTAATTGTATAAGCTACAGCAAATTTAGTAAGTTTATCGATAATTGTAACAAAGGTTTTCTTTTTAATGTAAAATATATCTAGATGAACAATTTCGTTTTTCTGCGTTAAAGTTTCTGTAATATGAAATTTTGGTTTAATTGGCTTCTATCGTATTTTATTTCTTGACATTTTTTACAATTGCTAATTAGTAACTGAATTTGTTCATGAAGTTCTCATATAATAACTTGTTGGACTATGTTGGATTGATGGTGCTCAACTTCTGAATATATTTCCATTATTCCTTTCTTTATGAATCTTATTAAAACATTTTTGATTTTACTTACTTCTTCAAGTAGGTTCAGATATATTATCTTTCTATTATTCTATTATAGGGTTTTCTAACAACGACTTGACAACTTTTTTTTAAAATAAAAGGCAAACCATTTGAGATATTTCAAAAACTTTATTATTGGCTTGAGGTACAATCAAAACATTTATGAATGGAACTCGACGTCGTTCATATAGCCTACGCGGGCACGTTTGCAGCGGTCGATTCTTTGGACCCAATTTTCAACGATTCGGCCACACATTTCGGCCGCTATTTCGCGTTAAATGTTGGCTCACAGCTCTTCCAACGTCGTCGGCTTGTTGGCATAAACCAATGTCTTAACGTAGCCCCACAGAAAATAGTCAAGGCCAATCGACTGGCCCATGTCTTGAGATAACACGCTCACTATACTTACTCTTTAATAAATCGATTGTAACGTGTGCTGTGTGGCTGGTGGCATCATCCTGTTGAAACCACATGTCGTCCAAGTCCATATTTTCCAGTTCGGGCCAAAAATAATCGGTGATCATGGCGGGATAACGCTGACCATTCACAGTAACGTGACGATCGTTATCGTCGACGAATAAATATGGCCCAATAACGCCGCCGGCATGTAAACCGCACCAAACAGTTATTTTTTGTGGATGAAAAAATGAGCCAAAAATGAGCTTCATCACTTGAAGATGATTTTGCGACTCCGAATATCTGTAGAAAATTTTTATAATTTGCAGACGTTGCTCGTTAGTGTAGATGAAAATGTTGAGTTTACTGAATAAATTGACAGTGACAGTTTGATGATTAGTGAAAGAATGCGTTCACAAATTAAATTCAAAGTTGTCAAGTCCCTATTGGAAAACCCTATATATAAGGTAATGTTAAGTTGTGTTTTGTACTTGTTAACGATTTCCTTTTTAATTCCTATATGATCTAGTTTTTGTTCCTCAACTGAGTGCATGGTGTCTGTTAGTTTCATGTTTGATTCGGCATCGTTGTTATCCTTGATTTTGGGTGTATTTTCTAACCTGCTTAGAAAATCTGCAACCTTATTGTCCTTACATTTAAGATATTCTATAGTAAAATTGTACTCTTGTAGTTTTAATAACCATCTCTGGTTTCTCTGAGAAAATTCTTTACCTTTGTATTTGCTATGTAAGTACTTAATAGGTGCATGATCGGTTACTATTTTTAATGTGTTTCCATATAGATATGGACAAAAATATTAAACACAATAAACAATTGATAAATATTCTTTATCTGTGACACTATAATTTTTTTCGTAATTGTTTAGAGTTCTTGAAATAAATCAGACTGGATGCCAATTTTGTGATAGAACGGCACCAATAGCATGATTGCTGGCATCCGTTGTTAAGACAAATGGCTTATCATATTCAGGGAATTTTAAAATAGGATGTGCCATAATTAAGGCTTTTAGATTTGCAAATGCCGATATATATTGTGGGTCATTTATATTTATTTTCTCCTCTTATTTTTAGGTATTTTATCATAGGGTATGCTACCTTAGAATAATCTTTTAGAAAGTTACGGTAGTATCCTGTCATACCTTGTTGTTTGGATTTGGTTTTAACCCATCCTTAGTTAAACTGTGTTCTAAGATTTCAGTGTTTTATTTCATGAAGCTACATTTATCAGCATGAATTTTTAGATTGTGTTCTTGCAATCTTTTAAATATTTTCTCTAAAGACTTGAGATGTTCTTTAAGACTTGTAGAGAATATGAAAATATCATCAAGATATACAACACAAATTTTGTTATATACTTCCGCAAAATATTATTCATCATCCTTTGAAATGTAGCATGTGCATTCTTAAGCCCGAGTGGCATTCTCACATATTCATAAATGCCTGATGGTGTCACAAAAGCAGTTTTTTGGATAGTAGCAGAACGTGCTACCAGAATTTGGTGCTAAATTTAAGGTACTAAAATGTTGAGCTTTGCCCAATTTATGCAAAATACTTATGTTTGGAAGAGGGTGTTTATCATCTACTACTACCTGATTTAATTTTCTATAGTCCATAACAATTCTGTACTTTTGTTCTCTAGAATTATCAATTTTTTTCGGAATTTCTATAATTGATGAACTGTATCGACTATTGCTTTTTCTAATAATACCCTGTTTCTCCATTTCATTTATTTGTTTTCGGAGTTCTCCTTCATGTTTTGGTGGATATCTATAAAGTTTAGAATTTATTTGTTCATCTGTAGAAGTGTTAATTTCATGAACCACTGAATTCGTGTTTGTCAACTGGTCTCCTTCCCGAAATATCAGTTTTTTTGTATTTATTAAGAAGTGTTTCAATGGATTGCTTTTCCTTATCTTTGAAATGATCTGCTTGAATGTACCTAGCTTCACATGCTTGTAACGTATTTATTTCGTTGAGTAATTAAGATAAAAAGGGAAGACGGATATTATTCATCAATAAGATTTCTTGGCTTTGCAAATTTATTATTTTAGCGTGTTGCGTTATCCAATTCATTCCGATTAAAAAATCGTATGGTTTGTTCAATGCTATTTTTGTCCATCTCATTCTAGCATTATGTGTCATTTTAAATTGTTCGGGACACTTGGATTTTACTTGTTCTGTTTTATCTTTTACGAGACCTTGAACTGTATTAATTTTTATGGGATGTTCTGCTATTTTCTTGTATAACTCTTTAGGTACTCTTTTGGAATTTAGAAGGCTGATTGTAGAACCCGTATCAATTAAGGCTACAAAATTATTGCTTTCTAATGTTATTTCAATAAAAAAATTTTTTTGTATCCGAGGTTAGTTGATAAAAAACTTGTTTTCTATCTGATTCACTTCCTCTTTAGTACTAAGAGTATCTACTTCCATTTGATTCTCCCTACTTTGTCCTGATCTGTTTTGTCTTATTCTTATTATAATCATATTATAATATTATAATATTATTGTTATTATAATCATAATTATCTTGGACTTTTACTTGATTTGAATGGGGAAGTAGCTTTGATTGCTCTCCTCCATTTTGTCTAAATTGTCCTGATCTCTGAGGCCTATTACCATTAAACGTGCTATCAATTTTCGTTTGTGGTTTTTGATTCTTAGAGTTTGGTGTCTTATGTTGGTTGTTGTGTGATTGATAACCCTTTTCTATATTAAGGTTATATTTATCTTGACCTATGTATTTGTGTAATGTAGCCCTGCTCGACAAAGAATGTTTATTTTAAATTTTATAAATTATTATAAAATAAGTGTACTGTTTATAGAAGCCGCTATTTTTAGACCCTGATCACTAAAGGCAGCACATTCAGTAATATTATTGACAATGTTTTGGACTACATCTAATAGTTGGTTAATAGTAAGTACCTTAACATTATTGATGTCCTTTATGATACTGAGCTGGTCCTTCGTTGGTCGGTAGTGCAGTTTAATTTTCTCCTTGCACTCATCCCAAGTTGCTGGAACATCGCTTGATAAGTAATTTTTCGCGGCACCATATTTTTTTTTTCATTATAAATTACCCAAAACACTTGTGAGGCTTGTTCACCAAATTCTAATAAGGTGTGATCAATTGTTTCTATAAACGAGGGTAACGTCCCTGATTCTAATGCGGCTCTCCAGTTCTGTGGCTGGTTTTATCTCGCTAACAATTCTGTTAGTTTAATTAGACATTGTTCCATTGAAGCTTGTTGTTGAGCCATTTCGCACTACCACTTTATTTCACTTTTTTTTTCACTTTTCAGTTCTTTAACCCTTCGTGTATTGGTAAATTTTACTTTAATACTTGTTACACTGTGATTATATGGTCATATATTTCGTAGTGATTTGATTTTGTCACGAACTGTCACGAATACTGTTTCACATTTATAAATTTTTTATCAGTCAACGGGGACCGTTCGCTTATTATGAAAAATCTTAAACTTAACTTAGGCTATGAAGACCCGCCGTCTTCAGCGTCGCTGCGATCAACAATGGCTATAGACGAAGTACTGGACGCTTGTCCATAATTGGTTTATCGCTTTTATAGCCGTTAATTGTTGAGTCTGCAGTATTGCTTTTAGTGTCATTTGCTGATATTGGGGGACTTGCATTGTGTGACCCCATTCTTGCTGGTTTGGGTGGATTGACCGAGGATTGCGGAATTGCATATGTTACTCACGTGAGCTGTCAAAAATATAGGGTAATTCATCGTGAGGTTTGATTTAAAATGTAAAATAAATCTCATGAATTTAAAAGTGAACTTAAAATTTTTACTATCGGTTAAAAGATATTCAATTCATGGCATTTACTTCTTGAAAATGATATGTAAATTTTGGCCATGACTACGTCTGAGGTGGTCCATTCTGAAGGTCCAATTTCAGGAGACTCGTTTGAACATAGCGACTGGTATCTCGGGGATAACACGAGTAATGTTGGCTTTCAAAGCGTCAATCGTAGCTGGCTTATTCCTGAAGACCTGAGACATTACATATTCCCAGAGAAAATAGGTCAAAGGTGTGATATCGCACGATCTAGGCGGCCTATTTACCGTAGCCTATTTACCGTGAAATTAAGTGCTCACCAAAATGATTTCGCAACAAGTCCATTGTTTCATGCGCTGTATGGCTCGTAGCAGCATCTTGTTGAGACCAGAGCTCACAGTGACCACGTTCTTGAATTTCAGGAAGCACATAGTCCGTTAACATGGCGCTATAACGGTTACCAATATGGACAAATAATTCCATCAGCCCATAAACAACACATACCGTTGTTTTTAGTGGATGTAATGGTAGCTCTTGGTACTCTTCGGGTTGCTCATCAGCCCAAATACGGCAATTTTGTTTATTAACGTATCCATTGAGCCAGAAATGGGCTTCATCACTGAACAAAATTTCACGAAAAAACACCGGATTTTCATTGAGTTTTTCCGGAGCCCATTCAATGAAAATATAACGCAAGTTCAAGTCGCATGGCTTCAATTCTTTCACAAGTTGAATTTTGTAAGCTTTTAGGCCAAAATCCTCTCGCAAAATACGCCAAGTTGTCGAATAGTTGTCGAAGTCTGTGTTAAAGTGTTTGTGTGTGCTTTCAAGAATAAACTGGTTTTGCTCTTTTCCCCAATTGAATTTCAGATGCATGTAAAACAGGTACTACTACATTGCCTGCAGCAACATTACTTCGGTGCACTTCATGCACACAGCAAAGTCTCGTTCACCGTAGAGACCTTTGCCCCGATAACCACATACATACATTGTAAGAGGGGAGATGAAATGAAATATTTAGATGAAAACGTCCAAATTTAAGAAAAATGAATATTATAAAAGAGCAGATCAGTACACTTTATTGCTTTGAAAGTTTGGTAAAAACTCACTTTGCGTGTAAATATTAATTTTGCACTTCTGGAAAATTCTAAGTTAAAACGAGATTAATAAGACCACTTAATCATCGCCGAATTAAAAGCTCGTCCAATCAGAATCAGAAAAAACTCACAATATCATATAAGAATTGAATTCTGTACGATCATCTTTGTCCGATAGTCTCAATATCGTAGGGAAACTCGAACCCATGAACTTTTTTTATGTATTAAAGAATGTTACATTGATCTGGCGACAATTTGTTGTTTGTATTAGGGCTACTATATAGTACTGTATGTTGTTTAAGATATACTTAAACTAATTTTTGAATGTCTAAAGTTCTTATCATAATTCTCGATCGATTTTATATTGTAGTTTATCACGGATTCAGTAGTTTAGCGACTTTATATAATCGGTTTCAGTACCTCAAACTACAACAAACAAAAAAAAAAAATGATTTCAATCGATCCAGTAGCACGGGGATATAAGAAAGGTTGAAAAGCTCACTTGATTAGAAAAAAAAAAAAAAAACAATCCTTACATTATCGAAAATGAGTTTAAGTGACCAGATGTGGCCATTTTACGCCAATTAATTAAGGATACATGTCTTACACATCGAGACCATATATACTAAATTGGGAAAGAAAATGTTTACGTGACCTAGAAGTCTAACCTTAACAACGAATACCAATACGAATATGTGGGCATTCCAACGTTGATTATCATTAATACAAATATTGGGAATGAGCTTTTCGGCTTCGACAATGCAAGTACCATTTACCATATGATTTCGTTTTTACGGCAGCAGACATCATTTTGTTTTATAAACAATGAATTCACCCGGGTCTGTAGTTCCCTCATTAATTATGCTGTTAATATCGGAATTTTATCAGCTTAACACACACTGCCATTCCTGTTCTACAACCGAAAAAAAAAATATTCATAAGTATGATAAAGAATATGAAGAGAGGTAGTTCTGCTGCAAAAGAATATAAAAACAAACAAGGAATCATTAATAAAAATGAATAAGAGTGTCGAAGGTAGAACGAATGCTGGGGCTAAGCAGTATTCATTTTATGGATATAAAAGTTGAAATAACTTGATTCCAACACTCAAAGGGGTAATTTTTAATCCATTTAAGAAGAGATTAATTAATCCCAAATTAATGCATTTTCAACAAAGGTACTAAAGCCAGCTTTTGTCAACTGTTTTCAAAAAATTAGCCATATTTTTTTGCGAATATCACAAAAAAAACCCCAAATCCGCTAAGAGTTAGTCATAAAAACTTGGTAGCATAGAAATTTCTATGTGTGTTGATGAACAAATTTAAATTATTTTGAAATAATGTTGCCCACGAGATATGTCAAACGTTTGACAAATTTGAAAATTCATTGCAAAGAAGCACCGTTTTATATGCGTTTATATCGTGTATACCGTGTAAACCGTTTACGAGTATATCTGTGTATATTAAAACATAAATCTTTCTATGTATTCTGGACTATCTATCATATCATGTTCGATTAAGAAGTTTCCCGGTGTTTATATAAAAATAGTATCAGTCTCGAATTTTATACAGCTTCAATTTGTGTTAGGGGTATATTTATTTATTCATATATTAATCTCCCTCTTTATGCTTTGTGATATTTTATGAATTTTACAGCTGCTTGCGTGATATTACTGCCACAAAAAGTTAGTTTTATTCTACCGTCCATTCATGGTGGAAAAGAAGACTGCTACTGGGTCTCCTGATCTTTGGGCTGTGCAGAAAATGCCAAGAAAATTGTAGGAGGAATACAACTTAAAAAGACCTGCGCAATTCCTAGCACTTGATTGTGGAAACAAGTTTTAAAAAAATAAAGAGTTTAGGTCGTTATAAATAAAACATTTATAGATGAAAAATTAAAATTATATATTATATTAAAATTATATACAATACGATATATAATTGTATGTATACACACAGGCACTTAAATCTCCTTATTTATAATTTGCGCATTGCGGAAAATACAATAAATTTTGTTAATCAATTTTACATATTCGTATGTTCGAAAAACGTAACACAAATGATTTGCCATCATAAATGTAGTCATACCCACTTGTTCTTCTAAACAAAAAAATGTGGGAAGAACCGCTTTTGGTACAGATTACATACATTACATACAATTACATACCATATTATAAACCAACGTCTTACAATGTAACCTTTACGATGTGAAAAAATTTAAGCTGTTTGTGAATTTGGAAATAATTATTTTCCTAATGAAATTTCTAAAAAAAAAGTTATATGTAGACTTTTGTAATGAAGAAAAAGAAACATAATAGTGTATTTTCCAAAGGAATAACAACTTATCGGTTAAAAGAACAATTCATGTCATTTACTTTTTTAAAATGTTGGAAACGACTACGTCTGAGGTAGTCCATTCGGATGGTCCAATCTGGCCGATAACACAAGCAATGTTGGCTTCCAAAGCGTCAATCGTAGCTGGCTTTATTTCAAAATACCTGAAACTTTACGTATCCCCAGGGAATATAGTCCAAAGGTGTGATCGCACGATCAAGGCGGCCAATTTACCGTAGCAAAACGTGGAATGAAGTGCTCACCAAAATGATTTCTGAACAAATCCATTGTTTCACGCGCTGTATGGCTCGTAGCGCGTTCTTGTTGAAACTAGAGCTCACCATGTACTTAAATTTTAGGAAGCACATAGTCCGTTAACATGGCGCGATAACGGTAACCCTTGACGGTTACATTCTGATTTGCCTCATTTTTGAAGAAATATAATATATAATATAATATAATATAATATATTATATAAATAATAGAAAATATAACGCAACTTCAGGTCGCCTGGCTTCAATTCTTGCACAAGTTGAATTTTGTAAGCTTTTAGACCAAAATTCTCTCGTAAAATACGCCAAGTTGTCGAATACGCCAAGCCAAGCTGCTGAGAACGACGACGAATTAATTCGTCACGGTCCTCGCGTACACTCAGCTACGGCTGCTATAGTCTCTTCACTACGTGCTGGATATGGTTTAACTTGTCGAGTATTATCCACTAATGTGTACTGGGACTCAAATTTGTGAATGGTATCTGCAATAATGGTTTAAGTAGGTTGATTATGCGCACCGTAAGTTCTTCGAATCGTACAAAAAAACATTTTTCACAGTACGCTGGTTTTCGTAATACAACTGAAAAATTGAAGACGCTGTTGTAGTGTGAGTCTTTCCAGGATGACTTGCCAAACGATACTGAACAAAACTGACAAAGCAGTTTGATAGGAGTCAATTGTTATCTGTCAAAAAAAAGCCTATTGAAAATCACCCCTTATATGGCAGAGTGCAAAAATAAAACAAAAAATCTAATACTTTGTATAAGAGCCCTTAATTTTAATAACTTCAGAACATCTGCGTGACATCGAAAATACAAAATTAAATTTTAAATTGTGGTTGCCGGTATTTTTTGCTATTCAGTGTTTAATGCTTGAAACAGTTTTCGCTTATTCGTATAACGTTCTCCTGCAACCTGTCGCTTTAGTATCCCGAATAGACTTTCAATGGGATTCAAGTCTACTGATTGTGCCGGCCAATCAAGAACTTGCACCCTATTGACGTTAAACCAATCCTTTACTCGTACAACCTTCGACGTGTGGTTCGTCGTGCTGCAACATCCATCGAAGGGGCATATTCCATTCAGCATAGGGCATCATTCGCATTCTGGAAATTTTACCAAATGATAATAGTAAAGTTATCACAGTCAGACATCGAACCAGCACACAAAAAGTGCAGGCAGTGCACACGCGCATCCGTCTTGCATCTGAAAATCATTCCCACCGGGAAACATGATACGGAGTAAATTAAGCATAGTGGTTCTGCGTGGGAGCTTCAGATCAGCAGTACCGAAATCGTATTTTAGGTGATTAAGTTAAATCAGTTCTAGGAAAGCACTCGAAATACTAAATTACATTTTATAACGATTAAAATGGGGTGTTTCATTCAACCAGTGTGGGTTCAGAATTTATATTTTCTTTTTAATAGAAAAGGATTAAGGATCCTTTACTGGCGCCCGAGCAGGGACCCCAAAATAAGGGGACCTGGAAAAAAGTACGATAACATAATAAAACAATATAATCCGCGTAACCAAAGTAAAAATTCTAAATAAGTGAAAAAAAATTTGGTGAAATAAATGCAAAAGAAAATACTGAAATAAATGCAAAAGAAAATACTGAATAAGACAAAAAGTGCAGTAACATAAACGAGAATATAAAAAAAAAGTAAGAATACACAAATCAGAAGTGAGCGAATAAGGAACCAAGCAGTGAAGTGCGGTACAAAGAAGACACGAAAGACTATCAAAGGGAAAGATGCAGTCATCTCTTATATTTTAGTAAAAATTTAGTTAAGATTTGTAAATTTTAAGTTTTGAACAAGCAGAGAAAATTTGAATTTGAATAAATGTGAAAGTTAAATGAAATTTTTATTATAAAAGATTGTCTGTAAAAAAAAGGACTGTCTCACAAGAAATAAGAAATAACTCAGCACACAAAGCTTAACATTTTATGCCTTGACTTAAACTAATACATACGAGCCTTCCAAACAGAGGTGATTACCCCGAAAGTTTAATAAGAGTGACCAGCGGGCATCTAGGGAAATTAAAGTAGTGCTGAGCGACAAAACAAAATAAATTAAACAAAAATAATCACGATAAATATGTGAAGAGAAAATAAAGTTATTAAAAATCATAAGAATTGTATAAAAAGAAAGCAAAAATGATAATTAAGTGGCAAAGACAAGTTATGCACACAAAAATTAAAAATTATTTTGAAATCCACGTCGTTGCGCGAAAACTATCTAATCTAATCTAATCTAATCTTTCTAATCTAAGTTTTTCAAAAACAACTTCTGTCGCGAACCCCACATCCCCAAATAAAATAGATGAGCCGAGAACAACTCCGTGGGTTTAAAAGTCGAATGGGTAGGATTGAACAATCCAATTCCCAAGAAACAATGCAAGTCGTAAATAGTCAGCTAATCGACATATCGAATCACCTTTTAGCCCTAGAATCTAGTTCAGAAAGGATTCCTAATCCACAATCGGAACAAGTAGAGATATTGTGCAGGCCGACCAGTAAACGAGACCTAAAGGATATTTCTAAACTTGCTGATTCCGTTCAGGAACTTCAAGCCTTCGACGGGAACCCAGTGCACTACGTCTACTGGGTTAACATCGTCGAGACGGTACTGAAGTATTACGAAATATTTCGTAATAAGCCCATCATAAGGAAACTTATCGAAACCGCGGACTAGATGTGTTCGTACGAGGGCTGAGTGGGGGCTTTTCCAGACTTTTAGTCATTCAAAAGCCATACTCAACCTGTCTGGAGATGCAGAACCTTACTTTCAAACAACTCGGTTCATGAAAAGTCACCTAATATGATAGCTTCCCCCGTAAACTACATTTTAAGGGATAACACAATACCCCATAATAATATCTAACCCAAGGTTCCAACGACAAGGACCATGGGCTTCAAAGCCACCAATTAAAATGGAATTGGATGGTACAGTCCAATCAAGGAACGTGAATTACATTAATCGACCTAAACCTTTCAAACGAGAACCCCGGTCGGATAACTATAACCCTCGAAAGCAGCAGCAGTGTTCCATGTCACAACCGCGGATTCCGCGTCCAAATCAGAAAATTTTGAATCTTTCGACTTCCTCCACGAGGAGCTAACATCAGAAAATTTTATGATAGGAGCCTCATTTCCAGCGTACCATATAGAGAGTACGTTACGCGAGACAGGGGCATGCTAAAATTCTAAGTGGACACTGGTGCTTATAAAAATTTTATTAGGTCAAGTCTGGTTCTACGCCCCGATCCTGCGCAAAAACCATTTTATGTAAACAGCCCCGCCGGAAAGTTTCGCATCGAAAATAAAATATGTGGAAAATTCTTTAGTCATCTAAGCTGCGAATTAAATATTACATTCCTTGTTCTACCGGGCTTAACATTGTTCGATGGCATAATCGGCGATGACACGTTGAAACAATTAAAAGTCGTGATCGACAGAGATAAAAATACACTTACCATCGAATCCAACAAGGTCAAATCACATGCTGACCTTAGGTGGGTACATTTCGACATCTGCAAGGTCCAGACTGTAAGGCGTTTGTAAAAAAAATCGATAATGTCTTAGGTCCAGTGGGAAATGAAAAGCGAAAACCAACGTTAGAGCAGGAATCCGCACAAACACAGACGAACCCATCTATGCGAAAAGCTACCCGTATCCAGCTTACATGAGGGAAGAAGTCGAGCGGGAAATCAAAGAACTCCTCTCAGAAAAGATCACCCGTTCCTCGAACATCCCATATATAGTAATTCAATTATATGGGTAGTTCCAAAAAAAAACCGAAACCTAATGGCGAAAAACACTACCGAATGGCAATTGAACTCAAGCGTCTGAACGCTGTTACCATTCCGGATATCAATAGCACGCTGACTAGTCTTGGAGATGCAAAACTCTTCACAACAATCGATCTGACTTCAGGATTTCATCAAATCTTGATTAACGAGAAAGATATTCCCAACACGGCCTTCTCAACTTCCTTTCGGCCTCAAGAATGCTTCCGTTATCTTTCAGCGGATGATAGACGGTGTGCTCAAGGAGATGATCGGTAAGCTATGCTACGTGTATATCGACGATATATCCCTCAATTGATCCGAAGAGGATCATCGAGACCGTGCTCTCAAAATAGAACGAGGCTGGATTGAAGGTAAACCTGGAAAAAAACCAAGTTCATGGCGACCACCGTCGAATTCCTCGGATACTCCAGAGGGCATTCTCCCGGACCAAAAAAAAGGTCAATGCGATTAAAAAAAGCCTTCCTCCAACTAATCTAAAAGAATTATAGAGCTGTTTTGGTTTAACCTCCTACTACAGGAAGTTTATTCAAAATTATGCCAAGGTCGCAAAGCACTTAACCAACAACACATGGAGACCTCTCGCATGTTAGTGCCAACCAATCAAAGAACGTCCCAATCTCACTTAACGAAGATAAAATCTTCTGAAAGTTTAAAGGAACTACTCACCTCTGCGGGTGTCCTAGCATTCCCTGATTTCACCAAATGCTTTAATCTGACCACGGATGCCTCTGATTACGCCATTGGCCTCTCTCAAGATGAGGATGATAAAGAAAAGCCAATAGAATACATCTTCCGTTCTCTCATTCGAATAAAAGAGAACTATGCCACCAATGGAAAGGAGATGCTCGCCATAGTCTGGCTCTCGATAGCTTGAGAAATTATCTGTATGGAGCCAGGAAGATAAGAATATATACTGATCATCAGCCCCTGACATTTGCGCTAAGCAACAGGAATCACAACTCAAAACTTAAGCGCTGGAAGGCGAGGATTGAGGAGTATAACTAAGAGTTGATTTACACTCCTGGTAAATCAAACCCTGTGGCTAACGCTCTTTCGCGACTTTAAACGGGAGTCAACCATTTATCAGATACCAATAGTGACACTGCCAGCGAAAGTCAAGCCCCCAAAGAAGATCGAACCGACACGGCTGAAGAAGGACTTTGTGAGCTCTCTGCAAGTGACATTGAAATCGGTACTGTTAACACTGCTGACCAGGACAATTCAACGAATCTGATTTTTAAGATTGGCATTGATCTACGCTCTCATGAGGAACAGCATCCTGGCTATTATCGTCACTACATCTCCTTACGGACGCTATGCTACGAAAGCCTTGTAGAGATATTGAGAGGGAATCTCAATCCAAATTCAGTTAACTGAATAAAAATCCCGGCTCCAAAAAGTTTATCCGGAGAATTTCGCAAAATTCAAGTTGCAGGTAACACAGAGTCGTTGAGGAAGTCTTTATTAGAGAAAAAGAACATAGAAGAGTCCATCGTGCTCCTACGGAAAACAGGCAGCAAATCCTAGAAAAGTTCCACTTTCCCCATATGATGGCTCAGATTAGGAAATTCTCTGCTCTTTGTGAAGTATGTAACACCAACATATGTAACAGGCATCCGCCAATCCCAAACAATATGTACAATTATATTAAGCCTTGATGAAAGTAATTTTATATCTTACCGTCTGGCAGCATATCGTGTTAGCTTAATAGAGGAACAGTATATCGAAATTTTCCAAAAACGGAATAATAAGGGTAACCACATGATTCAAGTCATAAATAACAGTACAGAACCGCTTAAAAACGAATATATACGTCCAAAACTTTTAAACTGTAGCCTAGGGCTTGCCAGGCGTACTCGACGTTTGTACGAAATCCCAATTTGAATAATTTATGTAACCACATAAATTTCTAGTATGACATAACTGAATAAATATACAACACAAATTTGACAGTGCAAGACGTTTTCCTTGTCGCCAAGTCCTTGTCAGGCGCATCAAGATAATTTGAATCCTTCAAAATGAACGTATTCATTTTAAGCCAAAAAACATAAAACTAAAATGTAAATAATTACCGTAACCACTTAAAACCTTCCCAAAACATAGAACACAACCTCATCCATATAACCACAAAGGTCCAAGACGTTTTACTTGTCGCCGCATCAAAATAATTTAAATCTTTCAAAACATAGAACTAAAATGTAAATAATTAACGTACCCACTTAAAACCTGCCCAAAACATGGAACACAGCCTCATCCATATAACATCATAGGTCAAAGGCGTTTTACTTGTCATCAAGTGCATCAAAATAATTTAAATCCTTCAAAAGGAACATATATACGCTACAAAACATAATAGATGTTGCTATTAAAATAACACTTATATCATAACATTATATAATATTTAATTTTAACTAAATTCATCGTTAAACATTCGTTTTCGGGTTCATCGGAGGAATCGAGATGACAACTATCATCTTCATTTTCAGATATATTTCCATCAATTTCAAGAACATCTTTTATGCTATCAGGTGCCACATCTCCCTCAAACCATTTCATTTGAAGCATATATTCCAGTAAAAACCAACAATTTGGTTATGGTGTGAATACAATTGCCTGATTTTTTACTACATTCTTCTAAAAGCTACAACAGATATACAGAACAAACTATGTATATTTGCAGCATTTGGAAGAATGTAGTAAAAAATCAGGCAATGGTATTGTGTGCCGTTACTTACCATTTAACTTGTATTACTAAATTGTCTTCTACAGAAACTAGAACCATCCTCTCTATTGTACATTTTCCCAACTCTTTCTTGTTAAACTAACACTCAACTAGGTAAGACGTGCTTAGAAATAAAGACATTTATAACCCAACATACATATTATTGGGTATGTAATTTAATTCGTGCAGTTTTTTTTTTTTTTTAAATTTGAACGTTTATTTAAGAAAAACATGTACAATAGTATTATTCAAAGTATTGCCCATCTGAAGCTATGACTTTTTCCCATCTTTCTGGCAATTTGTGGACTCCATTCCAAAAGAACTGCGCTGGCTTGCCAGCCAAGAATGAATCAAGCCAATTTTTGATATGAACCGTATTTCAGTGAGGGCGTTCTGCATCAACCGGAACAAATGGTAGTCAGAAGGGGCAAGGCCTGGGCTATAAAGCGGGTGGGGTAAGACTTCCCATCCACTGTTTTCCAAATAGTTCTTAACCGGAATAGCAACGTGGGACCGAGCGTTGTCTTGATGAAAAATTATTGCCTCGTGTCTGGTCGCATATTCTGGGCGTTTTTCGGCTACTGCTCTCTTCAAACGGATTAGTTGATGGTTTCACCCGGTTTTAGCAGCTCATAATACAGCACACCCATCTGATCCCACCAAATACAGAGCACTACCTTCGCGCCATAGATATTCGGCTTTGCCGTTGATTTGGCTGGTTGGCCGGGTTCCACATATGATTTTTTGCGCTTAGGGTTGTCGTAATGGATCCATTTTTCATCACCAGTAACAATCCGATGCAAAAATGACTTCCTTTTGTGGCGTTCCAGCAGCATTTCGTACATGCAAAATCGCCTTTCGACGTCTCTCGGCTTGAGTTCATGTGGAACCCAATTTTCTTGCTTTTGAATATATCCAACTGCTTTAAAACGTTTTGAAATGGCTGCTTGCGTGACACTCAAGAATTCTGCGAGTTCTTCTTATGCTTGGCAACAATCTTCATAGAGTAATGCTTCCAGTTCTTCATCTTCAAACTTTTTTAGCTGCCCAGGACGTTCATCGTCTTCCAAGCCAAAATCACCACTTTTAAATCGTGCAAATCACTTTTGGTACGTTCGCTCAACTAGCGCATGTTCACTATAAACTTCGGCAGCAGTTTTCTTCATATTAAAGTTATGAAGAAGAACTCCCCGCAAAAACACTTTTTTAGGCACAAAGTTCGACATATTTGAGTGAAAAAAAAATTATTGTTGTTTAAGCTTCAAATGAATGACATACTGAAATGACGTATAATGACAGTAGCTTTCCAACGCATGTTCCAATGGAATAATAACATTGGAATAATACAAGTTACGCCACCTCTTAGCAAAGCGCACGAATAAGTTAAAGACCCAATATATCGTCGTTATTTATTTCCTGTATCTAAATTTCACGGGTATCGCTACGTATCCCAACAATTGGTCCAATACGATCGGGATTATTTTCAATGAACCAACTTTAATTTAAAAAATTACGAGTGTTCTACATATCGGGAATTAAATTCTACATTGAAGCAAAATCTCAAATCTCAATAACACTTATATTATTAAGAGCGTACGCTTACAGCATCGCCCATCATTAACATAATCCAGAAGCATCAGAGAGAATCAAATCGAAGATCATAAGCATCATTAACTCATAACCCACAAACTGCAAGCATTCACCACATGTGCATTTAACATCATAACGTAGTTTGATTGCAAACTCCGCATGGTCACCGAAGAAAGTAGCGGCGTGGCAGCTTCTTCATTAAAACTGGTTTTGATAGCAACTCCCGCTTATCAGCTAATGTGTAAAAGGTATGAGTGCTTTTGATATTTTATTTCAAGTATTTTTTTGTAAGACTCGTAAATTGATTTATATCTCTCGTGTTTGGAATATATTTCGATGCTGTCTTAGGCGTTAGAGACTAAAGGCAATAAATCTATGGGGGTGTCAGGTAATCAGTTTCAGATTGAAGAAGACGTTCACGATGTACAAGTGAATACATCTTCTGGTTGTGATTCAGCGACGGTAACTAGTGGATTTTCCCTTCCACCCTGTGATTCCGAAGTCTTTAATGAAGATTATTTGTCATGGCCAACTTTTCGTGATATGTTTTCGGCTGTATACCATATATCAAACATACACGTCTCAGTCCAATGCAAAAGTTGTTTCATCTTCGAGCAAAGCCACGAGGCGATGCAAAAAAAATTGTTAGCAAATTTTCGTTAACAGTAACAGTACTCGCATGGAATACTCTTATGGAGCAATTCGAGAACAAAAGAATAATAGTTAATAGTCGATTAAAGATTTTATTAAACCTTCCTAACATAACTTTAGAAACTGATAAAGCCCTAAAACAGATTCATAGAGATGTCAGTGATTGTCTATCAGCTTTAAAGTCCTTTGGAATTAATACTAATTCCATGGGATTCATTTCTTACGTTTTTTATTTCTAATCGTCTTCCAGAGAAAACACTTTTAATCTGGGAGCAAGGATTGAAAAACCTTTCAGACATACCCAACTGGGAAGATATGAATAAGTTCTTAGTGACTGGGTACAAAGTTCTTGAGACGGTAAGTGACATGAGACACTTCGCTCAAACAAAACATGTAGCTAATTCTCAGTTAGGCCCATCGGCAATAAGGGTTAATTCTCATTAAATCGTCTTGTCCAGCGTGGTCAGCTAATCAATTTAAACGCGCGTGTCCGAATTTTTTACAAAAGTCAATACCATCTCGACTTGAGATAGTACAAAAACATAAGTTGTGCTTTAACTGCTTGGTATCGTACCACACCTTACGAGCGTGCAAAAACCGGTTCACTTGAAATATCTGCAAAAACAACCACCACACTCTCCTGCATAACGTGCAGGATACCCCACAGAAGGTGCTCAACGTGCTGTCCCAACCCTTTAATCTTCACTTTCACGGCAATATGCATGCCAATCCATAAATACAGTCCACTCCATCATCCACTTCAGCTAATGTTCATACTCATTTTGCAACGTCGACAAAACAAATCCTTCTAGCTACAGCCTTGGTGCTGGTTGGTACCCAAGGATTGACATTCACTCTTCGAGCTCTTATCGATCCTCTTCCAGTCACTCCAATTCAGGCACAAGTATTTATAATCTATACCTCCTTAGCAGCTACCTCCACGCGTTTGTGCCATTTCACATTAGGTTCCAACTTAAGTGCTACTGAGAGTATTCCTGCTCAAGCTCTAGTTTTTGACAATCCAACTGGTAGAATTTTGTCTCAGTTAGCTGATACAATAAACTTGACAGATTTCTCCGTCTTTAAATTGGCTGATCCTTATATCCACAAATCATCGCGAGTAGATTTACTTATTGGGGCAGATTTCCATCCAAATATCATGCTCGAGGGTCTCCATATCCATGGATTAGGTAATCTTCTCGCCCAAAACACGATTTTTGGCTAGATCATTTTAGGTCCAGTACCCAGGTCGACTGAATCCTCTTCTACGAAGTGTGTCACCTATTTTAACCAAGTATCGCTTAATGAAGACATTAAACGGTTTTGGGAATTGGAAGAGATAACTGAGTCAAGACCTCTTTCCCCTGAAGATCAGTATTGCGAATCATTGTATTCCAAGAGCACTCAAACAGATGCCAATGGACGCTTTATTGTCCAACTACCCTTCAAGACTGAGTTCCCAACGAAACTTGCCCTCGGACTTACACGAAATCTTTGTGAAAAACGGTTCATGGCGACAGAACGCCGTCTTAGAAAAACTGCTTCCTTAGAAACTACTTATAACAACGTTATTCGTGAGTATCTGGATCTAGGGCATATGAAACAAGTTGCATCCAACCAATTGATTCATGATCGGAACGTAATGTCCTATTATTTACCGCATCATGCAGTGTTTAAACCAGACAATCTTACTACTTACCTGCGAATGGTGTTTCATGCGTCTTATCCATTAGAGACTGGCAATAGTATTAATGATGTTCTGTGTGCAGGTCCTGCTTTGCAGTAAGATTTAGTCATGATAATACTCCGGTGGTGAAGGCACGAATTCGTGTTCAATGTCAATAATATATTACTCAAAGGTACAGACTGATACGAGTTCACCCTTCCCATACGCCACTCCAACGAATTCTGTTCAGACGTTTTCATGACCACCCAACCGAAAATTTCGAATTATTAATAGTAGGTTTCGGTGAAAAATCCTCGCCTTATCTAGCACTACGCACTTTGTTGCAGTTAGCGGACGATGAAGAAAAGATGTATCCAATTGGGGCTGAGATCCTTCGTAATGATTTTTACAGTGACGATTTGTTGTATGGTACTGATTTACTCAAGAAGGCTCATGAAGCTCAATCGCAAATCATTTCGATATTGGCTTCTGCCGGTCCACTGCTTCGTAAGTGGACCGCTAACCTCTCTCTTGCAAAAGGTAGCTAAGGAACAATTTCTTAATGAACAATTCCTTTATCTGCATGAACAGAGTTTCATTCAAACTCTAGGAGTATCTTGGAACGCAAAATCCGACAAATTTTTATTCAAGATAAACCCTATACTATTGTCCAAGTCAAGTACTAAGCGAGATGTCTTTTCCCAGATAGCCAAGCTTTTAGATCCAACTGGATGGTTGTCCCCAGTAATCATTAAGGCGAAGATACTACTATAATGCAGTAGATTTAGAAAGATAAAACCGAATGGGATCAAAGCCTATCGTCACATTCTCTGGCTATATGGGAAGCCTTTGTTACAAGTTTTATATACCTATCAAAGTTGCAAATAACTCGATGGACTCGAAAGATTTTCATGCCTAGCCGGAGCACTTAGAGCAACATCTTATATATTACGGTTTTTCCATCACACATTTCAAGCATAAATATGTATATCAAACTAAAATCATTGAGAAAAAAGAAATCTTGGAAGCCAAAGAAAGGCTTATATTCCTCTCACAAAGGATATATTTAGAATCCGAGTACCAATCTCTTCAACAGAACGAACTCATATAGCGTTCGAGCAAGCTTTTAACTTTAAACCCAGTTTTAGACACCAAAGTCATAATGCGAGTCAATGGTCGACTAGTCGATTCAAATATGTCGTGGACTGAGCGGTATCCAATAATCTTGCCTTATAAATCCCGCAATGCAAGACTTCTATTAGGTTTTACCCATTAGATATCGCTTCATTGTGGAAATCAGCGTATGGTCGTCCTTATACGGAAAGAATACTGGATACCGAAGCTTAAGATCCTAATTAAGATACGTCTAAACCATTGCAAAGCTTGTGTGATTCACAAAATTCGTATTCAGATTGAACCTGATGTTCAGGAATCTTCCATGTCTCTCGTTCAAAGGTGGGAAAAACTGAAATTGCTTCATTTGCATTTTTGCAAGCGAAAAAAGGAAGATAACCTCAAGGAATTACACAAAAGGTACAAATGTATCTTCAGCGTAACATTCAGACTGGCGACCTGGTGGTGGTACGACGAGAAAAGGTTTCTCCTACTGAGTGGTGATTAGGACGCGTAATGACTCTTCCAGGAAGAGAAGGAAAAGTAAGAGTAGTTGGGTTGCAGACACAGCAAGTTGAAATAACTAGGCCCATAGTTAAATTTTGGGTTATTCCGTCGGAGTAATGATATTCGGGTCATATTAATTTTTTTTTTTTCAATATTAAATTTTTTGCTTTTTAATTGCACTGAAATACTAAAAGTACATCATATCTTCTTATCTAAATTAAATACATAATACTTAAAGTTTCATTACTGCATCTAGAGTAAAGTAATCAGTGTAATTACCAATCGGGTATCGGTTAGAAACTCTTAACTAACACAGCTTTCCCCTTCGGTGTTGATACAAAGGTTCCCCATCTGAATCTCGGACTCAGATTTAGGGCTTAGATTTTATTATATCATATATACATTTATTGCAAACGTAGTTCTGCAATGGTGGGCGGCAATGTTCAAGTCAAAACAAGACCAAGTCTGGCAAGGACTTGCCGACAAGTAAAATGTCTTGGACCTTTGTGGTTATGTGGATGAGGTTCTGTTCTATGTTTTGGGAAAGTTTTAAGTGGTCACATCAATTATTTACATTTTAGTTCTATGTTTTGTGGCGCAAAATGAATATGTTCCTTTTGAGGGATTTAAATTATTTTGATGCGTCTGGCAAGGACTTGGCGACAAGTAAAACGTCTTGGAACTATGTGGTTATATGGATTAGGTTGTGTTCTATGTTTTGGGAAGGTTTTAAGTGGTTACGTTAATTATTTACATTTAAGTTCTATATTTTGTGGCGTAAAATGAATATGTTCATTTTGAAGGATTTAAATTATTTTGATGCATCTTGCAAAGAATTGGCGACAAGTAAAACGTCTTGGACCTATGGATGAGGTTGTGTTCTATGTTTTGGGAAGGTTTTAAGTGGTAACGTTAATTATTTACATATTAGTTTTATGTTTTTTGGCTTAAAATGAATACGTTAATTTTGAAGGATTTAAATTATTTTGATGCGTCTGGCAAGGACTTGGCGACAAGTAACACGTCTTGGACCTATGTGGTTATATGGATGAGGTTGTATTCTATGTTTTGGGAAGATTTTAAGTGGTTACGTTAATTATTTACATTTAAGTTCTATATTTTGTGGAGTAAAATGAATATGTTCATTTTGAAGGATTTAAATTATTTTGATGCATCTGGCAAAGAATTGGCGATAAGTAAAACGTCTTGGACTTATATATTTGTTATGAGGGAGTTTTTTTCTAAATTCTAAAAAAAAAAAAAAATAAGAGTCTACAACAATTATAAAAATTGGAATTCTTTAATATAGAGTTTTCCAATAGGGACTTGACAACTTCGAATTTAATTTGTTAAATTTAATTACCATTTTCATCATGGTAAAGTACACTAACGAGCAAAGTCTGCAAATTATAAAAAAATTCTACAGATATTCGGAGTCGCAAAATCATCATCAGTGACGAAGCTCATTTTTGCCACAATGGGTTCGTCAATAAGCAAAATATGCATTATTGGCCGGGTGAAAACCCACATGCGCTTCATGAATCACCACTTCATCCACAAAAAATAACTATTTGGTGCGGTTTGCATGCCGGCGGCGTTATTGGGCCATATTTTTTCGTCGACTATAACGATCGTCACGTTACTGTTAATGGTCAGCGTTATCGCACCATGGTCACCGATTATTTTTGGCCCGAATTGGAAGATATGGACTTGGACGACATGTGGTTTCAACAGGATGGTGCCACAAGCCACACAGCACACGCTACAATCGATTTATTGAAGAGTAAGTATGGTGAGCGTGTTATCTCAAGACATGGGCCAGTCGATTGGCCGCCTCGTTCGTGCGATTTAACGCCGCTTGACTATTTTCTGTGGGGCTACGTTAAGTCATTGGCTTATGCCAACACGCCGACGACGTTGGAAGAGCTCAAAGCCAACATTGAACGCAAAATAACGGTCGTTTCGGCTGAAATGTGTGGCCGAAACGTGCCTGCGGTGGCCATATGAACGAAGTCGAGTTCCATTCATAAATGTTTTGATTGTACATTAAGCCAATAATAAAGTTTTTGAAATATCTCAAATGGTTTGCCTTTTCTTTAAAAAAAAAAAAAGTTGTCAAGTTGTTATTAGAAAACCCTATATTTTAAATGCGTCTTGCAAGGACTTGGCGACTAGGAAAACGTCTTGCACCGTCAAATTTGTGTGTTATATTTTTTCAGTTATGTCATATCAGAAATTTGTGTGGTTACATAAATTATTCAAAATTAGGAGTTCGTACAAACGTCGAGTACGTCTGGCAAGCTCCTGATACGCTTAAAATGTCTTGGACATACTGTACTGTAATTTATGACTTGAATCAAGTGGTCACCCTTGTTATTTCGTTTTTGGGAAAAAGCGCGTTATTGATGTACTGTTGCAAAAGACAATCACGTGACGATAACGGCGACAAGTGGAAAAGAGTCAATAAAAGGCATTTAAAAAGTACAAAAATAAAAAAGAAAAAGAACTAATCAATAAGGTTATAAAATTACAATATATAAAAAAAACGTGCTATAAGCTAAATATTGTACCTATATATGATTTCATGAAAAAAAGAAAAATAAAATTACAGTCTAGCTCTCTTGGTTCCCGTGCAGGCGCTGCACATATTTGATTATAGGTCACCAATTGCGACTATTAGAGAAGGCAACGCTTGGGTGATAAACGGCTACTTTAAGCTGGTCCTTGTCATTGACTTAGGTAGGTATAATGCGCTCATTGAATAAACTGAACAGTTAGCTACAAAACACGTAACAGATCAAGAAATGTATCTAGTTTTAACATACCACCTGAACCAGTTAAAAGATCGACTAAAAAAACTAGGCGAACCAAAGACCAGACGGGCTAGATCTATCGATAGAGACCGCCTGGAAATGGCTGGCAGAAACAAACTCTTACAAAATAAGTAGACATACAATAGTAGAGAACAATAACGGCCAATACTAGATCAACAAGAGACTATTTGAGACAACGAACGAGGTTGTGAGCACAGTTAACAAGATGATTGATGGCTGTAATAACGCATAACGAGAGGGAGAAACAGAAAGACTAAGGCACGACTCAATGAAGTACTTATACTGAAAGAGGGGGTAAATGAAATAATTAGGGCTTGTCAGATGGCGAAGACTGAAATATTCAATTGTAATATATTAAACTCTGAGGAGATTAACACTATAATAAACGAACTAGAAACCCTACCTTACCAAAACGCCGTAGAAGCAGTGAAATATGGACGACCCCCGTGTATAGCAAGGTCTTAGTGGTCTATGTATTATCAATCCCTTAGGTGGGGACCAACATTTTCCATATGACAAACGCTCGCGCCGCCGAGCAATTTAGTAATTGATCTGCGGGACGCAGATATTTGAAGGGGCGGCAGTTATCACAGTCAGACATCGACCCAGCACTCAAAAAGTGCAAGTTCACACGCGCATCCGTTTTGCACCCGCAAATCATTCCCACCGGGAAACATGATACGGAGTAGATTAAGCACAGTGAGTCGGCGTGGAACTGCAGAGCAGCAGTTTATGGTAGACAGAAGAACCAAAATTGTATTTTAGGTTATTAAGTTGAATCAGTTCTAGGAGAGCACTCGAAATAATAAATTACATTTTATAACGATTAAAATGAGGTGTTTCAGTGGAGTTCGGAATTTATATTTTTTTAATAGATAAAAAAAGGTTATGGTGCCTTGAAGTCCGTTCATATTTAAGCAGACATGCCGAATTCCAATGCGATACTGTTTTTAGTTTTGTTTTGTCAGCTGATTGTTGTTGACGTGTTTGGCATCATGTTGAGTGTGGACAAAAACGATTTTCGTTCTCTCATTATTATTTTTTGAGTGGCAAAACGGCGAAAGAAACAAAAGAAAAGTTGGATAAATATAATGGGGCTAATGCTCCGTCAGATTACACCGTCAAATATTGGTTTCGAGAGCTTTGTGGTGGTCACTCCACTATCGATCAAATCCGCAGCGGTAGGCCCTCCGATGCGGTTACAGAGGACAATGTCAAAAAAATACATGAAATGGTGTTGGCTGACCGGAAAGTGAAGGTGCGCGAGCTAGCAGATACCACAAAGGTTAGTTATGAGCGCACACGCCATGTTTTGGGCAATATTCTGCATATGAAAAAGTTATCCTGCCTGACCAAAAACACGAACGCGAGAGCACTTTGAAAGAATGTAGGGACTTGCTGACGCGGAATCGAGCGGACTTTTTGTGTCGATTGGTAATTGTTGAACATCAGAGCACAGAATGAGTGCCCGGCAATAAACTGAACCACGATGGGTCGGAGAGGTTATGGCGTCGGTTTTCTGGGATTGTCATGGCATACTCTACTACCTCGAAAAAGGAAAAATCATCAACAGCGAGTATTACTTTGCATTACCCTGCAAAACGACCTCACATGAAGCGAAAAAAATAATGTTTTTACAAGACAATGCACCGGAGCACAAGAGCATCGCAACCACGGCTAAAATCAATGAGTACACTTGTGTTGTTGACATTTTCTTACATATGAGTTGTTATTGCTTTGGAAATCATTTTCGCATTCCTTTTATTTATTTTAATTTCTTTCAATTTTCCGCAGCAGTCACTCACCGGACGTCTTAAATTACAGCTACACGCGCAACCGAATAAGCTGAGTAAACAACTCCCGCGGTCCCACGGTGACCAGGTAAACTGAGAGTGCAAAGTGGTCGATAGATATAAGGGAGTGGATGAATTCCAGTGACTAAGCTGATATGTAAACGCGCAGGTATTCTTGTGGTGGAAATAAACGTCGTTTTGTTTTGGTAAAAAGTTTTTTTTTTTTACATCGAGTCGGAATTTTTTTTGTAAGTGGCTCAGTCGATAAGATCCTTACTATATGGAACTTGAGGGACCTATATGAGAACGGACCAATAAATCGCGTGAAAAAAAAATAACAGAAATAAAGGATGATTCATCGTAAGGTTTGAATTATAATGTAAAATAAAATAGAAAAATTTGAATGTGGGCTTAAAATTTTTATTATCGGTTAAAAGAACAATTCTTGGCATTTACTTTTTGAAAATGATACGACTACGCCTGAGGTGGTCCACTCGGAAGGTACAATTTTGGGCGAAGCGTTCGAGCAAAGCGATCTCGCGGATAACACGAGTAATGTTGGCTTTCAAAGCGTCAATCAAAGCAGGCTTATTCTTGAAGACCTGAAACTTTACATATCCCCAGAGAAAATAGTCCAAAGGTGTGATATCGCTTGATCTAAGCGGCCAATTTATCGTAGCAAAACGTGAAATTAAGTGCCCACCAAAATGATTTCTCAACAAGTTCATTGTTTTACGCGCTGTATGGCTCGTATCGCCGTGTTGTTGAAATCAGAGTTCACCGAGACCATGTGTTTGAATTTCAGGAAGCACATTGACGGTAACATTCTGATTTGCCTCATTTTTGAGCCACCAGCCCATAAACCACACCATACCGTTGTTTTTAATGGATGTAATGGTAGCTCTTGGTTCTCTTCGGGTTTCTCATCAGCCCAAAAAGGGCATTTTTGCTTATTAACGTATCCATTGACCCAGAAATTGGTTGAATAAAATTTCACGATAAAACACCGGATTCGTATTGAGTTTTTCCAGAGCCCATTCACTGAAAATATGACGCAAATTCAAGTCGCCTGGCTTAAATTCTTGTAAAAGTGGAATTTTGTAAGGTTTTAGGCCGAGATCCTCACGTAAAATATGCCAAGTAAGTTCCTCGAATACAGCTGAGCAATTTGGAGATGCTGCGGTGATCTGTCAAAAAAAAGCCTATTAAGAATCAAACTTCACGATGAATCACCCCTTACATCGATGCCTCTATTTTCTTCTCCAAATTTCCTTCGCTAGCGCTGTGTATAAATATTTTAAGGGCGTAAATTCCTTAAACGTGCAATCATTATAAAAAATAAAACAATTAAAAAATTTGATTAAAAAAAATAATCTAAGTATCCACGTCAACAATCTCATTTGCTTGTATACCAAATTCACTATAAATTGTTACATAAACTTAAGTAAAAATGAGAACATAATTTCGTAGGTGTTAACAAGTTGTTAAAATACATAAACATAGGCAAACAAATAAACATTTGGGTCCATGAGGCAATTATAAACCTATATATAAATTTTTTTTTATAAAGTTCAACCAAAATCAATACCACGGTGTTGATAAAGTTTTACATTAATATAATTACTTTGTACTCCTACATATAGCAACAATAAGAACATTCTATAGTATAAACAGGAAATAAACTAAGTTTGCTTATAATGCTTATATATGGTGTAAGAACACTACTGAACAGTTAGTTTTATAATTTCTTTTTTCAAAGTTACCCCACGTTAAATTCTGTCGGTATATAAGAAGTTCTAATTTTTTTCTTTTACAAAGAAATGAAATGAATGCATTTCTCAAAGGATTGTGCACAGATTTTAAAAATACAACGATAGAGGAAATGAGCTGTTGCCATATCATAAAGATGTTGAGTTTTTCGCAAGGGCTTAAACAAAATAGTGCATATCGCAAGAAGAGCTATAGACCCAGCATAACTTATCAAGCCGGTATCCATTGAGCTGTGGAAGTGGAAGTTTATCTAAAAAACTTTGGAGAGCTCACGTTTTTCATACTTCTACATTAATATATGTTTGTGTATATGTATATGTATAATGTTATTTCAGGGGTAGAAAACCAGTGGTATTAAACATGTGAATAAAGCATAAATTATTCACCGGTTGTCTAAAATACAAAAAAGCTTTTTACAGAGCATTAAAGCTACTGTGTAACTGAAAACACAGTGCGCTTATTTGAGTTTTCATTTTGATATAAAGCTTCAGTTCATCGTAGTCTATCGGTTAACGTGTTTGATTTGTTTCGGGGTGCTTGTTATTTTTTTTTTTTTTTCGTATTTATATAGATTTTCTTCTTTCAAAATAATTGTATTTAAGTTAAAAATTGTACATTATGTGGTTGGCGGGATGAATAATAAATAAACGTTCGTTGAAGTGTATATGATAAGAATTTTGTTTCAGCATGTTTGAATGAAAATTAAAGACCGAAAAACGAGAAAGAACATATTTTAAAACTTCATAGTTAATCTATTTTTTTTTTTCTGTTTTCAAGGTTTGTTATTTAAGATATGAATTTTTTTTTGTGATACTCATTGTGGATACATGTTGAGCAAAAGTCAATACAAAAAGGATATCGAACTTTTTCATTTTCCCTGTGATATGAAATATCAGTCAATAACGGAGTAGATTACTTAATAAAGCCTAAGTTATCATAGAATATTCAACAACATTACGATTTAAAATTTAAACAATATTGAGATTTATAACAGCAAAAGTACATATTCATAGTGCAAATAAAAAAAGTGTCAGCAATACCCTTCTAATAAATGTGCGTTGAAATGTGTTTTTAAAAGAACACATTTAAACAAATTCAGTTCAAACAAGAGTACTGTCGAAATAAATAATAACTAATGTTTGGGTATGGTAAATGTGGTATAATGGGAAATATTTGCTTCGACATGTTGCTTAGCCAGTTGTTGCTTCAGGATAAATTGTTTCTCACTTCTTGAAGTCAAGTTTCTATATACACCTACATTTGTATATACTATACATACTATACAAACTCATAACATAGTTCTGCAGAAAGAAGAAAAAAGTAAAAAAAAATATGTATATTAGTAATATGATGCATAAACAGCCGTTTTGATGGTCAAATTTTAGTATTCAGAAACCTGAAGAATTGAAAGCCATAATCAGTTACAGAACTGATATAAGTCGAATTTATTTTGTTTCTATAATATCTACAGATATTATAAAATATGTACGTATGGCCTTTGTTTCCCAATTTTTATCCAATTATTTATTATTGATATTAATGTTCCCATTTTTATCAAATTTAAGGTAATTCTATTTTCATATTTATGTAGCCAAAAATACTAAATACAGTAATATCAGTAATCAGTAATAAAGAATTGGTTATGTTGGTTAAAGTTGTATAATTCTAGACTTTTTATATTTGTTGCAACAGTATATCCTTTACTAGTATTTTAAAAGTGTACAATGTACATACTAATTACTTAACAAAAATAATAATAAAAATATACGATAAATATAATCGATTTAAAAGTAAAGTAAAGACAATAAGCAAAGTAAAAAAATACTTTCAAAAATTTAAATGTCTTTTGTTATTTATTATAGAATATCCTTTCTTATAATATATAATAGCCTTGCAGCAGCATTACATTCAATCTCGTATTTCTTGCGATGCTTTCATATCAGCTTCTATAGTTTCTAAATATTTTTAAGTCTTCTTGCTTTTAGTTATTGTTTAACCCCAGCACTAAGACTATCAGTTGTAATTCAATACGAAAACGAAGGTGACCATTGCTTGTCGTACTTTTGGTATATTTTGGATCATTATATGGATAAATAAACAAACTTTTTAACACCTTCTCATATGTCGATGTAAATGAATTATGTTCTATTTCAGCCAAAACAATGCCCCTAGGCAATTGTGAAAGAAACTCCCCAAATCGTTATTGATAAATGACCTTCTTTAGTGTTAACACGTACTGACGGATCTATTCGGGATTATTGGCCCTTACATATGATTTTTTTCCGAGCAATGTTAGAGCCAAATATTTTAATTTTAGACTCAACTGTTCAGCGAATATGGTTCTTTCTGGACAGCTGCCAGCCTAGCTAATTCCGTGCAAATTCGAACCGTAAAATCATATGCCCCTTTGTTGTAATGCAGATTTTCCCTAGTTATCTTCCTTTATATTTGGCATCTAGCGTTCTTTTCCTCACAACAACAACACAAATATCAATTTTTGTAGAAGTTTTATTGCCTTTTTTATGCATCCTGCATTGCCATTGTTTTCCCCTTCTTTCAGGTTTCTTTTTTAAATGTATTAGCGTTTCTAATCATTTTAACTGAGCAATAAAAAGTTTTATCAATATGTGTTATTTGTTAGTTTTCCCCCAAGTCTATTTTTTTCTAGATCTTTGAAGCATGTCAAGGCTACCATTATTGAATTGTAAAAGATCATTCAGGAGATGTTAAGAGTCTAGCAATAGAAAATTGTATGGTTATTCCTCGGTGATATGACATATAGTACTTGTTGCAAATCATAGTATCCTATGATTTTGTTTGGCTTTAATGCTTCTTTTTATAATTTCATCACCCGGTTATGTATTCCTAACATAGTTTAAAGAAGTCTTTTTTTTATATAGAGTAGCGTAAATAAGTTGGTATTATTTTCCACATAAAGATGATTTGCTTGTGTTCTTTTATTTACATTACTACCAACCTTTGCTAACCTTTGTGTGCCCTCTGCATACCTTTTGTTCTGCCCGCTTTTTGCTAATACATTGAAAAAGAAACTGCGATTGAGGAGCAGATGTTTAACCATTTTTACACCGTTTTATTTGTCATGCGTTATCTTAGAATAGAATGGTCCGCCATTATAGGTGTGTATTGATCTCTTTACCTCGTTCCCGGATCTCAAAGTTGCTAATTTTGTGCGAAGATATATTAATTTGTGTGACTTATGCAATGCCTTCCACTATTATTCTAAAGTCTTTACTCGCAAGATATTTACATGCCATTTCCAAGAAAAGTAAAAATACACTTCAAAGAAATTTTCCACCGCAATCTCTTATTGAAAGTTGTAAATGCCAAAAAATATAGGGAGAGAAAAAGAATAAATATTTTAATATATCTATATATAGAGTGTTCCAGATAATGTCTCGAGATATCTTGATATGGAAATGCATCCTTTTGAGATACAGATATTTTAAGCACAGTCTTACGCTCAACTGTTTTGACTCCTATTGAAAATAACACCTTATAAATTTATGGTTAATGTTGCCCTATAATGAATGTGTCAAAAGTTATTGAAAATCAAAAGTAATTTTTCTTTTTTTAAATTTATAATTTTGATTTTGTTATAATTTTTTCGGAAATACATATATAGCAACCCTGAAGCGTGTACCTAGTACATATGGAAAACAAGTAAAGTCATTTTATCTCAAGTTAGTAGTTTTCAAGATACGACCCTACATATCTTGAAATTTTTTTTTATGTTTTAAAAATGAAATTCAAATATTGATTGCACATTATTATTATTTTTTTTTTTTTTTTTCATCAAACTCTATATCATATCAATTGTTGAAATTGCAAACCATTGCTTTGTATAAACACCAGAGTTTGTCTTTGAATAGCCCTAACAATATCCATTCTTTCCAATGCTCGCAGTTGCCTCGGTTAACCTGTGGTTCAAGTAATCTAATGTTGTTATTCCTGATGTGTAACTAACGTCCTTCATCCGTCCCCATAAACAAAAGTACATTAGGGTCAAGTCCGGAGAACTTGAAAACCTCAGAATTGGTCCATCCCGCCCTAACTACACTTTAACTATATGGCCATAGTGTGCGGGGGCGCCATGCTGCTGGTACACATTAGCTGTATTTTGTTGCATTGGTATATAACCTCATAGGGGATTCCAAAACGTACTCACTTTAAATTTTGCGATTCTTGTGGATTATCCTATCATTTAATCTAATCTAATCTAAAGTCAAATTAGCTTTTTGAAATTCGTTAAAATAAATTTCGTTATTTCCAAAGCTAAAATAAAATAAAACATAAAATATAGTGCGGCAATGTTCTACCAGTATTGCTGTTGAAAGTTTCTCTTCTATTGAAAGTTTCCCTACTTAGGATTTGTAGAAATTCAAATAAAAAAAAAACGTACTTCAAAAGCTTAAATTTAAGAGCAAGTATTATTGAAAAAGTTCAAAAATCTAGTTAAATTAAATTGAGGAGAAAAAATGTGATCGCATGACTGACATAATACGGAACGCACACTACACATAAGAAGTTACATTTTGTGAATCGTAATTTTTAATTTGAACACTTCTATTTTTTTTTTATATATATTGGGTATGTAATTTAATTCGTGCGGTTTTTTTTTTTAAATTTGATCGTTTATTTAAGAAACATGTAGTATTATTCAAAGTATTGCCCATCTGAAGCTATGACTTTTTCCTATCTTTCTGGCAATTTTTGGATCCAATTCCAAAAGAACTGCGCCGGTTTGGCAGCCAAGAATGAATCAAGCCAATTTTTGATATTCTGCTCTGATGTGAACCGTATTTCAGTGAGGGCGTTCTGCATCGACCGGAACAAATGGTAGTCAGAAGGGGCAAGGTCTGGGCTATAAAGCGGTTGGGGTAAGACTTCCCATCCACTGTTTTCCAAATAGTACTTAACCGGAATAGCAAGGTGGGACCGAGCATTGTCTTGATGGAAAATTATTGCCTCGTGTCTGGTCGCATATTCCGGGCGTTTTTCGGCTACTGCTCTCTTCAAACGGATTAATTGTGTTCGGTAGCTTTGTCTATCTCACCAAATACAGACCATTATCTTCGCGCCATGGATATTCGGCTTTGCCGTTGATTTGGCTGGTTGGCCGTGTTTCACATATGATTTTTCGCGCTTGGGATTATCGTAATGGATCCATTTTTCATCACCAGTAACAATCCGATTCAAAAATGACTTCCTTTTGTGGCGTTCTAGCAGCATTTCGGACAAGCAAAACCGCCTTTCGACGTCTCTCGGCTTGAGTTTATGTGGAACACAATTTCCTTGCTTTTGAATATATCCAGCTGCTCTTAAACATTTTGAAATGGCTGCTTGAGTGACACCCAAAGATTCTGCGAGCTCTTCTTGTGTTTGGTAACAATCTTCATGGAGTAATGCTTCCAGGTCTTCATTTTCAAACTTTTTTGGCTGCCCAGGACGTTCATCGGTTTCCAAGCCAAAATCACCACTTTTAAATCGTGCAAACCACTTTTGGCACGTTCCCTCAGCTAGCGCATGTTCACCATAAACTTTCACCAAAATACGATGACTTTCGGGAGCTGTTTTCAGGAATGAAGAAGAACTCCTCGCAAAAACACTTTTTCAGGCACAAAGTTCGACATATGTGAGTAAAAAAAAAATTATTGTTGTTTACGCTTCAAATGAATGATATATACTGAAATGACGTACAATGACTGTAGCTTTCCAACGCATGTTCCAATGGAATAATAACAATGGAATAATACAAGTTACGCCATATCTTAGCAAACCGCACGAAGTTATAGACCCAATATGGAATGTCTTTTAGCGCGAATTTCGGCTTTAACGCACTGCAGAATATGAAAATTAGATATGCCTCTAATGGTTTACACATTTTGGTTTGCATCAATTTTGGATTTAATTTCATCCTCTAAGTTATAATTTACTTTTAAAAATGAAGCAAAATCAAAGTCTTGTGCAGACAAAACCTTTGGCAAGCGCTTTAAGTAGCCACCATGGGAAGCGGCGAAGTATTTCCACGTGAATTAAGATAAGAATTTTTTGCTTAAATAGTAATGGAGTTTAGGCATGTAATTATTTTTGAATTCGGAAGATGGGCCATTATTTCAAATGGGGATGGTTCTATTTTGGCTCTCCCGTTCAGATATAACAGTCCAGCATATTCCATCGATGAAAACAAATGGTAGTCGGAAGAAGCCAGCCAAGTGCTTTAGTTATATCCGAAACCAGTTTTGCTTTGTGTGCAGGTGCATTGTCATGGAGCAAAATTACCTTGCCGTGTCTTCTGGCCCTTTCTGGTCGTTTTCCGATCAATGCATGGTTCAAATTGATCATTTGTTGTCGGTAGCGATCTGTATGAACGTTTCGCCAGGTTTTAGGAGCTGGTGGTGCACCACACCTTTCTGGTCCCACCAGACACACAGCATTGTCTTCTTGCCGAATCGATCTGGTTTTGCAGTCGAAGTTGATGGTTTTCACAATTTCACAAATAGTTTTTCAGTTTTTCTATTTTTCCCATAGCTTTTAAGAGGTCAGAAATTGTTTGTTGTGCAACATTTAACATTTAACATTTCTGCTATTTGTTTCTGACTCAAAGTGTCATCTTCATCCAATATTATTTGCAATTCGAGGTCTTCAAGATTTTTTTATGTGGTCTTTTACGTTCTTCACATAAAAATCGTTATCTCTGAATCGTTAAAACCATCTTTTGCATGTTGCTTCTGATAGAGCATGGTCACCATATGCCTCGACAAGCATTCGATGCGACTCTGCGGCACTTTTCTTCAAATGAAAACAAAAATATGTTTAACAGGTGTCATTGCAACAAAACAAGAAAAAAATTAAGGCCTGTCCACAATAAATGTTCCCTATCGAGACATTTGTATTTTGACGCTCACTTCATACCGGTACATCTGCCAGCAATTTGAATTGGGATTTATATTTCATAATATGTCTTGGAAGAAACTTTGTAAACAAGATAATTTCAGCCCTTTTAGTTTTATTTTAAAATTCTTATGAATAAAATATTTACACTGTTCTGTTTTCTTGAGAAACCTCGTCATACCATATAATGCTTTTGGCCTGTAATATACCACTCATGATGGACAAATATGTCTTTTGAGCGTGATGAAATAATCCAATCCAAAAAACAGAAGTGGAAACCAATCTGCCTGAGCTTATGGATTAAAATCGGGTGGTTCACTCTATTAAAAGCCTTGGCAAAATCTGTGAATACTATATCGGTCTGGTATCCTTTTTCGAAATTTTGAATTATCTTCCCACATAGAATTGCAAGGTTTGTGACTGTGGATCTTCCTTGAACAAATCCGTGCTGTGAGTTGGATCTGATTTCCTTCACGATAAAACTAAGTTTATCACATACAATCTTCTCGAAAACCTTAGGGGTGACTGACAACTTACATATAGGCCTGACGTTAGAAACTTTTTGTTTGGCTCCTGCTTTAAGGATGGGTATTATGAAAAATACTTTCCACTCATTGACAAACCGGCCGGTTCTAATCGATAAATTAAATATCATACATAGGCGCACTGAAAGAGATGTAGCCCATTCTTTTAAAAACGTGGAAGAGATTCCATCTACACCCTTATTTACATCTAGATTGGTTAATGCTTTAGAGACTTTCAAAGGATTAAATTGCATGTTGCCTACATCGACTCGATTTGGGACGAAGGAGCTAACAGGGTCAGCCGGAGAGAGAGAACAATACAAAGAATTAAAGTTGTATATGATGTTGACATCACTATACATTTTATCTATGTAAGTCATAAATCTTATTGTTTATGAAAGTCCAAAAATGTTTGCTATCGTCTTTGATTTTTGATTAAGCTGACAGAATATAAATATTATATAGAAATTTGTTAGGGTGATCAAACTCTTGAAGACATTGCATGCATTTGAGATAAAAAACCTGATTGTTTTTGTCGCGTTTATATATTATCTATGTTTTGACTTTAAGATTTTTCAAGTTTGATAGCCTTCTATTAAACCAATGATCTATCCTTATGGTTTTTTTTTTGGAACAAATTGCTTTAAGCCACGTTTTAAATGAATACTAAAAGTTTTTTAAACATGACCGAGTATTCTCGGTATTCTCCCAAGGGATGGCAGTAAGGAACCTGTTGATTACCGAAAAATCAGGATGTTTAAAATCGTATATCTTAAAGCTTGGCTTATACGAATTTTTAATGTAGTCGTACAGTTTGAACTCTAGATAAACACTTACGTTCGTGATGTATGGTATTTTTTAATAACTTTAAACACGATCGTAGCAACAGATGTATCTAATTCATCAGATCAGAACCAATTGGCGGTTTAGACTATTGCGAAAACTATTGATTTGAATGAGGTCAAACAAATTAATAAAAAGGTCTGTAACTGCAATTTCGATGTCGGTACTGACATTATAAGGAACTAAAAGCTTATCATCTAAGTCAAACTTTCATTCAATATTTTCCAATATTTAAAATCACCCAAACATATGACATGATCATCAGACTTTAATCCACTAAAAAAGAACCCAGATTGGATAAATATATTTTATACTAGGTGGAGTGAAAAGTAACCTCCTTGGGAATGAAAAAAAAAGCTGAGCTGAATTTTTTATTGATGAGCTATCTTTTGAGGTTTGGGAAGAGATAATAGTCCGAGGGAGCCAAATCGTGCGAATACGATATACAATTGGAGCCGTAAGTCATTGATTTTAGCCGTGGTGCGCCGGTGCATTGTCTTAACGCCGTTATGCAGCGATTTCGGCCTTTAATCGCTCCAATAATGCACAGTTATACTCCCTGTTGACGGTTTTTCATTTTTCAAGGAAGCCAACGAAGAGTATGCCATGACAATCCCAGAAAACCGACTCCATAAACTTTCCGACCCATCGAGCCTCCCGCGGCCGCTTCGGAGCACTGGTTCCAGCTTCAGTTCATTGCTGGACACTCATTCTGTTCTCTGGTGTTCAACAGCTACCAATAAACGCCCGATTTCTTTTGAAGTGCTCTCGTGTTCGTGTTCTTGGTCAGAAGTGAGTATGCGGGGCACCCAGCTGCAGGATAAGTTTTTCATATGCAGAATATTGCCCAAAATATGGCTTGTGCGCTCAGTACTAATTTTTGTGGTATCTGCTAGCTCGCGCACCTTTACTTTCCGGTCAGCTAACACCATTTCATGTATTTTTTTTGACATTGTCCTCTGTAACCGCATCGGAGGGCCTGTCGCTGCGGACTTGATCGGTAGTGGAGTTGCGCACCTCGAAACCAATATTTGACGGTATAATCTGACGGAGCATTAGCCCCATAATATTTATCCAACTTTTCTTTTGTTTCCTTCGCCGTTTTGCCGCTCAATAAATAATGTTTTATGAGAGAACGAAAATCGTTATTGTCCGTACTCAACATGATGCCAAACACGTCAACAACAATAATCAGCTGTCAAAACAAAACTAAAGACAGTATCGCACCGAAATTTGGCATGTCTGGCTAAATATGAACGGACTTTAAGGCACCATAACCTTTTTTGCAGTAGGAGCGCGTTCTGGCGGTCAAGGTGGATACTTTTCACTCCACCTAATACATCTCTAATGAGCATCCCGGGCGAATACAACTAACAATGACATATGTGTATGCTTGGTAATAGTCACTTTAACAGTAATAAAATCCACATCATAAGTGGGCAAACTAATGTTTAACGGAATTTCATCGGCAGATAAATGAAATGAAATGAAATTGCGAAAAATCTCATATTGGTTTCCATTAAAAATTTCCGAGTTATTAAGGTCGTTATTAACCCAAGTTTCAGTTAAAACTACTATATCGTACATATGAGAAGAAAAATAAACATAATTTATCCAACCTGGTTCTTATTCTCCCACAATTTTGATAATACAAAGTAAAATTACTACTTTCGACTACTAACGGCGACAGCATTACGAACTTTAGTTTTAGTAGCAACAGCAGAATTAGATGCGCTTAACTCGACAGTTATTACAGTTGTATCAACGATAGAATGCATGTTTGGGTTTGCATTAACTATCCTTTCTTCGTAGATTCGGCGATTTTGGGGTTTTTTTTGACCCGAACGGTCTTACTCGCACTGATACAGGCCATAATTGCGGATCGTAGATGTCGTTTACATATTCAGATGGAAATCCTAATTGGAAATTTATGTAACGCAGATTTTCGTCTCCTAAACGAGTAAGCTAGAAGCAAGAGAGTGTAGTGGCCTCAACTTTAAGTTTTGAGGACGTGAAATCAATAATCGCTTGGTTGGTAGTACATGGTCGAAAGCTCGACATATGAAACCATTTGAGTCTACTTACTACTTCAAGAGATTCAATTGATTCAACATTAGTACCGACAATTACTTTGCGATTTAATCTGGAACGTCGTTCACTTTCCTTCAGCATCTTCTTTTGTTAAAGAGTTATTCGGGCGGGCACCAGAATTGCTAGCACCGTGATGAGCATATTTAACATCAGGGACGTCAACACTACCAGCAGCTCTGATGGTGTCTTCAGCCGCACCAACTCCAACGCTGAGATTTGACCTCATCGCTGACAAAATGGACAAATTTTTTTCAGAAGATGACGCAATTTTATCATCTATGGTCTTAGAGGAAATGACGTTTGTAGCAGGTGCTCTTGAGAGAACAGAACCAAAATTAGCACTCACTTTTGCCTCAATATGATTATTGTAAGTTTGTAATCGCAGCAATCGTGATGATGATGAATTTGATAGCACTATGTGTTGTTTTTGTTTCGGCGTGTATGCACTCGTTCGCAAGGTTAATAAAAATGAAACGTTCTCTTTATATGTTGACATTGGCAAGCGCGCACGGTCATTGAACTTAACACTTGATCGAGTCAACCGAGGTTCAGCTGCAACAGCATCGATTTTTGATTTTGCTTTTTCGTTAACTTTCCCGTTTACCGCACTAAGAGAGTTTTTTTTTTTAAAGTTTGTGACTCAGACTTAATATCACTCAGTGAGCACAATACCTCGTCAATTCTATGAGAGTAAATACACATCACAGACGTGCGATTTGTACAGCCATCGCACATCTAGGACAAATTTTTATTCGTATAAATTAATTTTAATGTACTGTGGCTTATGTTAGCGCAATTTAGATGGACTTTTGACCGAGAGATGGAACAGGTAATAGTTTTATTTCTGTTTTCTAGGTCATTATTACACTTCGCACAGTTTTGTGACATTATAAGTAAGGAGCGAGAAAGTACGTCTTAGCAGACAGTAACTCTGAAAGACTTATGCAGAAAATTTCTGTGTTTCATGGAGTGGAGTCGCTTTCTATGTATGTAAAATGTAGAAATTAATGATTCCATCCCTGGTGAATTGGAACTCATCCGTCCATAGAATCCAAAAAATGAATTTGCCTTCCTCAAAGTTTTTTTTTTCAGAATGTAATTGCAGAATTTTAAATTCCGAGCTGTAGCTTCTACTATATGATTTTGTTTTGTAAATAGTAGGATACGTTACTATTTTTTCAAAAAAAGTTATGACAAAGTTTAAAAAAAAAAAATTCTTGTGACTCATTAATATAAGGCAGCATTCACTTTCAAACAATTAAAATATTACCATACATGCATAAATTTAATAGATGAAACAAGGCAGCGTAAGGCTTTAAAAAAATCTCTGTATCTCGGAGGTTATGCATTTCTAACCTCACTCTCCACCCTTACGATTGTTTTCTCAAAATATGACCTCCCTTTAAAGTTTTCGACACATTGTAATGTATAATAATTTTTCAAACAATATATGCAATTCTCCTTCCACCAGAGTATTGAATGCCTCTTTACATATACGTACGTAGGTTTCCCATTTTACAAAAAAGACATTTTACTTTCGTAAAAATAATAATATTTTATTTAAAAAATCTGTTTTTCTTTATAACAAGTATGATATTATCTTTACATACGTAAAGATAAACGTGTCTTAAGCACCGATTCAAAATTATGGTTTATTAAGGTTTAAATAACATTAAATAACTAAATTAGATTAAGTAGGCCTGCCATTTTCTAACAAAAAGTAATAAAATATTGTACAAATAAGTAGTTTTACTTATAATATGAAGTGTACTATTATAATTGAAAGATGGGGTTACTTTGAAATTGTCTCTTAATCGTTTTCTATGGGTCCTGGTTGCATTACACTAATTCATTTAGTGTTATTAAAATATTAACTATTATACATTGTTAAAAAATCGCGAGTTCTTTTACGACGTTTGGTCAATGTAAAAACTGTAAAAAGTGCATTGATGTTTTTTAAAAATGAATTTTTTTGAGTTAATATTTACAAGTAAGATGAGTTTTTTTTTTCTAATGAGGCAAGCGGTAGTTGGCCGTGGCTCAAGTGGTAGTGTATTGGCTTCCTAATCGGACGGCTCGGCGTTCAATCCCAACCGAGACTGGAAAACATTCTTCTTTTCAGGCAAGTGAAATCTCGTAAGCTGTATGGTTGCCTAAAATGCAACAAGTCAATTTACACTAATAATTTAGCCCCCCCAATAAATGTTGGATGACAGCATGGAGCTAAATAAGCTTCTTAGTCTAAACATCTTTCTCTCTCTCACTCTCTATCAACTTTTCCCAAAAATTTAACACGTGCTCGGGCGTAGACTAGTAATACACTCTAAAGTGGTAAATTCCTTTAAAAAAAAAAGAATCAAGACGCGGTGCTGATGGGTAAGCAAGAAAAATAGTTTTTTGTCTACTGTAAGATGTACTTGAATAATCTGTATGCTCATCAGATCACAATTGTGTAGAATAACGTGAAACTCTGCAACTTTCCCGATTTGTCTCAAACTGTAAATCAGCTATGCAAATTCTCGTGCGCCTTCTAATTTTGAATGCCCAAGACTTCATTAAAAAAAAAAGATAAAAAGCAAAAATTTTGAAGTTAAACTTAAAGAGATCTTGCATTTTTATTAGTATCTATAAGTGTGTCAATGCCGTGAACATTTGCACATATATACATACATAGGTACATGGATAATAACATGCTTATTAGAAATTAAGTACCTGTAACAACCTTGATTTTTTTGTATACTCTCTCACGATTTGTTCGTTATATCTATATCATTTAGTAGAAACGTCTTCATATGGTAATATTTAATTTGCAATATTTTAAAAAATGCATTAATAACACACGAGAAAGCTAAATAAATATTTTTTTTACTTGTTAATAAACATGGAGAAGATTGTTACATGTTGGTTATGAATATCTCACATTTATGTAGGCAATAGGGAATAAGTACATTAGTATAAGTACATACGGTTGCGCTTATATCTATGGTTATTGAGTTTCATATTGTTTTGTATATTCTCAAATTTAGCTGAAATTTTACATACATTATTATTATTATATCCCTGTCAATTATGTATATTGAACTTATTATTAATAGTAGATATTAATTTGAAAAACTGAGTGTTTAATCAGATGTTCTATTTGTAGAAAATATAAGGTATAATTTTTTAAGGAAAAACATAAGAAACAAAACTTTAAGGTTTTACTGACTCAAACAATAACACGCAGGGTATTTAATTGAAGTGGGTGCTTTCAAATTACGAGTAGATCAGATTGGAAGAAAAATATATGACATAGGTTTTTCTTTAATTCATAAAATTACAAATTATGTGGTATAACCCACATAAAAATGTATGTTTTCTCTTTTATGCGTTTTTTTTTTTTTAAAGAAATGTTCCTACTATAAAACCATACTCACTCGATATTGTAGTTTTTATAAGTTTCTTAATTATGAGTTGAGATTTTTAAATGTGAACATCGCTTTACTTATTTAAAAATAGCGGTTCTTAAGCTTACCACAGATTATACACACTTGATATATTCCAAAACAGCATCCCTAATATTTCTTCTGTTTTAGCTTATAGGTCGTTTAGGTGAAATTATTATCTTAGTATCAAAATCAAAAATAAATATTACGAATGTTAATTCTTAGCTATTTCGTTTTCTTTCAAGCCGATCGTACATGCCTTAAGGAGGTATTAAAATTAGATATTCTTTTCACCCCGATAAACTCATTCAAAATTGTATAGTAGGACATGTTTTGAGTATTCTCGTTCTATTCTTTTGAAAATAGAATTTTGCTTTTACCTCATTGACTTCTATACAAATCTTTTAAAGTCACCCAGACTATTTATTTAATTTTAGTTTACAAGTCGGTATATTTGCTTTTTTTACAACCGATCTAAAAATTAAATTTGACACTTGCCAAATTATTAAAAAAAAAAAAATATGCATAGATAAATAGATTTTGTCTATTAGAAAGTATACTTCTCTAATTTTAATTTAATACAACGCTTATATAAATTCAATAAAATGTTTTTTTCCCTCTTTCGGTAGATGTGTCTTTGTTATATTAACAATGATTAGATTACACACTATGCAAGAATTATTGTTTTTGAATGATATTTTTTTGTGTGTTTGCAGTCATATTCAATCTAGTTAACAAACTGATCCATTTTTTGAGTATAGTGCTTAGAAGGCCGAACAAAATAAGTGTTTTTTTATGATTTTTTAATTAAAAGTGTTTTTTTAAATAAAATGTTTATGTACATGCATATATCAGGAATATAAAAAATTTGTATCTTAAATATATATAAATATATTATTAAGCAACAAAATTAGTAGCATTTTTAAGAGCGACAGACATTTATTTAAATACCAAATAAATATTTAAGTAAAAAAAGTTCTTATGATCCTAAAAAAATTGAACTAGATTATTATTATATTATTATTTTACTATTTTAAAAGCGAATGTTTTTATTTAATGTTTAAGTGTCTTATATCGGGAATTAAACTTCTTTTTTAACTATTGAAATATGAATATCTTACGTATCTGCACTACATTCTCCTACTTTTGTGTAGTTGACTAATATTGCCGATGTCAATACCATTTTACAGGCCGCTATTTATTTATATTCTACTATTTTATTTTTCTTTGGAAGTTGGTTTGTTGGTAAATTTGTTTTGGGGAAAAGCGGCCAGACTTTCTATCATAAGTGTATACTGATAAAATCCTTGTATATGTTTGTCACGTGATTTCTATTGATCGTCAAACAAATATGTAGAAATTAACTAAAAAATCAAAGAAAAAGACGAATTCGAAAAATCTAACTTACGATTTGAAGCACTACGGCGGGTACGAAAATATATGGTCTCCTTCGGTATTGTATTTTGTATGTAGGTGTATTTTATATTTATAGATTGTTTGATGGGTATACTCGTATATGGAAACCGAATCATAAAATTTGAGTTAATTGTCAAAGAGAAAATCTTGAATGTACGAGCTAACTGAAGTGAGCTAATATTTTTCGTATTTTTTATATATGTAAAATGCTATTCTTTTTCTAAGACAAAAAGAAGTTAATTAATTTTTTGTTAATTTTCAAATTGGGGATCTTAATGTGAAAAACAAAGGCACTGTGACGAGGAAAAAATTATCTTTATTTATCGTTTTAAAGTATGCACAAAAAGTGTTTCAGCTAAAGTTGAGCAGGCAACGCGAAGATGTATGATATTTGTTTTATTAATCATGTATTTCTCAAAAAGACCTTTTTTAACTCATTCAAATAATAAACCGAACATTTTTACAAAATGCCGCCATTGGGTAAAAAAAAAATTATGCGCTTTGTATATATACATATATGTATGTATATGTTTGTATATATATTTTATTTTTTTCTTCTGTGATAAAAACTAACATCATACTGTTGCACAATGCCGTCATAATTTTTTTAATGACTTCAATATTGTATATTAAAAATAGTTCAAAACCTCTTTAACAAGATATCTTGTTGAATTTTTTCGTTGTATCTTGTCCTTAATCTTAACGTAATAACTCCAAAATTAAAAAAAAATTAAATTATTGTAAAAAGTCACAATTTTATTACTTATCAGTACATTGACTTTTTAAACTCTTTGTACGGATATAGATAGATTTCTAGTATATATTTTTAGAGAAGACAAAATTATACAAGCCCGTAATGGTTTGAGCCCTCAGGTTATGACAAGAACACCAGGCTTAAGTCAATTGTCTTATTCACTTCGAAATATTAAAATAATTTGGCTTTAATATACCTATTTTGTCAAGGATAATATAATATATAATAATTTGAAAAATGATTTTTGGGTATAGTTTTTATATTCTAAGAAAAAAATCGTTCTACAGCAAGGGTCTATCTCCAATGTTGACATCATATGTCTAAGATTTATGCAGACGTTTACTTTGGTGTACCCCGACCCATTTTAACAGAAATTGCTCTGTTAATACAAATGGTAGAAACTTCGTTTAGGACTTTATTTTTAGTAGAAATACTAGCCTTTGTAACTGCGTCTAAATAAAGTTGATATCTTGTTTGTGTTTTCAGATATTCATATCGATCTGATGTGCTCATGCAGACGATCTCCTGAAGGTCCTTCAAAAACAGGATTTCGGTGGTGATCACGATATATCCGGCTTAGTATATCTGAAATCAAAAAAACTCAAAAGAGTCTTTTAGTGGATAAATCAAACTAGGTATTGATCAAAGGAATAGTCAAAATTTTGATTTTTGACAAAATGGCGGATTCATAACAAAAAAATCTAATTTTCGACCAAAATTGTCACGTAAAATTGTTTAAAAAAATAGAAATAATTATCCGAAATCTTATTCCTTCGACCAGTACCTGAGGAATACTATATATCTGAGACGGTTGTGTTAAAATTTCAGACCGATCGGATGAGCCTTTTTTAGAAAGCTTGATCACCGACTTCGAAAACATAATTTTGAAAAAAAAAAAACGCGTTTAAAGTTTCGGAAGAAGTTTATAGTTCAAGACGTCCTTACAAATATGCATATATCGCGAAAAGTACTTATCGGATTGATTTCAAATTTTCAGGGAATATAGTGAGATATATGTTTTTGAAAATATATTTTTTGAAAATTCTAACTGCGCATAACCCCTTAAGCTCCAAAGGCTATAAATAAAAAATTTATTATTATGACTATTTTGTGTGGTTTTAGATATTTTCTATTTCATGTTTTTACTAAAACAGTTATAACAGATGTTCAAAGTTTTATCCTTGGTTTTGTATGCATGCATTTGTATGCATCCCATCTCTTGTAAATTAAGATTCGTTCGTCCAAAGAATTCTGCTAATAAACTCGTTGACAAGCTCCGCTCCAACAACCAGTTAGAAAACTCAAGTCTTTTCTTTTTCCAAATCATGTGGTTTGGTATGTATGGTGTATGGCCGTATGGATAAAGATTTTCTCCATTGAGTACATTAAAAATTTTACGATGGCGGTCCCAGAAGTAACCGACCCAACAAAGAAAACACAAAAGCTTTGGAAAAAAATTTATTTATTTTTCAACATAATCGCCTTTTAGCTCTACGCACTTTTCCCAGCGATGTTCAAAAAGTTCGATACGCTTATTATAATAAGAACTGTCTTGCTCCTCAAAATATCCATCAACTGCCGACATCACTTCATTTTTTCAAGTTTGGGAACAAAAAATAATCCGAGAAGGCTGAATCTGGCGAATAGGGTGCATGAGATAGCAATTCAAACTTTAATTCATTTATTTTGGCCATTGCATTCACGACACTGTTTTTGCTCGAGTGTGAGCAAACGCGGCACCCATCTTGCACACAGCCAGCTCATGCGATGTAGCGGCACTTTTTGAAATGCCTAAAATGTCTGCTAGCTCGCGCACTTTCAGTCAACGATCATCCAGCTCCGCTTTCTGGATTTTCTTCACTATTTTTGGAGTCGTCACCTCATTTGGTCGACAACTGCGATGCTCGTCTTGGCAGCTCGTACGGCCTCATTTAAACTCAGCAACCCAAAATTTTACTGTAGTAAACGAAGGATCAGACTCACCTAGAGTAGAATCCAGTTCAGCTTTTATATTGGTTGGGCTGAGGCCTTTCAAATAAAAGTATTGTATCACATAACGATGACTAATTTTTTCCATTTTCACAAATTCACTGACAACGTTCACTATTGATGGCTGTCAAACAAATACTTAACAACGTGGCGCTTTCAAACATATACTTAATAGACTGCGTACTTTCTAATGTAGTGATATTTTCAAACAACTACCGCCATGTCTTGGTCAGGCCGGGTACTTCTGGGACCGCCCTCGTATGTCTGGAAAGTTTGAATTGCAAGGCTAAGCGTCTGAAGCTGATTGATGGATGAGTTGTAACAGGTTCCAGTATTCTTTCATCAGCCGAAATTCTTCTTAGTTGTGAAGCTCCCGCGTTAGTTCATGTATTGGAAACTGATCCCGTTCCTCGAAGCTTTGATACGTATTTGCAAATACTCTTTCACTAGAAAATCGTCGGTTAGAATTAAGTTCATGGTATGAAAATCCCGTCGGCGTCAACTCTCACATGAAGGCATAACACTAATGTTGGAGTGGTTGCTGTCTGGGCTAAATGTAACGAACTAATAACTAGCATGTACGTCCAGTTTGACAACCACCTCTGGGAAAAATATCGAAACCTAATACACCTGAGTTTCAAACTACTACACCCCCCGCCCGCGCCCTAGAGAAAAGCCAGTAAAAGGGTATTCATATCCCCTTGGTGCGTGGGCGGTGTTATAAAACAAAAATCTCCGTCGCGCTCTTGTTAAACTGAAGCCCACAAACGTAAATAATGTCTGTGTATTCTTGGTTTGTAAATGCAGACATTTCAAATAGCATTTCTAAACAACTGTAGCCTTAGAGTGAAAAATTAACTGATGAATAACTTTTTTTTTCTAATCTTTTATACTATTTTTGTTCGGTAAATTTTCCAAATAGGCCTTTATAGCCCAAACCCAACTCTTCCTAAGAACTTTATAAGAACAGCGTAAATAAGCAAGAGTTTTTACGGATATATGAAATAAGCGAATTTTTGAATTCTAAAAAAATTATTGGAAGATGATTAATTCTTGGAAAGGCACACTTATTGTCAACTGTTGTTAACAACATAGATAAAAAATCATAAATTCCTTTTATCTTTTCCCAAGTATCATAAAATCTATGAGTTTTTTTTGTAAACTTGTTGGTGATTTTTTTTTAATTATTATTACGTTCATAGAAAAAAATGGCAAAACTTTATATTAATTATTAAAATTTGCATGGGTAAGAAAAATGGAGCAGGCTTAAAATCTGAGGATATCTGAGGACTCAAAGAAGATATCAAGTTTATTTAAACGTAGTTACAAAGGCTAGTATTTCTTAAATAAAGTCATAAACTAAGTTACTACATTTAGTATTAACAAAGCAATTTCTGTTAACATGGGTCAGGGTACACTAAAATTATAAATAAAAATTTTATTATGTTGACATAATAAAATGATGTCAACATTGAAGATGCACCTTTATTCTTGGGCGATTTTTTTCTTATAATCATTTCTCAAATTATCCTTGACGAATGAGGGGACACTCTTTATATTCATAAAAGTTGTTTTGTTTTTTTTTTTTACTTTCAAAATAAAAAGTTTGGGTTTTGATTAGAATTTTAATAAACTGATCCGAAAATGAGCAAAACAGTAGCACACTGACCATGATTCTGATATTTTTACTATTTCTGTTTAGTACAATAGTTTACTAAATCAGAAAACTAAGAAATGACACTTCAAAATATTGCAGAGATAAAATTCTCTGCTCTCCCGAAATTAAGCAATTTAACCACAAATAAAACATGGTGGTCTATTTAAATCTAATTTTTTCATTTCAAAAATATCTCTAATGTTCCATGAAGTTTAACGGGTATTAAGACATAAAGTTGAAAACACGCTGAAGTAATGAGCAAATATGTAAATTTATTTGACTCATTAACTCCGTATCAACTTAAATTAATATTCTTATATAGTTACACTTTTTTCAAAAGTGTATGGTTTCCGCTCATTATTTGGATACTGATTTTTTATTCTTCAATTTTTAACATGTCGAAGCGATCAATATTTCTCATATTTTACCTTACATTGCCACTATTATTTGAAATATTAGCATTATTTGAAAATAAAATTGTATATTACCTAGTAATTGTTTTTTTTTTTTTTTTTCTATAAAAGTAAAACTAAACAAAATCTGTCCGTATTTATACTAATATTGAGTTGGTTTTAAAGGAACAACCCAATAAGAGTTGAATTTGTTTTACTAAGTGCTACTGATAAAAAAATATGCAACATCACCCGGGATCATGGTATCTTCCGTGGGGACTACCTTTACAAAAAATGGTTGCAGTACCATTTCAGCATCCAGCGAATGTAGCTTACGGATCTTCACAATCTCCATCTGCAACAGTTACTTGTTCCGTTACACAGAACCAGCAATGTTCAAATCCCTCTGCTTCCACTCAGAACTATCAACATCAAATAAATGCCACTGCAGCGGCAAATGCACTTCACCGTAATTCAACTGCAGCTCTACATTCTCCTTCAGTATCTGCTACTGCTGTAGTTAATCACCAGCATCCCCATCGTGCACAGGGTTTACATCCAGTAGCTGCAGCAACTTTATTCACACCTTTATCGTTAGGAACATTTTTGACATCGCAGTCGCATTTAGCCGGATTAGCCGCAGCACAACATACTCTTAGTCCATGTGGAAATATTCATCAATCTAACCAAACACAAAAAAGTAACCCAGCAAATCAAGGGCAATCGCAATTATCCTCAATGAATTTAAATGTAGGCGTGATAACAATGCGACAGCCCAAAACTACAGTCGCTACTGTATTTCCAATTCTAAATAAGAAGGTACGTTTTTTTTTTTATAACATAATTTAAGAAATGTTGCTTGACTTATTTACTTTAATTTATGTTTATATTATTTATAGTAGTCATTTAATTAAAAGGCGTTCTGAAAGATTTACAGATAAATATTTAAATAAGTTTTTTCTATATTAATTTGTGCATTTTCTTACCTTGCCTAAACCAACTAAAGAAATAAGTGCAAAAAAATATTCGATGTATTTCGATGTACGCTTATTACTAACACAAACTATATCTTTGAATCCCAATCTTATCGACAAAAAAATACTAGTTCCACGAAGCCCAAGAAAAAATAGCCCAATAGTTTTATAAAGTTTATAAAAGCTACAATTTGCACTTTATTGATTTATAATTGCAAATCTGTATAATATTTATTTGCGTGTAGATACAAACGTATAATAAGTACTATTGTCCTGCGCTGTGTGACGATTGTGCTTGTATGTACTCGTATGTTTGTCGAGTACAGAACAGAATAATTAAATCCCCCCACCCCACTCACCAACACTAGTTTCTTTTTGAAGGCTTCGAATTTATGTATCAACATTTTGTGAAAAAGGAAAACAAACAAATGTTATGAGCTGCTTACATAGAAAAAAATATCAGATTAGTAGACATAAATTAATTTATTTGCCAAAAGCGATAAAGATTTGCGAGAAAAACAAACCAAACTCGACACTTAATCCTCCATCACGAAAATCTTAAATTTTCAGAATGTCAACATACAATATTTGGTTATAGCCCATATTCTCCATTGGATAGTAGTAGTAATAGTAGTAAAATAGTAGCCTCCGCTTTTTAACTCCAGAAGTATTAAGGGTGCTTAAAGACTGTTTGGTGTAATTTTTATTTGGCTTAATTTTTCGTGAAACCTATTTTTAGCTCATCTATTGGATAATTGTAGACGTAAAATATCTTTCCTATAAATATTGGTATAAACTATGATGCATTTATATAGTCTTCACTGAACTACGAGCAGGTCAAAAAGTTTTGCTTGGAGCATCAGTTTTGTTTAAATGTCCTTTTTGGTTTTGTGCTACAGCTACAGCTGCTATAGTCTTTTCACTACGTGCTGGATGTGGTCTAACCGGTCGGGTGTCATCTACTAATGTAAACTGGGACTCAAATTTGCGTATGGTATTGTCAATTGTGGTTTTAGTAGGTCGATTATGCGCACCGTAAGTTCCTCGAATCGCACGAAAAGCACTTCTCAGAGAACGCTGACTTTTGTAATACAGCTGAACAATTTGGAGACACTGTTGTGGTGAGTCTTTCCATGATAACTGAACAAAAACTGACAAAGTAGTTTAATAGGAGTCACGCTTGATCAGTCAAAAAAAAGCCTATTGAAAATCAAGCCTCATGATGAATCACACTATATATACCAAGATCTTTGAGGTTCATATACAATTCTTTTTTTCTGCCCGCAAATATGCTTACATCTCCTAAAATACACTATAGCTAAGAATATAAAATCCCGGGAAATGCTCACATGTCAGTCGTGATTACGTTCAACTAATGAATTTGAATTGCTTTAAAGTCGTCACAAAAAAAAGAAAACAAAACAAAACAAACCGAGAAAAAAGAAACAATCCCGCAAATGATGTTCAAAGATATTGAAATGAAATTCCTTTGGCAACGATTGTGTTCCACATAATTTTATCTATAAATACAAACTCATAGAACAAAATCTGAAAAACTTTAATTTATTGTTTTGCAGTTTTGTTCTAATATTGTACGCATGTACAGGATTAGATAGATCATGCTCTAATTATACTCATTTGGAACATGTACCCAAAATGTATTGTTGATTTTTAGATGTAATATTAAAAGAACAAAGGAAAATGAATTGATTCATCTACGTCAATTTTCCAGAAATGTTGTGTTATCTGTATTATATAACATTAAGGGATAAATGAAATACAATATACCATAAGCTGAGCTAAATGCTATATGCCCGTACATATAACTTTTCATACCCATATATCCCACATCTATATGTATATGTAGATGTTTGCATATATGTAAAAATTTGCGCAACAAAAAGAAAATAAAAATCACAATAAAAATTCGTTATTCACGTGCATGTCCAAATTTTAGAGAAAGCTACTATATCCATACATATGTATGTACATACTTGATCTATGTTTGTACATTTACGCGCAGCGTAAATACTTTTCTTCTGTATGTGTACACATTTTGTAGTAACTTAAATTTATAATCAAGCATGAATAAAAAAACGATCGCGTTGAGCTAAAAATTAACCCGGACAAATGATTGTGTCAGACTATTTTTTGTTATTTTCTTAATTATGAAACTCGTCATTATATTTTATTTAAGAAGAAAAGTCTTTAATGTAGCTTCATTAAAGACACTAACTGATTGTCATAAGTTATTATATGGTTTATTTCTAAGAATGTATTTTTTTTTTATTAAGTCCAGTTATGGATTTTTTTTTTGTGAAGAAAACATGTCTTATAAATAGGTAATTTACAATCTGGAGAAAATATTAAATACAGAACAATGCCCCATTTTCCATCACGTGCTTAAAGTGTATAAATATCTGGTCAGCGATGCTCGGATGCAATAGAGGAAATCAGCGGCGCTACACCCTTTCGTTGATGATATTGAAATATGTCTTTTTTTTTTTTGATTTGTTTGACAGCAACAAAAAATAAACATAATCTTAATAATGCATGCACTTAGCATTAGAAATTCCAAAGTTCAACTAAGAATTAGTAATAATAGTCCAGTCAGCAAGGAATGGAAATGAAAATTATTGTGATTTTTTTTTGATTTTTTGATTTTTTGATTTGTGTAAATTCAGAATTACTCTTAACATGTTCTTCCACTTGGATAATAATTTGTTGCTATGTTTATGATTTCCGTATTTATCTTATTATAATATTGTAAATTAATTGTCATTTTACGTTCGATTAATATTTATCATTTTGCCTCGAAAATGATAATTAAACTTTTGTGTGAATTAATTAACATCATTTAAAAGGAATTTATGTGTTAACATTATACAATCATAGTGTGAGAGTTGAACTTTTCGTTCTGCGTTGATAGGATAGTAAAATCCGCTAGTTATATCCTACTTTGTACCGTAATTTATCCGGTCCACTGCGTAAAACAAAATGTTCGATTTTCAAAGCATTTAACAGAGAAATGCAAATGCAAGAACTCTAATGTTTCAGCAACACATTAAAAATCCCGATTTTTTTACCTTTATTTGATACTTTTATATGATACTTTTTATTCAAAATCTTTTGTTATACTTCTTTGTTTCACGGTTTTTTTGTTACCTTATTAGTTATTTTTGTTATATAATACAATAGCCAATCATGCCCATTTGGGTTATTTAGAACTCATCATGACGAAAAATAAGAAAAAATTTATCGTCCATCTTAGCTATCGCCATATTGAATTAATAAGGACGACGTTCTACTCGTTTAACCTTTTAATATGAATTTGTATCAAGAGATAAGAATGATGACACATAAACCAATGATAACACAGGTTATTACAAATTTTGAGTCTGGGTTTTGCTTATTTGGTCCTTATTTGTTCCACCCTACTATTTAAAAAAAAAAAAAATTACCGAATAGCGATTTTAAAAAAAGCTCCTTTTGTTATATAGTATCTTTATTGTACAAGGTGGGCCCTAATGTATGAACCTATCGGAAAGAGCCGTAGATATTACAAATGGCGTCGAATGCAATTCAGTCTTGGTGAAGAAAACAGAATTTGAATTTCTGTAAATACGCAATTGAACACTATACTCCTCAAGAATGCGGAATAATCGTTGTTTTAGATGCACAATTCATCAGTCATTTTAGCGCAATGTGCATTTCCTGCCCGTTTTCCTTCGACCCGACTTTCACTGATCCATCAATGCACGACTTTTTGAGACTGGAACAACACAAGATCGAACAAACCCTGGAAGACCTCGTTCCTTTCGTTCGGCCGAGAATATCGCTGTCGTGACTAAAGGTATCGATGTGAATGCCGACCAACTACACTCACACTCTTCTGAATCTTAACAACTTAGTGGACGATTTTGTGTCAAATATAATCATGAGTGTGATGTAAACAAAACAAAGTGCGATTCTGGGGCACTGGAAATCAGGGAGTAATGCACGAAGAGCCGTTACATCCTCTCAAAATAACTATTTGGTGTACTGTTTATGCTGGAGAAGTCATTGCATCATTTTTTTTAGAACATCGCGGGCCGAACAATCACTTTAATAAATTTTTCATCCCACAATTGGATGAATTGGGACTGCAGGACATGTAGTTCTAGTTTTTTTGCATCGAATTTGAATTTTTTACTAACTAAAAAACAACTTAAAACAAATTACTATAGAAACAAATATACAAAAAATACCCAAAAATTATTAAAAATGAATATTATACCAGGTGGGGTGAAAAGTAACCTCCTTGGGAATGAAAAAAAAAAAATTTTAAATCTTTTTTTATTTTATTAAATATTTTATAAATATTATTAATACACTTATTCTAGCGATTTTCTAACTTCTTGATCCCGTCCGAAAAGTAATTTTCCGGAAGGTCGCAAAATACTCCTCCATGGTCGGTGATTTCCTCGCGACCACGAGGATTATTGATGAGCCATCTTTTGAGGTTTGAGAAGAGATAATAGTCCGAGGGAGCCCAATCGGGTGAATATGGTGGATGTGACAACAATTGGAGCCGTAAGTCATTGATTTCAGCCATGTTTGCGATGATCTTGTGCGCCGGTGCATTGTCTTGCAAAAACAATGAGGCCGTTTTGCAGCGATTTTGGCCTTCAATCGCTCCAATAATGCACAGTAATACTCGCTGTTGATGCCATGACAATCTCAGAAAACTGACTTCATAATCTTTCCGACCCATCGAGCCTCCCTCGGCCGCTTCGGAGCATTCGTGGCGGCTTCAGTCCATTGCCAAGTACTCATTCTGTTCTCTGGTGTTCAACAGCTACCAATCGACCCCAAAAGTCCGCCCGATTTCGCATCAGCAAGTCCAAACACTCTTTTGAAGTGCTCTCGTGTTCGTGTTTTTGATCAGGAGTGAGTATGCGCGGCACCCAGCGGCAGGATAACTTTTTCATATGAAGAATATTGCCAAAGATATGGCGTGTGCGCTCAGTACTAATCTTTGTGGTATCTGCTAGCTCGCGCATCTTCACTTTCCGGTCAGCCAACACCATTTCATGTATTTTTTCTTAACATTGTCCTCTGTAACCGCATCGGAGGGCCTACCGCTGCGGATTTGATCGATAGTGGAGTGGCCACCACAAAGCTCTCGAAACCAATATTTGACGGTGTAATCTGACGGAGCATTAGCCCCATTATATTTATCCAACTTTTCTTTTGTTTCCTTCGCCGTTTTGCCACTCAAAAAATAATAATGAGAGAACGAAAATCGTTTTTGTCCACACTCAACATGATGCCAAACACGTCAACAACAATCATCTGTCAAAACAAAACTAAAGACAGTATCGCACTAGAATTTAGCATGTCTGCCTTAATATGAACGGACTTCAAGCCACCATACCCTTTTTTGCAGTAGCAGCACATTCTTTGATCACAAAGCCATAACCCTCATAGCTGGTACTAATTTGGGATTGAGATAATACGATATCTTTTAGCTCTTTATTTCCTTTTTGAAGCTCCCGTTACACAAAATACGTCAAGGCGGTTACTTTTCACTCCACCTAGTATGTACTTTTCTTGTGATTGTATGTGCTGTCTCCTGCATATTAGCCCCCAAATATAATCTCCCATCATTCTTTCATTACATTGACCATAATAAAGACATTCGAAATCCATCAAATCTTGTCTTTAAATTGGTCCAAGTGAGCATGTAATATATTATATGCATTTTAGGAAACATTCTGCTACTCATGTGCTTAAAGTCTATAAGCATATTTGAAACCAGCTCTTATGTTTTCGAGACAACCATAGACTACTTTTTTAAGTCTGTCCCGTGCTCGTCTTTCATGAGTATTGAGCAGCTATAAAAATTCGTTGCTTTCTATTATTATTTTTTTTTATTTGTGGTTTGACGAAAATACTAGCTTTTAGTTTGGCTTCGGATGACTTAGGAAACAATTCTTTTAGTTAATGAAAAGTTTCAAAATCTTGACGAGGAACTTTTACGTATTGCTTCATAAGGACTAATTTTATATGTAATGGAGGCGTCAATATGTATTCAGGCTTATCAATTAGGTTACATTTAACATTATCTTTTCCTATCTCGAACTCCGTTCGCTTAGGACTTGAGTGCTGCTGGTATTGCAAATTGTCTGTTCTACTGTGCCATAAACAAATTACACTCAGCACATTCCCACAAGAAAGCCTACCATAGTAAAATCCGCTAAAACTGCCCAGATGTACTGCATATACGAGTGCATATGCTACCTTAAACTCTATGAAAAGACGGCAGTCGAAATGAACACGTGGAATTCCGATTTCTTCAAACAGGGCCTTCACATCATTACAGTAGCAAAGTCCGTCTTTGATTATTTGTGTGATCACATGCTCTAACATTGTTGTTAATCAAATTCCACTGTTTCAACCGATAAGCTGAAATATCTACTTTACTTTTGGGCAGGTTCAGATCACTAACTATTATAATATAAGTCTTGGCAGCCAAGAATGAATCAAGCCAATTTTTGATATTCTGCTCTGATGTGAACCGTATTTCAGTGGGCAGGTTCAGATCACTAACTATTATAATATAAGTCGTTTAATTCTCTTGGGTTAATGAGGTGTGGTTCGGAACTTACTGATTTGATCACAAAGCCACAACCCTCATAGCTGGTACTAATTTGGGATTGAGATAATACGATATCTTTTAGCTCTTTATTTCCTTTTTGAAGCTTCCGTTACACAAAATACGTTATATCGTTGCAAGTTGCATTCGCCGTATACAAAATAATGAACCACGTGGGTAAAAAAAAAGATCTTTTCCCACCGATCGTTCCCGATTTTACTTAATACAACACGTTTCTATTTATATACTCATATCATTATAAAAGGTACAAAAACAAAGTTTTTTTAAAAATAACCGATGATTAGTAATATTTGATATAAAGAATTAGAAAATAAATATTGAAATTTTTCTTTTCTTGACCTATGTAACGAGAAGTGCCTTAAATTTTGGGTGCAAATGTTGAATCAGAAAGACACGAAGATGGCATGTTATATAAAAGCTTGTAAAAATAGCAAAGTCGCATAATCGAAGTCGATAAACGGATAAATATTAATTATGTCACGGGCGACAATTTCAGACATTTTTCGATTAAAAAGATACAACTTTGCAATCATCAACCGTTTTGTGTTCATTTCACCGGGTGAATCTGTAAAGAATAAGTAAATTAAGTTTAAATTTGCTAATGCACTTTTAAAAAATTTGTAGCAACATCTTTCCTTTCCCTTTGGACGGCGAAAAGGTAAGGAAAGGGAGTTTCTTATGTAATTCGAAATATGATCAAAACCTTTTATCGGATTATATTACTAAATGTAATAATAAAATAAACTACTGCAAATTACGCACTCATATTACTTAATCTGTATTATTATTAATGGTTGATCTAATTGCATTTTTGTTTGATTCGGAGTAAAATATTTAAATAGAGAAAAGTTTCAAAGTCAACCATATTTACTACCGATTGAAAATTGAACCAATACTCCCGTGGTATTAAAGGATCAAACCAAATGCTCAAGTTTTTGGATTTATAAATTTATTCACGCACTACTTACATATGTATAATTTAATTTAAAAATTTAGGTAAAGTTTTTTTCGGGAAGACATAAAAGATTTTGATCAGCTTACATTTAGCTTGAAGTCCAAAAGTAAACATCAGATAAATGGAAATTGGTATTAAATCCATTGAAAATGTCTAACATATGGTAATAGTCTAGGAAAAAACACTTTATATGTATCTCTTAGTAAAGCCGAAACGCAGCTGTACTTTTCCTTAAAACTCAACTTAATTGATCTAAATAAGACTTTTTAGTTCTATTATTTTATTTCTTCAAACTGGGGATGAATTTTGCAACCTTTGTAGAAAAGCATAATTTTCAGCGTCTAGTCACCATCAAATTCATGCGAATCCAATAGATGGACATTTTTTTTCACCTTAATTATGTTTGTGCAATCTGAAAGTTCAGTTTATACATATGTATCTATATCTGCACAAAGTTCTTGTCGACCAACTACTTATTCAAGAACGCCTTTCCAAAATGTTCTTGTAGGTGGGTTTGAATCTATTGTATTGAAATAACATACTTATTTTTTTATTTTTAAGTTTACGTAAAGTATTCAAGGTCTGAGTTAATTTAAATCATTTCCATCGTTAATAGGCAATATCTAGCTTCTATAGTTTAATTTATTTCTTAGGTAAATCTGGAATGATTCCCATTTAGGGGAGTAGTGGTAATCAGTTTGAGAGGTATCGGTATATGATACATAACATACATATTTGAAAAATCATAAACAAATTTTAAAGTTTTGAAAGCGTTAGAACATAATTTAAAGTAAGATCTAATGCCGACACCACTACTAAATGAATTATTCCTCTTTCATTTTCAATTGATCTAGTTCCTACGACTCGTATGAGCAGTTATTAATAGTTACTTGGTATTCGTCTACTTACATAACAGTTGAATAAGCATGCTAAAACGTCTAGAGCCACGTCCTCAAGATCTGATCTAATTTATATATTGGGTATGTAATTTAATTCGTGCGGTAAGACTTCCCATCCACTGTTTTCCAAATAGTTCTAAACCGGAATATTATTATGGAAAATTATTGATTCGTGTCTGGTCGCATATTCCGGGCGTTTTTCGGCTACTGCTCTCTTCAAATGGATTAATTGTGTTCGGTAGCGTTGTTCATTGATGGTTTCACCCGATTGTGGCATTCCAACAGCATTTCGGACATGCAAAACCGCCTTTCGACGTCTCTCGGCTTGAGTTCATGTGGAACCCAATTTCCTTGCTTTTAAATATATCCAGCTGCTTTTAAACGTTTTAAAATGGCTGCTTGAGTGACACTCAAAGATTCTGCGAGCTCTTCTTGTGTTTGGCAACAATCTTCATAGAGTAATGCTTCCAGATCTTCATCTTCAAACTTTTTTGGCTTCCCAGGACGTTCATCGTCTTCCAAGCCAAAATCACCACTTTTAAACCGTGCAAACCACTTTTGGCACGTTCGCTCAGCTAGTACATGTTCACTTCCATCAAAATACGATGACTTTCGGCAGCAGTTTTCTTCATGAAGAAGAAATCCCCGCAAAAACACTTTTTCAGGCGCAAAGTTCGACATATTTGAGTGAAAAAAAATTATTGTTGTTTACGCTTCAAATGAAAGACATATACTGAAATGACGTAGAATGACAGTAGCTATCCAACGTATGTTCCAATGGAATAATAACAATTTAATAATACAAGTTACGCCATCTCTTAGCAAACCGCACGAATTCAATTATAGAACCAATACAATACATATATGAAAATGTATATGATAGATTGGAGGACTTTATTATAATTTTTATTTTATTCTTTTTACAATGATATTGCTTATTACATTATCGACAAAAAACTGAATCAATAATAATGAGTACTCCCATATCATACATAAATAAATTATGCTTAGCTCCACTTCCCGCATTGATGCTTATATAAGCCAATTGTTCGTTTACTGATTTGCACTTCACCTCAATGGTCCCAGTTGTTTTTATATCTCGAATAATATATTATATAACTAAAAACACTTTTAGTTTATGGTCCTGGCGCAAGTGGTAGTGTACTGACTTTTTTTCTTCGTCGTTTTTCTCGAATGCTGGGTAGCTCTAATAGGGAGCTATAATAAAAAAATAATAAAATGAAAGTATAAAAGAGATGGAGTAGAACTTCTAGTATAGAAAGAGGTAACCATGCAACAAAAAAAAATAAAAAATAAAAAAAATAAAAATAAAAAATGTACGTAATTTTCTAGGGAAATTATTTTTTTATATTCAAAATGATGGCCATCGGCTTCTACACATTTCGTCCATCTGCCAGGAAATTTATGAATAGCATGCCAGAAAAACTGCTGTTTCTTCAAAATCACTAAAGTGCTGCTCTGCGACCGCGTGCCATTGATGCGAAGAGGTGCTAGTCAGATGGCGTCAAGTCTGAGAAGTGCGGCGGGTGCAGAAGGATTTGAAGCGATTTCAATGTGTCTTACTAGTTTTGCTGTGTGGGACGGCGCGTTGTTGTATAACAAAATCACTTTGTCATGTCTTTTGGCCGATTCCGTTCGTCTTTCGTTTAATGTGTGGTTTAAATTAATCAATTGTTGGCAATTGTTGGCGTTGTGTAATAACGATTTCGCCGGGCTTCGAGATACCATATAATACCATAATACACAATACCGCTCTGGTCCCACCAGACACAGAACGTGGTCTTCTTTCCAAAATAAATCCATTTTTCTTAACCCGTCACAATTCGAAGAATAAATGATTTCCTTCCATGGCGTTGAAACAGCATCTCACAAGTGACAGCGATTTTGCATTTGACGTTCATTCCAATAGTGTAAGACCCATTTACCGAGTTTATTGATCTTCCCCATTGCTCGTAAACGTCTGCTGATTGCTTCTTGTGACACATGTAATGCTTCTGCCAATTGCCGTTGAGTTTTAGTAAGGTCATCATTCAATTCCTCCTGCAATTGCTAGTCTTCGCATTTTTGTCGTCTATCAGAGCGCTTACTGTCTTTCACATTGAAATCACCACTTTTAAATTGTTGAAAACATGTCTCACATGTTTTAAATGATTGAGCATATTACCATATGTTTTTACCAGCAAACGATGACTTTCAACAGCCTTTTTCTTTTGACTAAATAATTTCACACGACATGATCACGGAGCGATAAAACAAAGACGCTCATTTTTAGCAAACTCAACTTGTGTGCGTTTGTAGTTCAATGTCAGACGAACAAAATGACGTATGTATCAAATTAGTATTGTACACTGCGTACTTTTCGCTGACACCATCTCTTAGTTAAACCGGAAAAAACGTTTGCATACTCCTGGTATACAATAAGATAGTTTAAATATCTTTATATTTATTTTATATAATAAATATATGATAAAATCAAAGCAGTCCATTTACTGAGTTTTTTCAACTTAACTTAGTTTATCATACTCGTAAGTAAAACGATAAGGATAATTACCGTCAAAAACGTCGGGAGAGATAGCATAAACATTATGTTTAACTTAGAATTCCTACATGGGGCTTTTCAATCGGACGGTCCGTTGCTCAGTCCCGAGCGGGACTTAAAAGACAAACATTTTTACAGGAAACCAAAATCATGTGAAGTATTTAGTTTAAGTTTAAAGAGTTCTCATATCCTGTTGATTGTTTTACAAAGGCAAATGTTTTAAGTAATTTTTATTGACATTGACATTTACATAAGTATTTGTAATTCGTTGGCTCTGGGTCTTGCGTCACTAACATCCAGGTTACATTGTTCAGTGAAAAGAAAGGTTGTGAGTGAAATAAATCTACTGTTCTGCTTGCCGGAAAGGAATCAAAACAAACCGAATGGTATGGAATGAACTTTAAATCAAGGCCTCTCTGTACGAATATACATTATCTGTTTGGTTTTTGAGAGAGTAAATGATGTCATTCAAGGAGCCATCGAACAGGCAACGTAGATTTGGCAGTAAACGAAGCAAGGCGTTCGGAAGTCTACGCCGAACATCTTTAACGTCTGGCCCCGCGACTTGTTGATGTACGTAGCGAAGCAGAAGGCAACTGGGAATTGCAGTCGTTTGAATTAGAAAGGGAAGTTAGAAATAATCAGCGAGATTGGCGAGATGAAAACATCTTGTCCGAGGCCACACCCGTTTAAGACGGTGACTTCTTTGACGTTCCTTAGCTGTTTCGGGGGATCCAACTTGCATATGAGCATTATTTTTTTATATTTGCACATCTTAGTTAGTTGTTAAGTGCTCGACTTAACAAAAATTCTAAAATTATAAGGTACCACCGGTTTCTATATGTTACTCCAAACAACTTAAATTAGTAGATTTATTTACCTTACACAATCTAATGACAGATATCGGTGTTAAGTATTTATTCGAATTAGCAATTCCTTATTTATCGGAAATCATAAAATTGGTAATAAGAACGCCAAATGGAATTTTCTTCGCGATGTTTTATTAAGTATATCCATCGTGGAACGGGTGATCTTCAGGAATGGTTATTAGCTGGGCATATCATTTTAAAATACTCGGTAGCGGTATCGTTCGAGTTCTGAACAGCTTCTTAAAGCTTTTATTTTGTCCTGAGCTTAGGAGGAGCACTGTTGAATTTGTCGAGCTCCTCCTTATATGATGTCCAGTTTGTTTTCTGCGGATTCCTCCTCTTCAACAAGGTCGACACGTCGCATCCTATTCTGTATTTGATGTACCTACGGTCTGACAAAGAGAACTCCGATAGTAATATATTTTCCAACCAGTAACGTTAAGGCGTTTATTTGCTGTCTTAACCTTGTTTGCTGAGAGCCAACATTTTTGACAACCAGATCAGAAGATAATATGAAATCCTATCCTATCCTGTCACGTTACATTCGCTGCTGCCCCAAAAAGTAACCTGAGCATTAGCATAGTAGCATATGATAAGTGCCATCCTAGTGGAATCACAGTATTCAATGAGTTCGGCATGGGTCGGCCCTCGGTGGTAGTGGTAATAAAGAATCATAGGGAAAATAAGCAGACGCAAAGACGAATTTGTGCCATTCTCCGTCCGTTTCATAGCTTATTTCTGCAGCAACTAAAACTTGATTCCAAAAATTTAGATGGTGAGAGTGAGTTCAGCACATTTGGTAAAGACAAGTACTCGGTCTTCCCGATCGCTCGGCATATAGTACTGAGAAACCCCTTAAACGTCTTAACCCACAGATGTATTAATTCCACACCCATAGTTCCTGAATATTACTTAAGGTTTGGCATTCACATGGAAAGTTTTTTATATGCGTACATTCGTAAACGTATTTATATGTGTAAAACGTAAATAGAAAAATGCCTTTTGAACCAGCCTCGACTAATATGGATTTAGTTCTAACAACTTAAATAAAATATACATTAGTTTTATGGCTTATCACCGTCTTTTAATTTTCTCTTGAATAAATATTCAATACCTTGACGACGATATATTTTAAATACCCACGAAAAAATAATTTTTTTTTTTTTTAAATTCATCCGCATTAGATGATCATTTAAAGAATCACCCGATGGTCAGAAGCGTTTCATGGAAAAATGATAAATGAGCAAAGAGTTGTTAAAAGTATAGGGTTTTGCAATAGGGACTTGACAACTTTGAATTTAATTTGTGAACGCACTCTTTCACTAATCATCAAACTGTCACCATCAATTTATTCAGTAAACTCAACATTTTCATCATGGTAAAGTACACTAACGAGCAACTTCTGCAAATTAAAAAATTTTCTACAGATATTCGGAGTCGCAAAATCATCTTCAGTGACGAAGCTCATTTTTGCCACAATGGGTTCGTCAATAAGCAAAATATGCGTTATTGGCCGGGTAAAAACCCACATGCGCTTCATGAATCACCACTTCATCCACAAAAAATAACTATTTGGTGCGGTTTGCATGCCGGCGGCGTTATTGGGCCATATTTTTCGTCGACTATAACGATCGTCACGTTACTGTAAATGGTCAGCGTTATCGCGCCATGGTCACCGATTATATTTGGACCGAATTGGAAGATATTGACTTGGACGACATGTGGTTTCAACAGGATGGTGCCACAAGCCACACAGCACACGCTACAATCGATTTATTGAAGAGTAAGTATGGTGAGCGTGTTATCTCAAGACATGGGCCAGTCGATTGGCCGCCTCGTTCGTGCGATTTAACGCCGCTTGACTATTTTCTGTGGGGCTACGTTAAATCATTGGTTTATTCCAACACGTCGACGAAGTTGGAATAGCTCAGAACCAACATTGAACGCGAAATAGCAACCGTTTCGGCCGAAATGTGTGGCCGAGTCGTTGAAAATTGGGTCCAACGAATCGACCGCTGCAAACGTTCCCGCGGTGGCCATATGAACGAAGTCGAGTTCCATTCATAAATGTTTTGATTGTACTTCAATCCAATAATTAAGTTTTTGAAATATCTCAAATGGTTTGCCTTTTATTTAAAAAAAAAAGTTGTCAAGTCGTTATTAGAAAACCCTATACATTTGACATGTCAAAGTTAATGTGATAATTTATTAAAGTTCCTTAAAAAAGTCGTTAATAATATAATAAAATCTCTTTTAACCGCTTAAAACATATTTTCAAAAACTAATATTCCACCGTATTTCCATTAAAAGTCAAAAAACTGCGTAAGTTTAAGCTATTAAGCTGAAAAAGTAAATAGTTAGTAACCTCACTAAATGCACAAAAGAGGTTTGTTTGGTAAATCTACTGAACAACGACGAGAAGAAAAGCGCCGATACTCTTTATTAACATCTTCGTCCAAAGTAATGCCCCGCCCGATTTACTTACCGAAGAGAGTTTTGTACAGATCCTTCGTGACAACAAGTCACGGCGAAATTTCTGGCCTACAGCTGGAGTATGAACGCGTCTCGGCTAGAGATCTTGAGTTGGAAAGAAAAAACAAGTTGTTGGAAGATCATTTGGAAAAATTAATGCAAAAAAGTAATGCTGACTTAAGTGAGAATGCTAAATCGATTTGTGCTGACTTGCTTTCACCAGACGATCCCGCAGAAAATGAATATAGTATGCTCGCACAATATCTGCTAAGGATTCCCGATTTGCAATCGTTGTTATAAAAATGAAAACCCGATATGGAGCATGGAAAGTTCTTAGGAACTCGAAAAATTTGAAGGGATCTCAAATACACATCCACAAAGATCTACCATTTAAAGTGCGATGCAGAAGAAGTAATTTGGTTCCCATCAACCGGTTTCTGCGTGTTAAAGCGCTGCTGAAGGACAATTAGCTTTTGGTATCAAACAAGCTCTTCACCTGGGACTTGGAGCAAGGTCTAAGTTGTGGCGAGCATGACCTTTGAGAGGAATTGAAGTCAACCTACGGCGGCAGTTGCATGTATTTTAATAAGCTAAAAAGTTGTATGAATGAAGTGCAAAATGTAAACAGCAGAGTACAGAACTTCAGTCGAAAAATGTCAAATGTGATTGTTCCCGAAGTTAAAGCGTTTCATTGCGTCAAAATCCAGAAGCGGCCGATGTTAAGCATTTGGGTGTAAACACTATTAGAATAATATAAATACAGTAAATTTAAAAACAATAGGATACAACGTATCAGAGCTGAAAAATAAATTTTTTGTTATGGATCTCTTTAGTTACGATTATATTAAAAGCTTTGATATATTTTTACGTATGGAAACACATGTATTAGGCAATGGAAAAGAGAAATTTGAAGGTATTTTTTAGTAATTATAACCTTAAATTGGTATCAGCGGTAAAAACAAATGTGTGTGAGAGAGGAAGTGGAGGTCAACTTCTTGGTTACCGAAGAGGACTTCGTGGAATTTCGTTAAACTTTGAGCAAGGGGAAGGAATTAATATATCTATTTGAATTGTAACCACTGGCAAAGAGATTTCGTCAAGCTTTGCGACGGACTTACATCATTAAACTTCGGAGATTTATTGCTAGTTGGTGACTTGAACGCCAAGATTGGCTACGCGCAAAATAACTTTTTAAGTGGATCCGCAGGAGTTATTTTTAATTCAACTCGTCATCCAATGGCTAAAGTTTGCGATGGTAAAGGAGTAAAGATATGGATTTTGCGAATTCGTTAGATGCTAGAGTTTTGAATGGAAATTCAGAGTGGGGCAGCAAATTTTTTCGGATCATATACCGCTAGAAATCTTATGCAAATTTGGTACGCAGGAAAGGAAACGTCTTTTCCAAGATCGCTTATCTCCTGCCAAAGTAACATTGGAATAATAGTTTTTGTTTTGTACGGACTTAGCAAAATAATTTGAATGCGGAATTTAGAACACATAGCACACAACACGACAATATTGACATGAACAGTCTTGCTGAGATAATAAAAACTGCTATTCCTGTGACCAATAATTGGAAGCGGAAAAACCAATTTAAGCAGAAGTGTTTTGATTTGGAGTGTTTTAAAGCAAGGAAAAAATCATTTATTTTTCTAAAGCTTTCTAAAGCCTTGCCAAGCATAAACTAAATGAAGAACAATCCATAGAATGCATAAATTCAACGATGTCTTCTGCGGATTTCTGGAAAGCTTCCGAAACAATTAACGGAAGAACAAACAGAATTGGTTCTTCACTATAAGCGCTCGAGCTTCAGGAGTACTTTAGGAGTTTATTAAGCACTGCACAGTTTTTAAAACTCCTACAGTATGCCACGCCACTCTTCCTAGACGATTTGCTAGATCCTCCGTTTACAGATTCGGAATCACGAATTGTGGCATTTCATTTTTGAATTTTTCAGTGAAGTTATTCAGCACACTTATTTTTAAAAGGCTCACAAAGTGGGTATCAAGCTGGTTTTAGGAAAAACCACTGTACTGTAGACCAGATATTCACCTTGTTCCACATTGCCGACAGCATTAAAAGCAAAAAGAAGAAACTATATGCATTCTTTGTAGATTTTCGAGCTGCCTTCGACTCCATTGTTCGCAAAGCATTTTATATAAATATATGAAGTTGGAGGGGGAATCGAGTTCGGAGGTTAGCGGATACCAGACCTCATTTTTGCCGATGACATCGTTTTTCTAGCGGACTCACTTGAGGGAATGCAGCGGATGATAAATCGGCTAGAACGCTACTGCGATCGTTAGAATCTGGCTGGGAACCTTGGAAAATAAAAAATTATGATCTTCAGGGATGGAGGTGGTAAATATTCGAGAAACGAAAGGTGGATTTATAAAGTACCTCGGTGTCGTTGTCTGTCCTAATCTTAACTTTAAAAAGCATTTTATGGCGAAATTAGCTGAGGCGAAAAGAGCTTTTTCTTCAGTCGGGGGATGTTGCATGGAGAATAGGCTTGTGGACCATAGCGCAAAGATACAGATATTTCGTTCCACTGCTTCCTCCATTATGTTGTATGATGCTCAAGTGCGGGGTTACTGACAGTTCGATGTTGTGGAGCAGTTTCTAAGATACTTCCTTAAGTGAATTTTTCGGTTGCCGACCTGTACTCCTCATTACATGGTTCACCTAAAAACTTGTATACCACCGCTATTCTTAGATACATTGAAGATCCACTTCGAATATATGAAGCTGCTAAAGATGGATGAAAGAAGACTCCCCAATATGGTCATCAAGTCCATAATAACTTTAAGAGGCAACCTCGTCAAAAAGTGGGAAGAAATGGCGGTTGAGTATGGTGAAAGACTACATATTTATATTCAACCAGTCATCAGTCCCGCTGTTCTAAAAAACGTGTTTGAAAAGATATTGGATGGTGTAAGTCGTTCAGCTTACTTTGGTTATGTCACGAAAGCACAATCTTCGCAGTATAGGTTGATTTATAGCCAGCTCGACTACAACTTGCATGAGAGGTCTTACTTCTTGAATCGACTGCCGCTAATAAGTTTGATTTTTTAAAAATAAGAAGCGAAATGATCAACCTCAACTACATTCCACATCGCTTGACCTACCTATTTTATGTGATATAAGAGAGATAAGAGAGTTTCGTGTTAGATTCTTCGGTAAGCCCATGATCAATTTTAGTGAAGTTTTATGTATTTTGAATGGAGGTCTCTGATTTGAGAAGTTATATAAGTACATAACGTTGGCGTTGAATTGTAGAACCCAAATAATTGATGGCGATTTTTAAATCTTAACATAATTAATGAAAGAAATAAAATATATTAAGTTATTATAAAGTCTTTGTGGTAGACGGCCATAGGCCTAACCATATTATATTTATGCTTATGAATGGATTTAGTTATTGTGTATTTTGAATTTTTGGATTATAGTTAAAGTATTTGTAACTAGCAAAAGAGTTGGATGGATACGCATATGTCTATGGGACCTTCATCTAAGGCTGCATTGGGATCAGTCCCCGCTCCACATAATTTTGATAAGTTAAGAGACAACTGGGGTACTTATCAAGCCCAGCTCTAACATATTAAAGCCTATGAGGTTTTTAAAAAAAGTTGTAAAAGCTGTTTAGAAATAATGATTTGAACGAAAAGTCATACACAGAGTTGGTAGGAAAATTGACGGATCATTTTGAGGCTAAGACATGTATAAGCTGCACGATATGAATTTTTCCGATCAAAAATGAGGATCAACCGAAATTATGGTGAATGTAAGTACGTATGTAGTAATAAAACTTGTAAGCATGAACATGTGGACCAGCTTATCAGAGAAATAGTGGTACTGCACACACTGCATGATACTGTGCGTACCGCTGCCCTTCAAAAACCCAATCAATCTTTAGAAGATGTTTTAGCAATAACAGAATTTTTTAAAGCCACTCAAAAAAACATTCCAAATGAAATGTCAACAAATGGAAGTCAATCAGCTAAAGGGGAAAAGGATTTATACAAGAAGTTTGAATAAAGGTAATAACAAACGCATTCATTTTAGTAACAATACGCTGAACATGGACAGAAATGTGCATTAGGGTTAGCAAACAAAACAAACTATAAATACAACAGGGAAGGTGGAGAGAGCTATCAGGTGACATTTTAATCGTTTTCAGGCTGTGGATCTCACTATTTAAAAAAGTACTGAAAAAATTCGCGAAGCAAAGTGTACAAATCTTGTAAACATGGACATACCGCTTTTGTTACATACACATCACATACATCGCGAAATAGAGGAATAGTAAATAATATCGATTTAATAAAGCAGATATACGCCATTAATGGGGTGGCCGTGGTGTAGTGGTATATGCATAGACTCCTCAAGCAGAGGGTCGCGGGTTCGAATCCCGTGCCAGGCAATTCTGTGAAAAAGTCTTCATAGAATTTGTATGTAGTTATATGAAAATACTGTCGGCGTCAACTCCGACATGAAGGCATAACTCTGATGGAGTGGTTGCTGACTGAGCTAAATGTAACGAACTAACAACTAGCACGTTCTTAAGACCCACTTTTTGAGGAGGATGTACTAGCTCGTCCCGTCCAGTTTGACAACCACCTCTTGGAAAAATATCGAAACCTAATACACCTGAGTTTCACACCACCCGCCCGCGCCCTGGAAAAAAAGCCAGTTAAAGGGTATTCATATCCCCTTGGTGCGCGCGTTATTATAATAAATAAATAAATAAAAAATTAGTACATTATTTTCGACAACTGAAGGTAGGAATTAAGATAAGTTTTTTTTAATAACCTTAAAGTAAATAACACCAGCATGTTTTTTCAACATTGGAGCGACATGTTTTAATGTGAGTTTAAAGGGCTACAATCAGTTTGGACGTCCTCGTTGTCAAGAAACTGCACAGAAACTTTGAGCATTTGAAAATAGGCCAGTTCCAATTTTGATTTTAGTTGTTGCGTTGAGTTTAATGAGGAACAAAAAATGCTAACACTTTTGATTACAAATTTAAAGCATGGAGAAAATATTTTTGAAATAAATCGGTTTAACGCATTTTATTTACAAATCGACAAAATTGAATGCAGTGTTTATTAATTAGCTAGTATAACCTCGCAAACAACAAATTCACAATTAAATCAACTTTGTGAAAAATATATTGTAACTTAATTTTCGAATGTTCTAAGCACTTGTTATGACTTCAAGCCAAGTCTACTTAAACCAGATGTCCAACCAAAATTCTATAAACCACGTTCATTGCAAATGGAAGTCTTTAAAGCCGAGTCAGCGGTGAGCTGCACTGATTATCATTGCATCCAAATGCAATGGAAGAATTCGTATATGCGGAGACTTCAAGGTGACGGTAAATGCGCAACTTGCTACAGATCAACATCCAATCCCTGGGGTTGAAGAGCTTTTTTTTTAAACTGCAAGGTGTTAACAAATTTTCAAAAATAGCCTTTGGTGGTTGCAGCACCGATGTCATCCGGACATCGTGAGCGGAGAGATCCATTGACAGAAGGAGAGCCGAAAGCACTCTTTGTTTTGGCCCTGTTCTGGACAGAATAAGAAGGCACAGATTCATATTTAAAAGGTTGGTCAGTTTAAGTGGGTGTCACATCCACCGCCCTGTTTATCTTCTATGTCGCTTCGGGAGTGAAACTTTTGGCAATCGCGTCTTCAAGAGCACTTGCTGTCTCTTTGCGTCATGCCATGGGTGACCGTGACTGAATTAGTAGTGTATTGGCTTCCCAATCGTACAGTTCGGATTTCTTTTTTTTAAGCCAACTAAAATTTCACGAGATGAAATACAAGTCAATTTACGCTAATAATTTAGTCTCCCCATAAAATGTTGGATGCCACCCATGGAGCGAAATAACCACTAAGCTCACACATATTTTCCTCTTTCTCTTTCCAATTTTCTGAAAAATTTAACACGTCCTCCAGCATATTAAGAGTAGTCACACCCTCTTGAGTGTTAAGTTATTTAATAAAAGAGAGTAGTCCTTCAGAGTGTGCCTCTTCTGGAGCCGGTTCCAAATTTTCAGTTTTCCGAGACCAATCTACCGAACGTATCGTAGAAAGAGTCGCAGGAGTCGTCAAAATCAAGTGATCCCGCAGCTTCTGGATCAGAGCTGAACTCGGCGGGGGTTTAGAAATATGTTGGTTGGACCCTCCAGAATCCGTGCCCCGGCCGCAGTCAAAAAGGTGGCGGATGGATTTTCGCTTCTGCCAGTACTACTTGGAGTAAAAGCCTTTGAGGCACTTCCATACTTTTATCCGTTTTACGTCTAGTTTAGAGGTCTTTGGCGCTTAGTTCGCCGTCTTACCTGGGTTCTTTTAAGAACATTAGAATCTTCAACTCTTAATCCTTCTTGCCACGGCAAAGCAGCCAAAGACTTCAAAAGTATTCTTCGGCAATCTCTATTTTCTTCCACAACAATTTTCTGACGATACATTTTTTCCAATATCAGCTCGAAATACGTATTTATGCTCTTTCCATCGTGTTAGAATGGTATATGGTACAAATCTTGTATAACTTGTCAACGGGTCCCCGCCCAATTATTAAGGTTACGTCCTTCTGATTATACTGGTTTTATCGCAATAGTTTTCAGGCGAATTCTAAAGGTGGTTTTCAAAGCACACTCCGGGTAATCTGAGGTAAATAATAAAAATAAAAAGAAAAATAGGTCGAGATGAAAAATGAACTACAATGCAGTTTATTTATTTTATTCTAATGTAACATTTGAACTCTGAATGTCCATACTATGGTTCACACACATGAAATCTTTTGGTGCAAATCATCGTGTGATACCGATAACGATGCATTCAGAAACCATATTAAGATGCGAGCCCACCATTCAGTAGAACGCGTCAGGGGACATACGAGTATTATTAGTTTTTACCGGTGAGGTAAATAATAGCGATTCCTAATATCTTATTATCTCCTGAATTGTTAAAGTGGTTAAAAACGGAGATGGAAAGGATGGATTTTGTTGCCATTTTGTAGGACTGAAAGCACAAAGGATACGAATTCAACTAAAATTGTAGTAGTTGATCTTCCTTTCAGAAATCCGTGCTGACTGGGTTATATAAGTGACTTGCACTGAAAGCTTAGAACTTCATATAAAAAAGAAGTTCACAGAAGAAGTTGACTGTGGTGGGGAGTTATGGAAAAATGAGAGAAGAAGAGGGGGTGGTTAAAGTTGTCGAAGGTTGACAGGAGTTAATGGGATCGCTGTTAAAAATAAGGTCTTCATAGCTGTCTACCGATGAATTAAGGAACATCACTTACTTGGCATAGGCTTGAGTCATACGGTTATACGGTTAATGAATAGACATTCCTTGGAAGAAGTAGCGTTTTACGCGGTAAAAAAAAGTGATCATCTGATGGAATCCACTTCATCCAGATGCAGATTCAAGCTACCAATGACAAGAATATAGTCGACGGATTCACTTAGGTCGATAAGTTGGTCAATCGCTTAAATAGCAAGGATGTGTTTTTATTTATTTGTGTTATTTATTAGTATATCAATATACAATTAAAATACAATATTCAAGAGAAGAGCAAGTAGCAGCAAAGGCTTTCGACTCTAGGAATAATATATATTTACGAGTATTTGATAGATAGTGATTTTAAGAGCGTTAATTATAATTTTCATTTTAATTATAATTTTCAAAATATTGCTTTGTTTCGGTTCTTTAAGAAGATCTATGAGATTAAAGTTGATGTTGTGGGATTGGAGTTGTGGATGTTCAAATAGGTAGCATGGACTAAATATGTGGGTTACCGTGATGGAATTTGTCGTAGTAGTCGTAGTCGGATGAATGTTTTGAGGTTTGACTTAATAATGTCCGTTGTATATGGGCTGAAATTTCATCGGGTTGATAGAGCTGTAGTGGTATTTGTAGTGTTCCCAGTCCAGTAATGTATTTTTATGACATTCTTGATTGATGTGCCTCTTTAAGTCAAGAGGAGAAAAGGTATTTAAGTTATAGGTGGGAGCTTTAAGTACTGCGTTTGCGGCTGTGTCGGCTAGTTCGTTGCCCTTTATTCCTACATGACCTGGGTTTTAGATGAGTTTGATTTTTGTCTTCGCTTTTGAGAGAGTATTGCAATGATATCTGTATGGTTTCCGGGATTGATGATATCCTGTAGCACTGACAGATTATCGGAGAAGATAGCCCATTTTCCTTTTTTTAATACACATTTCTTAGAAGCTTCTAGGATAGCTATTGCTTGGGTTGTGTAAATGGAGGCGATGTTTGGAAGGATACCGTGTGTGATGATTGAACCATCTTGGGCTACGACTGCAAAAGCAGTGTTCGAGTCCGTTTTTGAGCCGTCTGTATATATAAGGCTCCAGCCCTTATCTTTCAGACCATTTGCGATTTCCTGGAATCGAGTTCAAAAATGGTGTTGCAAGTTTTGTTCTTTTGTAGTTCTTGTAAATCGAGAACGACTGATTCCTTGGGAAGTGACTATGGTGGTTGCGTTGGAGTAAATTTCGCAGCTCTTGTTAAGGATAATTGTAGCTTCTTTCGAGACTCAAGAACATGGTGTATTGCGGATAGGATCCTTTTACTGCTTGTGTGCGAACTTGCTTTGGAAATGTCCTTGTCTATCACTAAATCAGTTTGAAAGGCGAACTTTACGTTGATCTTGGCAATAATTTCAAAGTATTACTCTTCTATAGTTGGAAGTCCAGCTTCAGCTAAAATGTTTCTGATTTGTGTTGTTGGGAAAGCTTCAAGACTTTTCCTAGCGGCTTGGTGGTAAGTTGGTGCGATGATGTTCTTAGTTGATTTTGGACATGAACCGTAGATGGACAAAGCATAATCTATTTTACTTAAAACTAACATTTTAGAAATATCACAGAGTGAACTAACATGTGCATTGCTTTTACTATTGATTTATATAAAGATACTTTATAATATTTAGCCTTGCTGCTAATGCTTTCTTAAGATAACTACAATGGGGTTTCCAGTTATATTTGTTGTTTATAAGAAGACCTAGGACATTTAAATTAGTAACTACTTCTATTTTCGTATTGTCTGTAATTAGTTCTAGGTTATAATAATTTTGTTTTCTGCAGATGTGGATTAATTTGCATTTTTAGAGGTAGAGGACCATTGATTGATTTCATTAAGCAAAGTAGAAAATGCGGATTTAGTTTTATCTAGGTCATTGTATTTACATAATATATACACATCATCTGCGTAGATATATTGATCTAGATCTTTGTGTTTTAAAATAATATTACCTATTTGGTTAAAAGCAATTGCAAAACATATTACGGACAAAGATGATCCTTGCGGAATTCTATTATCAAGTGGCTTAGTTTTGGAAATCATGTTCCGAACTTTGATGCAGCATTTTCTGGGTCCAAGTCTCCAATTTCTCAATTTGTTAAGAATAAGATGGATGCCTATTTGATCGAAAGCCTTAATAAAGTTTAAAGCCAGTATCGTGGTATGGTTGCGAGCTGTGAGGGCATTTGTAACCGTAAAGTTATTTGGTTAGGACTTAAAACTTTTTTGAATTCTGTATACCATAAAATCCTATTTGCGATTATTTTTTCTAAAACCTTTGATAAACATGCGATGTCTTTTTTGGGCTTATGGATAGGGATAATGTTAGCGGTTTTCTAGCTTTGAGGTATAATACCCATACTAAAGATATTGTAATATAGCGTAATGAGCCTTTGCTTCGTTGAATCAGGAAGATTCTTTAAAATAGGGTAGGAAATCCTATCACGTCCTGGGGTTTTACCTTGTAGTTTAGACAAGCAGCTCTCGAATTCAATTGAAGTGATATAAAAACGATTAAGCTTTTGAGTTTGCTGCTTTTTAGATTTCTCCTAAAAAAACATTAGCTTTTTTGTAGGCTAACAGGTTAGCTTGGGTAGGGCTTTTCATGAAAGCCTTCCAAGTTTTAAATTTTCCATTTCTAAGCCTCGAGAGTTCAAAGTTTCACCATGGTACAATTTGATTGACAGTAGTTCGGCATGTTTGAGGGATGGAGTCGTTTGCTGCAATGCGGATGCACTTAGGAAGAACTGCAGTTTCTTTGTTTATACATTTGGTCATAGGTATTTTTAAGATGGTCAATTCAATTTTATTTTTAAAGAGGTCCCAATTAGCCGAGTCTGTTTTATATCTTGGTATATGGTTGACAGTATCTGGTTTTGGAGACAGACGCAGTGAAATGGTGGTTGAGAGGTGGGTTGGAGAGCCATCATTTAGTATTGTTAGGTCGGATTTCGTTATGAAGTCTTCAATGATTGATCCCCGTTTGTTAGTTTTTGGGGAACCCCATAACTGACTCCAGGAGTTTATGTCACCAGTAAATATAAATGAAGGATATACTTGTCGAGTTATGTCGTCTAAGTCCGACTGGGTAAAAGCTTGATTAGGCAGGATATAGACGCAGATAATGGTAATTTTAATACCGATATCAACTTGAACAGCAGTACACAGAATATTTGAATTAATCTGTTTGTGAACGTGAGGAATATTTTTTTTGTATAAGTAAACCAATACCCTGTACTAAGATTGTGTGGTTGTAAGACAACTGTGATGTGATGGCGGGAGGTGATTCGATGGCTTGGTTGTTAGGAGTGTGAGGCTTGATTGTTATTGATTTGTTAAGATGCTCGCTAGGAACTTTTTTGGTTTGATAAAATTGGTCGTTCGAGTTTTTGTCTGATAGTTTTATTTTATTTTTTGGTGGGGAAGATGAAGAGGAGGTAGCGGGTTTTGATATTTGAGGATTAGAATTAAGAGATGGTGTTTGTGTGAGGCTACTGACAGCGTTTGCGAGTTGAGCGGAGTTGTTGTTTCTTGGAGGAACAGAAGGGATCGGCTTTACTGCATTGCTAGTAAGTTGCGTAAGAGGAATGAAAAATGATGAGATTGGATTTTGCTCATTGTAAAAATTGTTTGCTTCTGCCATGCTATATTTTTTAATTGTTTTGATTTTAAGCGTTTCCTTAGCTTGTATGAACCGTTTGCAAAGTGTGGGGGATGCAGGGTGTTCTTCTGCGCAGTTGACGCAGGAAGTGCGGAGCAAATTGTTTGGTTGTGGGGGGAAGGTTGCAGGTTACGCAAGTTCGACTACCTTTACATCTTTTAGCGGTATGCCCGAGAATTTGACAGTTTTTGCAATACATCATGATGAAGTATTCTTGAACTTTGAGCTTATACCAACCAACGTTAATAGATGTTGGGGACCGGAAGAGATCGAAGGTGAAGAGCATGAGGCCAGATGGGACTTCTGCTACTTTTTTATTGGGAAATTCTTTAGCATGTAGACTGTCTTTTCCAGTTGGGTTTTCATTGGAATCTTCATTTTTTATTTTTCTTGTAAATTTATAGACGTCTGTTACTCCTTGTTCTCTCAATTTCTTTTTCGCTAACATCTATTAAACAAGGCGCGAAAACGATACCCTTTGATGAGTTTAATTGGTCATGAAGGAACACTGTAATTGAACAAAGATTAGCGAGTGTTTTCTTTGCCAAGAATATGTTCGTGATTTGTTTTGATTACAAAAGAATCAATATATTTCCATCACGGAGTTGGGTAATTTGTTCATAAGATGTACTTATACCATCTATCGCTTTTTTCAGCAGGAAAACACTGAAAGAAGTGAGTAGGGTCTGCTGGGGATATAATAATAAATTTGGGATTTTTTCAATTAAGGTGAGTGGGGATGGGGAGATCGAAAGAAATTTCTATATAAGATTTTTTTTTCCTTTTACCTGGTCAATCGGAATGGTGATTGAATTCATCAAACCGATTGCCTGACCGCACTGTTGGCCAAGGGGCTATAATTAAACAATAAATTTCCATTTGACGTAGTCGTTTTTCCACCGTATTTTGGAGCACAATTATGATAAATAGCGAAAAGAATGGCACGCGCGAGCGTGAGAGGGAAAAAAGGGAAATACACCAATTTTAGCGAGAGCAGAGGGAGAAACGATCGAAACGATGTTATCGGCTCGGAGAAAAGTCGATGACTGAACAAGGATGTAGGATTCGATAGTTTGAGCTGGGGGAGTGTAGCAACATATAACATACGGGCACCTATTAGGAAGTGTTATTTTAATTGAAACAAAGTCAAATTTGACAGAAGAAGAGGTAACGATGAGAGAAGTGTTGAGATTATTGTGAATGTCATGAGGAATCAACTTCAGGGAAGGCAGAATAATTAGAGAGATCGTCATCTTAGAAAATATTATAAGAGACCGGAAATAGCTCCTGGCTCTTTATGTCAGGGATCAGATTAGTTTCTGTAAGACCATAGACGTCGAAAGTGAGGCCATGAGACTTAGACAACACAGCACTAATTTTAGAGCACAAACCTCTTACGTTTTGGTAGTAAAATGTAAGAGGTAGTTTGTTGTGAGGAGTAGGGGAGTGAAGGAAGGATGCAATCAAGATAGGAAGGAGGAGGTGTGTTGAAAATTTCGTGTTACCTGTTGTAAAGTTTCCTGAGACTAGTTATGTCAGTAGGAAGCCTTACTGTTTTATGGAGATCATAACACATGTTTTGATTTTCCTTCGCAGCGAACAGAGTCGGACTTATCGCAAATATATACCAAAAAGGAGACGTATTACTTCGTATGTCTTTTTATTCCTTAGCCTTGAAAGCCCATAATGTCACTCTGTGTTGTCTTTATTCTTTTGGGTCAATATAACGTAAGGTGGCGAAGGAGGATCAATCATACGCACGGTGTTTGATAAAAACCCGGATTAGAAATGACAACGCAACTTTTTTAGGTTTTGACAATTTATTTTTCATAATAATCCCCTTTCTACTCGATACACTTTTCCCAACGGTGCTGCAATTTTTTTTTAACCTGCAAAATATGGTCCTCCTGCGCGGCGTCGATGACTTACTCGTTCGTCCCGTATTTCTAACCGGCGAGCTTTTTAAAATTTGGGAACAAAAAGGACACAAATCCAGAGAACAGGGGAGCAATTCGACCACGTTGGTTACGTTACGACTGCGAAGGTATGTGTCGCTGCGTTATCGTGGTAGAAGAGCACTTTTTTCTTTTGTTATTTTTTCTTCAAATCGTCGTTGAATCACCACAATAAATCAACGTAGTATGCTCATGTGATTGTTTTTCCCTTCTCCAAATAGTCAATGTGGATCACACCTCGCGCGACCCAAAAAACCGTGGCTATCGTGGTCTCACGATTGCGCTTGTTCTCCGGTGTAAGCAAACGCGGCATCCGTTGCACGGACAGATTTCTCATGCCCAAAATCTCGTGCAGGTTATGGCTAACGCGTTCAGTTGAGATGCCTGCTATCTCAGCCAACTCGCGAATTTTCACTCGGCGGTCGGCCAATACTAAGCAATGGTAAATGGTTGTACGGAAAGGTGAATGGGTCCCATACACACCATCGAGAATGGGCTTGATTTTCCCATATGTTTTGTCACTCAAAAACAAAATTGGATCACGGAGCGATACTGCTCTTTTCCATTGTCGCAAAAAACACAACACAGTGTTTCAAAATTGGTGTCAAAACAAAACGGATTGTCACCAAATTTTGACAGGCGGGATAAAAGAGGTAATACTTAATTTTGTTTCAGTAGCTCCCCCCTACATCTCTTCCGATCCTGATACTCATCAAAACGGCCCTCGTATGTATCTTTTTACCTGATCTCCTGCCGTAGTTTTGGTTCTATTTAATTAATTTTCGCACATTCTGCTTGCAATAAGAAACTTTAGAACTGAAGCTGTTTAGTAGTGCATTTTTTCGTAGGTTGACCTATTGGGCTCTGCAAATTCGTCGAAATCCCTTTCTTTGATTTTTCTTTAGGCATCAAAAGATTCGTTTATTCGAGCACGTGTCAGGTACTCCTCTATGCGTTTCATTTGTTGCTCGCATACTGAACGTCGAGTTTTTAGAGTCGATAGCACTTCATCTGATTTATTCCCAGCTACTGTTTCAGCTTCCTCATAATTTCTCTCGTTAGGTCTTGAAAGTAAAGATGATGATGCTTACGTCACGTTCATCTTTTAACATTTTACGTGATTACACAATTCACACAAAATTGAAAGAAATATTTGAATTTTTATAAAAATACTTAAAGTCTGTGTCTCGCCAAGCCTCCAAAAATTATGATATGATATATTTCGAAGGCGGCGAAAAACAAAAAAAATCCTCAAACATTAAGAAAAACTCCGACGTTTCGTTTTTTCTAAAAAGATTACTTTAATTATATTGGCATTGTTCAATTACCATTAATTATACAATATATGTAAACAAAATGCAGGGTGTTTGGTAATGATATGCAAGAAACTTAAAGCTGAGAATATTACTTGTACATTTACTCAGCAAAATTTGCCTCTTCTGGGGAACCTAAGGTACCGACTTCGGTCTCTAATTATTTATTTGAGGAATTATTGACGTTGATGGTGTCATTGAACCTTCATACATACCATCTTGATCACAAAAATTTCGGAATTTATTCAGAAAATTAAAAATACAAGTTTATTATCTAAATCTATATTGTCCCCTTCAAAGTAATCCAGATCGACTGCAACACACTTATGCCAGCGCTTGATCCAATCCTCGAAACATTTTTTATGTTTGGATTTCGGTATATCCGATTCTAATAATCCACGAGTTTTCTACCCACATTTCTGGTCTCTTTCGGCGAATTGCTTCACGCAAACATCTCATAATGCTCAAATAATGCTCTTTGTTTACTGTCTGGCCTTCTGTCAAAAATTCATGATGCACTACACCGTTGTAATCCATGAAAATCGTGAGCATTGCCTTGTTATTTGCCTGAAAACGACGTGGTTTTTCTTATCCCGGCTCATTTGGTGAACGCCATTCACTTGTCTGATGTCTGGATAACGTTTCGTACTCATAAACCCAAGTCTCGTCTTCAGTAATGATCCGTTTGATGAATGTGGGATCGAATTCAGCCTCGCAAATCATCTTTTTTGCAACGTCAACACGATCTCTTTTTTGCATGAAATTGAGGTCTTTTGTCACCAACTTTGCTGCTACAAGACGAAACCCCAAATCATTAACCAAAATGTCTTGGACGGATTCATAGGCAATATTCAAGTCCTCCGCTATCTCTCTAATGGTTAATTTACGGTTATTGACCAACATTTCTTTTCGTTCATCAATGTTTTCGTCGGTTTTCGATGCCGATGGTCTGTCACTGCGTTCATCATCTTCGATTGACTCACGACCACTTTTGAACCTCTCATGCCACTGGTTAACGACAGTTTTCTTTAGAAAATCGTTGCCGAAACACTTTTCCAACATTTCCAACGTTCGCGCACCATTAAATCCGTTTTTGCGCAAAATTTAATACAAGTTCGTTGTTGCAAATCTAAATCGTTGTAAAAAATCACCAAAACGCACAGAGATATATTTACTCTTGGCTACGTAACTTTTGCAAATGTCAAGTTATGACGCTAAGATGTCAAGAACAGATGTACCAACTAAACAAAAAAAACTGAACTCAAATCGGAACAATGGGAGCGTCACACGGTGGTTATTTGTTTTTTTTTTCTGATAAGGGAAGTATTTGTATCATTTGAGAAAACCAACTGGTTTTTGGATTTGTCCTTGAAATCCACTAGCCTTATGTTGCTAAATAACCTTATATAATCGTTGTTTTTCATCTTCTTGACTGCGCTGACCAATTTTGGTCACCACCCACATTGCGAATCGTGCAGGTTTCTCCGCTTCCCTGGACTTATAATTCTATCAAATTTTTTTTACTTCATTTTATTGCTCTTAAGATTAGCTAGGTTATCTTATTAATTATCAAAGAATTACGGATATCTATAACAAAAAAGAAAAAAAAAAAGAAAATTGAACTTATGTCTATAAAGCTACGGGAAGTCAACAATATTCAAAATCTCTTCAACTATTAGTACGACAAGGTGCTTATCAAGAATGGCCACTAATGACTTGTCCCACCGCTTCGACCTCTTAGTTTTGTTTGTAGTTCTAAGAAAATGTTATTTTTTATGTCTAGAATTCAGGATACAAACACTCCGCTTCAACTGAATAGGTACAACATTTTTCAAGGGTATGGGATTCATTATTTCCAAATATTGAACGTGAATTGATTATTTCTTGCTGCTAATTGTTTGTCTATGATTTTGCGAAAAAAAGTGAGAAAGAATAATTAAAAAAGCAATTCTCTGGCTCTCTTACAAAGCATTCCATATGGAAAAATGCTTTTTTTTTTGCGTCAACTGAATAGGTACAAATAATGAAATTACACAAAGTTGTAAATGGAAAGAAAAAAAAACAAGTACAAAACTCGTACACTTTTCAGACTAATCATCCTCATACGTTTTCCATAAGTTGCAAGTCCGGTGAATACGGTGGCCACGGAAGCAATTCCACATTTTGCTCTCTTACCCAATTTTTAACTAACCGCGCCGAATGAATGGGTGCGTTGTCCTGCTGGGAAGTCCAATTTATACGCCCAAAAATATCGCAAAAATTGGGGAAATTTCTTTCCAGTATTCCCTTGTACGATATTGCAGACTGTTTGAAACTCAAGCTCAACAGTTCCATAGTAGCTAACTGCTCCCCATTTCATAACAGCACATTCTCGACTATGACCCCGAGTTAAAAAACATTCGTCTTTTCTCATGTCATGAAAATAATAGTGAAATCAAAATTGAATTTCTTTTTATCTGAGAAAACCACTCAACGCCATTGTTCTTTCTAAGTCATATGGTGCCTCGAAAAGTACAAGCGCATAAACTTTCGCTGATGATTTAGTGGTGCTTTTTTTAAGTTTCAACTGTTTTAGATGATTGTTACTGTTAATCACTTTTCTAACTGTGGAAACAACAGTTTTTGCTTATTTTTTGCAGCTGAGTCGCAGAAATTAAAAGCAGAACGTAATGTTGCTCTTTTATCAGCCGCTGTTATAGCCGTTTTATTATTTTATTTTTATTTTTTATTCATTTATGTCCGTATATATGTATATATTTATGTATATATATGTACATATATTGTGCTATATGTATCAAGAAATAACTTAAGACCATTCATGGATTTAAGTTCTAAACTTAAATAATTTCAAAAACAAATATGTATGGATATTTATTTGTATAAATTTGTATATTTGTAATGTATAAGTATAAGAGAGGTCATTATGCTGCGGTGCACTAAAAAGTGTGGAAAATTGTCCGTCTGGATTAATATTTTTATTTTTACATATCTGACAAGCTCAACACCATTAAATTGAATTAGAGTTATGTGGCGGCTAGTCAAAGTATCGTTTGCCTAATACCTGTAAAAAGTTCAATTTTACTTTTGAATAAATTGCAAATATCATCAGAAAACACAAGTAAACACATTTTGAAGTAACATTAACAAATGACGATTGTTAATGATTCTAGCAATCAAAATTTTCAAACTCAGGAAACCTTCTTCAGTTCTATCCATAGCTTTAACAAAAATTTCATGAAACCTAATTTGATGTACAAATGTGGTAAAATGATATTGCTTGGCTCTAGTAAGAGGTTTTTAAAAATATTTTTTTTTCAGGAATGAAATGACTCCGCATTGCTTCCTTGCAACCCAAGCAATAACTTTAACATCTGCACATCCAAAAATTACGGAATTACGGATGTACTGAATTTCCTCGAGCAGGTTTTGTATATTGCCATTATGCAGTACGACTCCTTTTAAACTTTATTTAAGAAAATCAATGAATAGTCTCCATAGATCCGCTGAATAGTTATAGCCTGATTTATTCATAAGCCCCTAAATATCATAGCAATATGTTAAACCACTTCCTTCTGCTAAAAAAAAAAAAAAAAAAAAAAAAAAAAAAAAAAAAAAAAAAAAAACTGTACATTTAACGTCGCGTTATTGGTACATTGAAACTTGTGTACTTTGATGATGTAAATTCAATTACTAAAGTCTGGAACCTAAGAGTTCAGTTTAAACTATAGATAAATTTAGGTCTCTAACTAAATCATTTAGTTCACCTTGTCGTATTAGAAAGCGGTTTAGTTACAGATTCCACATCAGGATATACAATTTTACCTCTTGTTTTATAAGAATAACTCTTCAGTTTCGTTAAACAGAAATAACATTCATTCACGTGATCTTTTTGTTACCTCCAAATTATAGGTTAAGGCAAGGGCATTGATGGGTGGGTACTTTTAAATCATCCCCTTAAATAACGTACACAAAAATACTTGGTGCCCAAGGTTTATTAATACTCTCAGAAATGTTGAAACCAAAATATAAATTGTAAATGTTATTTAGTAATGACGTAGGACGTTCTCGACTAGAACTTGAAATAAACTCAATACAAACAAAAGAAAAGATTTCGGGTGAATTTGAGCATTTTTGATTCTTATTTTAAATTATGTGTAGTTCTATATAACGAAATCGCGTGAAAATTAACAAAAAAAAAAAAAAAATCAGAAATAACATGAGACGTTAAAAAAAAAAAAACACTAGAATTAGTACGCCGTGAACTGTGTTGAAGATATACAATAATGAGGGCATATCGCGTACATACAAAAAGCAATCTTGTTTTTTGCTGGTAAAGCCTGTTACAATACTTTTTTTCGATATACCGTTAAAAAGTATGTCAAATATATACTATATGTCTTAAATTTGAGTGTTTTTTTATCTTTATACTTTAATTAATATTGAAGTTTGAGGGCTAACTGGTGGCTAAGGAATACGCAATCTATTTTTATACTTAGTTAGAAAAACACCTGATTTTCTCAAAAACTATCTTAATTGCTTTTTTTGGTAAATTTAAGACTCTTTACTTGTTTTGAGATGTAATAATGCCTTATATCGACCCAGCAGGATTTAACAGAATTTTGTTCATTAAAGTCCTAAACAGATCAATAAACGTATAATTGTATAAAAAAAATAAATGGTCCGGCAGTGTATTAAGATATTTCGAGGTAAAAGAATGTTTGTATTAATTTTTTGTTAATAATTACCATATAACATATAAGAGATACCAAAAACTATAATTGGGTTAACGGCGAAAAGTCGTGTTGACTTTTTTTTTTAAGTTGCTACCTAGTTGTCTGTCCTAAGTTCTTTTTTTACTAGTTTTTTTTTTTTGAAATGTTTAGTATTTTTTTTTTTTTTATCTTTTATTTATTTTTTATATATTTTATTTATATATAGAAAAATGCGGTTTTTGCTGTTGAACTAAGCCGAAAAGACGTGTTTTCTTTAAACCGCATTTTTCTACCCGTTTTTTACCCTACTTTTGGTCTTTACGATCCGGATCGTAATTTACTGAACATTAAACATTTGAAACAGTAAGAGTGCAAGTGCAAGTGCACAAAAAATATGTATATATAGAAAAATATAAAAGACTAAGTACATACGAGGACATATATTCTCTCGCATTCAGTGTCTTGCCCCTTGTCTTTCTCCTTTTAAAGACTCTTTCAGTGGTTGTGCATTGGATCCCGCGCCGTGTAAAAGTCCATTATTTTTAACTTTAACCTCAACTGTCACCATCTGGGCAAAGCTGACCAAAGCCCGTAAGTTACTGTAATAAAATATTAATTAATTGATATCATTTAATAATAAAAGAAAAAATGTACTAATAAATACTTGATATACACACATTGGTTAAATAATTTACAAGAAAGACTTTTGTTAAAAATGTCGAAATTGTCATCGGGTGCAAATCAGAAAGATGGTCTGGAGCAGATTCTTCGTGACCACTCCAACTTGAAAAAAGAGAGCCAGCTATTTTCAGATCGTCTTCTTATTCTAGAAGGGAATTTCAAGAACGCGCTTAGTCTTCAAGTAGAATAAGATTGTTGAAAATGAATTCACATGTGCTTTTAGTAAGAGCTTTCGTTACTTCAAATTCAAATTCCGCATTTCGATGGCTCGTTCACAAAAAGGCGGGCTTTTCACGGTGTCTTTTTTTTTAAGTCCACACAAATAAAAAATTGGGTGAAATTAAAAAAATTCACTATTTAAAATTCTCTCTTACAGGTGAAGCTGCTCGTTTGTTGCAGCATCTAGGGTTGTATTCTGGCAATTATGACAAAAGATGTGAACTGTTTGTCGCCAGATACGACCACAAGCGAGTGTTGTTTAACGCTCACTTCCAACTTTTTTTTGAACAGCAGCAGTTGATAAAGAAGACTGCAAGAAGTATAAAGTCTCTATTGGACACATCCCAGGAATATTTTCACACCCTGGAAAATTTAGAATTGCCGGTTAGTTCTTGGGATGACATGTTAATTTACATATTGGTACATTACCTTGTTTTACTCAGCGTTTGCGAGAGTAGAAGTTAGGTAGTTCGAAGGACCACACTAGCACAACTTACAGAGTTAATGGAAACCCATTTTAAGACTTTGGAACACAAAGCTGTTGCTGTAGAAAAGAAAACGGTGTTACACGTGGGGAAGAAGCAGTTTACATGCCAGGTACATGGTAAAGGTCAACACTCAAACTCAAACACACTGTCAAAAGTTTATTGACATGTAGATCAGCAAACGATCTAAGGCAGTGGATAGAATCGCTATTTTTCGGAACTGTTTAGCATACAGTCACAAGACAAACCAATGCCAAAGCAGTGTGCGCTGCTATTACTGCATGCAGGCACACCATTCTCTGCTGCATCTTAACAACAGCACCAAACCTACAATTAATTATACATTGTGTACACATAGGTACACAAACTTTTCATACAAAAATAAATACCAACCAACCTAAAGTTGTCTCTTCTGAAGTTGATCTTTTGGCAACAGCAGTGGGTTCAGTTAGATCTTCAACTGGAAATTTTATCTTAGGGCATTGGTCGATCCTGGATCTGAAGCAACGTTTATTTTCGAATCAACTTTACGATTGCTACGGCTTCCTCAACGGCGAACACTCATTAAGATATATGGATTAGGACAGTGTTCATGTCAGTGGTATGTAAGTCTTACCTTTGGGTCGCTAAATACACCTTTCGAGACAAATATCCCAGCCCATGTGTTCAAGTCCCTGACTAGTCTTTTGCCATCCAAGCTCTTCAAAATGAAGAACACATCCAAGGTTTAAGGTTAGCTGATCCACAATCCTATAAACCTGCGAGTGTTGATATTCTTCTGGGAGCCAACGTTTACTCTGAATTTATTTAAGGATCCATTGTACGCGATGATGATGAAAGGTCGCTAATTTCACAGGAATCGGAGTAAGGTTGGTTTCTCCTTGGGAAGACAATTTAGCAAAATAAAGAACCTGTCCATAGTTTCTTACAGGTTCTCGATAACGACACCCAGCTTCGAAGGTCCTGGGAACTGGAGAAGTTGCCTTTTAGCAGTAAGGAAAATTGTGGAAGACAAAACTGGTGAAAATCATCATATCAACACAACAAAAAGATTGGCTGATGGGCGATATGAGATATCGCCACGATTTAAAAATGTATGTAAGCCTGGGTTCGTTGCCTCAAAGTTAGGTGCTTCACGTAGTTTTTATCAACTGGAATGAAAATTCCGGGAAAACCCCAAACAGCACAAGAAGAAGTCCAAGTGTTTAAAGGAATGCAAGGAGCTTCGTCAGATGGCAGAAGTTGACGAAAAGAATACCATACTGGATACACCACACCATTTCTTTATTCCTCTTTACGCAGTATTCAATGAGTCAATCAGAACTACGAATCTTTATCGCAGTTTTGCATAGTCCAAACAGTTTGTACGAAACTGCCAGACATAAGCTAGAAAATGTGACAGGTGTCCACCAGGAGAAAATGCAATCGGCAAAAAATTCCTCAAGGAGACACTGCTGTGGTGAGGGAAACGAGTTCAATCGGTGACGAACTACTTCGTGCGCGAGTGGAACGAAGGATATATTTTTTTTTTATATAATCCCGCGCGCGCACCAAGTGGATATGAATACCCTTTTACTGGCTTTTCTCCGACGCGGGCGGGTAGTGTAGTAGTTTGAAAATCAGGTGTATTACGTTTCGATATTTTTCCCAGAAGTAGATGTCAAATTGGAGCCAGTGCATCCTCAACCAGCGGGTCTTAGTACGTGCTACTTGTTAGTTCGTTACATTTAGCCCAGCCAGCAACCACTCCAACATCAGTGTTATGCATTTATGTCAGAGTTGACGCCGACCGGATTTTCATATAACTACATACAAATTCTATGAAAAGACTTTTTCAGAGAATCGCCTCGCACGGGATTAGAGTCCACGACCCTCTGCTTGAGGAGTCTATGCATATACCACTACACCATGGTCCAGGATAAAACAGCGCCCGTAATGAACAAGGCCGAAACCGGGATCAAGACGCTGAGAACGAATTCTCGTTACAGACCGAAACCGGAGAACTTAAGCGCTCACTTGGAAAAAGTTTCTATTTGCCATCAAATGACGCAAACAAAGAGCAAGACATTTGAACGACACATCACAATATATGTAAGGAACACAATTTAAATAAAATCACGCAAGAAATCAAAGCCATTTTTATTGTTTTAAGAATTATTTATTAGATAATTAAATGCGAATACAAAATTACAAATATGTCTATCCTAGATTTCCCTACACATCACAACACACACATGCAGTCCACTCAATCACACAAAAACATTCACCCCGAACAACGTTGCGGAGTTTCGAAATTCCAAAATGAAGACGGGAATTGGAGAAACAACACCTCGACGGCATTGTAACGTTCGAATCAACGTTATCCACTGAAAACACAACACAATACTTAAACCTATCAACAGGTATCCATGTTTTAAAACATTTTAAATTTAACAGCATTGAAATATTGTAATAAAATCTTAAACTAATTTTATCGCAAAAATGAAAAAATAAATAATAATAATAATAATAGATATGTGTGTATATAAAAAATAAGAACTTACATTAGATGAATTGTTTATTTTATCCATATTGCAACAACAATTCAATGGAATGCGGATTCATGGCTTTAATTAAAAACGTAAACACCACACTCACTTTGAAAGGAAATTCGGCCATCATTAAAACAAAAAACCGTTCGTAAATCTCGACTGTATACTATACTATAAGAAATGATTTTGCGAAGAACAGTTATCGTACAAAATAACACCGCAAATTGAACCGAATTTGTTGGGAAAATAATATTTCAATAAACTTTTTTTTTTTCACTTGCACTTGTAAACCCGGGTTTTACTTTGGCCAAAACAAAAACAAAAACGGATGTCTGTATGTCAGTTCATACACACAAACAAATGTATTAGGCGGAGTGCCCCCAAATTCGTGAAGGATAATTTTGGAAATTATTTTTGGGTATATTCTAAGAAAAAAATCGTTCTACAGTAAGCGTCTACTCGTATCTCCAATGTTGACACCATTTATCGCGGTTTTAAGAAAAGGCCTACTTTGGTATACCCTGACCCATGTTAATGGAAATTGGTCTGTTAGTACCACCGGTATAAACTTTTTTTAAGACTTTATTTTGTCTTTGTTAAAGAAATGTAGAATGAGCCATTGTAGAATGGAGACTTTTAGCGAATGTTCTATCAAAATGGAAATTTTTGTGGAACGCTGGACGGCACAGAATAAGTTCTGTCATTTGTGCCCACACAAACAATTTACTGTATATATATTTATTTACCCTTAGAAAGTAAGCATTTTCTTGATTAAGTAAACAAGTAAAACACTGCCCGAAATCTTTAGTGGGCAGAACGTTTAGGGTTCCCTTTATTAGGTAAAGGGTTGTAAAACCCAACATGCAAAAATTTCACCCTCTGGCAAAAAAAAAAAATTATTTCGCGCTAGTTTCGCATATGCCAACCTAACCTTACATGTATCTCAACAATGGTGCATCACAAACAAAGAAGAAAAACTGTCAATCTATAATAGAGCATTCTTTTCATAGCCTCAATCAATCTTTATTCAATCAAGTTCTTTATATGTGTTCTATATATGTGTATATGTCAATGATATATCGGCATGTGTATCGTAACCCTATATTTCAACTTCAAATTTTGTCAAGTTAGATTTTGTATTAGCAAACAAATTCTGTAAAAGCCACGGAGAAGTATATGGCGCCCTCTGACGATAAAAGAACGCTATTTTGAAAAAAGTGTTTCATGTAAAAAAATTGTAATTTTTCACGCAGATTACGAATCTGTCAAAAAAAAATAGGGGTTCCCATTAAAAAAATCAAAAGTGACCTTCGTTTGACCTTGAAAATGGGGCTCAAGGTCAAACTCGTGGTCACCATCTTATGTCCCCTTCAGAACCTTGTTACTTTTGTCTGAAACATATTTCGCGATATCGCGTATTTTTCGAGTAATTTGGATGTCTCAAGTTAAAAAACTCACCCGGTATATCTAAATACATACTAAATACTCAACTGTACCTAAATACGAGTACATACTACATTCCAAAATATCTAACAGTTAAAGTAAATAAATAAAATACATAACAAGTCCACTGAAAAGTTCGTAGGCTAACATACGTAGTAAAACATATTTTTTTGTAAAATTCGGTTTTATTATTCAACAAAGTAGCCTTTGAGGTCAAAACAACGATTTTAGCGGTCTTGAACCTTGGATATAATTAGGCCATGAAGAAAATAGAGTCGAGGAGGAAGTTGATTGGGCTTACATGAGAAAATCACATTTAGAGATATTAAGCTCTTAGCGATTTTTTTGGCACCAAGTGGAAAACCTATCGAGGTCTTCTTGAAGGAGAATAGAGTGTTGGGGTGAGGCAATAGTTTTGAAAGACTTAGTGTAAATCGGCATAAATGGATACGGGGCAGTGTTTAATAATCCTCTTAAGAAAGTTTGTAGTTAAAATGAAAGGAACGGGATCTAGATCGGTACCTTGTGGGACACCAGAAGTGGGTTAAATCGGCAATGAGAAGGCTGACCAAAAACGAAAGCAATAATAACGGTTCTTTAGATAAGAAGATATCAACATTAATAATGTGGAATAATAATACCCAGGGAACACAATTTGAAAAGGATCAATTGTTGAGACATCTCTGATTTTCTTTTGTAGTTAAGGAATTGATAAAAAAAAAGTTTTATGATCGGTAAGAATGTTGATCTACGCAGTGTTGGGAAAGCGCCGATGGAAGCAGTAATAGAGCTGGGTGAATTGGTGGTATGTTCCCAGCTAGAGTAGTCAATAAGAATTGGTGCGAAGAAAAACTGCCCATAATTTGTTTCTTTTGTTTCGTAAAGACCGAAATCTTCTGTTATACCAAAGAGGCGAAGTAAATGGTGTTTTATGTCGAGAAAAAAGGGCGTAAAGGGAAATAGAATTAAATATTTTACTGTAAAATGGAGTCAGCATTAGTTAAATTTTGCTTTTGATTTGCTAAGATAAAATTAGCTTTATACCGGTGTACCGGTATAAGGTGAGCATTTTCAAAGAAAATAAAACTCTAATTTTTAATGGGAAAGTAAAAAACATTTTATTCAAAGTATTGGCCATTGCTAGCTACAAATTTTTCCAAACCAAAAAGTCACCCAATTTTCGACTTCCTCTTAGGATTCGAAGTGCTGCTCAGTTAATGCGTGTCCCATCGATGAAAACAAATGGTAGTCGGAAGGAGCCAAGTCTGGTGAATATGGCGGGTGGGGTAGCAGCTCCCAGCCAACTGCTTTGGTTGTATCTTGAACCAGTTTTGCTTTGTGTGCAGGTGCATTGTATTGCAAAATGATCTGGCCGTGTTTTCTGGCCCATTCTGGTCGTTTTTCGATCAATGCATAGTTCAAATTGATCACTTGTTGTCGGTAGTGATCTGTATTAACGTTTTCACCAGCTCGTGTTACACCACACCTTTCTGTTCCCACCAGACACCGCATTGTCTTATTGCCGAATCGGTCTGGTTTGCAGTCGAAGTTAATAGTTGTCCCGGATTAACCATTGATTTTTTCAGTTTACGATTCTGAAAATAAATCCATTTTTCATCGCCAGTAACAATTCGAAGCAAAACTGATTTTTTATCGTGTCTTTGAAGCAAAATTTCACAAGTGATTTTTCAGTTTTCCATCTGTTTTTCATTCAATTCATGTAGCACCCATTTCCCAGTCTTTTGGATTTTTCCCATAGCTTTTAAACGGTCAGAAATTGTTTGTTGTGCAACATTTAACATTTCTGCCATTTGTTTCTGTTTTGTATTTGTTGAAATAAAATATATTGACTCGGGCAGGCTCGATTTGCCACTGCTTTTAAACATTCTTTTGTTGTGCTCATTCCTTTAAAACTGTTATACGTATCATATAAAATATAAAAGCTTGCCATATATATTATATATAATTTGTGGAACTATACTTAGGTACTAACTTCATACAACATCTCTCTTATCAAATAAATAGACACAATGATGTAAAAGTTAAGATAACTTCATATTCAAATTTCAAATAAACCGTTTATGACTAAATATATGTTTATAACTATTTAGTTTTATTAATACTAGCTCAATATATTTGTAAGTTTACTTCATTATTACGATCTATTGTTTTAACTGCGGCTACGAGTGCTATGAACTTTGCAATTATATCTTGTTATGGTTGTTGAGGTTGAAATTGTATTATGAGATATTTTTCTTATATGAAATGTGTTCCGTCTTTACCTTCCCCCTTCATTTAATTCTACTACATATGACCTTGGTTCCTTACATTTATTAATAGTTTTTCCCGGGTACCATTTTTTATCAGATTTTTGCATCCATAGCAATTCATTTCACGAAAAGTTAAATACCAGTGGTTTGTGATCTATCTGTACAGTTACTTGTCTTCCATATATATAATGGTGAAATTTATTACATGCAAATGTTATAGCCAGTAGCTCCTTTTCGATCTGAGCATAACCGATTTCAGTTTGGCTTAAAGATCGAGATGCAAAACTTAAAGGTGCTCCAGACTGCATCAAGCAACAACCAATGCCGCTTTTGGACGCATCACACTGGAGAGAGAACAATTGGTCTAAGCCCGTGAATGTCACACCATCTGCCAGAATCCGTGTTTTAAATCTAAAACCGAGAAGTATTTCATACAGCAGAGTTTGTCCCTAATTTCTTCAAATTTCAGAATTAAAAATTTTCCAGGTTTAAGTGCTTTATTTAAATCCCTTGGATCTAAACATACTCGAATTTGTTTATTTCTTTTATTTGACTTCTCAACAATAATTATGTTAGAGTACTTACCCATCCCTTTGGACTGTGAACTCTTTTAATTATACCACTTGATTCCAGTTCCTCGAGAGCTTTTTTAGCTGGTTCAATTAAGGTAACAGGTGAGCGACGTGGTGACTTAACGGATGGGCAAATTGTATTTTCCTATACCTGTGAAAATGTCAATGTTCTGTTTAATAATTCTATGTTTTGAATCCTAAATTGTATTAACATTAGGGCGACTTACTAAACCTAGGTTCTCGCATGCAATAATAACAATAACAATAAAAATCACAAGTGATATTTCAGTTTTCCATCTGTTTTTCATTCAATTCATGTAGCACCCATTTTCCAGACTTTTGGATTTTTCCCATAGCTTTTAAACAGTCAGAAATTGTTTGTTGTGCAACATTTAACATTTCTGCCATTTGTTTCTGTTTTGTATTTGTTGAAATAAAAGATATTCACTAGGGTAGGTTCGATTTGCCACTGCTTTTAAAATTCTTTTATTGTGCTCATTCCTTTAAAACTGTTATACGTATCATAAATAAAAGCTTGATATATGTATTATACATAAGTTGTGGAACTATACTTATGGTACTAACTTTATACAACAGTTCCTGACTCAAAGTGTCATCTTCATGTTTGCAATTCTGCGTCTTCAAACTTTTTTGGTGGTCTTCCACGTTTCTGTTTCTTCTGATAGAGCATGGTCACCATGTGCCTCGACAAGCATTCGATGCGACTCTGCAGCACTTTTCTTCAAACGAAAACAAAAAAAAATTAATGTTTTCCGCAAGATGATGACTGGTACAAAATTCTACATTTTTAACACGATTATTTTGAAATGATGTTGTTTGCTCAATGACTTGATGTATACTAAATGTATTTGACAGGAAAAAGTTAAGAGCCGCTCAGAATAAATGTTCCCTATCGAGACATTTATATAGGGTTTTCCAATAGGGACTTGACAACTTTGAATTTAATTTGTGAACGCACTCTTTCAATAATCATCAAACTGTCTCTGTCAATTTATTCAGTAAGCTCATCATGGTAAAGTACACTAACGAGCAACGTCTGCAAATTATAAAAATTTTCTACAGATATTCGAAGTAGGTGACTGCTACTTTAGGAGCGTTAACTCCAATTTTCGGCCGTAATTCTCGCCCCAGTAGACAGGCAATAACAAGTTTAGTGCAAAAATTTTAGTCTACATATTCGTTGTGTGATGTTGCCGTGTCAGTGAGACAACGGGTTGGCCGAAGTGTCGAAAATATCGCTGCCGTTCAGACGTCCGTAGCAACGATCCAAATCAGTCAATTCCACGGCGTTCTTAAGAATTGTTCATCACTCAGACCATATTATGGCGTATTTTGCGAAAGGATCTTGGTTTACACCCATACAAGATCAAGCTGACTCAAGAATTGAAGCCGATGGACCATTTGAAGCGACGTACGTTCTCCGATTGGGTTCTGGAGAAGATGCACCAAGATGATGAATTTCATCGCAAAATCATCTTCAGTGACGAAGCTCATTTTTGGCTCAATGGGTTCGTCAATAAGCAAAATATGCGTTATTGGTCGGGTGAAAACAGAAATGTGCTTCATGAATCATAACTTTATCCACAAAAAATAACTGTTTGGTGCGGTTTGCATGCCGGCGGCGTTATTGGGCCATATTTTTTCGTCGACGATAACGATCGTCACGTTACTGTGAATGATCAGCGTTATTGCGCCATGATCACCGATTATTTTTGGCCCGAATTGGAAGATATGGACGTAGACAACATGTGGTTTTAACAGGATGGTGCCACAAGCCAAACAGCACACGCTACAATCGATTTATTGAAGAGTAAGTATGATGAGCGTGTTATCTCAAGGCATGGGCCAGTCGATTGTCCGCCTCGTTCGTGCGATTTAACGCCGCTTGACAATTTTCTGTGGGGCTACGTTAAGTCATTGGTTTATGCCAACACGCCGACGACGTTGGAAGAGCTCAGAGCCAACATTGAACGCGAAATAGCGGCCGTTTCGGCCGAAATGTGTGGCCGTGTTGTTGAAAATTGGGTCCAATGAATCGACCGCTGCAAACGTGTCCGCGGTGGCCATATGAACGAAGTCGAGTTCCATTCATAAATGTTTTGATTGTACTTCAAGCCAATAATAAAGTTTTTGAAGTATCTCAAATGGCTTGCCTTTTATTTAAAAAAAAAATCGTTATTAGAAAACCCTATATATGCAAATTAATATAATAAACATATGTATACACGAATTTAAATATTCCTGTATATAAAGAAAAAAATTGTTAAAACTACTAACGCTTTACATTGCTATTAACACCTTTGTGTTAGATTAACAATATTTTCGTGTCAAAACAAATTTTCGCACGTTGCAAGAATATAAACAAGATATTGTACTAGCTCAATCAAAAAAAAAAAAAAAAAAAAAAAAAGGCTTATAGCTTTTATTAAATATAATATGTGCTACACAGTGAAACATTTATTAGCTCTTATTATTTTGTAACGGGTGAGCGCTACGAGTTTTTTTTGCCGCAAGTTGTTGAATTGGGTCTCCAGCATTGTTGGTTCCGAAACAACGGTTCACACAGCTCGGGCAACGATGAAGATTTAAAATCACCACTTTCCAGACCATGTGATCTCCTATTGTGGCGATTTGAACTGGCCGGCCGGATCTGAGAACGCCTGACTTCTTCCTTTAGGGCTTTTTAAAATCTCGCGTTTACCATAACAAATCACACACCTTGCAGGTCTTGAAACCCAAGATTGAAGAAGAAATCACCAATTTGGAGCCATTATTTATTTAATTCAAAATGGAATAGAAAAATGTGTCTATATGTTTTGTGGTCCCTAACTTTTGTACTACCATACTACCTACCATACGAAGTATGTAGGAAGCCTTTACGAATGAATTTACTTATACAGGCCATAAAATGCGTACATATGTACATAAATTTATTTACTACTTAGTAAAACACCACAGCCTTCCATATTCTTCGATTCCAGCAAATCACTTTTAGTTCGTAAGACAAAGGATCCTGACATCCGCGACTGTTAAATCTTTAAAACGGAAGTTTGGTCTTCCTACTTTTTTTTTATAATCCCGCGCGCGCACCAAGGGGATATGAACAGGTATCCTTTTACTGTCTTTTCTCCAGGGCGCGGGCGGGTGGTGTAGTAGTTTCAAACTCAGGTATTAGGTTTCGATATTTTTCCCAGAGGTAGTTATCAAACTGGACGGGTCGAGCCAGTGCATCCTCAACTAGTGGGTCTTAGTTCGTGCTAGTTGTTAGTTCGTTACATTTAGCCAAGCCAGCAACCACTCTAACATCAGTGTTATGCCTTCATGTCAGAGTTGACACCGACGGTATTTTCATATAACTACATACAAATTCTATGAAAAGACTTTTTCAGAGAATTGCCTCGCACGGGATTCGAACCCGCGACCGTCTGTTTGAGGAGTCTAAGCATATACCACTACACCACGGCTCGTAGGCTCGTCTCGAACCTAACGCTGTCGTCCTCCAGAAAGAAACCAACGCCACATCCTATATTGGTTTCGGAACCTTCCATATGCTGAATTTATTCCCGCCGGAGGACTTAAATTTCTCCAATCAATTTCCATACACTCTTTTCTACACTCCGCAGTCCGAGCTGGATTTGTCATTTTGTAGATTTAATTTTGTGCACCTCAATTAAATGATTAATTGTTGCTGGAATGTGCTAGCAGAGCTTCGTTCAAGAAGTTCTTCTGAAATACTGCTTTCTAGCGGTGAAGATGTTGACGGTAATGTTTCAGACGCATTTGAAATAAATACAATGGCTGATTTCCCAGACAGATTTGGGTCTCAGTAGGCATCTACAATATTTAGTTATAAGCCTTTGTAGAGCTCAGAACATTAATTGAAATATATCACATTCTTAATTACTATTTCTGAATTTCTTATGAATTTATTTTGGCCAGAACTTGGGAATCGTTTTTCTTCTTCTTAAAGGATTCGCTTTTTTGCTTTTTTATATAAAGAAAAATTAATACTTTGACCTCTGCTTTTCCGTTTTGCTACTCTAAGGACTCGCCAACGAGAGTTAGATATATCAATGAGGTCATTATAGGGAGGACATACAATACACATACTTAAAAAATTTAGATCATCGCTCTAAATTGTAGCACATTTGACATGTAACATAGAGAACTAGCTGGCTTTTAGTGAGATGGCAACGAATTCGAAAGAGGAACCATTTTTTCTGTTTTTTCTTTCTCCACAATTAAGAATTCTTTTATCTGCTGGATTTGGTGAACAGTCAAATTTGCGATAGAATGCATCGCATGTTTTATGAGCTGTGACATTTCTATAGGATAATCTGGGTTCAACTACAGAGAGAGTTTGGAGTTTTGAGTGCACGTGAGCTTCTTTATTTTTTGCCCTAGAGATTTTATTGGCATCTTTATGTGATGTGCTGGTCTTCTTACGATGTCTCAAGGCAGGCCTGTTTTACTCTGTTACTCTGAATTTTGCTGACTTGTAGGTTATCTAACAATGTACCAATACTTGAGATTTTATTCACTCTGACTGTGACTATTTATGTTGTCTTGCCTGATCTTTCGGTAACTATCTTTTGGAGGTGCCAGTGTTATAAACTTGTACCGTCCTCTACCTAAAAACATCTGCGTATCTACGAGAGCTAATTTATGAGTACCCGTATTGGGTACTTTTAGCTTGCCTGTCAAAATTTGGTGACAATTCAACCCTTAGTTTGTTGACATCCATTTCAAAACATCGTGTTAATGTTTTTTGCGACCATGGAAGCAGAGCATTATCGCTTCGTGGTCCGGATCTTGTTTTTGGTTGGCAAAACCTGCGAGGAAATCAATTTTTTGATTAACCGTGCCCAGGTGGTCCAAAAACGTTTACCACAGAGGAATCGAGGACAAAATCCATGATCTCGTATTGGCAGACCGCCGAGTGAAAACTTGCGAGTTAGCTGAGATAGCAGGCATCTCAACTTAACGCGTTAGCCATATCCCGCACGAGATTTTGGGCATGAGAAAGCTGTCCGCGCGATGGGTGCCGCATTTGCTCACATTGGTGCCGAGCTGACCATCATCTAGTGCACACGCATAAGTGCACTCGCTCCGCGCGTGGAAAAAAAAACGCAAAACATAAAAATCGTGGCAACAAAAAAAAAATGAAATAAAAAAACCGCGCGTGAGATTTATTATTTAAGGGACCAAAAGAAAAACCTCTTTATATTTCAGGGGCCAAATTGTTGACATTAATTTTTTTTTACACCCACATATATGCATATGTGTATGTACATATATACCATATATATATATATTTTTTTTTTCATACTATAATGATCTTAAGGGAAAATAATTGACGTATAATATCTGTATCGAAAATATATAAATAATATACTGTATCAACATTTTTTTTTTTAAATTTTTAATTCATATTGTATTATATAATTATATAATTAGTTATATTTATTAATATATATGTTATATGCATTACTTATTTTAATTTATCGTATGGTCTTTAAGTAATATCGTAAATGATTGATTCCAATAATAAACTTTGACCAATTTTCAAATATACAATGATAAGTAATATTATTATATTTATTGCCCGAATTTAATTTTTTATAACTTCTAAGACTTATAATTATAGAATCGGTTGAGACTATTATTTGCTTATATTTCTTTTTAATATTCGAAGTATGTAGATTGATATTATCATGGTATTTATATTTAGGTTCGTACTTTTGCTGTGTGTTCGTACTTTTTGTGTTCGAGCTTTATAATTTTGTATCAAAACTTTTTCTTCTTTCCTGCTTGTTTGACTTTGTTTTCTTATATTAAGTTTATCTATTGTATCATTTGATATTTTTCCTTTTCTAATTTTTCTTTTATTGCAATTCTATCTGTCTTAAGACGCCCTAATAAAATTAAAAAGTTAAACGGTTTCTCTTTTGTGGTAGAATGAAATAAATTATTATTATTCTACTGCCTTGAAACACTTATCTTTTAACAAATATTACTATCCTTAAATTCAGGTTCAATGTTCATAATTCTAATTTGTTCATTAAGAGTGCTATGAAGTCTACACTTCCGATGTGGCTGTTAGGCTTAGTCAAATGTAGGTAGTATTATATTTTCCTGATTCAAGAAATCTTTTAATATAAATCCGTCAAATTGGTTTGACATATATGTATACATTTATGGTTTTCCTAAAACAGAATGCCGTTTATCTAAAGCTTCTCTTATAGGTATCAAATTTCGATCATTTAAATCGAAAATCATAGTATGTTTTGAAAATCGGTCAATACTAGTCAAAAATCGCTGCTCCTTTATAGTGCAAGTATCAATGTTTACAATTTCGTTTTGGTCAGAAGGAGTTTGCCTCAGCTTAAATTTTACTTTAATAGGGCTTCTATCGTATTTACTTAGTTGGAAAATATTGAAATTGTTTATAAATCGGTGTATTAATTTCTTTAGTTTTGGGTAATATATTTTGTTTTTTAGTAGTTCATAATTTTCATTGAATCCGCGGTGATTCGACTCCCTTTCGCCCTTTCGTGTACATTTTTTATATATCTTACAACTTAATTTTCGTCTACATAAATTCTGTTGTTGCTAAACATTTCTATTAGCTTGATTTGTACTTGATTATAAAATGAATCATCTTATTCGGTGTGTATTCCTATAGTTCCCTTCATTCTAGTTCTTCTTAAAATGTCATTTAAGTTTCCTCTCTCTATGTCATGTCTAGATATGTATATTTTTCTAGTTTTGGTTGGTAATTTCAGTTTCCTTAGTTTTTTGTTCAACTAAAATAACTTGCTTTTTAAATTTATTCACTATTGTTTCTGTTTTATATTGAAATCATCTAAATTTTCTTCCTGACTGTCTATTGTCTCTACCTCCAAACTTTCTATTTCACTTACTTCGTCAATACTTCTTTCATTTTTAAACTTGTGTTTTATAAAATTAGTTTTTACAATTTCGTTATTGTCAATATCAATCGTACATAGAAAGTCTGCCACATTATTATCCTTATCTTTTATGTATTCAGTATTAAATGTATATTCCCCCAATCTTTAGATCCATCTTTGCAATCAAGGACTTATGTTCCTACATCCTTTTTTTGTCTGCAACCATTTTAAAAGTTAGTGGTTAGTGTACACATCAAATTCGACCCTGTAAAAAGATATGGCCTGAAATGGTGAATTGACCAAAGAGTTCTATTTCAATGGTGCTGTACATGTTCAGTTAATGCTTGCAAACTAGAAATCACCCTGATTTCCTTGGCTTACTATAGTACAGGATCGATTGCAAAATTGCTCGCATCAGTCGTTAATTTGATTTTTTTTTTCAAAATTGGGGTAATGCAAAATAGGAGGGTTTGTAATTAATTCCTTTAACTTATCAAATACATTTATAAACGTAGTGTTAGAAGGGTTAATTTTTGTATCCTTTTTTAAATATTTAGTTATAGGTTGTGCTACTCTTGCATAATCCCGAATAGACTTTCGGTAATACCCAGTTAATTCAAGGAAGCTTTTAATTTGCATCGTAATAGTGGGTAGTTTTAAATTTTTTATAACTTATATTTTTTGGGATTGGACTTGATACCTGCGTCTCTAAGGATGTGGCTAAAATATTCGGTTTTTTTGGCAATCGAATTGCATTTATCCACCTGTATCTTTAAATTATTTTCTCTAAGCCCTTTAAATATGCAATCTAAACTTTGTGTTCTTCTAAACTCGTACGCAAATTGTATTAATTATTCCTTTATGCGCTTCATTCATCATCCTCTGAAATAAAGCAGGTGCATTTTTGAGTCCAAAGGGCATTCTAATGTATTCATAATATCCCTGCGGTGTAGAGAAGACACTTTTTAATGGATCCTTTTCATTAAGCAAAATTTGGTGAAAGCCTTTTGCAAGATCAAGAATGGTGAAATATTCCCAATTTATCGAATATATCATCAATATTCGAAATTGGGAATTTGTCGGTTATAGTGATCTCGTTCAATTTTCGATAGTCAATGACTAGTTTCCATTTCTGTTGACTAGTACTAGTACTAGTACAGTACTTTTTTTCTAAACTTTCGAATTCTTCTTTATTTAATTCTGATATGTCTAGTGTATTGATTTCAATAATTTCAATAAAATGTTTTTCAAAATCTATTTTGGATTTTAGTAGTATTAAATTATTTATGCCTGATATAGCATCAAACTTTTTGTGTTTAAGATCTAGAAATTTCCAAGATATGGTGGCATTTAGCTTGATTTCATCTGGTACTTTCGCGATTTTTTCTAAATGAATAAATGTGTCTTCGGTAACAGTACTTATTGGTATTGGAGGAATCCTATTTTTTGTAAATTGCGGAAATAAAGACTGATTAAGAATTGATATAGACGATCCTGTATCAATCAGACAATGTATTTTTTATCAATGCACAGTAATATTAATTATTGGAAGTGAATAGCATCCGAAGCATTGACAGAAAAATTTCCCGAATCCTGTGCTGAACTTTTGTTGATGTTAGTAATGTCCATTGGTTCTATTTGTCCTTCATATCTGTCTTGGCATGAATAATTGTTTGTAGATTGTCTTAGGTGTTGTTGGGGTCTATTCTGGTAAGTGTTATTCTTATTATATTGAAAGCTATCTGTACCATGTTGTTGCCTGATTTTATAAGTATTTGAATTGTCATGTCTAAAGTCATTATTATATCTATGTTGCGTATTCTGATTTGTTAATCGTTTTGATTTAGTGTGGTTAGCTGTAGTCCATCTATTTCCATTATTAAATTGTTGAAAATTTGTCGAACTATTGTCCATGTTGTTGTAATTCATTGTTTGTTCCGATCTATAACCGTTCGTTGTATGTCTCTATTTTATTTGTCGTCATCCTGCTCTGATCTATGATAACATTTTTCTTCCATTCCCGCAGATTTTAACACGAAATATGCTTCTTCAAAGCTCTTAATGTTTTTAATTCTGAGGCAAATCTCTTCTTCTCTAGGGATCTTAAAAAGGAACTTAGAAAAAATAATCTCTTCGTTATATTCTGGCTTATAATCTAAAGGTGGATTTGAATCCAAACGGTATTTAAGATTAAGCTTATCTAATATAGTTCTAAGGTTATGATAGTATTGACTTACATTAAAATATTTAATTCCATCCGCTTGGTTCTTTAATGTGAATACTCTTCCGGGACGCCAAATGTTCTTTTTAGCTGCACTTTTATCTCCTCCCAGGTACTACTTGCTGCTAGTCTTCGTGTTGCACTCAGTGCACCTCCCTGGATCTTTGATATTGTGATCCTTTGTATATAATGTTTCGCTGCTTCATCATGGACCAGCGATAGCATCCAGTTCCCTTCGTCTATAAACGATGAAAGTGCATACGAATCATCTCCTCGAAACTGTGGAAGGCTCCTATCTTCCTCTATAAGACCAGCTATTCCAAAATTCATTTTGAAAGTTAATAATACTTCATGAATACTTCAATTTCACTATTTTTTCTTCTTTGCTTTTATTTATTTATTTTTTTTTTTTTTAAATATACGAGTTATCACTATGTTTAAGTTCAAGCTTAGCTGGATATATATATGTATTGTATATTTTATATAATATTTTCACTTCACTTTAACTATTCTGTACTTTTTTATTTCTAGGCAGATTATATATGTAATTGTATGTACTTTAAATTTTTAATGTATTTTAATATGTTTTATTTACTTTTCTATTGTTGTAAAGGCATAACACCTACAACAATTTGATTCGGTAAACCAACTCCGAATTCTTACTTCACAGCTCTGCTTAGTATCGTCGGTATTTATGTTTTTTTTTTTTTTGTCCTTTATATGTATATAGCCAATATTGGTGGGCTAAAAAGTAATCACTTTTCTACATACGTCCACGTCTGTACGTCTCTAAATACAGACCAGCTGTTTTACCACAAAGGTAGATCCCCGCCCACACCAATCAGACCACTCTGAACTGAAACTACCTGGCTAGGAACTAGTGCCATTAGTTTTCTCTCACCGCGGTCTCGCCATTTACTTGCGCAGTGATGAAGATTACCAAAATCCGCCACAATGTAGTCCCTGTTCCAATCCGGAATTCAATTTCAGGTGGTTAAAATTCTACCTCCGTAAGCAAATTACCAACTATTGATTTGTTTACAGAATCCCCAAACTAGACACCAATACGACCTTTAACATACGCTGTTTGATACGCTGTCTGACTCCATACAAAGAATTGTTTCCCTGTATCTTCATACTGAAATCGTGATTACGGTCGATTTCAATATACACAATTCTGGGTGTCTTCGACATCCTGGACAGACAACACCCGAGGAACACTGACGGAAAAGAACTTGACCCAGACTTGACACGAATACCAGACGTTGATAGTCATACCGCCAACACCCTGGACTTGTTTTTAACCTATTACCCTGATAAGTAAACCGTTGATGTGATCTAGGCTCGTCGGACCATTGTGTTATATCAGCTAATTTGTCATACTCCCTCCACACATTTAGGGAAAAGATTCTTTAACCAGAAAGCCAATTGGAGCGGTCCTAACAGCTTCTTAAGAATTTCTACTGGTCGTTATGTTTCCTCGATAACGACGTGGATGCCGCTGCTGATATGATCACAGACACTGTACTCTTTGAAATGAGACCCTTTATCCTTCATCGGATGAAGAGTATCAAGCCAAAAGAAAAGGCATGGTCCTTCAATAACATCCCGACAGAGAAAAAGCGAAAAAAGTTTAAACGAACCAGAAATGACTGCAACGTCTTTCTTAAGCTTGTGAAATTTCAATATGACTAAAAGCTGAGGCAAAAAATGCCATGCACAATGTCCCAAAGGTAATAAAAATTTTTGATCCTTAAAAATATTAGAAATCCTGCCACATTCTCCATCCCAACGCTCATTTACAATGACATTCCAGCTGTCAGCTCTTTGGACAAGGTCAATCTGCTCCGCACTTTGCGGCCAGTTCAACACTCTCAGATTGTACTTTGTCTCCACCTACAATTGAGTGCGTTGAATCTTCAATGGGACAAATTCACTTTCGCACTCGTATAGTAACACGAGTTCTTAAAGATCTTAGCATTCACAAACCCGATGGTCCAAAAACCACAGCGTAAACTTTTTCATCAATCAACTCTTTAGGTCTCTTTCCGGATAGATGGAAAACAGAATTTGTCCAGCCCGTTTCCAAAAATGGCGAATCATCTTCTCTCTCTTCTTACGGAACAATTGCCTTAAATTTCGCATCTAAATATTTATCGTGTATATAACGTACACTACAACTTTTATAAGGAACCATCTTTCTTAGACTATCGAAGATTCTGTGATAATGTATGATATTTACTCCCGCTACTGTTTTTATATACATATCTGTATTTGCACTAATTTTTTGAAAACAAGCCAATGACTAATGACTAATCTATCTAAGTATATGTATTTCTTATTTTCACTTAATTAATTTCAATTTAAATATTGATGACATTATTAGTAAATAGAATAAAGATTATGTGATGAAATTTGTACTCAGCTATGCATATGCGCTGTGTTCTTCTTAATTAAAATAAGCAATTAGAAAATGGATAAGGCCGCAACATGAATATCTATTTGCAACTTCAAGTATCTGCATTATGTTGAAATTAATTAATAAGTAGTACACACCACACAAATAAAAATTTTAGACGCAAAATACAAAATAAATAAGATATCGTATTAATTAAGGAATGTGTGAACTCAATGTTGTTATACGTATAATACTACGCTTGAAGGTATAAATACCAGTGTTCAGGTAGCATTTAATCATAAGCAAATGAATATCTCTAATTATGAAGGAGTTGGGCCTCCGAGACACAGAGGTTTTAAGCAAGGCCTCACACTGCCCTGTTTTGACTCCTTTTGGAAATAATATCTTTCGTTGGACTCGTAATTATGAGTAAACTAATTATTTAAAAGTTAATCCTGCCTAAATTTAATTTGTCAAAAGTTATTAAAGATTAAAACTGATTTGTTTTTTTTTTTTTTACTTAAAATTTTGACCGTCATCAACATCAAAGAAGTCACAATTCTCTTCTCAAAAATTAATCTAATTCCTTCTTTGTAGCTTCCTTTTTCAGTTCAAACGACTCAAATTCCATGTCGCCTTTTGCTTCGCCATGGCCCTCAACGAGGGTCTGGGGCTCCTCTCTCATTAATTTTTTTTTAAAGAACTTAACTCTTAATAGAGTATGAAAAGTTCTTAAAAAGCTAATACACTAATTTAAAAAAAAAAAAAAACATTTTGATTCTCAATCATTCATTGAATCTTACATGCTAGACAAAAAAAAAAAAAAAAAAACGCTTAAAAATTAGATTAAAATTAAACTTAAAATTATCTCATTCTAAACTAATTTTAACGCAACACTAATACTATGTCTTTCGACGCTTCGTACATAGTACATAGTGCGTAGTACATATTTATTACGATTTCTATATTCAGTATAATTAAAATTAAGAAAACATTTTTTAAACGCAAAAAAATTTAGTAAATGCACTTTTTTATTTTGTTATAACTTAAACTTTGTTAAAACTTACAACTAAAAGCAAGAACCCTCATGTCGCGATTCCGTACCGCCTTGCTGAACCAGAGACGCTCCGCTCGCCATCTGCGAGGTCTCTGTCGTAGTTGGGTTGCCCGACCGCAGCTCTTTGAGCGACAATAGCATCGCTAATCTTTATCAGAACTTTCATATCGAGGTAGAGGAACTCTTATGGAAGAAGGAAGCCGTCAAAGCGCACTCTTTCGTGATCCATATAATTGGGGAAGGAAGCCCCGGTGATCGGGTTGTTCGACGAGGTGATTGCTCTTGCAGTGTGCCTTCGAGTCAAACCTCAATAAGATAGAATTTTATGTACCTAGACTCTGGTGTTCTGCATAAACGAAGACAAGCTCTAAGGCAAACCCTCTCAATCACCGAGTCTTTTCCAATCTTTTTTTGCTCTCACATTGAACCACATGAGACAACCATATACAAACATAGGACGAATAAGGGCCATGTAGGTCCTTTAAAACATTCTCTTTGTAAGGGCAAAATCACCTTTGACTCTGGCCATGCAACATCTATATGTTTGTTAAAATAAAGATTTTAATCAAGCTAGATCCAAATGTATCTTACAACACTTTGACAAACAAGTGGCTGCCCATGTTGTCCTAAACAGAAAGGTTTCCCCTTCTGAAAGTTAATTTTCAACTTCTAGTCGTTGCAATATCGTTCAATTTTATCGAAGTCACATTGCAAAGGTAAATGGTGGTTCAAATTTGAGAAATTATTACAAGTTTAAAGCTTCGTATACTGTGTGTTCGTCACAAGTAGCGGAAAATTTACTGTTTTTACGATTTTTTTTTTTTTTTTTTTTTTTTTTTTTTTTTTTTTTTTTTGCTATAATTTTGAGAATTAGACAGGAGTAACACTTTATAATGGACGAAGACTTACGTGTTTTGTGTGAAAGCTTTAGATGTAGAATCATTGAATTTCTTTTAAACAACAGGCTTCACACAAAATATTAAAGTACTATTTTTAGAAGTTTAAACAATGTATGTAAGTTTTATAAACAATATTTTGGTGTACAAAAACTTTTGTATTTCTATATATTGATGACCTCAATTTTTGGGCCTGATCTTTGCGCGATTAAGTCGTCTGCGTACGCTATGGCATGGTGAAGTGAACCTATCAGATCACTTGTGTAAAAAGTTGAATAGGATCGGCGAAATGTGCACCTTGTTGCTGACTGTTTTTAATGTGAAATAATCCAGTCTATCTATAAGCATATTATAAAGAATATATTGCAGTGGTTTGCTAATGTCCAGCCTGTTCAGCTTGAAATAGAGTCTATCTAACCACACTATATCGAAAACCAATGTACCTGCCAATGGATATCAGAAACAAGTTAAGGCGCGGTATGAATGAAGTCATGCCCCGCCTTGAAACCGAATTGATTATACGAATCTATATTGTTGTCAACGCAATCGAAGTTGCGGGTATAAGCTAGTTTTGTTTATAAAAACATTCAAAATACTATAAGTAAGAAAAAATGTTTTATTAGAAATAATTAAATTCTGTGTGTTTGTTAAATATTACCATTTGCGTAAAGCAAGTCGGACAGCAGTTCAAAACTTATTCCAGACACTCTATTTCTTCAAGTGATCTACAGAATCTACATCAAAGAAAACCTAGTCATCGAAACAAGCGACTGTTGTATAGATTTGGAAAAACTCTATGTTTTGGAGAGCTTATAAAAGAAAGTAAATCATTGAGCAAAGTGAATCGGACTGAAATGTGGTCACTTGTTAAAAATTAATTAAATATGATATGTAAATACCTAAAAAGTATGAGATCTTTTAGCTTATACTCTTATTTACATATGTAAAGAGTGCTTTTCAAAAACAATAACGTCAGAAATTAAGTTTGAATCAAAATTTTTTATTCATTATGAAGAATGGCGTATGACATTATTTACTGGACACGACTACAGCCATACGGCCTCCTCGAATGCTTTTAACAAAGCATGACTCAATTTCCCGATATAACGTTGCGGTTGATGTATGGTACATAGCGCCATTCTGCAGGAAACATATATCGTCCAGATCAATGTCGTCCATGTTTTCGAAGAAATAATTCCTGATCACTGTCTGGTTACATTTTCCATTGGCTATAACGCCGCTCCAACTTCATACTTGGTAAAATAAAGACCGATATCCTCACAAGCATGAAGGACACATGCAACACTCCACATTTAGATGCTAATTGATTCTCATGAGTCTCTGCTAGATTTAGATCATTTCAGGAATATCAATTTCGTTTGTTTGCAAGCTGATTAAGGCAAAAGTGAGCCTTGTCATAAAACATTATCTTTTTTGGCAAAGGTAGGGTAGGCTTCAAATCGCTCAAAAGCCTTATCTGTAAATTCCCGTCGCAAGTTATGCTCTCGTAGTTTTAGTTTCCGCATCAAAATCTTATTTGGGTGTAGGCCTAGATCTTGTCACAAAATTTAATAATAGTCCGGACAATGACCAAACTAGCCACAGATGATACAGTTTCTTCTATCGCACGTTACTTTGAAGGGTTGTTTGTTTTGCATCATTTAGGTTTAATGCGTTATGAAAATTATCCGCAACACGTCGAAGAGCGAGGTCAGTAGGTCAATTATACAGACCAAAAAACCAAGTAATAATTATATATGTTTTACGAATTAAAAACGAGTTTTCAAAATTTGGTGTAAATTTATTCATAATGGCTTATTAAACAATATAATGAAAAGGATTCCCATTCGAAGATCGTTGAGTAAAAAAAAAACAAACAAATACATGCTCTTCATAATAATAAAAACTACAATAAAAGATGCTCAAAGTTTCATACATGTAAACTTTATTCTGATATAAATATGAAATATCATTCAATTTTATAACTTACGACTTTTTTGATATTTTTATATTGTTTTTACTTTTTTAAGTTTTTTTTTTTTTTTTTTATTATTATGATAACATATTTTTCCTGCATCCATATTACTTACACTCACTTTCCCGCTCTGCATTTAACTTTTGTTTTCACATATCGTCGCAGATATGGTATTGCGACGTTTTGATATCTTAACACCGCTTATGTAAGATCTATTAAAACTATATCGAACGCTTTCTTTAAATTGATGAAGGGCTTTCGCAGCGTCGCGATTTCTCCACTGTTATCTTGTTATCTGTAAACTCCGCATCGATAATTCCTCGAAGACGAATTGGCTGTTATGGAGTTTGCTTATATTATATTGTCAAGCAATCACTCATATAACACATGGGCTGAAAAGTCAGTGCCTTTTTGTAAGAGAGGGCACCATTTTAATGAAATCCATACCTTCAGTTAGTACTAACCTTCAAAAAATACATATATAAATTTGACAGCTGTCGGACGATTAGCTCTCGAGATATAGCGTTGTGAGTGAAGCAACTTTTGTTATTGTGAAAAAAATGGATTCAAAGCAATTTCGTGTGTTAATTTACCTTTTTAATGGGAAAAAATGCAGCCGATGCAAAGAAATGGCTTGATAAGTGTTACCCGGAATCTGCACCAGCCGAACGAACCATTCGCAAGTAGATTGAAAAATTTAAAAAAGGTCATACAATGCACTGCGTGCATCAGTGGACGTCCAAAAGAGGCTGTTTCAGATGAAAACATCAAAAAAGTCCACAAAATAATTACGAATGACCGTAAAGTGAAGTTGATCGAGATAGCTAAGGCTCTGAAGATATCAAAAGATCGTGTTGGATATATCATACACGAATATTTGGACATGCGAAAGCTCTGTTCCAAGTGGGTGTCGCGTTTGCTCACAGTCGACCAAAAACAACAACGTGTTGATGATTCAGAGCAGTGTTTAAAGCTATTCAACCGCAATAAAGCCGAATTTTTGCGTCGGTATGTGACAATGGATGAAACTTGGCTCCATCACTTCACACCAGAGTCAAGTCGGCAGTCAGCTGAGTGGCGAGCAGGCGACGAACCTCGTCCAAAACGACCAAAAACTCAAGGCTGGCAAGGTTATGGCATTCATATTTTGGGATACACATGGGATAAATTTCCTCGACTATCTCCAAAAGGGGCAGACTATCAACAGCGACTATTACATTGCGTTGTTGGAGCGTTTGAAGCGACCGTGTCACAAGTCGATGAAAACGATGGCAAAATTGAATGAATTCGGCTACGAATTGCTTCCCTAACCACCGTATTCTCCAGATTTGGTCTCCAGCGACTATTTCCCGTTCGCAGACCTCAAAAGAATGCTCACCGGAAAGAGATTTAGGACCGATGAAGAAGTATTCGCCTATTTTGTGGCTAAGCCGAAATCGTACTACAAAACTGGTATCGAAAGATTAAAAAATTTTTTTAATCAGTGTATCGCCCTCGTTTTACAATAAAACGGCACTGAGTTTTCAGCCCATGTGTTATTTTGATAGTATGTGACACTATCTCTACCAATGGGTATGGGTAATTGTAGCAGTTTCGCATGTCACTTTTGCCTGTGTAGAAAAAAAAAGTTGTTTATATTCGCGAGCCATCCAAAGGTAGTTGATGATGCATAGAAAAACCGTTTAGCCTTGATGGACCTGTCCATTTGGAGTCGGCAATTTTTTTGATCGCTTGGAATTGTTTAAATTACTAATTAACATTGTCGCTCAATTGACATAGCATGTTCGGGTCTAGAAAATTCACAAATACCTATATCTCAATATCCACATACACATGACTTGCTTTCTCAACAAGTTAAATGTCGTTTAAGCAAAACTTAAATACCTAGTCTATGATACCTAAAACGCCGCAAGCAAAAACATTATATTCTCTCTGAAATACCTATTCTGTTCAGGTGATCTTATAACCTATACATATGCACTTGTTATAAAAGTCAAAAAAGCGCGATGAAACTCATATATAACACCTCATATAATTGCCCGGTCAATTAACGCCCTATGTAATTTTTACCGTGGAGCATTGCAAGCCAAAAGAAATAGCAGGATCGTGCGTATAGAAGAACAACAGTCAAAATAATTAAAAGTTTATTGACCAAATTCAAGGAAAGTCCACGTCGAAGTAATGAAACCATCAAATCTGTAAAAGCCAATGTCGGCGATATTATAAATTGAGTTTCACAATTTCCCATACAGTATGCAAACGGCTCAAAATTATTGCCGTTTGATAAATCGCGTCCGGTTCGATACGCCCGAAACATGCAAAATGTCCTTGCTGGTGAACCTTATGTTCAGTTACGGTGTGGTGCGTTGTCTGATTTAAAGGCGTCATTGGCCCTTACTTTTTCGAAGACAATAAAAGCGAGTCGTCTACAGTCAACAGTGTGCTATAGGGCATTGATACACGATTTTTGGACTGAACTTCACGATAATGTCATGGAGAATTACTGGTGGGTCATTCCACGATAAATCGCCAAAGTTATATGAGAAGCTCTGAACTACATCCTTCCGATTTTGCTGAAAAGTGTTAGAAATACTCATGGAGTGGTACGAATCATAAGGCAAAAAAAGTTTTGCAGAATTCGATATAGTTTGCGTGTAACAGAACTTTAAAAATTGGCAAAAAATCAAAATTTATGCTTTCTTTTATATTTAAAAAAATCATAACTTTGGCTCTGCTCATCAGAATTTGATAAAATATACCTTGTTGATTTCAGGAAATGGTGAAATTTCTAAGATTTGGAATAATTTTTGTTTTCAAGGACGAAGGATATTCCAGAATATCCTTTTTACATATACACGGGGTGGCCGTGGTGTAGTGGTATAAAGACTCCTCAAGCAGAGGGTCGCATGTTCGAATCCCGTGCGAGGCAATTCTCTGAAAAAGTCTTTTCATAGAATTTGTATGTAGTTATATGAAAATCCCGTCGGCATCAACTCTGACATGAAGGCATAACACTGATGTTGGAGTGGTTGCTGGCTGGGCTAAATGTAATGAACTAACAACTAGCACGTACTAAGACACACTGGTTGAGGATGCACTGGCTCCAGTTTGACAATCACCTCAAAGTATCGAAACCTAGTACACCTGAGTTTCAAACTACTACAATACCCGCCCGCGCCCTGGTGAAAAAGCCAGTAAAAGGCTATTCATATCCCCTTGGTGCGCGCGCGGGATTAAAAAAATAATTATATACATATTATAGATATATTCGTCCTCTATTTCCATTTCAAATTTCAAGTTGGGATCTCTATGGGTTCGGCAAAAATAATGTTTTATAAGCGGCTAAATATTCTGTAATAATTATTTTCATTTAAAAAAAAAAAGTCACACTGGGGCCTTTGTATCCCAAGGCCTTAAAAACTAAAAAAAAAATCATGTTTATTATATTTTAAGGGTAACATATATATACTCCTTGTGAAACAGATGAAATATGATGAAGTTTTCTTGTTTCCGGCACAATTCTTAAATTAGAAAATCCCGATTCCATCAATAACTTTTCTTCATTATACTAATGTGTGGTTACGTAGGAGAAATCCATATTCTTTTTATTTTCAGTTACCCAGTTATATAACTGTAAGGGAGTTGTTATGTGTTCCCTATACGGTCTTTGTAGGCTAGCTCTGGCAGCCAGTCTTTTTATTGTACCACCAAGTCAATCGCATGCGCTCTTACCATGAGAGGTCGCAAAGAAGTTCCATTCAGCATTCACTCCAAAATCATGTTCATGCAATGTTAAGTTAAAAAAAATCTTTTTGTTTTTATATTGCGCAGCAGATCTATCGAAAAAATAAATAATTTTGCTAAAATGTTGGCATTTCTTGTGAAGGAACTCTAAGAGACGGCGCTGAAAAAAGTGTACTGCGATAGTGTCATGCTTTAAGCAGTCACTGATTACAACAAAACTTTCATTTTTAATATCATCCATCTGGTTCCGGTAATATATTGCGAAAGGGTGAATCTTCGCCTGTTCGTTAGTCCAGTGGTATCCCTGCACTGCATCTTGCACAACAAAACCATAACTTTCGGAAAAATCCAATAAAACAAGTATGTCCGTTTTCGTTAAAAGAGTTTTGACTTCCTTTATGTACTTGTTTTGTTGATCAGTTATAAAAACATGACGTTATAAACCAAGCCGTTTCAAAAAGCTCTCTTCCAATTTTGATCGGTCTGTGTGGGTCCACTGATAGTATGTTACGTCTTCTATGAAGTGATTACTAAAGCAGTGTCAAAGAATCTCCATAATTTAGAATAGTTTGGGCAATTAAGGCATTTGCTCAAGTAACAATTTATATCAGGAGGGTTACAAATTACCAAAGTTAAGCAGGTTCTCTGTCATTGAGATGGTTATCTTCGTTTTCTATCAGCCTTGATATATTGCTTCCCTCAAGCATGAGTTTGATATTTTGATTTATGGTGCAAACACACACGGAATGAGTTCCTGATGCAACAGCCAAAATGCAGTTCTTTGGTCTTAACGGCGAATTTGGAAAATCCAATTTTAACATTATTATGAACTTCTTTGAACTTATAATATAGCTCCCTAAGGTTAGTCAGAACCAAGCGTTTTTGAATATGTTTTTTCTGATTTTCAATCTAACAAAAAAGCAAAACGTCTTATTTTTGAACCTGAGAAAATACTTTTTGTTTTACCTTTATAGATACGTAGTCTTTTTTTCCTGGCATTGAACGGCTGATATCGTCTTCAAAGTAAAAACTTTCTACCAATTGCTTGATATTAGCATCTTAGCTTTTCCCATAAGTTGATGGAACGCTTTGATCTTCTTGAAGTTTTCTAGATTTCTTGATCATATAGCTTATCGATCTTGGAAACTCTTCTATAATTTTGTCGACGCTCCATTCTCTTGAAAGTAAAGACAACAAAACAAGTTTGGTGTCTTTGCATGTAGTTTTATGGAAATTTTCTTTTATTTTCCCTACGAAATATTCTTCCTCTGGAATTATCTTCATCATTATCAATAGTAACAGAGAAAACTTTCTCTGCAATTTTTAACATAGACTTTTTCAATATTTACTGCACATATTTTAAGTCACTCAGTCTTCCCTCGTCGAATGTATCTTTTCCAATATACTGTATGCATTCATTAACCAAATTGAACGCAATATCTTTATCGAAATACATTTCATCAACTTTAATTTGATCTTCAACCTCCAGCAATGATGGCGTTGTATCAGAATTTCGGATCTGACTCAATTTTTTCCTACACGTAGAGCAAATTACCAACTTTGTGTTCAATTTTGGTTGCATCGTAACCATCCATAAGTACAGGCCGCAAATCACGAGCATTGGGTTGATGAGGTGTTAAATCCAGAGGATTGCAGCACGTTTTCCACACAAAAGCACTCATTATAAATTTATATTACTCACATTTCAAAAAATGATGATTGCAACTGGGCTAAACGACCATTCGATTTGACTCCACCTGACTTTTTCTTGTTCGAATATTTAAATGCGCAAACATTTTAAGGGTACACAAAATCACATGAGCGCACTAATTATCAAAAAGACTGTAATATGATGAAAAAAGAAACAATGAGGCTCATTTGCAAGATATATATATTTCAAGAAGGGGCTAAATAAAATTGGTAAGGTTCAAATTTAAACGTAATAAAAGAAAAAGTGATTGAATTCAGTGATATATTTATTTAGTTTTCTTTTTTCTATTTTAATGAAGTACAATATTTCTGAATGTATAAACTATAATAATATAATAATAATAATATAAATCTTTATTATTTCACATATAAAAATTATTCTTCTTCTAGATTATATCTCAATATGAAAATGATAAATTAAAGCTCTCCAATCCAGAGAAAAGAAAAGCCGAAGGAAATGATCAAATAACTGATTTGAAAAAGGTATATATATAGTACTCTAACATACGTACATACATCTACTTAAAAGTTTTCACATTCCTTGAACTCTTATAATTTTGTACTGGTTTATTACGTTATTATTTTCAATATATATATATATGCATATATTTTTGTCTGCACACAACTAAATATAACTAAAATGGTAAGAAGAAAACTATTAATTTTAATAAACAAATTCGTTATAAAAGTTCAACATTCATTCAAATGTTCAAATTCACCATTAAAAAAAAGAACCGAAATAATATACATAGTTCGGATCAGGTTTGCTATCGTTTAAAATTTAAGATTTTTTTTCTTTCCGTCTTTCCGATAATTGTGACAAATTTTTAAGGTGCTCTAACGGTTGTATTATTTAATTACTATATTAACTTTCTTGTTTATTTTTTTCGAATTTATTTTAGTTGTGGTCAATCGCCAAAATCTTCACAAAAAAATCTATGTCAATGAGGGCAAAAGACTTAATATTTTTACATTCAAGTGATCCAAATATTTTAAGTTTTTCCTTGTGCCTCAATATCTGTTGTTGTTGTGTTTTGACTTTGAAGTCTACGAAACATTCTTCTGTCATCAAAAGCTGTGTTAATGTTTCGCTCAAGATAATTTAAGAAGATTTTACTCGCCGTGTACGTAATTAAATACCGCCTATGCTTTACAATTAACATGGCTAGTATGGTCAAACCGTGTTTTTGGAATGCGTAAAATATAGGGTGATTTATCGTGAAGTTTGATTTATGTTGTAAAATAAAACACATAATTTTATATTCAACTTAAATTTTTGAATTTAAAAATTTAAAAGAACAATTCATGGCATTTAATTTTTGAAAATGATGTCATGTAAATGTTGGCCATGACTATGTCTGAGGCGGTCCATTTGGAAGGTCAAATTTTGGGCGACTCGTTTGAGCATAGCGACTGGTATCTCGCGGATAACACTAGTAATGTTGGCTTCCAAAGCGTCAGTCGTAGCTAGCTTATTCCTGAAGACCTGAGACCTTACATATCCCCAGAAAAATTTGTCCAAATTGTGTTATCGCACGATCTAGGCTGCCAATATACCATTGTTTCACGTGCTGTTTGGTCGTAGCGCCGTCTTGTTGAAACCAGAGCTCACAGAACGCTGATTTTCGTAATACAGCTGAACAATTTGGAGACGCTGTTGTGGTTTGAGTCTTTCCATGATGACTTGCCAAACGATACTGAACAAATATGACAAAGCAGTTTGATAGAAGTCACGCTTAATCTGTCAAATAAGCCTATTGAAAATCAAACTTCACGATGGATCACTCCGTATATCTTCTTCCGGTGAGCTTATCGTTCCGGAGTTATTTCCATAATTTGGTTTCCCAACCTTTTAAATCTCCTTCGATGAAAAACATTTCCTTCGTCCATGTTCTATTTAAAAACTCATCGAAGTCGCACCGAAATATTCATTTTTTTTAATGCTAATACAATTTGAACGGTTTCATTTGCAAGCAGTTTTCAATAATTCTTCGTTTATTTCGCTGGTATACGTGAATGTATGTACTCGTATATAAGTTTTTTTTTTTTACCTCACGTTAGCTTCTAGATGTAACAGAGAAATAATTCCTATTGTAAGCCCCAGATGTATAGTTTTTGTCCCATTACAGTGTTGTTAGAACTATAGACACTGTTCTTATACTATGGATTTTTTAGGAAAAGACAGAATCGCTTTTCAGCCCATTCGATTGCACGCAGCTTCGATTTACTTTCTCAAGTCCGTATATATTTGATCTTTTAACCTGAGACTTCGTATTACTTTTTACTTCAAGCAGCCTTCGAAGGTATCAGAGTTTTATAGAGCTCTGTGATTTGTTATTTTTCACGATAACATTTAATTCGAGATGAGTGTGTAAAGATATTAACCATAAACATTATTAAATGTAATATGTATAGGGTTTTTCAATAGGGACTTGACAACTTTGAATTTAATTTGTGAACGCACTCTTTCACTAATCGTCAAACTGTCACTGTCAATTTATTCAATAAACTCAACTTTTTCATCATGGTAAAGTATGCTAACGAGCAACGTCTGCAATAATAAAAATTTTCTACAGATTTTCGGAGTCGCAAAGTCATCTTCAGTGACGAAGCTCATTTTTGGCTCAATGGGTTCGTCAATAAGCAAAATATGCGTTATTGGTCGGGTGATAACCCACATGTGCCTTATGAATCACCACTTCATCCACAAAAAAGAACTGTTTGGTGTGATTTGCATGCCGACGGTGTTATTGGGCCATATTTTTTCGATAACGATCGACACGTTACTGTGAATGGTCAGCGTTATCGCGCCATGATCACCGATTAGTTTTGGCGCGAATTGGAAGATATGGACTTGGCCACACAGCACACGCTACAATCGATTTATGGAAGAGTAACTATGGCGAGCGTGTTATCTCAAGACATGGGCCAGTCGATTGGCCACATCGTTCGTGCGATTTAACACCGCTTGACTATTTTCTGTGGGGCTACGTGAAGTCATTGGAACACGCCGACGACGTTGGAAGAGCTCAAAGCCAACTTGAAATAGCGGCCGTTTCGGCCGAAATCTGTGGCCGAGTCGTTGAAAATTCGGTCCAACGAATCGACCGCTGCAAACGTGCCCGCGGTGGCCATATGAACGAAGTCTAGTTCCATTCATAAATGTTTTAATTGTACTTCAAGCCAATAATAAAGTTTTTGAAATATCTCAAATGGTTTGCCTTTTATTTAAAAAAAAAGTTGTCAAGTCGTTATTAGAAAACCCTATATAAGATAAAGATAACCCTTTGAAATTATTGTACAAAAAAAGGTTCATAAGTAAACCTTGTTTTTTTTCCTCTTCGTAACTCGAAGAATTATGATGAACATTTAATAAAAATACATACTCTTTTAAAATTAAGTGTTAGTTATTGTAAAGCGTTATTTCAAAAACGAATTTTAACCTATATTTGTTCGCAGGCAAAACTTGAAACAAAGGCTTTGAAAGCCAAAAGGCCAGGATTTACCGATGAACGTTACCATGAAACCTCTTACTTCATTGAAAACGGTAATTAAAGAAAGTTTAATTTAATATTTTCTTGATTTTTACTTCAAATAAAACTAGCATATGGTAGAACATAACTTGCTTCATAGTTACTTATGACAATTTCAGGTCTACGAAAAGTCTATCCATATTATTTTACCTTTACTACGTTTACTAAGGGGAGATGGGTTGGAGAAAAAATACTTGATGTTTTTGCTCGTGAATTTAGAGCACATCCTGCTGAAGAATATGAACGTTGCATTAAAGCTGGTACATTAACGGTAAACTATGACAAGGTCCCAATTGATTACAAATTAAAACATAATGATTTGCTGGCAAATATTGTGCACAGGTTAGTTTTTTTTTTAAACAGTTTATATTTGTACGCATATTCATATGTTCATTAAATTAACAAATTTCAAACAAACTTCTTTTTCGTTACGTATTTGAAATTTAATTATACTTGTTCATTTCAATTCATACTTATGTCATAACATTGCATTTAGATTTCTATTTAAATTGTTTAAGTACTTGTTAAATATATTAAATTTGGTAATATGAAGTAATATTTGGAATAATAAAATATAGAGTATGTGAGTAAATTACATGCATCATAGCTCAATCTGCATATATAGATATATATTGGGTATGTAATTTAATAGTTCTTAACCAGAATAGCAACGTGGGGCCGAGCGTTGTCATGATGGAATATTATTGCCTCGTGTCTGGTCGCATATTCCGTACGTTTTTGGCTACTGCTCTCTTCAAACGAATAAATTGTGTTCGGTAGCGTTGTCCATTGATAGTTTTACCCGATTTTAGCAGCTCATAATACAGCACACCCATCTGATCCCACCAAATACAGAGCATTGCCTTCGCGTCATGGATATTCGGCTTTGCCGTTGATTTGGCTGGTTGGGCGGGTTTCACATATGATTTTTTGCGCTTGGGGTTGTCGTAATGGATCCATTTTTCATCACCAGTAACAATCCGATGCAAAAATGACTTCCTTTTGTGGCTTTCCAGCAGCATTTCGGACATGCAAAACCGCCTTTCGACGTCTCTCGGCTTGAGTTCATGTGGAACCCAATTTCCTTGCTTTTGAATATATCCAGCTGCTTTTAAACGTTTTGAAATGGCTGCTTGAGTGACACCCAAAGAATCTGCGAGCTCTTCTTGTGTTTGGCAACAATCTTCATAGGGTAATGCTTCCAGTTCTTTACCTTCAAACTTTTTTGGCTGCCCAGGACGTTCATCGTCTTCCAAGCCAAAATCACCACTTTTAAATCGTGCAAACCATTTTTGGTACGTTCGCTCAGCTAGCGCATGTTGACCACAAACTTCCACCAAAATACGATGACTTTTGTCATAAAGAAGAACTCCCCGCAAAAACACTTTTTCAGGCACAAAGTTCGACATTTTTGTGTGAAAAAAAAAATTATTGTTGTTTACGCTTCAAACGAATGACATATACTGAAATGACGTACAATGACAGTAGCTTTCCAACGCATGTTCCAATGGAATAATACAAGTTACGCCATAAGTTATGGACCCAATACAAGGTGTTACCAATATAAGGATAGTTTTGGAAACTTTTTGAGGTGATTCCTGATATATTTTTAGAAAAAAAAACTGTATGCGTGGAGGGAGGGCTTTCGTTGACCCGTTAAGCCTGCTATTAAACATAGCGTCATTGAATATTATACGAAATGTTGTTGAAAGAACGATTGGTTTACTGAAAAGTAGATTTTGTTTTTTGCTGGATGCTCGGCAGTTGCATTATTGTCCCCAAATAATATATATGCTTACACTACAATAGTGAACAAGATGAAAACATAGAAAATGATGCAGAAGTTAATGAAAGTGCACGATCTTCTTACTACAGTGAACCAATAGGAATAAGAAACCAAAATTATAAACGGTTTTCAATAAAATAAGTAAAATAAATAAGTTACCTCCTTGAGATTTTCAATTTAATAATTCGTGTTGTTAGTTCTAACTTTCGTATTATCATTTTTCTCACTTCCAGATTATGCTCTTCCATTTCTTTATACATCTTCATTTGTATATTGCGGAGCATATCAAAAGATCTTCAAAAGCTTTTTATGTTCACTGCAGTTTGGTTTATTTTCTTATTGGTTGTCTCCATTAATGTAGTGTTTTTCTAAAAATAGTTCTTTTTTTCAGTCTTACTTGCTTTCGCAGTAGTTCTGTTGTGGGAAAAGGTTTTTTCTTAATTTGGTCTTTTACTGAAATTGCAGGAAATGTCCGGTTTCTCCTGCAATTTCATTGCAATATACATTCATTTGTATATTGCGGAGCATATCAAAAGATCTTCAAAAGCTTTTTTTGTTCACTGCAGTTTGGTTTATTTTCTTATTGGTTGTCTCCATTAATGCAGTGTTCTTCTAAAAATAGTTCTTTTTTTCAGTCTTACTTGCTTTTGCAGTAGTTCTGTTGTGGGAAAAGGTTTTTTCTTAATTTGGTCTTTTACTGAAATTGCAGGAAATGTCCGGTTTCTCCTGCAATCGCGACACCAGACGCTCATATTGTCCTCTATTCCGTTCCGATCGAAATACATGATAGGGGTGAATATGTATTTTTTTTTTTAGTGTTTTTGCATGCATGTACATGTATGCTTATGTGTTTAACCAATAATTCGATTCTATCGAAAAAAAATTATTTTCATGATTAGCTGATTTTTTCCTGTCAGAACAGAGCACTGAGCCAGTGAACTAGTCCATTCTACTGCTTGTAAGTTCCTTTAAATAGAAAATTTCAGTCTTTCGAAGAAAAATAAGTAAGCGCTTCAGTGATGAAGCGTACCAGTACTCGTCATCACTTTTACTGCAAGAGTTGCAGGATATTGCATCACTTATGCCCAACACATTTAAGTACTTAGCAAAAGTGTAGTGCCTCGTTACGACGCCAATATCCAGCCTGAAGTCTTTCCTACCAAGGAACAGCAAGAAGGGTGCTGACCTCATAGAGAATTCGGCAGGTATTAGTTTTTAAGCGGCGGGCAACCTGGAGTGCCATACCATCTGCAGTTATACAGTTATGACATACCCAACTGTCAATGGAAGCCCTAACCGAGGTCCCAGGCTCTTCGCAATATAATTTGTTTCCATTAGGATTAAGTGTATCTTTGCTTAGAAAACAGACGCAAGTTTTTTTAACGAACAGCGAAATCTAAGTTGTCGTCACCAGGGCCGAGACAGACCGTTCTTCGGAGTCTGGTAAACGCAGAAATGATGTATTTTCGTGAGAACTTATTCCAACAGACAGGCGGGTGGTGTAGTAGTTTTAAAACTCAGGTGTTAGGTTTCGATATTGGAGCCAATGCATCCTCAGCCAGTGGGTCTTAGTACGTGCTAGTTGTTAGTTCATTACATTTAGCCCAGCCAGCAACCACTCCAACATCAGTGTTATGCCTTCATGTCAGAGTTGACGCGACGGGATTTACAACTAAATACAAATTCCATGAAAAGACTTTTTCAAAGAATTGCTTCGCACGGGATTCGAACCCGCGACCCTCTGTTTGAGGAGTCTATGCATATACCACTACACCACGGCCCACCTACACATAATACAGGCTTTGTTGATGTTTCCGAAGACGGCCAGATGTTAGTATATACCAGTTTTATCAATGTATTTAACAACATAAGTTCAAAATCAAGTGTGCATTTTAAGCAATTAAAATAAAAGTTTGTTGATTCATTTTGATATATAAATGTATTTTAAAACTAAGAAGTATTACTAAGTGTATTAAAAAAATGTCTACATGTAGTTGTATACGACACATTTATAAATAAATATAAATGGTACCCAAAAATTTACGCATGATTTTAATTTCGCGCTATTTGTGCGAAAAAGTGTTGCCTTTCCGCTACACGAAAGAACAACAAAGTTCTCATGGTTGAGCCATATCTTAAAAATAATGCTGATTTTTCAAATAAAATCACCTTTAGCGATGAGGCTCATTTTCACCTTGAAGGCGTTGTTAATCGTCGAAATTGTCGAATTTGAAGTTCAGATAATGCACGAGTAATTGTTGAGAAACTAATGCATCCATAACATATCATTAGTTGGGTTTTTCTGGCATCAATATCAGCGCTTATTTTTAATCTACGTGTAAATTACACTAACAACCTAACCTAATTAAGCCTAACTTAATGCAAAATATTTATCAGCATAGCAACAATGTTTCCAGATCTATTTTTCCATGATAACTAGAACTTGTATGGGAACTCCAAAACATGTGTTCCTTTATAAACAAATAAAATACCAGTGCTGCCAAAATATCTCAATGTTAATAATTGACGCCGATGGCCGTTGTTTGGGTTCTGAAAATTAAGCGCTGATACCGGTTCCAAAAAATACACTCATTGTTTGGTACGGATTTTAGACTGAAGGCATTATCGGAGCATTCTTCTATGAAAATTCTTGTGATGAGGAAATAACAGTTAATGGTGCTCGCTATCGTGACATGATACTCCAGTTTTTTTTTTGTGCCTAAATCGCAAGAAACAATTCAATAACTGCATGAATCATTTCCTGGTCGTGTAATTCTTCATTTTCGTGAGTAGAATTTGCCGCCCAGATTATGCGATCACAGTGGCTCATTTTGACTTTTTTACTTTTAAAAACCATAACTCCTAAACGAATATGTATAACGTGACAGTTTTTCCTTCGACTTAAAGGAAATTTCCAAGTCTATGAAATTAGCGAATTTTGAGAATGCTCTACAGGGTAATTCATAATCTTCTGCTGAAACAGGGCTTTCTCACTACGAGAGACAAACCTGTGTTTTTACGTTAATTTTTTTTTTTTTAGCTTCTTCTGACAATTCTATGGCAACAATTGATACTTAATTATATTTTGACTATGAGCCGAAATTTTATGAAGAGTAGGTGTGAATTGTTTTTCAGGACATTTTTAGTTAAATAACTCTGTTTTTTTCTTGGTATACTCCCAAAACTTGACAGTGTTAATTCAAATATTAAGTATTACTTCAAGCCTTGTTATTACCTCTCTATTAACCCGAGTTAAGCGACCTGTTGCCTAAAATTCTTTAAAAAATCTACTCGAAATATAAATGTTTGACTTTTTTAAATCTTTCTTTTGGTATATCGATATCAAGCCCTATCTTATCACGAAAATCATTTTGGAACTCTTGTTTTCCTCTTTAGTGCCTCCTTGGTTTAAATAGATTCATCAATTCCCTCTTCAATGCAAGTTTCAAAATAAAATCGATGCCCTTGATTCTTGCATGTAACGGAGAGGTTCTATATTCGTAGTTATGTTCGTCATCATTTGATTTATCTTGATTATTAAAATTTTTTGTTTTCTTTACATATAGAACATGGCCGGGTTGACTTTGAATATGTTATTTCATTCAGAACTTTTCGGTCATAGTTAAATCATAGTTAAAAAGAACTCTTTGTTGACAACTATTCCTATTTCTTCATTAACTTTATATACGAGTACTTTTTATGAGTTCTCCAATTTTCTTTGCATAGGGGAACATTATGGATCGGCAAAAATGTACTGATGATGGACGAAGGTTTCTCCAATGTTAAGCCTCAGTGGATTAATTGGAGCTAAAAACATATTTGCATCTGTTTCACCATCTGGTGTATTTATTTTTTGCTTGTAGGCACCATGCCCAGATTATACATCTCAGCCCCACTTACTTTGTAATATAAGAACTTTTAGAATTGCAATAATTTTCCCCATGGTGCTTGTAGGCACAATGCCCAGATTGAACATTACAGCCCCACTTAATTTGTAATTTTATGTCATAACATTGCATTTAGATTTCTATTTAAATTGTTTAAGTACTTGTTAAATATATTAAATTTGGTAATATGAAGTAATATTTGGAATAATAAAATATAGAGTATGTGAGTAAATTACATGCATCATAGCTCAATCTGCATATATAGATATATATTGGGTATGTAATTTAATAGTTCTTAACCAGAATAGCAACGTGGGGCCGAGCGTTGTCATGATGGAATATTATTGCCTCGTGTCTGGTCGCATATTCCGTACGTTTTTGGCTACTGCTCTCTTCAAACGAATAAATTGTGTTCGGTAGCGTTGTCCATTGATAGTTTTACCCGATTTTAGCAGCTCATAATACAGCACACCCATCTGATCCCACCAAATACAGAGCATTGCCTTCGCGTCATGGATATTCGGCTTTGCCGTTGATTTGGCTGGTTGGGCGGGTTTCACATATGATTTTTTGCGCTTGGGGTTGTCGTAATGGATCCATTTTTCATCACCAGTAACAATCCGATGCAAAAATGACTTCCTTTTGTGGCTTTCCAGCAGCATTTCGGACATGCAAAACCGCCTTTCGACGTCTCTCGGCTTGAGTTCATGTGGAACCCAATTTCCTTGCTTTTGAATATATCCAGCTGCTTTTAAACGTTTTGAAATGGCTGCTTGAGTGACACCCAAAGAATCTGCGAGCTCTTCTTGTGTTTGGCAACAATCTTCATAGGGTAATGCTTCCAGTTCTTTACCTTCAAACTTTTTTGGCTGCCCAGGACGTTCATCGTCTTCCAAGCCAAAATCACCACTTTTAAATCGTGCAAACCATTTTTGGTACGTTCGCTCAGCTAGCGCATGTTGACCACAAACTTCCACCAAAATACGATGACTTTTGTCATAAAGAAGAACTCCCCGCAAAAACACTTTTTCAGGCACAAAGTTCGACATTTTTGTGTGAAAAAAAAAATTATTGTTGTTTACGCTTCAAACGAATGACATATACTGAAATGACGTACAATGACAGTAGCTTTCCAACGCATGTTCCAATGGAATAATACAAGTTACGCCATAAGTTATGGACCCAATACAAGGTGTTACCAATATAAGGATAGTTTTGGAAACTTTTTGAGGTGATTCCTGATATATTTTTAGAAAAAAAAACTGTATGCGTGGAGGGAGGGCTTTCGTTGACCCGTTAAGCCTGCTATTAAACATAGCGTCATTGAATATTATACGAAATGTTGTTGAAAGAACGATTGGTTTACTGAAAAGTAGATTTTGTTTTTTGCTGGATGCTCGGCAGTTGCATTATTGTCCCCAAATAATATATATGCTTACACTACAATAGTGAACAAGATGAAAACATAGAAAATGATGCAGAAGTTAATGAAAGTGCACGATCTTCTTACTACAGTGAACCAATAGGAATAAGAAACCAAAATTATAAACGGTTTTCAATAAAATAAGTAAAATAAATAAGTTACCTCCTTGAGATTTTCAATTTAATAATTCGTGTTGTTAGTTCTAACTTTCGTATTATCATTTTTCTCACTTCCAGATTATGCTCTTCCATTTCTTTATACATCTTCATTTGTATATTGCGGAGCATATCAAAAGATCTTGAAAAGCTTTTTATGTTCACTGCAGTTTGGTTTATTTTCTTATTGGTTGTCTCCATTAATGTAGTGTTTTTCTAAAAATAGTTCTTTTTTTCAGTCTTACTTGCTTTCGCAGTAGTTCTGTTGTGGGAAAAGGTTTTTTCTTAATTTGGTCTTTTACTGAAATTGCAGGAAATGTCCGGTTTCTCCTGCAATTTCATTGCAATATACATTCATTTGTATATTGCGGAGCATATCAAAAGATCTTCAAAAGCTTTTTTTGTTCACTGCAGTTTGGTTTATTTTCTTATTGGTTGTCTCCATTAATGCAGTGTTCTTCTAAAAATAGTTCTTTTTTTCAGTCTTACTTGCTTTTGCAGTAGTTCTGTTGTGGGAAAAGGTTTTTTCTTAATTTGGTCTTTTACTGAAATTGCAGGAAATGTCCGGTTTCTCCTGCAATCGCGACACCAGACGCTCATATTGTCCTCTATTCCGTTCCGATCGAAATACATGATAGGGGTGAATATGTATTTTTTTTTTTAGTGTTTTTGCATGCATGTACATGTATGCTTATGTGTTTAACCAATAATTCGATTCTATCGAAAAAAAATTATTTTCATGATTAGCTGATTTTTTCCTGTCAGAACAGAGCACTGAGCCAGTGAACTAGTCCATTCTACTGCTTGTAAGTTCCTTTAAATAGAAAATTTCAGTCTTTCGAAGAAAAATAAGTAAGCGCTTCAGTGATGAAGCGTACCAGTACTCGTCATCACTTTTACTGCAAGAGTTGCAGGATATTGCATCACTTATGCCCAACACATTTAAGTACTTAGCAAAAGTGTAGTGCCTCGTTACGACGCCAATATCCAGCCTGAAGTCTTTCCTACCAAGGAACAGCAAGAAGGGTGCTGACCTCATAGAGAATTCGGCAGGTATTAGTTTTTAAGCGGCGGGCAACCTGGAGTGCCATACCATCTGCAGTTATACAGTTATGACATACCCAACTGTCAATGGAAGCCCTAACCGAGGTCCCAGGCTCTTCGCAATATAATTTGTTTCCATTAGGATTAAGTGTATCTTTGCTTAGAAAACAGACGCAAGTTTTTTTAACGAACAGCGAAATCTAAGTTGTCGTCACCAGGGCCGAGACAGACCGTTCTTCGGAGTCTGGTAAACGCAGAAATGATGTATTTTCGTGAGAACTTATTCCAACAGACAGGCGGGTGGTGTAGTAGTTTTAAAACTCAGGTGTTAGGTTTCGATATTGGAGCCAATGCATCCTCAGCCAGTGGGTCTTAGTACGTGCTAGTTGTTAGTTCATTACATTTAGCCCAGCCAGCAACCACTCCAACATCAGTGTTATGCCTTCATGTCAGAGTTGACGCGACGGGATTTACAACTAAATACAAATTCCATGAAAAGACTTTTTCAAAGAATTGCTTCGCACGGGATTCGAACCCGCGACCCTCTGTTTGAGGAGTCTATGCATATACCACTACACCACGGCCCACCTACACATAATACAGGCTTTGTTGATGTTTCCGAAGACGGCCAGATGTTAGTATATACCAGTTTTATCAATGTATTTAACAACATAAGTTCAAAATCAAGTGTGCATTTTAAGCAATTAAAATAAAAGTTTGTTGATTCATTTTGATATATAAATGTATTTTAAAACTAAGAAGTATTACTAAGTGTATTAAAAAAATGTCTACATGTAGTTGTATACGACACATTTATAAATAAATATAAATGGTACCCAAAAATTTACGCATGATTTTAATTTCGCGCTATTTGTGCGAAAAAGTGTTGCCTTTCCGCTACACGAAAGAACAACAAAGTTCTCATGGTTGAGCCATATCTTAAAAATAATGCTGATTTTTCAAATAAAATCACCTTTAGCGATGAGGCTCATTTTCACCTTGAAGGCGTTGTTAATCGTCGAAATTGTCGAATTTGAAGTTCAGATAATGCACGAGTAATTGTTGAGAAACTAATGCATCCATAACATATCATTAGTTGGGTTTTTCTGGCATCAATATCAGCGCTTATTTTTAATCTACGTGTAAATTACACTAACAACCTAACCTAATTAAGCCTAACTTAATGCAAAATATTTATCAGCATAGCAACAATGTTTCCAGATCTATTTTTCCATGATAACTAGAACTTGTATGGGAACTCCAAAACATGTGTTCCTTTATAAACAAATAAAATACCAGTGCTGCCAAAATATCTCAATGTTAATAATTGACGCCGATGGCCGTTGTTTGGGTTCTGAAAATTAAGCGCTGATACCGGTTCCAAAAAATACACTCATTGTTTGGTACGGATTTTAGACTGAAGGCATTATCGGAGCATTCTTCTATGAAAATTCTTGTGATGAGGAAATAACAGTTAATGGTGCTCGCTATCGTGACATGATACTCCAGTTTTTTTTTTTGTGCCTAAATCGCAAGAAACAATTCAATAACTGCATGAATCATTTCCTGGTCGTGTAATTCTTCATTTTCGTGAGTAGAATTTGCCGCCCAGATTATGCGATCACAGTGGCTCATTTTGACTTTTTTACTTTTAAAAACCATAACTCCTAAACGAATATGTATAACGTGACAGTTTTTCCTTCGACTTAAAGGAAATTTCCAAGTCTATGAAATTAGCGAATTTTGAGAATGCTCTACAGGGTAATTCATAATCTTCTGCTGAAACAGGGCTTTCTCACTACGAGAGACAAACCTGTGTTTTTACGTTAATTTTTTTTTTTTTAGCTTCTTCTGACAATTCTATGGCAACAATTGATACTTAATTATATTTTGACTATGAGCCGAAATTTTATGAAGAGTAGGTGTGAATTGTTTTTCAGGACATTTTTAGTTAAATAACTCTGTTTTTTTCTTGGTATACTCCCAAAACTTGACAGTGTTAATTCAAATATTAAGTATTACTTCAAGCCTTGTTATTACCTCTCTATTAACCCGAGTTAAGCGACCTGTTGCCTAAAATTCTTTAAAAAATCTACTCGAAATATAAATGTTTGACTTTTTTAAATCTTTCTTTTGGTATATCGATATCAAGCCCTATCTTATCACGAAAATCATTTTGGAACTCTTGTTTTCCTCTTTAGTGCCTCCTTGGTTTAAATAGATTCATCAATTCCCTCTTCAATGCAAGTTTCAAAATAAAATCGATGCCCTTGATTCTTGCATGTAACGGAGAGGTTCTATATTCGTAGTTATGTTCGTCATCATTTGATTTATCTTGATTATTAAAATTTTTTGTTTTCTTTACATATAGAACATGGCCGGGTTGACTTTGAATATGTTATTTCATTCAGAACTTTTCGGTCATAGTTAAATCATAGTTAAAAAGAACTCTTTGTTGACAACTATTCCTATTTCTTCATTAACTTTATATACGAGTACTTTTTATGAGTTCTCCAATTTTCTTTGCATAGGGGAACATTATGGATCGGCAAAAATGTACTGATGATGGACGAAGGTTTCTCCAATGTTAAGCCTCAGTGGATTAATTGGAGCTAAAAACATATTTGCATCTGTTTCACCATCTGGTGTATTTATTTTTTGCTTGTAGGCACCATGCCCAGATTATACATCTCAGCCCCACTTACTTTGTAATATAAGAACTTTTAGAATTGCAATAATTTTCCCCATGGTGCTTGTAGGCACAATGCCCAGATTGAACATTACAGCCCCACTTAATTTGTAATTTTAGAATTTTTGGAAGTGCAATTTATTCCCCCTCATTTTTGCTTTCTAAGAGCCTAAGATATTGCAGTATGATTCCTCATGTCTTGAAGTTTCACTCTAGCTGATATTTTCGTGATTTTCTTATTTCCTGGAATTGCCTCCTTTTTGGAAACTGTTATAATTATGTAAGTACATCTATGTTCTGTTTCCGCAGGGAACTACTCAAAATTTTATATTTTAATTTTGACAGACCCAAATCCATAAACAAAGCCAATGCATTATCACTAATATACTTGATAGGATCCTTTTGTGGAAATGCTTTCTTTTATTCCTTTGACTCGCAGAGGACTTGCGACAGAGACTGCCTTGGTTACATCAGCTTTCATCTTGTAGTAGTCCTTATTGTTAAGGCATTAGAAAGGTCTTCAGCGGTTATGTTTTCGGTAGCATTTATTAGTTTTTTTGTTGGTGAACGTCGAGCACGATTTCTTTTGCCATCCTCTTTTTCATTTTGGTTTGTCCATTTTCATCGGGCAGTCGATAATCATTTTTTACAATGAACTCTTTTTTATTCGAGACGTTGACAAAAATTTCTAATAAATTGTTGTATCAAATCAAACTTTTAACTGATCATTAGAACAAAACCATTAATTTTTATACAGCGCTGTGAAATATTATAAACCCAAACTTTAATTTTCTTGTTATGAGTAATAAACATTTATTATTAGTTTTGGTTCAAAATATTGGAATACAATTTATGATTAAGAGGCTTTCGAAATATTTCAATTTATTGAATCTGTGATTAAATCTAGAAAAGTCAAGGATGATAATATTTAGAAATGGTGGTACAATGGTACAATAATACGAGAATACAAATATTTAAGAATTCTAATGTACGCTAATCTACGTTGTGGGTGACACTACCATTGACGAAAGCAGACAAAAATTATATTGATACAGTGATCGAAGCTTTTCAATCATACTGCGTTTCTAGAAGGAATGTTGTATATGAGTGATACCTTTTTTTGCAACCAAAAAGAAAAAGAACCATTCGAACAGATTTTATTAGATTTTGTCGAGTAACTATGAATTTCAAGAACAAAATTAATCGATGATACGAGATAGAATTGTGATGTGAATTTCTGAGCAGAATTTACAACTCAAATTACAAAAAACCTAAAACCAAGGAACTCTTCCGAGTAGCTGAACAAGCGAATATGCAAACACACCAAATGCAAGCTGGGAGAATCTTAATATCTGCTATTTAATCTAAGAAGGGAAAGGGGGGAATCATTCCAAAAACTTACAAAATTTTAATCAAACTAACTAATTCTTCATCAAATTATCACACAAAGAAAAGAGATCGCGAGGGAGATGCGGAACAGACACAAACTTCTTCCAGATATAAAGGTAAGGTGTGCAACAAATGCTATCGAAATCATCAACAAGGGAAATATCCCAACGTTGGAAAAAAGGTTTCCTAAAATTTAATCATTTTGCAGCGGTCTGTATTTTTAGGTGAATTAATAGCGTCAATGTCTACATATGGAAGCGGCAGTAACAGTTGAAGAAAATCGGGTGCGAAAATAAAATAAAACCATGTTCTGTTAAATTGGAGGTTTATGGGGATTTTCCTATGGGGTCTATCCATCTGTGCACCAGGTATAAAAAGTTGGTAAATGATGTCAATTACATTGTGGTAGATGGTAATTATATGCCAATTCTGGATCTTAAAACATGCAGTGAATTGATTTGATTTGGTAGATTAAAGAAATTAGTACTAGTACCCTAGGGTGATGGACGACTCCAAAATAAATGTACACTAGAACTTAAGCCTTATACGGTACCTGTTGGTAAACCTCCTCAGAGAATTCTTTCGGTATCAGAAATAAGGTTAAATCAACTCTTACCGATTTGGAGCGGCGGGAAATCATTAGTAAGTAGGAGGGGCCTACATCATGGTCACATCAACTGGTAGTAGTTAAAAAAGCAGATGAGTCGCCTTGCCAAATGCTCCCAACATGCACCTTAAAGTTTAACAATTAAATAAAGTAAACAATTTTCTTGAAGAACATTCAGTTCTTCACACTTTTAATCCCAACAAAAATATTCTCCTTCATTCTCAAAATGGTCATGGTTGTTGTTTGTTACAAGATGATAAACTAGTGGAAAATACTTCCAAAAGCCTTACATAGAAAAAAAGTTGGCAGTAGTTTTCGCCTGTAAGACATTCAGGCATTCTGTGTACGGGCATCACATCATAATAAACTCGGCAAAGTTTATTCTTCCCGTCTTCAAAGAATGAAAATTAACCTTTCGAAATACGATTTCGGGATCAAATATGTGTCAGGAAAATTTTTATACATTGCTAATTTTCCAACTAGATCTTTGATAAGTAACCCAGAGGTTAAATAAGAGAATACACTTAAAGATTTGGTCCATAGTATTGATATGAGTAACTCCAAAAGAACACTTTTTGAACAAGAAACGAAGAAAAATCACGATTTACATATCTCACAAAATTGTACAATAAGGGATGGCCAGAAAAGAAACAACTATTGCCTGATAGTATTAAATTTTACTGGAAATTTAAAGACAAAATATTCATTGGCAATGATCTCGTGTTCTTTAATAATCAGGTTATTGTGCCTAGAGCTTTAGCTAAGGATTAAGATAAAGCTTCTTCATAAATCGCGCATGGAAATTATCAAGACTATAAGTAGAGCTGAAAGAAACAATGATAAGCCGGAAAATAAAAAATTCGTTAATAACTCATCCTCTACCTGAAACCACATTTCAGAAAATAGGTGTGAATTACCTTGATTATTGCGGAAACTCAGATTTAGTAGCCATTAACTATTTTTCAAAGTATACAGAACTCTGGCAAATAAGAGATAAGACCGCACAGACGGTATAAAATACGTCGGAACAAATTTTTTCGGTGCATGGTTTCCCACAGAAAATAGTGTCTGATAATAAGCCTTTTAATTCGTACAGAAATTCTCAGAAAAGTATAGTTTTGATTTTGTTTTTAGTAGTTCACGATATCCGAGGTCAAATAGTCAGGCAGGAGCGGCAGTTCACATAGCGAAATCAATTTTACGAAAAATTGGTAGGAGAAATGGAAGTTTAAAACCGGCATTGTTAGAATAACGAACAATACTGATTTCGGGAATAGGATACTTACCCGCAGAAATTCTAATGAACCGTAGGTTACGGACATGGTTGACAATACAACAAAAAGACTTAATCCCTAAAGGTACTAAAGACTTGTACGAAATTTTGATGCAAAGTCAAACAGACATGACCAAGAAGAACCATTCTGTTGGTCCTTCGCGAAACTTAAAACTACAAGACCGTGAAAACATAGTTTATATGCGCAATGGAAAATGGGAACCAGCTCGAGTTGTGTAAAAGCATATCTTTCCTCGGTCTTATATGATCGAAAATGAAAACAAAAGGGTGATTCAGCGAAATACTTTCCATTTGCATAAGTCACAGCATCCACCATTATGTAGAGTACCTGAAACTGAAGCAATAGAGCCAAACACACAACATGCATCCGAAAATTTTAACAATACTTTTGAGGATACCACCATGGTGATAACAATGTAGCGCAACACTGCCAAAGTGAATTATCCAAAGTCGAACAAGATTTATCACACTGGCAGAAACCCCAACACTATGTCACTAAATATGTTATATTCGCATATGTTAAAAGCCTAATTATTATCGATCGGAATAGTATTCAGTATTTCATCGATATTTATGTTAATTTGGTTTAATTTATTATCAGTAATTTAACTGTAAAAGTACTTATTCATGAATTTTATATCTTTTTTTTTTTTTTTTGACTAATATCGTTGGCAGGTAATATGAATAAAATGAATTATTATGGTTATGCATTAGTAATTATCTGCACTTGGGGACGCACCTACATTACATGCCGACACATTCAATATTATGATACCATCAATGTACAATGTATGTATTTTTAATTTCCTGGTAGGGAAGTTCTTGCATTCACATCGAAAATGGAAATTTTATGATATCTTTAGGTTTTTTTTTTTTTTTTTTTTTTTTTTTTTTTAATTTACGCGCTTAACGGATTTAAGTACCTTTAAAATATTTGTACACAGCGCGGGTGAAGGAAAATAAGGGAGGATGGAAAGGCCGATGAAAGTTTGTTATAATGACTAGGAAATAAAGAGCTAGGCAGGACATTCCATAAGTGAGTTGTACGGCCTAGGAACGAATTACGATATTTTGGAGTACGTCTGAGAGGAATGCTACTGAGGATTTCTATAGAGAACTGGTGGTGGAAAAAGCGAGAAAACAGAGTGAGACACGAGACATTTGGTCGGTGTTCGAGGGTGTCCACTGTCTAAGTGATACAAGTATCACCTTTGAGTTTTACCGCACGGTTTTGAATCCTATCTAGCAGGTGCAGAGATCTTTTGGGCGCACCCAACCAGATGTAGGCATTGTACTCTAATTTTGGGTACAATTATATTTTGAGGCCAGATCAGAGGGGGTGAAATATTTCTTACATCGCTTGAAGAAACCCAGACATTTCGCAGCATTTTTGATGACAACGAATATGTAGTTATTCCAACGTAAGTTGTCACTGACACACATACCGACAATGGAAAGTTTTTCAGTTTCTACGTTATAGCTGGCATTGTGTTTTGGTAGCATTAAAGTCAGGGAACGAATATGAAAATCTTTCGTCAGCAAAGGAATATATTGCAATATATAAGTAGCAGACAAGAGATCGGAGAGTGTTGGAGACAGAACGGAGCCCTGGGGCACACCAGCACCTATTTTGTGAACATCAGACTTGAAACCATCCAAAACAACTTTAGTCGAACGTTCCAAAAGGTAATTTCTAATCCATTGAAGAGGAGAGTCATCGATCCGAAAAGCACGCAAACTCTATCAAATGCTTTAGAAATATCAAGCGCGACTATCTTGCTTTCGCCAGATTGATGTACGCTGTGGTTCCACTTTTCGATGAGACATGCCATCGAATCACCTGTGGACCTGTTGCTACGAAAACCGTACTGCCGGTCATTGAGAAGTTTTCATGTTTCAAAATATTTCATTAGCTGAGGGTTGATCAGCGTTTCCATGATCTTGGAAAGAAAGGACGTAAATGCAATGGGTCTGTAGCAGGAGAGATGATTCGCCTTTTTTAGGGACGCGCTGAACGAATGCTGTTTTCCAACCGCTCACAGGAGTCCTAAAGAGTAGGATTGAAGAGCAAGCTTACGCAGTGGTTTTGCCAGCGAGGAAGAACATCTCTTCAGTATAAGGGGAGATATACCATCTGGAACAGCGAATTTGTGAGTACTAAGATCTTTAAGAACTCTTGCTACTACACGAGTGCGAAAGTGGATTTGTCCCATTGAAGATTCAACGCACTGAAGTGCAGGCGGAGAAAAAGTACAATCTGCTAGTGCTGAACTGGCCACAGTTTGAACGCATCTGGTCTATTGAAATTTCAAACGCTTAAGAAAGACGTTGCTGTCATTCTTAGCTCGTTTAAACTTTTTTTTTTCGGTTTTCTTCTGTCGAGTTGTCTTGAAGGACCGAAAAAAAATATCTCTAACCCTGACAGCCTCTTTACAGCTCGAGTCGTACCATGCCTTTTCTTTTGGCTTGATACTCTTCATCCGATGAGGAATAAAGAAATTCATTCCAAAGAGTATAGTGTCTGTGATCATTTCAGCAGCGTCATTCACGTCGTTATCGAGGAAACAGAACGATCAGTTAAAATTCCTAAAGAAGCTGTTAAAACCGCTCCAATTGGCTTTCTTGTATTGCCATACGGTTCTTTTAAGAATCTTTTCCCCAACTGTATGGTAGGAGTACGAGAAATTATAACACAATGGTCCGACGAGCCTAAAGGGAAGAGCACATCAACGGTGTACTTATCAGGGAGAGAGGTTAAAAACAAGTCCAGAGTCTTGGCGGTATGACTATCAACGTCTGGTATTCATGTTTTTTACAAGATGGGTCAAGTTGTTTTCCGCAGCGAAGATCTCAACACACCTTCGGATGTTGTCTGTCCAGGATGTCGAAGCCACCCAGAATTGTGTAATCACGTTTTCAGTATGAGAAAACAGGGATACAATTCTTTGTACGGAGTCAGACGGCGCATCAAACTCGTTCAAGGTCTAATTGTTGTCCAGTTTGGGGCTTCTGCAAATAAAACAAGTCGAGGATGTTGGCGGTAGCAAGGTTGGGATGCCCGCCCTGTAGTTCGCGCGAGTTAAGCATTGGTCCTTAAACGTTGTATTCCCTTTTACTTTGTATTCCATTTAATGTAAATAAACAAAAAATAAAAATAACAAAAGTGAACCAATGAACTGGGTTCGCCATTTGAAAATGTAAACTCATCATAGATTGTAAGTGAACCAATGCGCTGGGTTCACGAATTGAATTTGTAAACTCAGCAATGATTGTGGACTTCACAAACAAATCGATTATGACCAATATTCTCGATCGGTATTGCTTGGGTATGTTATATAGTATGTCCATTTATGAGCAGTGCCTATTGCATTAAGGAGTCCTTGTTTAGGTCGTTTCTTAAAAGGCATTATATTACTGTTTTGTAGTAATACACTCTCTTTTAATTTCTAAATCTTGTCTAACTATTTCAAATTTCTTGATTTCATTTAAGATCTCCATGATGTGGTATAAATTCATGATAGGATCATGTAGTATCGTTTGTGTTTGGTTGACGGTATCCCCTGCATCCATATTTGTTTTTGTAAACTCTTGGTTGCTTTCAATTGGCGTTATAACCAGCATTGCTTGTGCTAGGCTTTTTGTCATCAGTATTAACAGTTGTAGTAGTAGTAAGAGTGATCGGATCTGCAAATTTTCTTGGACGTTTAATGTTTGATGTATGTATATTGTCTAATCACTTAATTCTAAAGTTAGGTTCATTCTTATGTCTGAAATGCTTATAGTTTTTACATAGCCTATTTGTCTTGTCTCCGTATGATCTTCTTTGGTTTTCTTCTTTATCTCAATAATATAATTTTTTCCTTTTTGTTCTTGAGTTTTGATACTAGTTTTTCTATGTTCGTATTTTGTGCCTGTTCTGAGACATGTCAATTGTTGAGTGGTATCGTTTGTTGTATATTTGGAAAGCTTTAAATATTTTTGTGTTAACTGACTCTTCTTGTTTTATGGTAAGTAAGATCTCTGCTATTGTACTGTTTAAGCGTTCTATGTCCGTATTACCGGTATGAGCATTCACTAAGGTAAAATGTACTTGCACATTTCGTTGCCTAAGAAATTCCCTAATGTATATTGTATTGAACTCATTATCTGTTATTATTTTTATTGGTGCCCCCTCCTTAGTAAAGTGTTCTGTGATGGCATCTGCTTTGTGTATATGATTCTTACTTTCTAGTCTGTATACATATACATACAAGTTTGTCAATCATGGTTAAGAAATATGTTTATGGAAGTGATAAATGTCTATGTGGAATATTTCATTAGGCTTGCTAGGTGTTTCTGTTATTTTAAATTTATCTATTATGGGTTTCCGTTCGTACTTAGCTGTTTGGCATGTTTCACAATTGTAAATGTTTTGTGTGATAATTTGTGTAAGTTTGGAAAAATAAATTTGCTGTTTTAATGTGTTGTAAGTTTCAATTATACCTAAATGTTGGCTCTCTTTAATGAGATAGCGCAAAACTTGTCTCCTGATTTCCTCCTCTGTCTTTATGTCTCTAAATCTCCGTGTTAGTTTAAAAAAATTCATTAGAGTAACATAGATACCTACTGTTCCCTTATTAAGATCTTTGAGTTGTCCTACTATTATTTCTATCTTTTACCGTAGAGAATTTGTGTTTTCGCTTCTCCATAGTAGCTTAAAATGGTCTGCAGTTTGTACAGATTGACGATGCCTTCTTTGGTGGGTATATGATAGCGTTGTTGTTCTGTTTCTTCTTCTTCTGGGTGAATAGTCTTATTGCCTGAGATTTGATTGTATTTTTCTTCGATTCGCCTAAGAAAGTCCGCAACATTATTTTCTTGCCCTTAAAGTATTAAATCTCGTAAAGAAATTTTTGCAATTTTAATAATCATCTGGTCGGGCTGGGAAAATTCTTTGACGTTGAGTTTGTTTTTAAAATATTTAATTGGAAGGCGGTCAGTAGTGATCTTGAACTTATTCCCCCATAGGTATGGACGAAGTTGTAATACACTCCATACAATCGCGGTTTCGAATCCCGTGCGAGGCAATGTAATGTAAATGTAACGAACTAACAACTAGCACGTACTAAGACCCACTGGCTCCAGTTTGACAACCACCTCTGGGAAAAATATCTAAACCTAATACACCTGAGTTTCAAATTACTACACCACCCGCCCGCACCCTGGTGAAAAGAATATTAAAGGGTATAAATAAAAAAGGTATTTTTTGTGAGTCACAGAGTAATTTCTTTCGTGTTCGTTTAAAGTTCGTGATATATAGCAAAAAGATTGTTTGTCCTGTGTTAGGACAGCGCCAATTGCGACGTTAATTGCGTCTGTATACAAGTGAAAAGTTTTATCAAGTTCCGTGAATTTCAAAATTTTGTGTGTTATCAGATGCGATTTAAATGCTTCAAATGCATCTATATATTCATGGTCGTTTATATTAATTTTCGCTTCTTCCATACCTTTCTTAAGTTATGTCGCCATGCGGTAGGCTATCTTTGCATAGCCTTGAATGAAGTTCCTATAATATCCAGAGGCTCATAAGAAGCTTCTAAGCTGTTTCCCAGCTTGCAGATGAGGAAGATTCTTAATAGCAACAAATTTGTTTATGTTAGACTTGAGACCTTCTTCTGTCAGAATGTGACCTAGGAACTCAGTTGTTTTTTCTGAGGAATGAACACTTACTTATTTGAAGTATTCTATTGTATGCTTATTTCTTAAGGTGTTCTGTTATGGATTTCGAGAATATCAGAATATCGTCCAGATTTACAACACAGGTTTTGTTAATATATTCACGTAAGATGTGGTTGCCGTTGGAATCTGGCTGGTGCATTTTTTAGTCCAAAAGGCGAATGAATTTGTAAAGTCCTTGCGGGGTAACAAATGCTATTTTTTCTAGATCATCCGGGTGCAGCAGTATGTGATGATAGCCCTTAGCTAGATCGCTACTGGAAAAATACTGCGCCCTGTTTATCGAAAAGACTCCCGATATTTGGTAACGGAAATTTATCATCTCTGGTTAGCTCATTCAATGCCCTATAGTCTACGCAAATTCTGTACTAAATTTCGCCCTCTTTATTCGGCTTTTTGGCCACTGCCACAACTGGAGAAGCATATCTATGCTCTTCCTTATTATCACTTGTTTTCCCATTTATATGATTTGTTTAGGTACTTCTTCCTCATGTTTTGCATGAACCGGTGTATCTTCTTTAAGATAAATTTCATGCTTTATAGTTGAAGTGTGAATCAAATGGTCGCCATTATTATATTAGATGTCTTTGAATTTGTCTAATAGAGAGGTTAATGCCGTTTGCGGAAGTAACTGAAGAACTTATATTCTTTTACTATTGCGACATACATAACATAACATAACATACTCAAGCATTACCGATCGAGATTATAGGTCATAATCGATTTGCTTGTGTAGTCCACAATCGTTTCTGAGTTTACATATTCAAGTTGTGAATCCATCGCATTGGTTCACTTACAATCTATGATGAGTTTACATTTTTAAGTGATGAAGCCAGTGTTTTGGTTCACTTAGCAATCTATGATGAGTTTACATTTTCAAATGGTGAACCTAGTTCATTGGTTCTAAAACAATCCGAAGTTCTTACACCGATTACGTATTGAAATAAATATATTCAGCTTAGATCATTAATTGGATCTTTTGGCTATAGTTATGTAACTTTTTTCCATTTCATTTGAAGTTTGTATTCAACTTTTTCTTGCTCGATGGAAAAGGGAGATAAACCTGACACACTTCTTTTTCTTAGCTTTGCCAATACTTTTCAAGCTTCACCTGTTTTTTTACCTTTTTCAGATTAGCTTGTCCTAAATTCTTATAGGATAGAAGATAGAAGTTCTTGGCATGCCCATTTCGGTTGTTTTTTTTTTATTTTTATATATGTTAATAAATAATTCTGGTATCCTCAGTGGTAGTTTTTCGAAATTTGGTTTTATTTTTTCAACAACGTATTCCTTTCCGGAATTATCTTCATCGATTTAAGGTTTAGAAGATTAAACGTTCTCTGAAAGTCTTAACCAAATTTTAATGTATATAACATTTATGAGTACCCGGATTGGAATAAAGGTGGCGCTACTGAGCCAAAATGAGTATACTATCATTTAGTATAACTTCTTTTAGCCCGCCTGAAAAAAAAATTAGTTTTGTTTTGACACTCATTTCAAAACATCGTGTTAGTGTTTTTTGCAACCATGTATATCACTGCGTTGATACTTGTTTTTGAGTGCTTCCAGTACAACCGTTTACCATTGGTTTGCAGAGTTTCGCAAACCGTCGATGAGACATAGATTCATTGGTACACACCAGAGGCCAAAGAACAATCGAAATAATGGGTTTTACCCGGTGAATGTGCTCCAAAGAAGGCGAAGACGGTGCCTTCGGCCGGAAAGGTGATGACCATCGTTTTTTTTTTTTTGGGACGCGCGAGGTGTGGTAAACGTTGACTATTTGCAGAAGAGTAAAACAATCAGAAGAGTATACTACGTCGATTTATTGGGCCGATTCAACGCCGATTTGAAGAAATAATACCACATTTGGCGAATTTGGGTATTAATCAAACAGTAATTAAGTCTTATTTTCCGAGTGCATTTTCTGCAGTATGCAGCAGGTGTTCATTAATCAAATGTAATGCAACGCCTTTTTTGAAATATATTTCATCAATTTCAATTTTATCTTTAACATCTAGGTGGCTTTAAAAATCAAAATTTCGAATATAGTTTGTTTTTTTTTTTTCTTTTAGCAGAAAAAATCATCCATGGTAATACTGCCCAAAAGTTTTGTGCACTAGATTGATTTTGTGACAAGTTAAAAGATTGTTACGTTTTCCATAAAAACAACACTCAGTTAAATGTAACATAACCAAAATTTAATATTAAAATCAACTCTTAGTATATGCTTCTGCTCGGAATTAGTTCTGGTATGCATACTGATATCAGCAGGGTAAAAATAAACAAAGACTACAAGACTACAAAATACGAAATGTATAGTTACAAGCTATCAGTTAGAGAAATAAAACAAAATGTAGGGATAATGCGAAAATAACTTAGTAAGCATCTAGTTTCATTATTAAACCAATTCGTCTCTGCCTGTAAATAATTATTTTGTCCAATATATTTAAAATTAAAATACAGTAAAAATCTTTCCAAATTATACAAAAAATGAAAAATAAAAACACATCTTGACATATCGGGTTAAAAAGGACATCTTCGTTCTTGTTATGATAATTATGATGTTTTGAAATATATAAAGTGCCATTGGTTTAGGACTCGAACTAATTTTGAGTTTAGAACTCCACATTTAGGGTCGACGATTAGTATGTCAATAAAATATTATTATTTATATTATGTAAATAAGTTTATATATTTGACCATATAAATTGAAAGCTCTACATTTAAATAAAATAAATTTTATTTGCTTAACTACATAAGTAATGCGTTTTTGTTAGTTCTAATTATAAACTACTTTCATTTACTGCTTAAGCTCTAATAAATAAGCTTTCTACTTTATTGAGTCAAAAGGTCAATTATTATAATTTAATTTTGCAAATTAAAATTGGAAAATCTGAACAACCGTTTAGTAATACATAGTAATAGTATTATATACTCGCGTATTTACTATTGTATATTTATTTAAATGAAATGATTTAAAAACTTTACACGTTGCTGGGGCATTAGATGCCGCCATACTAAATTGTTTAAGTTTACTTTAAAGGATTGTTAGATATGTATGATCTGACAAACCACAATCAAATCAAAGTAACAGCCAAACAAAAGCGGCCCGAAACATAAAGCGCACATTGTGCGAAAACAGAAAACTTTTTTTTTTTATTTATTTAATTAATAGAGAAACTTCCGAACAATTTTTATATTTTTATTTGAGCGATTGACCAACGTCAGCCCATAACAGATAAAACTTTTGACACAATATAGTAGAATGCTTCTAAACATAAATTAAAATAATTATTGCTGTTTTATATGCTGTATACCTTGACAGTTTTCCTTTATAAAATATTTTTGCAGGCATGAAGTTCCAGTCACTAGTCAACCAATCACAATCGTATACATGGACGAAGAAATTGTTGTTGTAAATAAGCCGGCATCAATACCCGTAAGTGGCTTAAAAGACTGCCATAAGTACGCCTCATGGTTTATTTATAGTACTTAAAATCTTGAAATCCCTTTTTTTCTTGTAATATATATAGAAATTATCATTATATTTATATTTAAGACTTCAAATCAACGTTATGTATTGTAATTGGTCAAAGCCGTCTGAAAGAGGTTTTTTTATATGATACTATGGATTTTTGTAATTAGAAATATTCGAGAGTGATATCAGCTGCATTTAATACGTAATTATAAGCAAACACGATATCTCCACCAAATACTCGTAGTCTGGACTTTTCTTGCAGTTCAATTAATACAAAACCATTTAAGTGTTTGGCACTCAAGTTGTATTTAGGTAATATTTCCCTCTTGTTGGCGATGGCTATGTGATGCTGAAGTTGAAAATATTGGATATATATATATTCGAAGATTCGTGCTTTAAAAAAACGTGTTAACGCGAGATTTTGGGTTAAAGAGAGAATTTATTCCTACTCCTGACTCTGAAGCAAAAAATTTCCTTTTTCAAATTTTTAAAAAATCTCGCGGGAACAGACCTAATAAAAGTAAACAAAATAAGAATTTTGTAATTTTTTTAATCTGGTTTTTATGAAAAAAGGGATATACTATATTATCAATTATGGCTTTCTTACAGAAAAAATAAAAGACATTTAATAGAGTACATTTTTGTCTGGCATAGCTTATTAAACAAAACAATAGTCAAAAGCGAAAGCTTTAGCAGTTATAAAAACAGATGAAAATTAACATATTAATGCTTAAATAACTAGCATTATTGGGCATAAGAAAATCCACAATCCAGAAGAAGATGGCCCCGAAGGTTACATGATCTAACTAGACTTGATTACTTTTTGTAATCTAATTATCTCGGGTGCCTGCCTATTCGACAAAATCTTTTTTCCTATCTTACTTCGCATTTATCGAATTAAATTTTCTTTTTCTCGCAATAGTTACTTCGCAAATTTTCATTCGGTCTTTGATTTATCATTTTGCTTATGATAAGAAAGCAATTTGTTGTTTAGAAATAATTTGGGCCTTATGTCAATTCCATAGTTTTGTCTATTGTAATAAATGACATTATTTATGTATTGAAAAAATATTAATTCAATATATGTAAGTGTGTATTTCCCCGGGCGCCTACCTGACAGTTTTTGACATACCCTTGGCGGAGCGATGAAGTCGCGTAAGCGGTTAAACTGTGCGGAAAAGAGTTGAGTGAGATATTAACATTTCAAAAGCTAAATGCAAGCGCTCTTACAATAATTAAATGCTTGGAAGAAGAAGAAGAAGAAAACAATGCCCCTCTTATTGTACAAAGAAGGTTCTTACACTAGAAATGAAGCTGAATTTACTGGAACAGAGAAATAAGCTTAATACAGTAGATATCGTTGGAATACCTGAGGTAAACAGTACGAACCCTTAAGAGAAAGTTACTAAAGTCATTAGTGTTGGTGTTGGTGTTGAAATCGATGCGAACGATTTTTTCCTCTCTACGAAAAAATATTAAACAAAATGCGTAGAAACAAAACTAGGTTGTTTTCAAATATATTTGATGACCAGCGTTATGACATCGGCAACAACTGCAAGACCAGCAGCAGCAATAGCAGAATATTAGTCAACTATTCTCTTACTGGCTATACACGATCCGTACTGGAGAAGGCAAATCATTTGAAAAACAACGAAGTAGTGAAATACGTCCGGGTGAAAAATTCTTCGGTGCTTATTAGAAAGAAGGAAGGTGACAAAGTATTAAAAGAAACTAGTATTCAGGATCTTTCTAGATTTGAAATTTAATTTTATTTTGGTTTAATCTATCATTAATGGCTAACAATAGTTCACATTATTTTTCTTTTGATCCTCACAATTTTAAATCAAGTCATAACAATTTTACTTCATCCAATTCTTCTTCATTTGTATAGAGCATTTAAACAAATCATTCTCAGGATTTTCAGTAGTATAGGGTGATTCATCGTGAGGTTTGATTTGTAATGTTAAGTAAAACACATAAATTTGAAAACGAACTTAAAATTTTTATAATCGGTTTAAAGAACAATTCATGGCATTTACATCTTGAAAATGGTCCATTCGTCCATTGGTCGTCCAATTTTGGGCGACTCATTTGAGCAAAGCGACTAGTATCTCGCGGATAACACGAGTAATGTTGACTTCCAAAGCGTTAATCGTAGCTGCCTTATTCCTGAAGACCTGAGACTTTACATATCCCCAGAGAAAATATTCCAAAGGTGTGATATCGCACGATCTAGGCGGCCAATTTACTGTAAAATAAAGTGCTCACCAAAATGATTTCTCGACAAGTCCATTGTTTCACACGCTGTATAGCTCGTAGCGCCGTCTTGTTGAAACCAGACCTCACCGAGACCATGTGGTTGAATTTCAGGAAGCACATAGCACTCAATTTTCGTCGAGTTTTTCCAGAGTTCATTCACTGAAAATATGACGCAAATTCAAGACGCCTGGCTTCAGTTCTTGCACAAGTTGAATTTTGTACGCTTTTAGGCCGAGATCCATACGTAAAATACGCCAAGCTGTTGAATACGCTAAGCCAAGCTGCTGAGAACGACGACGAATCGATTCGTCGCGGTCTTCGCGTACACTTTCAATTACAGCTGCTATAGTCTCTTCACTACGTGCTGGATGTGGTCTTACCGGTCGAGTATCATCCATGATCATGATTTCTATGCAGCTGGTGGTATTGCGGTATTTTATAGAAACGACTTGGCGGGGTGTAAAATTATAAAATTAAATTTGAATACTGCTGATTTGATAAGTGTTAAATGTGAAATTGGTGGTGTCACACATATTCATTAGGTTTAATATAAATAATTACTCTACTTATAAATCCATAATATACGATTTGACTATAATTGACCACCGTTTAACTAATATTCAGCTTAGATATAGTGCCTCCAGATCAAAGCCATCTAGTTGTATAGATATTTCTAAAATCGATTTTAATTTTGGAATGAAATTCACAGTTCAGATGATCCTTCTACTGAGTTGGATTCTTTTTTTTTTTTTGAGCAAGCTACAACTTCATATTAGGAATTATAGCCATATCATGAAGAATAATAGCAACAAATTTAAATAAGAAAAAAAAATCAGCTATGCGTTCGCTTTGTCAGACATCCGAACAATATTAGATTAAAAAGATATTAAAAACTGAAATACCTCGTTGTAGAGATACCATCAGTAGTAGACTGTCTGAAAACATGGGCAACTGTATAAAAGAATGGCGTGTCGTTAACGAAATATTAAATAGAGTGAAGCCTAACGTTGATATTGTTTAAAATAGAAATAATTCAAGTGTAATTGAACCTAAATTTTTAATGACTATTTCGCTAACGTCACAAAGATCATTCAGGACTTATCAATGCAAAATAATCATATATTTTTTATCATATCATTCATATGAAAACACTATCAAACAGGAAAATCCGCAAAAAACTGTTTTTTCTTTAAAAATTTTACACCACTTGAAATACATAACATTATATGGTAGTTTAAAATTTTTATATCATTTTCACTTGATAGCATTTCTAATAATATTCTAAAAAATGTATCATTATTTCTTTCTGATGCTTTATATTTTATATACAATCTTAGTGTTGAGAAAGGAATTTTTCCAGACTCACTTAAAACATCAGTGGTAATTCCACTTCATAAAAAGAGAGATACTACTATTTTAAATAATTATTGTACTATTTCTCTTTTATCTGCTTTTTCTAAATTTTTTGAAAAAGGTATTAAATCCGGAATGCTTTCTTTTCTATATAAAATCCGTTTTTTCAGTGATTTCCAGTTTGGTTTTAAAAACGGAAGATCTACCGAAGATGCTTTGTTGGAACTGTGCAGCGAAATCTATAGTAGCTTAAAAAATTCTCAAATTTCAGCTACTCTATTTATAGATATTACAAAGGCTTTTGACACAGTAGATCATAAGATACTACTTACTAAACTATATAATTTAGGCTTCAGAGGATCGATACATGTATGGTTTGCTTCTTATCTATGTAACATCTATAAACAAAGAGTAAAAATTGATAGTAGGTTGAGCTTGATTAGATTCAATATAGGCGTTCCTCAAAGGTCCGTTCTGGTTCTAATTTTATTCTTAATTTCATAAATTCCATATTCGTTCAATCTTTCAAAGTCAAAATTACAGCTTACCCCGACGATACTGCTCTATCTTACTCGAATAATAACCGTCTTAATGTCTTAGCTGATATGAACTTTGATCTAAAAATAATCCGTAGATTGTTTAAATATCATAAGCTAGTAATAAGTAACAAAACAAAGTTCACGCTATTAACTTTTTTGGGGTCAATATCAGATGAAATGGTTTTGCAGTATCACTCGCCTGGTTGTTTAAGGTTTCGTCTAGTTAATGTTTGTTCCCGTGATCAGCACATGCCCACTTACTAGGTGGAGTGAAAAGTAACCTCTTTGACAGAATGCGCTGCTACTGCAAAAAAGGTTATGGTGCCTTGAACTCCGTTCATATTTAGGCAGACGTGCCGAATTTCAGTGCGATACTGTCTTTAATTTTGTTTTGACAGCTGATTGTTGTTGACGTATTTGGCATCATGTTGATAAAATGTTGACGAAGTATAAACAAAAACGATTTTTGTTCTCTCATAAAACATTATTTTTTGAGAGGCAAAACGGCGAGGGAAGCAAAAAAAAAGTTGGATAAATATTATGGGGCTAATGCTCCGTCAGATTACACCGTCAAATATTGATTTCGAGAGTTTCGTGGTAGCCGCAACTCCACTACCGATCAAGTCCGTAGCGGCAGGCCCTCCGATGCGGTTACAGAGGACAATGTCAAAAAAAATATGGTATTGGCTGACCGGAAAGTGAAGGTGCGCGAGCTAACAGATACCACAAATATTATTACTGAGCGCACACTCCATATTTTGGGCAATATTCTGCATATGAAAAAGTTATCCTGCCGCTGGGTGCCGCGCATACTCACTCCTGACCAAAAAGATGAACCCGAGAGCATTTCAAAAGAGTTTTTGGACTTGCTGATGTGGAATCGGGCGGACTTTTGGCGTCGATTAGTAACTGTTGAACATCAGAGAACAGAATAAGTGCCCGGCAATGGACTGAAGCCGGCATGAGTGCTCCGAAGCGGCCGAGGGAGGCTCGATGGGTCGGAAAGGTTGGGGCGTCGGTTTTCTGGGATTGTCATGGTATACTCCTCGTGGACTACCTCGAAAAAGGAAAAACCATCAACAGCGAGTATTATTGTGCATTATTGAGCGATTGAGGGAAGGTCGAAATCGCTGCAAAACGGCGTCACATGAAGCGAAAAAAATTTTGTTTTTGCAAGACAATGCACCGGCGCACAAGAGCATTGCAACCATGCACTACCTCGAAAAAGGAAAAACCATCAACAGCGAGTATTATTGTGCATTATTGAGCGATTGAGGGAAGGTCGAAATCGCTGCAAAACGGCGTCACATGAAGCGAAAAAAATTTTGTTTTTGCAAGACAATGCACCGGCGCACAAGAGCATTGCAACCATGGCTTAATTCAATGACTTACGGCTCCAATTGGTGTCGCATCCATCGTATTCGCCCGATTTAGCTCCCTCGGACTATTATCTCTTCCCAAACCTCAAAAGATGGCTCTTCAATAAAAAAATTCAGCTCACGCGAGGAAATCATCGACGCCATGGAGGAGTATTTTGCAGACCTTCCGGAAAGTTGGAAAATCGCTAGAATAAGTGTATGAAACAAAAGGGGACTATATTAAATAAAATACAATTTTTTTTTTTTTCATTCCCAAGGAGGTTACTTTTCACCCCATCTACAATAGTATAATGAAAATATCAACTGTTCTAATGACTGTTTCATAGTAGAACGTGTTGCTATTATGCGTACATGCGGATTATTTGAAAGGTTAATCGCAGAACCCCAAGTGTGCAATTATTCAGAAATCTCAAAATTCTTTCTTTATACTTTTTTAAAGTCCTTAAAATATTTTTTCTTAAATCCGGGTATACTGCTGCCAGACTATATGGTAACTACAACCTACGCGTTAATACCAGTAATTTTGTTGTGGTACCAAACATCAATAAAGCACTTTTTTCTCGGTTTTATAATGTAAATGCATGTCGCCTGTTTAATTGTTTGCCAGCTAGTCTTAGATGCGAAAGAAAGAATTCAATCTTCTTAAAAAATATCATTGTATAATAGAATAACTGTTATTTTTTTTTTTTTTGTTATTTTCTCTTATATTTTATTTTTTTAATTTTTTCATTTATATCTCACTATACATACACATTTATCCTCAATTGTTAATCCCCATCAACGCATATTTTCTTTTAATTATATACATTAACGGTGCTATATATGCTCTTGTTTTTCTGACAAAATAATGCTTCTAACTAATTTATGTAAAAACTCTTGTAATTATATTATCTTGAATTTAATGTATTGTAATATTTTGTCCTGTTTTTACAAGATTAATTAAGATGTGTTATTATTATTATTTTATATATATAAGACATAGGCACCCGCCTGACGGTTGTTAAAAAATGTTGTTTATTCTTAGTAGGTATTTGTTAATAAATTTGAATTGATTATTTCAATTTGATTTTTTTGAGAACATATACACATTTCATCTTTTTATTATTTTGCAAAATAAAAATTTCGTTCTGACAAATTCGAAATGATATCCAAATATGAATATGGCGAAATGATAAATTGCCAACGAAAAAACCCGTAGTAGAGTTTACCCTACTCAATTATCTCAAATCACATACCGTATACAACATAAATCAAGGGCAAAAATCTTGATAGAAGAAAATACTCGCAAGCGATACTCACAAAGATATTTTACAGATGAGGAGGGATAGACACCCGCTAACGAGAAACAATAAAGTTCGCAATTAATAGAAAAAAAATTAGGAATAACTTCCAAGGAGTACTATTCTCTCGGCTGTTGCGTACAGGAGACGGGATAAAACTAAAAGCCTCATACTATTCAAAAAGGTATGCGAGGGAGTTCTAAATATTCGACAACCCAATATTATCGTCGAAATATTCCTATGATGCGATTCAACGTTAATATATTATAATGATGGAAAATCATCCTGATGTTTCAAAAGATTTTCATATCGTGTTCATCGATTTGGGAAAATCGTTCGATACATTTCCTAGAGATCTCATATCGACGATTTAAAATCTCGAACTATACTTTGACTTTTACATATCTATGTACGTAAGAATGGTACTTGATATGTAAGACAACTCGATAATCATACTTGGTATGTAACAAAATAATGTTTTGAAAAATCACTCACCATTGAAATTGGTAAATATTCAATATTTCACCAGTCATAGAAAATCATAAGCAAAATATAAAAAATAAAATAAGACATAATTATATAAGTTTTCCTACATTACCCAAAACCCTAAATACCCCAAACAATTTGTATTGTCTTGGATACATGCAAATATAATGAAGTTAATGCAAACCTAGAACCGGATTATGGTATTTGTGTGTATATGACAAATGAAATATTGTCTATAGGCTTAAGATGATAATTGTTAATGTATGTGTATCTCATCTAGACTTTTATCTTGGCATAAGTGAGAAAAGCAATTGATAGCATTTTTCTTTTGTTTTTGTTTTTACTGATTAGTTTTCTTTTGTAGGTATTTATGTAAACTGTTTTTATTAAATTATATTTCTATGTCATCATTCGACAAAGTAATGCCAAAACTCTAAGTTGAAACTCTTTTTTTGTATCCTTTTAATCAAAAAAGACAATGATTCGTTACTTATAACAATTTTCAATTAAAAATTTATTTTTTTTACTACAGGTTCTAAAAACCGAAATTCCAGTCTCATATGATAGAATTAAAAATAATTTGGAACTGAAGTTTGTTAATCCACTTAATTACGTGTCTAGAAATTAGTGTACTATATAAATAAGTAAACCGCTGTCCAATTTTAAAAATTAATATAAACACAATAAATATATATTTGTATAAGCTGAAAAATTAATTACAAATATTTGGAAAGAAAAAGACATAATCTGTATAATGCAGGGGCGAACATAAATAGAGTTTCACGTATTACATATGTTACCTGGATTAGAAAAAAAAATTGTCGTTACTAATTATTCTCTGGTGATATTCAGAGCAGAGAGTTATTGCGGATACATAAAGGCGAGTTTCTTATATACACCAACTTGCATCTATATTTTTTTGCTCCAAGAACGTTATCATTGTGAAAGAATATTGAATCGAGGTGGTAATATATATCTTAAATTTGAAGTATTGGGTATATATTTTAATTCGTGCGTTTTTTTTTTTTTTCAAAATTTGATTATTCAAAGTATTGCCCATCTGAAGCTATGACTTTTTCTCATCTTTCTGGCAATTTGTGCATCAAATCCCAAAAGAACTACGCCGGCTTGGCAGCCAAGAATGAATCAAGCCAATTTTTGATATTCTGCTCTGATGTGAACCGTATTTCAGTGAGGGCGTTCTGCATCGACATCAGCAAATGGTACTCAGAAGGGGCGAGGTCTGGGCTATAAGGCGGGTGGGGTAAGACTTCCCATCTATTGTTTTCCAAATAGTTCTTAACCGGAATAGCAACGTGGGGCCGAGCGTAGTCATGATGGAAAATTATTGCCTCGTGTCTGGTCGCATATTGCGGGCGTTTTTTGGCTACTCATCTCTTCAAACGGATTAATTGTGTTCGGTAGCATTGTCCATTGATGGTTTCACCCGGTTTTAGCAGCTCATAATACAGCACACCCATCTGATCCCACCAAATACAGATCATTACCTTCGCGCCATGGATATTTGGCTTTGCCGTTGATTTGGCTGGTTGACCGGGTTTCACATATGATTTTTTGCACTTGGGGTTGTCGTAATGGATCCATTTTTCATCACCACTAACAATACGATGCAAAAATGACTTCCTTTTGTGGCGTTCCAGCAGCATTTCGGACATGCAAAACCGCCTTTCGACGTCTCTCGGCTTGAGTTCATGTGGAACCCAATTTCCTTGCTTTTGAATATATCCAGCTGCTTTTAAACGTTTTGAAATGGCTGCTTGAGTGATACCCAAAGATTCTGCGAGCTCTTCTTATGTTTGGCAACAATCTTCATAGAGTAATGCTTCCAGTTCTTCATCTTCAAACTATTTTGGCTGCCCAGGACTTTCATCGTCTTCCAAGCCAAAATCACCACTTTTAAATCGTGCAAACCACTTTTTACACGTTCGCTCAGCTAGCGCATGTTCACTATAAACTTCTTCCAAAATACGATGACTTTCGGCAGCAGTTTTATTCATATTAAAGTATTGAAGAAGAACTCCCCGCAAAAACACTTTTTCAGGCACAAAGTTCGACATAGTTGAGTGAAAAAAAAAAATTATTGTTGTTTACGCTTCAAATGAATGACATATACTGAAATGACGTACAATGACAGTAGCTTTACAACGCGCATGTTCCAACGGAATAATAACAATGGAATAATATAAGTTACGCCATCTCTTAGCAAACCGCTTAGTTATATACCCAATAGATGTTTTAGGGAAGCATTTAATTAAACTAAACAAATAATGTACTGACACCCCAATAGCAGATCCACAACATTTTTCTAGCCCAAGAATCCGTTGCGTCCATTGCGGCGACATGATCCCTTGGCAATTCATACACTTGTACATTGAGGATCCTCAATACATTCATATATTGAAGTTCACGCATTTTCAAATTGAGAGTAAGCATTTTCATTGGTGGAGACATTGAGAGAACGAAGAGAAATTGTCGTAGCTTGAAAAAAAAAAAAAACATTGACATTCTATGGGACTGTCATTTACGTCAAATAAGTCAACGTCAATTTATCCGGCATCGTGTTGCCCTGGCAGCTTCAACTGAAAAGCTGCAAGTTGGAGTAAGAGAGGAAGCTTCAAAATCAGCAGCCCACATCTTCGACGGTGGTTAGGAGCGTTATACGGAATATACGAACTGTTTTGCGTATCTCGCAGCCTTCGAGTCTGAAGATAAGGAGGAAGAAGTAGTAGCTCTTTACAACAGCATCACCGAACTGCAAACAAGAGTGCTGGTTATCAAGGTTAAGCAAAGTGTAAGGATAGAAAAAGAAAAGCAATATCTATAATGCTCCCTACTCCAATCACAAAAACACCAAATACAAGAACAGCAATAACAACAGCTGAAACAAACTTAGCAACAAAAGCAAAAATATCAACAGTCTCAAATGCAACAGCACCAAAAAAAGCAACAACAAGCACCTCAACAAAAAAACAGCAGAAAACACAACAGCTACAGCAAAAAACAACCAAAATAAGAGTGCCACCAATCAACACTTATGAAATGGAGTTAAGGGGTACCATCGAATTCTGTAAGTAATTTTTTTTACTAAGCGTTTACATATAAACAGGCAATTTACTGCGATTCAGTGGAACGTTAAAATATAATAAAACCTTTGTTGAAAGATACGACGACGGAGTTTTTCTCCTTCACCCCGAAAGGTGATGAAGGGGGCTAGAACCGTCGACTGATTCAGAAGATCTCCCTGCAGTACTAAAAGAGAAGGAATGCGATGAGCTTAAATTCGTAGGGGTTAAACCATTTGTCATGGCTAGAGCAAAAAGGGAGAAACGGAAACTACCGTTCTTTCTTGTTCAGCTCACTCCCAATAGCAAGCTTCCTGGTCTATCAGTCTGTATAGACTGGCTTCGATGCGTGAAGTGTGGAAAGGGCCACGAAAAGAGCCAGCTTTCGTGCGTTTTATGCAAGAACTCGGGACACACCGCGAACAATCGGGGTTGCCCTAAGTTCCAATACATAAAGAGAGTAAATATGGCTAAAGGTGGAGGTTAAACGTCTACCCGTACACATTCAAACGCCAGCCGTCACTCTTCAAATTACCTACGACCAAATGGCGGCAGGTAGAGGTAGTACGGTACAACAAGCAAATGTAGCTGCATATGCATCAACGCATAGAGCACCGGAAGCTGCATCTGGCATGCTAGCCACCTTGCTCTCTATCCTAGGGCAGATGGCTCAGCTTCAACGTCAGATAACTGAACAGGCTAAGACCAGATCTACGCGGTGCTGCCGTTCTTAACGCACCCTGTGCGAACATGGCGGAGCGAACCCTTGAAGTTCTTGCGTTGAAGTACATCCCTCTCTGTAGTAGAAAACGGCTGTACATGGATTCTGTCTATCTGAAGCTACACAAACAAGCTTATTTATATCAGAGCTCGGGACACTTTATCGATTCTTTAGGTTGGAATTACCTAACAACCTTTTCGCCTCAAAATAGCATACCAAATTTTGATTTAAGTGAGAGCATTCAACGGAACATGTTTTACTTTTTCTAGATGATATAATCACTCAAATTTGCTTCACTCGCTTTTGCCACATCATTCATTTGTTCATGATTAATAGTTTTTTGAATTCCAGACATGCATTTATCGCAATTTCAGATAAATTTTTTTTATTTTCAAGTTTTATTTACATAACATCTGTCTATTGAGCAGCGCTAAATACATATATTTTAATAACATGGTGTGGGATATACTTATGGTATATTGACTTGTAACCAATGTCAACTCAACCATTCGTTTAAATAGCAAGCTACTAGCAACTTGCTAAGTGATTTTTGATCGTTTTCGATTCTTCTTGCGCTATGGTGTGAATTTAATGATCTTTGTGTATATCATTGTTAGTTATATACCTTTTAGCGTTCACTAGTGTTCTTAGTATATTCGGGTGTTACCTTTATAATATATAATAAGTTTTGAGTCAGAGAATTCTTGGAATGCGTACCAGTTCGCGTTGTTGTTATAGAATTATAGGGTTTTTCGGGGGTGGACGTATCGTTACAAGAATATTCTACTACAAAAGGCGAATGAGCAGATGAAAGTTCAAGACAGGATTTTATTTTTTGGATAGAAAGACTGATGTTTTTATAAGCAAGTCTGTTTTTTTTTTTTTTTTTTTTTTTTTTTGTCAGTTGGCCAATATGTTGGTTCTCCGGTGCTTATAAATTTGCAAACGCTTTCCAGTTTAAGAGATTTGACCCTTTCCTGTTTGTTGTTCTGGATCCTTGGTCGGTATATTTAGCATTTAGCATCCTGATAATTTGAATCTGTGTTCTAAAGTCTTTATGAAGCTATCAAATTTTTTTGTGCTGATCATGTGGTTCGGTTGGCAGTAAAGAGCAGACAACAGTTGCATTATTGTGCATTGAATATGTTCCTTTTTTGTAGTTTAGTCAATTTTATTCGGCCTTTGATTACAATCGCCGAGTGGTTTTAACAAGCACGCAACAAAAGCATTAATTTAGTCATTTTCTAACATTTTTGAAAAAGGCATTAAATCCAGAATGCTTTCTTTTCTAAATAAAATCCGTTTTTTTAGTGATTTCCAGTTTATTGAAACTGTGCAGCCAAATCTATAATAGCTTAAATGATTCTCAAATTTCAGCTGCTCTACTTATAGATATTACAAAAACTTTTGACACAGTAGATCATAAGATGCTGCTTATTAAACTGTATAATTTAGGCTTCAGAGGATCAATACATGTGTGGTTTGTTTCTTATATATGCAACCGTAAACAAAGGATAAAAATTGATAGTAGCTTAAGCTTGATTAGAATCAATATAGGAGTTCCTCAAGGGTCCGTTCTGGTTCCAATTTTATTCTTAATTTCGTAAATTCCGTAAATTCATTCAATCTTTTAAAGGCAAAATTACAGCTTACCCCGACGATACTGCTCTATCTCAATCGAATAATAACCGTCTCAATGTCTTAGCTGATAAGAACTTTGATCTAGAAATAATCCGTAGATGGTTTAAACATCATAAGCTAGTAATTAGTGATAAAACAAAATTCATGCTATTAACTTTTATGGGGTCAGTATCAGATGAAATGGTTTTGCATTATCACTCCTCTGGTTGTTTAAGGTTTCGTCTAATTAATGTTTGTTCCCATGATCAGCACATGCCCGCTTATAATGAAAATGTCAATTGTTCTAATGACTATTTCAAAGTAGAACGTGTTGAAAGCTTTTAATACTTAGGTATTATTAAGCAATGTTTCAATACAGTTATGAGACAACTTTATCATCTTGGCCTCTGCTGTAATCATTTTGTTTTAACTCTAGTTTATAATGGTTTATTTAAATCTAAACTTAAATATGGAATATCGTGCTGGGGTTGCACAGATTTAAAAAAAAAAAAAAAATGAACCGTTGCTAATCAAACAAAAACATGCTATTATGCGTACATGCGGCTTATTTGCCGGGTTAATCGCAGAACTCCAAGTATGGAGTTGTTTAGAAATCCCAAAATTCTTCCTTTAAGACACTTATAGTATACTTTTTCAAAGTCCTTAAAATATTTTCTCTTAAATTAGGGTAAACTGCTGCCAGACTGTATGGTTACTACAACCTACGCGTTAATACCAGTAATTTTGTTGTGGTACCAAAAACCAACATGGCTCTTTTCAGACGTGTTTCCTTTTTTCTTTGTTCACAGTAAAAGAACAATTATAATACTTACGTGAATAATGTCAAGTTGGCCAAACCAAGTTGAAGAAACAAAATATACGTACTGAGAGGTTCATCAGGCGGGACAAGATGAGGGACTGCTCAAATCACAAGAAGAGTATCCACTCACTGAGATGACAGCAAAACCAACTCCTAACATAGCCAAGCGCCAACGGACGCAACGGATACTATGGCCTGGGGCCTTTGTCCTGTCAACTTCAACTGAAAAGCTGCAAGAGAGGGAGTTTCATCATCAGCAGCAGTAGCAGTCAAAATACTTCGTGACGAAGTGGATTGCGACGAATACCCATACATCTCCGACTGTGGGGAAGGGAGAAACGAACTGCTTTGCGTATCTCGCAACCTCCGAGTCAGAAGATAAAAAGGAAGAAGTAAAATCTCTTAAAAACAGCATCACCGAGCTGCAAAAAAGAGTACTGGCTATCATGATAAGGATAGAAAAGGAGACGCAATATCTATAATGCTCCCTACTCCAACCACAAAAACACCAAACACAAAAACACCAAACACATAAACACCAAACACAAAAACACCAAACACAAAAACACCAAACACAAAAACACCAAACACAAAAACACCAAACACAAGAACAGCAATAACAACAGCTAAAATAAACTCAGCAACAAAAGCAAAAACAGCAAAAGTCTCAAATGCAACAGCACAAAAAAAAAGCAACAACAAGCACCTCAACAAAAACAACAAGCAGAAAAAACAACAACAACAGCTACAGCAAAAAACAATCAAAATAAAAGTGCCACCAATAAACACTTATGAAATGGAATTAAGGGATACCATCGAACTCTTTAAGTAAATTTTTTTATTAAGCGTTTACATATAAACAGGCATGCGATTTACTGCAATTCAGTGGAACGTTATACTACAATATAATAAAACCTTTGTTAAAGTATACGAAGATGGAGTTTTTCTCCTTCACCCCGAAAGGTAATAAGCTGCAAACAATGGTGCTGAGGGGCTAGAACCATCGACTGATTCAGAGGAGCTCCTTGCAGTACTAAAAGAGAAGGAATGCGATGAGCTTAAATTTGTAGGGGTTAAGCCATTTGTCACAGCAAGAGTGCTCTTCTTGCCCTTTTAGGCTTAAGTCTGTTAAGTAGGGATTCGATAACGTTGAACTCGTGGGATAGGAATTGGTACATGAGATGAAGGGTGTCGAATTTTTGTTGGGTTATGTGTTTTATTTCATGATAAGTTTGAGCGTTCCAATTTGCAATTTAGATGCAAGTAAGTGATATTACGTCAAAATTTGAATAATCCAAAATTTTTACCTGAGCATATTAGGAGGCCAGAAATAACTTGAAAGGGAAATACTAAATCTTAATATTAGCACTATGTACGGTTTTGCCTGTTTGTGTAAGGATGGTCTTGGAGTAATTTTCTTTGACTATTTCTTTTTTAAGTCCGGGGGAAAGTTTAGACCCTTTCATGTTGTTCAGTTTAACTCCTGGTGTGTAATCTTTAATAGGTTGTCTTTTCTTATTTAAATAGGTTAAATCGTTTTCCTGCTTTCCTCTAAGCCTTGGTATGTTGTCTTGTGCATGTATGTTGTCTTGTGCATGTATGTTGTCTTTTCGTAGTTTTCGGGATTAACACTCACGTTTCTATCAAAGAATACTTCAAGTGGCCTTTACAAGTGGTTGAATGGATAGAGAAATTGTATTCGTAGACTGCACTATGCAGAGTTCAGGAACAGTTCTTTGAATGTTATCGGTCCTTAGCAAACGCATTATTCCGGTAAGCGTCGAGTGGAATTTTTACACTTGTCTGTTGACTGGACTTGTTTATGGGGGTGTTTTAAAGATTTTGATTTTAAGTTGGTCTTCTACCATAAAATTGATAGATGAGGAATTGGGGTTTCTTTTAGATTGGTTTTCTCTTACTTTTTTTTTTTTTTTTTTTTTTTTTTTTTTTTTTTTTTTTTTTTTTTTTTTGAATTTAAACATTTATTTTATTTCCAGGAATAATTTTTTTAATACATATTAACAAAGATAACTATTTTGGAAATAAGATAAAAGGTATCATTCTTAAGCCTTATGGGACTAATGGTGAATGATGCATTTAACTCTTCAATTCACAGTGCCACTAGGTGACAGAGGTTTTAAATTTTTTTTTAGTTCAATGGTAAATAAATTTTTACATTTTACCACTCTCACTAAAAAACTAATAAGTGCTTTTATATTATTTTTTTTTCCGAGTACCCTAGCTATGCATTTCCTGTCAGATTTATATAATTCTTTCGCGTGTTATGACATTTTTTCTTATTAGTGTTATTCGTGCAATACAAACAGGATAATTACGTTGAAATCGTAAGTATTGTCTTTTTTTATAATTGCTGTGGTAAATGAATCCATTTGCTATAAAATAATTTTATTTTACTATAAAAATAACACTTGGCATGGTTACAGTAACGTTCAAAATATGAAGTGTCACCTGTAGATGACACTGGGCGGTATTGTTACAAAATTATTGTTGCGTTTGTTTTTCCGATTCATGGTGATTAGATTTTTAAGGGATAGTTACGAAACCAATTTGCTCTATCTACCTAGTCGTACGCTTCGTTCTCATTACCGCCCAACGGCAAATTTGCTAAAGTTCGCCAGTATTTTACAAAACCTAATGAAAATGTCTATAGATGAAACTGTAGTTCCATACTTCGGTAGATATAGTACCAAAGAACACATCCATGGAAAACCCATTTGGTTTGGTTACAAGCTTTGGTTAGCCGCTACTCGCCATGGATATTTGGTAACCTCTGAGTTGTATCAAGGCGCCTCCGGTCCAACCCTCAAAAAGCAACCACAATATGACTTAGGAGCCGCAGTTATTGTAGATTACCACAGGAATTAGAACCGTACAATTTGTATCTTGAAAACTTTTTCACTTGCATATCTCTGCTTAAATATTTGCAAGAACAAAATATAGGAGAAACGGGAACTATCCGGGAAAACCGTCTGGAATTCCAAAGACATGAAAAAGAGGCCTAGAGGTGAGCTGTGTCATCTATTGTCTATTGAAATTATTGTAGCTAGTGGCACGATAACAGTATTGTTGCAGTTGTATCAAACTGCCATAGATTATCACCCATGTAGGAACATTTGTAAGAACTTAATTTAATTCTAATACGAACTTGTATACTTACCTTATATATCAACTATTTTAATCTAGTACCTTTTTATTTATAATTTTGACATTGAGAAAAAAAAACTGAATTGGACGTTCGATTTAACCCTTAAATGCATCTTGTTGCCAATTGGCAGCAATGCCTTTACAACACTTTTATAATACAAATGTGAAAGTTTTAGGGTTGAATTCATGTTGTTGCCATTCGGCAACATTCTTCGTACATATTTTAGTAATTTAGTCGTAGATTGGGATTATAGAATACTATTATTGCATTTTTTTTTTATTGTAAGTTAGCAATTCTTCAAGAACACGTGCAGTGTGGAAATTGATTAGTGCTTAAGCTAATTAATTAAAAGTTTGGTGTATATTTATTTGTTGTTTACTTCGAAAAGAGTGAGTATTTGTTAAAAAATTGAGTGCTTACGTTGTAAATCTTTTTAAAACTCGTACATATGCCTAACATAAGATCATATTGGAGTGATGACCTTGGATTTCAACCAATAATTGACATGATGCCAGTGAATAAGTTTGAAAAATTACGGCAGGTCATGCACTTCAATTACAATACAACTTTAATTGCAAGAGATCAACTAGGTCATGACGGATTGCATAAATTAAGACCAGTCATAAATTTTCTGCTATCAAAGTTCAACACCGTTCCGCTAGAGAAAGAATTATCCATTGATGAGCAAATGTGCTCTACAAAAGTGAGGCATTATATGAAGCAATACATGCCTATGAAACCCCACAATTGGGGATTTAAATAATTTGTTCTTGCTGGAGTCACTGGATTCGCTTATAATTTTGAAATATATACAGGACGTGCGGACAATTCGTCAACATCGGATATTGAACTTGACCTCGGAGCAACGTAAAACATAGTTTTACGTTTGTCCCGAATTATACCTCGAAAGCAAAACTATCGTCTCTATAATGACAATTTTTATACCGGCATTCCACTTATGGTTCATTTGGCAAAAGAGGGCATATTTTCGTCGAAGAAATAGACTTCCGAATTGTAAACTGCCCACAGAATCAGCAATAAGTTGCTTGAGCAAAGAAATGAATATATGACTACAACAGACGGCGTTGATATAACATCATTTGTCTGGAAAGACAATAAATATGTAAACCTTATCTCCTCCTTTGCTGGAACTCAGCCTGAGGCATTTGTCAAAAGATATGATCGCAAGCAAAAGAAAACTATAGAGGTGAAATGTCCTTTCATAATACAGCAATACAACTGTTATATGGGCGGCGTAGACCTTTTAGATAGCCTAATGAGACGTTATAAATATGGCATAAAAAGCAGAAAGTGGTATATGCGCCTTTTTTACCACTTGTTTGACTTGACAGTGGTCAATGCATGGTTGGCATATGAAAGAGTGCTAAAACAAAATGATAAAAGGGACTCCGAAATTTTAAATCAAATGAGTTTTCGTGTAGAGGTAGCGAAATGTTTAAGAAAGGTCAACAAAGGACTGAAACGTGGTAGATCGGATACCATTGAACCTGCCATACAAGCCAAGAAGAAAAAAGGACCAGCGCAACATGTACCAACAAAAGACATTCGCAGGGATCAAATCGGCCGCTGGCCTCAGCACACGGAAATATTTCGATGGAAATACCCTGATTGTAAAGGATTCAGTCGTACAATATGTGAAAAATGTGGCATTGCACTATGTTTGAACAATAAATCACCTTCTTAGTATTCTCTAAAAACATAGTGTAGCCATTTGGCAACAGACCCTTGTTCTTGAAAATAAAGGTCGATATTAATTTATATGGTTGTTTCACTATGTTTGAATGATTATGTGCGTTGTAACATGTCTTTATAAAAAAAAAAAGAGTCATGCATTTAAGAGTTAATAACTGGGAGAGTTCATTCATTCATTCAATTATAAACGTCATCGAGCTCCATCATACCATCGAGACTCAACTCCATCACGCCATCGAAACTCAACTCCATCACCCCATCGAGAGTCGAATCAACCAACACATCCAAACACCGAAAAGCGCAGTGATATTTGTTGGTACCATTTCAAATACAAAAATGAAGCTATTCACTGCAGACAACCCTGCAATTACACCAACTCCGCCATATCAAAAAACCAGCCGTCAATCGTGTAAACATCTCGGATATGACTACACAAAAAAAAAATATCTTATAGACACCGGTGCCGATGTCTCTCCTCAACAAAAATCTTATTAAGTTCTCACTGTTCGCTGCTAATGGATCGAAAAATAAAACTTTTGGAAGCCAACGTTTTAAATTCAATCTGGGTCTACGCAGAAACTTCGTGTGGACGTTCATCATCGCAGATGTTAACACACCAATAATTGGATCAGATTTCCTTATATACTATGGCCTTCTAGTCGACGTTAAAAGTAATCGCCTCATAGACGAAACTACGAATCTTTCAGCCCTTTGCACTCCAACCACAGGTAACTGCATTATTAAAGTTTTTGACGTTAAAAACTCATTTTCAGGACTGCTCGAAGAGTTTAAGGACTTAACATCACTCAACTACACGGGAAATCCAGTGAAGTCCCTTACCACTCATTGTATTGTCACATCCGGACCAGCAGTTTTTGCAAAACCACGACGGCTATCGCCAGAAAAGTAGGCTGCTGCAAAAGCTAAATCAACATACCTAATGGAACAAGGTGTTTGCCAACCACCCAAAAGCAACTGTGCAAGTCCGTTACACATAGTCAGAAAATCGAACTGCGAATGGAGGCTATGTGGCGATTACCGTTCCTTGAATGCGGTCACTCAACCGAACAGATACCCCATCCCATACGTGAATGATTTTACAAATATACTGTATAAAAAAAAACAATATTTTCAACAAATATCTGTGGAGCCAGAAGATGCTCCAAAAACGGCAATAACAATACCTTTCGGTCTGTATGAATTCAAATACATACATATAATACATTTTCGTATATCGACGACATTGATTAATTTTTACAGAAGGTTCATACCTCACGCTGTTAATAATCAAGCACCCTTGCTTGCACTTATAAATGGAAACAAAAAAAAAAAAATGATACAACACCCATCAAGTGGACACCGGAAGCAGTAGATGCGTTGAAAGATGCAAATCTGATTTATTGTCCGCGTCGCAGCTTGCTCATCCAGTCCCTGGTGCAGCGCTTTACACAGATGCTTCCGTTATGGCAATTGGGACTGTGGTAAACCAAATGTGTGCTAACATTCCTTAACCACTTGGATTTTTTTGTTTTAAAAAAACTAGCCACGTCGGAACAAAAATACAGTACTTATGACCGAGAACTTCTAGCTATTTATAAAACTGTGAAATACTTCCGACATTTGCTGGAAGAAAGGTCATTTGTTATATTCACAGACAATAAGCATTTAATTTATGCCTTTCGCCAAAATTCTGAAAAAGTATCGCCGAGACAATTGCGACAACTGGACTTTGTCAGTCAGTTCTCTACTACAATATTGCATATTCCTGGACCACGTAGTAGTGGTCCTGGATCAAGTAGCCAAATTCCTTTCAATGATTAATGCAATTTATGCATCGAAACCAGTCGAGCTGGAATCCCTAGCAAAAGAACAGCTGCAGGGTGAGGAATTGAAAACTTTACTTAAACAAGGTAACAAACATAGTTCATTGCATTTAAAGATTTTTTCTTTTCTAGAAGCAAAACATCAGGTGTACTGAGACATATTAGCTTCGAGAATCCGCCGTACGTTCCTGAGTCCATGAGAGAAATCATTATCAGAAAGCTTCACAGCCTATGCCATCCCGGTGTAAGAGCTACTTGCAAACTACTCAATGATTGATTTGTTTGGCCCAGGATGAAAGCAGACTGCGCAAAATTAATTAACAGCTGTATACAATGTCAACGATCAAAGGTCAGCCGTCACAATAAAGCAGGACTTGTTTCATACAGTTTACCACCTCAACGTTTTTCTCATATTAACATAGACATCGTTGGACCGCTGCCAAAATGAAGAATCTTCTTACAATTATAGACCGGTTCACTCGCTGGCCAGAGGCATTTCCTATGGAGGATATTACAGCAAAAACAGTGGCTCAGTGTTTAGTACATGGTTGGATTAGTCGTTATGGCGTCCCACTTCATATTACAACTGACTTAGGCAGACAGTTCCAATTAACACTATTGGAACCTTGGGAATTAAACACTGTAGGACGATGGCCTACCACGCCCAATCCAATGGGATAATCCATAAATGGCATCATTCTCTTAAAGCTGACCTTATGTGTCATCAAACAGCGAACTGGTTTAGGGTACTACCACTCGTTCTTCTTGGACTGCAAACTGCTTTTAAAAAGGATTTATATGCCACCCCAGCTGAATTCTTATATGACTACACACTTCAGCTGCCTGGAGAGTACCTCACTAAGTCTTCCAATAACACCCAGCAAATAACTGGACCTATTGCGATTTTCGCAGAAATGTTGTAACCACTTATCTTCAAAAATATGGAAAGCCTGCAAACCTTGATGTGTCCTGCGGAGTACCAGTTCAAATAAGGGTCTAAAGAGAAGTAAGGTCTGTAGTTAGCGCCGATGATCACATGGAACCAGATTTTTCTCGACGGCGGTGCGGATATTGCCACCAACGCACACGAAAAATGTGCGCTAAGTGTAATGTTGGCTTGCATTTGAAATGTTGGTATATGTTCCACAGTAAATAAATCTACAATGCTTAGTTTTATATCAATATAAATTCTATCCTTTTTTAAATAAAAGCAAATACTTTCTGAAAAAAATTGTTGTTTTACTTATATAGAAACTAATGAGTACCAGAAAAGTACAAATAATGCCCAGTGTCACCCCTTTTTTGAAAAAAGTGCGGTCAGAATTTTTTTTAATTTTTGTTTTTTTAGTCACCTCTAAGCATAAACATTACATCAACTGAAAGAACTAACAATATTTTTAGTTAATAGAGGTATGGGAATTGAATTGAAAAATTATTTCATAAACGGCGGAGATTTTAACGCCAAACATAGGGATTGGGGAAATAATACACCAAACACTATAGGGCACCTACTACTCAATTTGTGGGGGTCAGCACAGTGTTATGTACCGATTTGGTTTAAAAGCGACGGATAATGACAATCCGTCGTTTCCAAGACATGGTTCCTATCTGGATCTCCTGTTGTGCGACACACGGATACATTTGACAGGCTCGAACCAAAATACTATAAATTATCTATGCACGTTTGTGTATGACAGCGACCACTGCAGTTTGAGTACCGAAATAACCGTTCCTAACAAGTTGTGGAAATGGAAGAGTTTGTTCAAAGATAATCCTACAATTGTAGTAGGGCACGCCGCATACACTCTTCCAGAATACTGACTAGAGCACTATCCTCGAATTCGCTTTGCACACCGTCCAACAGGAATCTGTCAAACGATGAGATTGATAAATGGACGATGCCATAAAACGAACTATGGACGACAAAGACGACAAATACTGCACTGCACCAACACAAAAGTAAACTACTTTCGAGACTAAATACCTTATACTGACATATTTAACCGGAGGTCATGATACTGAAGTCGTTGATTAAAAACCTCCAAATATTAATAAAAGAAAAATACATAATGACACGTCCAATCCGGCGGATCTTCGGTCAATAAGTCTCCTTCCGAATATAAGCAGGTTATTCGAAAAGGGTTGAGAACAAAAATATTGTTCCGTATAATCAATTCGGTTTTAAAGCGGGGCATGATATTTCACATACCGCGTCTAAACTGGTATCTGATATCTAGCGGAACAAAAGCAAGAAGCAATGCACTGGTGCCTGCCTGATTGACTTGGAAAAAGCCTTCGATACCGTATGAGTAGAAGAACTATTCTTCGAGCTGAACAGACTGGGCATAAGTAAACCACTGTTGTATACTTTTTTGATATGCTCTCCAGTAGACAGTTCATCGTGGAGAATGGCGGTGTGACTTCTTCTGGAATATTTAACATTAAAAACGGTCTGCAACAAGGTGCGGTAAACTCGTCGATCCTATTCAATTTATACACAAGCGATCTTCTGAGCTCGCTTCACCATGCCATAGCGTACTCAGACGACTTGAATGCGTACAGATCAAGGGCAAAGATCGAGGTCATTAATATTTCCTTGCAATGCGACTTTGATATGATTAAGCGATATTGAGATGATTGGAAGTTAAAAATTAACTTTCAGAAGTCGGAAACCGTCTTCGTCCTAAAAGCCTTTGTCGAGGGCCTTTGTGAATACCAGAAAGTATTGGCGAAAATTTTCGATCATGGGACAATACGGGTAGTCACTTGCTTGTTGAAATGTAGTCAGATACATTGGGTTTTAGCTAGATCAATATCTGTATTTTAATAAACTGGCTAGAGAAAATGGTGATTTTGCCTTTACAAAGGGACTGTTTTATAGCATCCAACTCAATACGAGGGTAAAGTTAATCTGTTACATGGCCCTTATCCGGCCTATGCTTGTATTTGGATGTCCTGTGAGTTTCAACTTAAGAGCAAGCTTAATGGCTGATCCAGAATAAATTAGCCGTGCCGCTAATCTTCCACGTTGCTCAAAGCGCTGAAGACAGGCGACTTAACTACGACAGAGACGTCGCACACGGCAGTGAGTCTCCGGTTTAGTAGGGCGGTAGGGAGTAATGATTTAAGGGATGTTGCTCAGCAGTATCATGAGTATTGGTGGCTCAGTGTAGGAGAGGAAGTACATAAAATAAAATACAAAATATTTCGGGGTGACGTCATTATAGTAGGACGCGAAGTCGGTGTTTTTATTTTTTAAGACATGGCATACATAGTTTAGGTAGTTTTAGGTAGACATAAAATTATAAAAATAAAAAAAATTATAAAAAAAGAGATGGGTAACACAAAAAAAGTACGTATTTAATTTCGTAACGTAGATTAAGATAGTTTAAGTAGATTTAGTATTATTTGGTAAGGGCGGTACCAGAAGTACTCGGCCTGACCGTCTGTACTTGTTTGAAAATATCACTGTATTGGAAAGTACGTAGTCCATAACGCATATGTTTCAAGTCTGAAAGCGCCACGTTGTTTAGTATTTGTTTGACAGCCGTCAATAGTGAACGTTGTCAGTGAATTTGTGAAAATGGAGAAAATTGTTCATCGTTATGTGATACAATACTTTTATTTGAAAGTCCTTAGCTCAACCAAAATAAAAGCTGAACTGAATTCTACTCTGGGTGAGGCCGTACGAGCTGCCAAGACGAGCATCGCAGTGGTCGACCAAATAAGGTGACGACTCCAGAAATTGTGAAGAAAATCCACAAAGCAGAACTAGATGATCGTTGACTGAAAGTGCGCGAGATAGCAGACTTTGTAGGCATTTCAAAAATCGCATATTATTTGAAAATTTGGACATGAGAAAGCCGTGTGCATGATCGGTGCCGCGTTTGCTTACACTCGAGCAAAAACAGTGTCGTGAAGATGTTTCATTTAAGTGTTAAGCGAAGTTTCACAGCAACAAAGGAAAATTTTTGCGCCGTTTCGTAGCAATGGATGAAACATGGGTCCATCACTTTACACCCGAGACAAAAGAAGAACAATCAAAACAATGGATTCGAAAGGGAGAACCGGCTCCAAAGAAGGCGGAATCCGTTTCATCTGCAGGCAAGGTCATGGCGTCGATTTTTTGGGATGCGCGTGGAATAATTTTCATTGACTATCTTGAAAAAGGAAAAACTATCAACGGCCAGTATTATGCGAACTTATTGCAACGTTTGAGCGAAAAAATCAAGTAAAAACGGCCGCATTTGAGTAAGAAGAAAGTGTTGTTTCATCAAGACAATGCACCAGCTCACAAATCCGTTATTGCAATGTCCAAAATTAATGAATTAAAGTTTGAATTGCTACCTCATGCACCCTATTCGCCAGATTTAGCCCCCTCGGATTATTTTCTGTTCCCAAACTTGAAAAAATGGCTCAGTGGTCAAAGATTTTCCAACGATGAAGAGGTGATGTCGGCAGTTAATGGCTATTTTGAGGAGCAAGACGGTTATTATAAAAAGGGTATCGAATTTTTTGAACATCGCTGGGAAAGGTGTATAGAACTGAAAGGCGATTATGTTGAAAAATAAATAAATTTTTTTCCAAAGTTTTTGTGTTTTCTTTGTTGGGTCGGGTATGTCTGGAACCGCCCTCGTAGTTTTGAATTTTATATATTGTAATATAACCAAAATGTTCTTTCACTAAATTTTTATTAAAAACAATTTATATTTTCTTAGTCTTAAATTTACTTAAATAAAATAGTGATAAAAAATATAGGGCCAGTAGGTAAAAATAACATAATTCAAGTTCATTAGCTAGTTTTTGAGCGTTTTTTTTTTTTAGCTTGTAAAAATCAATAAATGAATTCCAATAAAAACGCGAAAAAACGCTGTGACTTTTTTTAGACTCCCGTGTAACGCGTTTTCAATTGACCGGACTGGTCGTTGTTATTATCGTTATTATAATTGGCGACAATAGACATCAGCATATAAGGTTTCCCCTGCTATGAGCTACTCATAATGATTGAAGTCTCGCAAACGATTTTTTTAATGCCACGTCGGGCTTAGTTATTTATATATGTATATTTTAAGAAATGATTAAATTTTTTAACTAATAGTTTCAAAGTGATTAAAGTGTGCCCTCTCGAAAATAAAGTAGTGGAATAAAAATAAGTAGCTAAACCCATAAAAATGCGATTGAAGTTTGACTTCTCAGCAAAAAGCTATTGATTTATAAGTTCTTTGGAACAATGACCAGTCAATTCAAATTTCCAAGATAAGGAGCAAAGGAATAATTTTATCACGATGTTACCTATCAATTTTGTATTTTATAATTTATGCTATTCGTTTTAATGTGGACATGTTTATACAATTTGAATTTATTAAATTTTTATTCTACTAAAGGTTCATCCATGTGGTAGATATCGGCACAACACCGTCGTTTTTATACTTGCAAAAGAATACAATTTAAAGAATTTAAGAACAATCCATAGATTGGATCGACTTACATCTGGGCTTTTATTATTTGGTAGAAGTCCCAAAAAGGCACGACAGATGGAGCACCAAATACGCAACAGACAAGTTCAAAAGGAATACATATGTCGTGTGGAAGGCGACTTTCCTAAGTATTCTTTATTTTTTTATTTCTAAATCTTTGAGTATAATGTATTTTTTATTTCAGTGGTTTAATTGAATGCAAGGAACCTATTGAAGTTGTAAGCTACAAAATCGGAGTCTGCAAAGTATCACCGAAAGGTAAAGACTGCATTACTACTTTTCGAAAAATTGCACACAACGGCAATACAAGTGTAGTTCTTTGCAAACCTTTGACTGGAAGGATGCATCAAATACGAGTACACTTACAGTATTTAGGTAAGCAACCATTCGTTAAATCATTTTTTTTTTTTTGTTATTATTTTTGTATTTAATATTTTTTGAGTAGTAACTATTTTAAGTATCAAAAAAAAGTTCGGCATTCATGTCTGTATAATTAAAATTATATGCATTTCAGTATTATTAGCTTTTGTGCATATATTCATAATAAGTGCAGTGGGAAATCATGCACAAGGAAACAGCAGAAAACTAGAGTTTTGTGTGTAATTCGAATTTGTCATTTATAGTTTATTCCTATTTAAAAAAAAAAAAGATTTAGCACTTATGTCATACACAAAATAACCAGTGCAATGTGCTGACCGCACAAGCTATTGACATGACTCAGAAACATACTGATGAGCATTCATAGAAGATGGGTGTTATCTTAGGATGTTAGAAGGGTATTCAAATTCGGGAAATGATTTTTTCTAAACTAAAACTAAGAGGATACTACTCTTAAAGTGCCTGAGCACGTTTTTAGTTTTTTTCAAAAATTGGATGTAGAGAGAAAGAAAGATGTTTGGGCTCAACGGTTATTTCGCTCCAACATTTAATTGGGAGACTAATTTATTAGTGTAATTTGACTTGATGTTGTTAGTTTACATGATTTAAGTTGATTGTAAAATTAATACCTTTTGGGCGCGGTTGCGATTTGAACCGTCTGATTGGGAAGCCAATACACTATCACTTGAGCCACAGCCACAAACTACCAAAAATATGAAAAGAGCGTATAATCGTCAGCATAAGTTTAAATTCTTCGATGCCAATACAACAACACACATTTTCGACAAAAGAGCCAAACTCTTTTAAATCACTTTAATCAAGTGAAACTATTTTGCTACTAAATCATAATGCCAGTCACTAAGAAATTGTTGTGTTTCGAAAAAGAAAACCGTTCAATAAAAAGATTTTTTTACAACTGGCATGACAAAAGTATAGTTAAGTATTACAGTAGGCTATGTTTTAATTCTAAAATGGCAAAATTATACCATAATTCAGTTTATGTTTCGATTCTACAAAGGTTAAATAGTAATGCATATTATATTAGTACTAGTTATTACTTTACATATGATGTTGTGTGAAAATAAGTATAGATATGGAAATATTTTTATACGTTGCACAAACTTTGGTTTGCATCAACACTTGCCCTCAAAACTATTCATATCCTTGGAAATTTTTATAAGGCCTAAATCCTTGACAAAATTGCTCTTTAGATTTCGTAAAATTCTTGGTTAACATCTCACTGACATCGTTCTTTTAAAGGTCATGATGAAACTTGATGTCAATGCGTTTCGTTCTACTATGCACGGGGTTTTTGACAATCTGTTGTGCACTCAAATTATCACTAAACAACTCTGTGGGGTTCTCTACCAAGAACAAAAAACCCATTTCGATTAACAGAATTTTAAAATGAACGACTTCTTTCGCTGTACATAAAAGGGCAACACAAGTGCCAGAAATATGTTAATTTTAAATTTAAAGTGCTTCTTAAACATTAAAAATATGCCAGCTTGAAACACTGAGTGTATAATATTCGGCCAAGTGAAAACACTCAAACACATCAATGAACTATTCATTTATATTGCCTCGCGTAAATCTTCTGGCAACTGGAACGGTCGATGCAGCTTTTTAAATATATTTTCGGGATTAAAGGGCGTTGCTCCATTCCCAGATCATAAAGTAGATTCTTGACGATGAACTGTTTTGACAAAATGCTTACAGAACTTCCTTCGTTTCTTATTTCCATTCCCAGGAGAAATATCCCCTAGGACCCTTATCCACGACATCTAATTGTAGAGTTAAGGCCACGTTGTAAACAATTGAAATCATAGAAACAGGTCACACAACACTCATTTTTAACGTCGCGATGAATTCAGAAAGTCACAATTCATTTCCAATTTTCATGTTCTAGACGCACGGATCTCCACAACGAAAATCCATTTTAATTTGCAAACCAGGCCAGTATTATTTTTATCAACAAGTTAAACTCAGCTGACATCGCCAAAATGAGCCGAATAGAAGAGTAGCGGACAACTGGGAAAATTGTCTCTTTACCGTCTATGCCGAAATTTTGACTGCAACCTTTCCATTCTTGCCCCGTTTTATGTTAAAAACCGTAATATAACCAAACGTAATATGGTTACTAGGTAGAGTAACGAGCCAGGCACCATTGGATATAAACGTATTGAATTCCGCCTTCATAGACTGCAACTGATTGAAAACTGACATTACTAGTGTAGTAGAATTAATGAAACAAATGTTGTTTTCATAAAGTGAGCGAAATCGCTGGTACCAGCCCTGGCTACACATGCCATCTCCAGCTTTAGAAATAGAACTTTCACTTTCAGCACCAGTAACAGCATTCCCAATTTCAGCATCAGTAAACGTCTTTTCATCAATGAGTTCAGTACTGTCCGATTCCGGATCAGGAATTATGACGTTAACGGAATCATTGCGGTTGAAGCTGAATTATCGTTTAACCGATAGAGATTCATTAGAGATTCATGGATGTCACCTGCAATAAATCGTCTTTGTTCAACATCTAAAAGGGCGAAAACACTAGCATTTTTATTTGAACCATTACCTATATCCTCTAGAAACTGAACATATCGGCTTTTAAAAACTTTCCTCGATTTTGACTCGTACAGACGAGATGCATTGGTGTCCGACGAATATCTCCCATTACACATTCTGTAAACTTTGCTACAAACTTAGATCTCCCAGGGCGCTTATCGAACATAAACATTTTATACTTGAAGATCCTGAGATGAGAAATAACTTGTTTTTTTGCCTTACCAGGCTTCATAGTGTGTTATGTCATTTAAAATTGTTTTCGGACATTTGTTTCGTTTATACACTGCGGTAGTGACTGCTTCCGCCTAGAGGAATTCAGGATCGTTGGCATGGAATAAAATATACCTCAACATTTTGACAACGATTTGATTTGCACGTTCCGCTACACGTGTTTTATACTTCACGGTCACCTGATGTCGAATTCCTTCCTCTTTCAGAAAACTACAGAACTCCCTGCTCAGGTACTCGCCACCGTTAGCTACCCTCAGTGTTTTTATTTTTGTTCACTTCTCCAATTCAACCACAGATTTAAAACATTTAAAAGCTTGAATCACATCGCTTTTATTTTTTGGAAAATAAACAACATCATCGTCTATGAAATAAGCGAAATATCGTGCTTGAAAAGCTTGAATCACATCGCTTTTATTTTTTGGAAAATAAACATCATCGTCTATGAAATAAGCGAAATATCGTGCCCCCCCCCCCCCCCCCACCAATTCAATTTGTTCACTTCGGGTCACAAATTTTTCTGTAGACAAAATCTAACACATCATTACTGCGATGCATAGAGCGCTTAAATAGATATAAAACTCATTGTTCGCTCAAAACACGTTTGACAATCTATGCATTGGTCTGCATGCATTATTTTTTAAATTGATTCCTCTAACCAAGTCGTTCTTTATAAGGAAGTTAAGACCTTTTGTATTTAAATGTCATTCCATTTAGTAAACCAACTATTATTCGTATTAAAGTTGAAGAACTTCTCTCTCACCTCAACTTTTTTACACGCGTGATTTCATTTTCCTTAACTTTTTTACTACCGCACTATTGTTATTACAATAAAACCATCATAATTGTCATTTTCAGTAGCCTTTAACCAAAACAAAATAAGTTTTAAAATTTTTTACCAAAAGCACATCGCGAAGCTTAATTTCGCATGCTGATTCCCAATTCCATCTGACTATATGAAGTTATTAGCCGTCAATTCAATTTTCTCATTACATTAGTAGACTTTTGTGGAGAGCGACTTATCACAGCACATATGGCATTTGGATCCGCTGTCGATTACCTGACTGTTTGTTAACAGCTGAAACATTTGACATTCAGAAGTGAAGTGCTTTTTTTTTTATATCCATGCTGCATTCAATGTCGTGTCTGATTTATATGATCGTTTATAGATCTCCGTGTTTCGGCTTTTGTTTGAGTATAGTGCTACTAATAAAAAAGTCATTTGACAAATCGAATATAGGGCTCTAATTAGCCCAACTGGTAATGTGTCCGGTTACCAAGTTGAAGGTTGTGGATTCGACTCCGGGTCGAACTCTCTTCTTTTTTTTTAATTTAAAAATAAAATAAATAATTACATATTAGTTGTAAACAACATCACACAATGGATTCTGAAGAGCGGTCCGCTATGCCGAGAGCGGAAGCACCAGAGAAACCAGGCGATGAATTGTCAACTACTACGTCTCAGATGGTGGTGAATGCCACTATCTGGGAGATAATAGCTTCTTTTCCTTGGCGCCATCCGAATCGGAAGATGAAGACGAAGAAGTGGCGTCTCTCAGTAGCATCATCAAAATGCTACAACAAAGAGTACAAGCCATAAAAGAAAAACAAAAGGCAAATAGGAAGAGGGAAGAGCAAGAGCACTCCCAACAGCAAAATCAACTGCAACAGCAGACGCAGCAAGCCCAAGAGCAGCCCATACAACAACAGCACAAGTGTTACAACAACACCAACAAAAATATTGGAAACACCAGACACAACAACAAGACCAACCCCAACAACGGCAACAGCAACAACAGCAACAACAACAAAAATAGCAGCAGAAGAAGTAGTAACAACATAAGACTTCAAAGCAAAGAGTTCCATCTATAAACATATTTAAGATGGAACTAAAAGAAACAATAGAACTACCATATGTAAGTCGGCCATAGGCTATAATTTTTATATTAAAAGACTTAGTTTTTACAGGCACGCGATCCACTGCAATACCGTGGAGCGCTAACCAAAAAATTAAAAGTTTACTGAAGGAAAGGACGACGGAGTTCTTCTCCTACACCCCCAAAGGGGAGAAGCTGCAAACAATGCTACTAAGGGGGTTAGAACCGTCAACTGATCCGGAGGACCTCCTTGCACTGCTGAAAGAGAAGTGCGAAAAGCTCAAATTCTTATAAGTTAAACCATTCGTGACGACTAGGTAAGGACTGAGGTAAGGACGGAGAGACAGAAAAAAGCCAACTCTCTTGTGCGTTATGTATGAATACGGGACATACCGCGAATTATCGGGGTTGTCCAAAATTCCAATACATAAAAAGTGTAAATCTGGCTCGATAGCAAAAGGTGGAATTTAAGCGTCCACTGGTTCAAATTCACACACCACTCGTTGCTCCCCAAGTTACCTACGCCCAAATGACGACAGGTAGGGGGAACACGGCACAGCAAGCGAAGGTTGATAATGCAAGCTATCTTGCTCTTTATCCAGGGGCAGATGGCTCAGCTACAATATCAGATAACTGAACAAGCTACGCGCGTGGATTAAATCTACGCACTGCTGCCGGGACTAACGCACCTCCAGTCGTAATGGGTACGTACATGGCGGAGCAAACCCTGAAGGTCCTTGCAGTGAATTATAATTCACTGATTAGGATTGAGCGAAGAGCTGCACTATTCAAGTTGCTTAAAGACTAAACCCCAGATGTGCCTTTGGTAAGCGAAACTAAGCTAAACAAAAGACACAAAATGAGGAACAGAAGGTATAAAATAATACGAAGAAACTGACGCAACTCCACACAAGGAGAAGGCGTTGCGATCTTCGTAAGAAAATGTATACGTTATATAAAAGAACAATGCCACTATTCTTCCCCCATCGCGCTCTCGCCATTTATGTGCGTAGTGATGTAGCTTACCAAATTCCACCACAAAGTAGTCTCTGTTCCAATCTAGAATTCAATTTCTTGTGGTTGAAATAATTTAACCCAACTTGTGAATGAGCCCACACGAATACTAGACGTCGATAGTCTTACGGCCAACACGCTGGACTTGTTTTTAACTTCTCACCCTGACAAGTACTGCGTTGATGTGCTCTCCCCTCTAGGCTCGTCGGACCGTTGTGTCATATCTACGAAATTTTCGTACACCCACCACACAGAGAAAAGATTCATAAAAGAACCGTATGGCAATGCGAGAAAGCCAATTGGAGCGGACTTAATAACTTCTTTAGGAATTATAACTGGTCGTTATGTTCCATCGATAGCGACGTAGATGCCGCTGCTGATATAATCACAGAAACTATTCTCTTTGGAATGAGATGCTTTATGCCTCATCGGTTGAAGAGTATCAAACCAAAAGAAAAGGTATGGTATAACTCGAGCTGTAAAGAGGCTGTCAGGGTTAGATAATTGGTTTTTGCAGTCCTACAAGACCAACCCGACAGAGGAAAACCGAAAAAAGTTTAAACGATCCAGAAATGACTGCAACGTCTTTCTCAAGCTTGTAACATTCCAATACGACCAAAAACTAAGGCAAAAAAATCTGCAATGCCCCAAAGGCAGTAAAAATGTTTGGTCATTCGTCAAAAACATTAGAAATTCTGCCTCATCCTCCATCCCAACGCTCATTTACAATAACATTCCAGCTGTCAGCTCTTTGCACAAGGCCAATCTGCTTGCTGCACACTTTGCTGCTAAATCAACACTCCCAGATTGTGCTTTGTCCCCGCCTACACTTGAGTGTGTCGAATCTACAGTGGGACGAATCCACTTTCGCACTCGTGCAGTAGCAAGAGTACTCTTAACATGCATAAATCCGCTGGTTCAGATAGTATATCGCCCCTTCTGCTGAAGAGGTGTTCTTCCACGCTGGCAAAACCACTGCCTGAACTTTTTCATTAATCCTACTCTTTAGGACTCCTTCCAAACAAATGGAAAACAGCATTTGTCCAGCCCGTCCCTAAAAAAGGCGAATCTTCTTCTATCTCCTCCTACAGACCCATTGCACTTACGTCCCTTCTTTCCAAGGTCATGGAAACGCTGATAAACCGTCAGCTCATGAAATATCTCGTAACACGAAAATTTCGCAATGACCGGCAATATGGTTTTCGTAGCAACAGGTCCATCGGTGATTTGATGGTATGTCTTACCGAAAAGTGGAACCAAAGCATACATCAATCTGGCAAAAGCAAGATAGTCACCCTTATTGCGAAGATCAACTATCAACCGATTGACGATTGATACAATTTGTCAATTGAAAACGAATTTGGTATAATGAAAATGAGTTGATAAAGTATTGTGCTATTGTGAATGCTCTCAAAATATTTCCATCATTGTGAATGGGGTTGTGGGTTTGACAGAATCTTGTTTTATTTTTTTTTTTAAGAAAGTGCAAAGAAAACGATAATTAAATTATAAACAAAAGTCAAAAAATAAACAAAAACAAACAATATGACTTCAATTGAACTTTTTTTTTGATGAAGATGAGGAGTTAAATGATCCTGATTTCGTTGTAATAGCTAAAATGCGACGAAGTTTGAGGGATACATCTAATCCTTTGGAATTGGAAAGCCCAATGTAAGTACAAAAGTTTTTATTTTTAGATAACAAGTAAGTTAAATGTACCAACTCTGCTCCATTTCTAGTTTTTTAAAAAAACTTCCGGTTATCGAAGGAAGCATTTCTTAATCTTTTGCAAGAAATAGAAATTGAAGTCATGCAAAAGCATTCGAGCTGTGCCGAACATTTTAAAATAAGCAACAGTTCTAAGATTCTGTGTACATGGGAACTACCAGTTTAGCTTTGGAAATGACTGCAATCTTGGTCTTGCTCAATCAACTTCATCGCTTATCCTTCAAGAAGTCTTTGATGTTCTAGAAAACCATGTGTGCCAAAAATGAATAAAGTTCCAATACACAGAGGAGGAAGAACGGAGAGGTTTATACTACAACCGTAAAGGATTCTATAGCCTTAACGCTTTGATCGAAAGTATTTTTAAAATACCATTTTTATTGAAAAAAAAAAATTTAATTTTATTTTCAAAGGTATGTGATCATTTAATGTGTATAAAATATATTGATTCTTAACATTCTGGAGCTTCCCATGATTACATACAGGGTGAGTTTTTTAACTTGAGACATCCAAATTACTCGAAAAATACGATATCGTATTTTCAGACAAAAGTCACAAGGTTCTGAAGGGGGCATAGGATGGTGACCACGAGTTTGACCTTGAGCCCCATTTCATGGTCAAACGAAGGTCACTTTTGAATTTTTAATGGGAACCCTTATTTTTTTGACAGATTCGTAATCTGCGTGAAAAATTATAATTCTTTTACATGAAACACTTTTTTCAAAAATGCGTTCTTTTCCCGTCAGAGGGCGCCATGAAACTTAAGACATCAAAATTACTCGAAAGTACGAAATATCGCCAAAAATGTTTTAGACAAAAGTCACAAGGTTCTGAAGGGGACATAAGATGGCGACGACGAGTTTGACCTTGAGACCCGTTTTCAAGGTCAAACAAGGGTCACTTTTGATTTTTCAAATGACAATTCCTGATTTTCATTGCTCAGTCATATTGCTCGTAGGCTTGTCATTTGTTTTTACATACTGCGTTTAGCATAACCCAGAAACAACGACGTGGACGTAGCAGTATTTTGTTTCTTTCGGGGTGATTAATTATAGTGTGTCCTCTTGCCTCCCACTGTTGAATCATTGAATTCTTCCCATTTCGATGTTTATTTCCTAAGACTATTTCAACAAATGCTCGAAAATGTGACTGTTCGAGATTACAATTGGATTAATTAATTATATGTAATAAAATATATGATAATGTAAAATATAATATATGTAAAAGGGGTAAATGTAAAACATTAGTAATCCACTGCATTACCAATAATAATGGTATGCAGAAAATTCCCAGTACAAATGATTGTAATTAAGACCCAGTATATTGCATACCTTTTGGGGATAAAACACAAATTAAAAATTATAAGCAAGTGAATAGGACGTGTTTCATTTTTCTCCGCTTTTTTTCTTGGTTCGTGTGGTGATCATTTAGAAAGGATTTAACAATCCTTTTAACGATTTTTAGTGACTATTCAATTCAATACACTTGTCTATCCGCGCTCTAAATGAACCAACAGAACTGAGAAATATTTCTGGCGTAATCTTCCGGCAAGCTTCAGTTATTCGTCTTTTCATGTCCTCACGTGTTGTTGGCTTTTTTCTGTAAACCTCACTTTTTAAGTAGCCCCACAAGAAGAAATCAAGCGACGTAAAATCAGGTGATCTAGCAGGCCATTGCCTCGCACCCCCTCGTCCGATCCATCGTTGATGGTAAACATTGTTTAACACGCCCCGGGCTACTTGGGAATAATGGGGTCTACAACCATCATGTTGAAACCACATCGTTTGTTGCAACTCCAATGGCAGTTCTTCTAGTAATACTGGAACATGGTCGCGCAAGAAGTTTGCATATTTTTCGCCATTCAAGTTGCCTTCAATAAAATATGAACCTATTATTTTACCCAATAATTTCCAGAACTGAGAAATATTTCTGGCGTAATCTTTCGGCAAGCTTCAGTTATTCGTCTTTTCATGTCCTCACGTGTTGTTGGCTTTTTTCTGTAAACCTCACTTTTTAAGTAGCCCCACAAGAAGAAATCAAGTGACGTAAGATCAGGTGATCTAGCAGGCCATTGCCTCGGACCCTCTCGTCCGATCCATCGTTGATGGTAAACATTGTTTAACACGCCCCGGGCTACTTGGGAATAATGGGCTCTACAACCATCATGTTGAAACCACATCGTTTGTTGCAACTCCAATGGCAGTTCTTCTAGTAATACTGGAACATGGTCGCGCAAGAAGTTTGCATATTTTTCGCCATTCAAGTTGCCTTCAATAAAATATGAACCTATTATTTTACCCAATAATTTCCGCCCAAACATTAACATTCCAAGGGTGCTGGCGTTCAACTTGTCGCAACCAAAAAGGGTTTTCGGTAGCATATTATATATTATGTCGATATTATATATTATGTCAATGTATTATATCGATTGACCGTACCGTGATTGGTGAAAGTCGACTCATCAGAGAATAACACCTTGGCGAAGAAAAGGGGGTCTCGTTCAATTTTCTGAAGTGACCATTGGCAAAAGGAAACCCGGTTGCGAAAATCCTCACTAGAAAGTTCTTGATGCATTGAAACATGATAAGGATGGTATTTATGCCGATGTAATATCTTACAGAAAGTCGTTTGAGAAATTCCTGATTCACGACTTATTTGGCGAGTGCTAATGTGGGGATCTTGTGCAACGGCAGCTAACACTGCTATTTCATTGTCCTTAACAGCCACCCTATCTGAATGATTCCTTTTCTTTGGTTGCACACTTCCTTCACCAGTGAATTGTTGGATGACCCGATAAAAGGAAGCGCGCGATCGTATCTGGTCAGGGAAACGTTGGGCGTAAAGTTCAACAGCACCATTGATGTTCCTTCCACTTTCTCCATAAATCAATATCATTTCAATTTTCTTTTGCATTGAAATAGCCTGCATAATTAATCTGGAAAACGTTAGTAATAATAATCAGTTCCTCAAAACAAATATCTAAATGGAGTACAGTTCCGTTCAAGTAGAAAAAAAGGGCAGAGTGCACATCATACACTCTCAGATAAATTTAGGACAATTTGTCTCTATCTGAAATTTCTTTGAGTTTCAACTTCACTCGAGGCAATAATGAGTTCCTCAAAACAAATCTCGACCTTCTAACACCCTTACAACGTTGGAAACCGATTAATGATTTAGGCGTGCCAGTGCAGTAGTATCTAGCACTGAATGAATAAGACCTTTGAGAAAAAGTCGTGTGCCCCGTTGAGGAATACGACTGAGCAATGAAAATCAGGAATTATCATATGAAAAATCAAAAGTGACCTTCGTTTGACCTTGAAAATGGGTCTCGAGGTCAAACTCGTGGTCACCATCTTATGTCCCCTTCAGAACCTTGTGACTTTTGCCTGAAACATTTTTCGCGATATCGCGTATTTTTCGAGTAATTTGGATGTCTCAAGTTAAAAAACTCACCCGGTATGTATGTTTTTTTACTTTCTTATTTTTAGGAGACGGTGGTTATCCCTTAGCACCGTATCTTCTGACTCCATATAGAAATGCTGAAGGAGGTTCATTGCAAGCAAGATTCAATGAAAAGCATTCTCGGGGAAGAAATATAATAGAAATAACTATCGGGGTATTGAAAGGCAGATTCAGATGCTTACTGCAGGCAAGGGAGCTTCATTACAAACCTGAAAAGGCAACGCAAATCATAAATGTTTGTGTGGCACTGCATAACATATGCAATAAGTATCGTGTTGAAGTTCCAGAAGAAGAAAATATTGAATATGCACAGAATGAGAACTTCCGAATAGTGATCAAGACATTGAATATTTCAACGACGATTTCCACGAAGGCTGGCGAATAAGAGATACCATTTTACGTTTCATGTGAACAAAACAGTATTTATTTTTAACAAATAAAAGGAACAAATGTGACTAACTTAAAATAAAAACTAAAAAATAAATATTCATTTATAGATATTTAAAGATATTAAAAAAAACTAAAAAATTATTTACTTGAAGCTTTCGTTTTTCAAGCTCCAACATTTAAATTTTCAACTTCAGTTTGGCTTTCCTATCCCTTTTTTTTGTTTTCTTTATTTAATTTGTAGAGTTTCAATTTTTCTCTTTTAACTTTTAGAATTTTTTCCTTTTCTTCTTTGGTATTTTAAGCTTCTTTTTTGAGTGATATTCAATATTGAATGAATTATACTTTTTTTAATATCACCATAATATCAAAAACAGTTTGGGTTTCTAATTACGATATACGATCGTTTTGTAATTTTTCCTTCCGAGCAGTTTTTTTCTTCTGTTGCTGAGCATCTTCAACCGGAACTAAATCAATCTGATCTGCAGATTGTTCATGGGCCACATCTTCAGTTCTTATTTCACTTACATTGGAAGTTATAAAATTTTTCAACCCAAAAAGTCTTCCAGGTGGACTAACGCATGTATCCATTTCTAGCAATCCTGTAACAGCTTCTTCGCTAAAGTGATGAAGTTGATTCGGGCCTCCACCAGTGGCTAATATTTCAATTTTGTTTTCAGTTTTTTTTTTTTTTTTTTTTTAATTTTACATTTTAGTTCGATCCATACTCTTTGTCACTTTTCTGATGTACGTTCTGGAGGCCCTAAACTATTCAACTCTACAGCGATTTTTGTCCACTTGGTATTTCTAAGGCATTTGACAGAGTTTGACATCAGGCTCTTTTGCTGAAAATGCGTGCTTTTGGGATTGATGACTCTCTTCTTCAATGGATTAGAAATTACCTTTCGGAACGATCAATTCAAGTTGTCTTGGACGGTTTCAAGTCTGATATTCACAAAATAAATGCTGGTGTGCCCCAGGGCTCCGTTCTGTCTCCGACACTCTTTTTAATTTTCATTAATGATCTTTTGTCTGCTACTTCTAATCCAATATACTCCTTTGCTGATGACAGTTCTCTCTGCTTTTCATATTCGTTCCCGGACTCATGCCCCCTGCTCTTTGGTTGCAGAGCGGTAACGGCAGCGTATGTTAAGCTCATTAAATTCCGATATTAACAGCATAACATAATTGGGGAACTATCAACCGAGTGGAATTTAATGCTTCCAAAACTCAATGTTGCCTGCTGTCATTAAAGCGAAAGTCAAATAGCCAGCCATTATTCATAAATTCATAAATGGCACTACGTTGAATTAACCACATATTCGACGTCGCCAAAAATGGCAACAATAAATAAGGCATTCATCCGCCCAAAATTGGAATACAACGCCCACATCTGGTCAGGTGCTACTAAAACATTTCTGCACCAGCTAGATATGTTATAAATCATGTCATAAATCTTCCGCCAGTATCCGAGTTGCGCCAGTGAATGCTGTGCCATTGTCGCTATAGAGTTCATGACACGGTTCATGTCGACTTGTAAATCGCGTAAATACGTTGATAAATGCCTCTGAAGATAAGTCCTCTGCTAACTCAATATGCACTGCCTTAGTTTCCATGCAAACAAAGATAGCCACATATGTCTTCTTTTCCGTGCGTACTCGCTTTACGCCAATACGTATGTTGAATGGGAAACAGTAGTCAACGTCTGCCACTGAAAAAGGGGGTGCCTGTGCAACTCGTGCTCTAGGAAGTGAAGCCATACGTTGGGTTGCCATGTTATGCCGATGTCGTTTGCAAATTGCACAAAGTACGTGGTACGAAGTAATTTGCCAAGATCGCTGAATCTCTCAATTAAAGGTATTTGAGCCTGCTTACCATCTTGCCAGTAGTATGTCAACATGAAAGTGTCGATCCTGCCCGAGCCAGTTTGGATCTATGCGATTTCATCTCAGCTTCTATTGATTCTGCTCCTTGTGCTGTGAGAGCGTTAAGTAGTGCCATAGGATAATGTTCAGGTAATGGGCCTTGCCACCGAAGAGAATGTGTAACCAATGTTGCGGGACTGATACCACAACTTGCGCAATCTACCGGATTGAATTGAGTACGAATATGATTCCAATTAGCCACACTTGAATGCTCTTGAATGAATGCCACTCTGGAAGCTACGTATTGTTTGAGCTGTGAAGAGTTTTTATTAAGCCAATGCAAAACGATTTTTGAATCACTCCAAAAGGTGTATGGTAGTCCTTCCAAATGCAAAGCCATATGAATATCCTTCATTAGGTTGGTAAGGAGATGAGCTGCACAAAGCTCAAGCCTTTGTTTTGTTATTGCTTTGATTGGAGCCACCTTCGTTTTTGCTGTGATTATCCTAGTTACATATGTGCCATCCTTCTGCTTAGTGCTTGGATATATAACTGCAGCATATGCCTTAATGCATATAAATGTGATGAAGTTTCTAGCGACATACCAAGCCAACGAGGTATCCGAATTGCCTCCACTTCTTTCAGTTGATTGCGCAACGTGAGTCATTAATTGAGTATGTCAGGTGGTACTGGTTCATCCTAGCAGAAGCCAGCCTGCCATAGTTTCTGGATGATAAGCTTAGCCACAATGACAATAGGTGAAATCATACCAGTTGGGTCATATAACCTTGCTGCATCGCTGAGAACCGTCCGCTTGGTGTTAGATGCATGTTCGTCCAAGCGCACGCGATGCAAGCCAAGAACAGTTGTTTCCGCTAATTGCAAGTTCATGTCGCCTGTGCCAGATGGATGTTTGAATTGTGCCGAGACCTCAACGTTGTTTGTTTTCCATTTACGTAGGTAAAATTGACCTTCTTGTAGGACCGATGCCACATCCTGTCCCAATTTAGTTGCCTGCTGAACGGTAGGAGCCCTAGTCAGGTTGTCATCTACGTAGAAATCATTTAAAATGCTCTGATGGGCAGCCAAGATTCTGGTGTCGTCCAAAAGTTTGTGGCAATGATCCATACCACACTAAATCATTGCTCGAATCGCCAAATATGGGCCACTTTTTGTTCCATATATCACTGTAGCCAATTATCATGGTCGTATGGGTTGATCAGCTGCCTCTCGCCATTAATATTTGCTGCCATTGCCTATGCCTCGGATCCACACGTACCTGCCTAAACATTTTCTTGACATCAGCTGTTATCGCAATGCCGAAAAGTCTAAACCGATGAATTATGTTCACCAGCAATTCCTGAATTGGTGCGCCAGCCAATTGTGCGTCGTTCAATGAAATGCCATTCGCTGTTTTCGCTGACGCGTTAAAGACCACCTTAAACTTACTGGTTACAGCGTGATGCGGTATGAAATATACCTGTGATGGATGTCCATGGTTGTCTCGAACTGGATGCATATGGCCAAGTTGTCGGTAGTCTGTCATAAATGCGAGGTATTTCTGCTTGAGTTCAGGATCAGAAGCCAATTTCCTTTCTAATTGATGGAATTGCCTAAGAGCCGGTTGATGTGATGATCCAGTCGATGGTGCGTGTACCCGGAATGGCATCTGCATCTCATAAAAGCTACTTTGTAATTGCCTGTTTATCCGTACGAAGATCTGCTCACAATAGTCGATAACCGTTGAATCTGAATCCCTCTGATTAATGTCATCTACACCAAAAATTTTTCGAAGAAGTTCGTCAAGATGTTGATCCTCCTCACTCTTCCGTAAAGTCATATGTCAAAGAACCTGCCTGAGTAGCAGTAGCTGGGCGCAAGACCACCTATCCAAGATGCGTACGTTGTGCTACTGGTTTATTAGCCTCGCCTGGAACAATGCCATCCATGATTAGTTGTCCCCGTATATCTGCGCCAATTAATGCATCGATCCTGCCAGTTTTCCCAAACGTGTCGTCTGCCAATGATATGTTGCGAAGATGCTGCCAACAATGATCTGCCACCTCTGCCTCTGGTGTTTGTGATGCAATCGATGTGATGTGATGATATGGAAGTTCACACTTGTTGTTGCCAATGTCTTTAACTTGAACTGTACATCTATCCCTAGGAAGAGGCAATTGATTGAACAGATGGGAAGTAATAAAACTGACTTGTGATCCTGAATCACAGAGTAGTCGACAAAAGTGATGTATGCCAAAATTATCGATGAGTTTCACGCGAGCTGTTGCCAAAAGTATAATTCGGTTACTGGTAACCGTGAATGCCTTAAATGAGTAGTTCAATCAATATTGATTACGTGGAGGTTAACCATTGCCAGAAGCTATTGAAGTTGTAGGTGCGGATTTCACTGTCATCTGTGATGTTCCTTGTGATGTCACGCCAGTTTTTGTTGTGCCTGTATTTGAAGCGATTGCTTGAGATCCCGATATGGATGCCCTTGGTCCACGACATAGCGAAGTATGATGCCTACCATTACATACACGACAATTGGTTGATGAACAAGAGCTTGTTGAGTGACCTGGTTTAAAACAATTAAAGCAAAGATTAGAGCCTTTCAATTTCCCGAACCGTTCCGCCACTATGGATACTGTCATTACAGTACGCGCAATGACATGGTACTGTTGCTGCCAAATTTGTCCTCACCAGTTGGGGAATGCTGTTTCCAGAACGAAATGTGGTGTTAACCCGATTGCCAGATGTTGAAGATATAGCCAAATGTTGCCTAGGTGTGTACAAGCTCTTTGAAGGCCATTGCAATACGTCAGCACTGAAACTGTGTGCCCTACGCTCCGCAAAGGTAAGTAGCTCGTCTAAGGTGGGAATTTCCTGCGTAATACGACTCATTCCCCATGCCTGTTGTGTTGTTGTTGGTAACTTTGATACCACTATTGGTACCACCAAAGCGTCCCACTTGCCTTTCAAACGTCTTCATAACCGCCGGTGTACATGCCACCCACTAGCGCCACTGCATCGCCTTGGACAGCCTCGCGCAATTTGCCTAACTTGTATGCATTTGGAGCCACCTGTGAGTTAATCAAAGTCTCGAATAAAGATTCTAGCCAATTGCGTAAGGTGCCATCAAATTTTGGAACGGACAATCTTTCTAATTTAATGTCCACTGGATTTGGTCTGGGTAAAGAATGTAAATAATCTGCCTCCTCTTCCTTCTGGGTAAACTTCGCCAATTCCCTCTGCAACGCTGCCATAGCCTTTGTGTACTCTTCCTCAATGGCATCCCATAACTCGATATGGACAGCAACTTTGTCATCCTCCGACTTGGAAATCAGCTCGTCACGAGCTGCTGCAAATTTCTCGAAATGCGATTGCAAAGAGATCTTATCCTGCCTCTTCTCTTATCCTCTGAGTCATTCGCTTTAGTGATGTCATAGCTGCCTTTCTCTTGTTTATTTCTGCCATATTTTTGCCAAAATTTAAAAAAATATAAAAAAAAGAGTTACCTTTCCAATAGTACCTATATGTATCACACAGTATAGGTACTTGATTATGCCAGTTATAATCAGATATGTATCATACAGTAACAAAAATCGCCTGATGTGTCAATCCAACTTGTTGTGCACACCTATGCCAAGTTCGAACCACCACTGCTTCTGTCACTGTATGTGTTCTACTTGTTCTGCACACAGGCAATTACTTTAGTATCGCACTGAAAGTATATTGATAACACACGTAGAATGTTTTATTGGGCCACGGAAGTGTATTCTATCGACGCACTGCACTGACGACTTCTGTCAAGACTAAAAACCTTGTACAGAGAGTTTACTGACAGACATAGCCCGGAGATCATGACATTAAAGTCGTCAATCAAAAACCTCCAAACATTAATAAAAGAAAATTACAGAAATTCTATAAGTTTTTATTGGAGCAACAAAATTCGGGCTGTAAACACCAGCAACTCGAATATGTTCCCGCAAATAAATAAAATATTTAAGAGGAAATATCAAAACGGCCTTTCGTGTCTTAAATTCGCCCGAACGACAGATAACGCAGCAGGCATCCATCCAAATGAGACCGTTGATAATGGCATTTTCTTTGTGATTGATTATCCACAGGAGAATGTAGAACTGGCGATTCGAGAGTTCGGGTTTTAACCAGTACAGTGACGAGAATATGGCAAATATTGGAAAATTGCGGTGGTACATCAAATCCCCAAAAGGGATAAGGATACATCCAATCCGGCGAATCTCCGGTCGATCAGCCTTCTTCCAAACATCAGTAAGGCTTTCGAAAAGGTGATCAATAGAGTCCTGACTAAGTGGGTTGAGGACAAACATAAAGTCCCGGATAATCAATTCGGATTCAAGGCGGGGCATGATATCATTCATGCTGCGTCTAAATTGGTTTCTGATATCCAATGGAATAAAGGCAAGAACCAGTGCATTGGTGCCTACCTAATTGACTTGGAAAAAGCCTTTGATACCGTATGGTTAGAGGGACTTTTCTTCAAGTTGGACAGGTTGGGTATTAGTAAACCACTTCTGTATATTCTTTTCAATATGCTCACAGATAGACAGTGCATCGTGAAAAATGGCGGTGTGACTTCTGCTGTTACATTTCATATTAAAAACCGTCTTCACCATGCCATAGCGTACGCAGAAGACTTAATCGCGTACAGAGTTTGCATCTGCTCTGAATTAATACACTTTTGCAATATGACTTCGACAAAATTTAGCGATATTGCGACGACTGGAAGTTGAAAATTAACTTTCGGAAGTCCTATTCTGTTTAGGACGCCTTTGTCTGGGATACCAGAAAGAAGTGTTCCAAACGAAAGTTTTCGGTCGTGGAACAGCACTTCGCTCGAACAGCTGCAGACAAGCGACTCAACAAGGACAGAGACGTCGCACATGACAGTGTGGAGCGGTTTCGGTTACATAGGGCAGTAGGGAGTCGTGATATGAGGGATGTTGCTCAGCAGTACCAACAATTTTGGTGGCTAGTTGAAGGAGAAGAAGCTTCGTCGTTCCTCCATTACTAGGTAGCTCCATAGGAAGCAAAGTTGGTCATCCTAATTTCATTTTTAGCCGTGGCCGGCTTACATTGATTAGGTTAGATTTAAAAAAAAAGTATATATATAAAAATTAAAAAAAAAATTATAAACGTACGTAAAAAATGGGTTACAACTTAAAATAAGGAAATTCTAATTTATATACAATAAGATATGTTAGTGTAAGTAGGTTAAGTAAGTTAAGTTTTATATTTAGGTATGTGGTTTATAGCTTATTAGTATTAGTTTTAAGTTTTATACGAAAGTCCATATACTAAGTTTTTTATATAAAGACATTTGTTTTCTTAGTTTTATATATAAATACAACATAAATAACTGTGTAAGAATCGTCGAAAGACTATTACTATTATAAATTATTATTATTACTATAATAAATGTTAGGTTAACAAGGGGCCGGTAAGTTAGAATAAATTTTTAAGCACTTTTTTTTTTTGTCTAACGTATAAGAATTAATTAATGGAAATAAAAATGCATTCAAACTAAACTGAACTGTCGTGTCTGATTCCGGTTTAGGTGTTATACCGGCTACATATATCCATAATTCACTATGGATTCAAACTGACCATCCATCGTAATTCTCTTCATCAGTTTTTCATTTACTAAACGAATTCATTTTTAGCTTGTTAAATTCATGCCTTTAAACTTAGGCGACTGGGCCCTTTGTTACTGATTATTTTAATAGTACTAGTGGTAGTATTTTACTACTAACACCCTAGGCTATTGAAATATACGGTTAGAATTTTCACAATATTGATTTTTATTATATAATTATATTAAATATTTTGAAACCCTTATAAATTAATGAATTTTTTTTACACGTACTTAACATATTTGGCAGTCATGTTTTGTGTTTTGGCATTAAATTATTCTTAATTTTATATAAAAATACTACGACATTCATCACAATTCTTTGTTTTACTAACAACCATTTTAACGAATTTAACATAATATTAATAACAACATATCTATTGCACTTTAAGATAAAAAACATGGTTTTATTTTGTAAAATCTCTTTTAAAATCTAGAAACACATAATTCATAGGTTTATTTTGAGCGATTTGTTCTTTCCATTCAATAATTTACAAGGTTGAGGGCACTTTCACAGGAATGATTTTTCATAAAATCCGACTCAACGTCTATTATAAAATTGTTATTTTCAAAGTGCTCCTTTAGTTGACGAAATACTGTTTTTTTAAACACTTTGACAGTCCTTACGAATTGACACTACGGAACATTTCATATTTTTTGGTATTTTTTACTTTTTCGATTGGAGTCACTATAGCTTGCTTCCATAATTGTCAAAAACAACCTGGTTTTATTGAGTTATTTAAAGTTGCAAGCAGAACTATATATATTTATTGTTTATTTGTTTTAAAGCTGTTTTTACATATTGTATCGTTATTCTCTTAAATTTAAAAGTGGCGTTGGTTTCACTAACACAATTAAAAAAGAGGCATATTGAATAGAGTTAACAATTTGAATGAAACTATCAGCAAAAAAGTCATTTAATTTATCTGCTACATCTTATGAACAACGCCGTCAAATACTGAATCTTTTATATCATAGTATATCACTGTTGTTTCAAGTTTGGTCACATAGCTTTGATAAATTCAAATTTCAAGAAATTTACGTTTCCACATTTTAATTTCAGCTTTATAATTGTTTTTAATTGTTCTATACTCTCACCAGTCATTCTCTGCATTACTAAATACGGCTTTATTGAAGCAGGTTATTTTCCTTCTTTTCAGTTCTTTGAGTGATCTTCCAAACCACTCATTCACAGCAGACCTCTTAAATTTTACAGATGTAAACCGTTTGACCACTTAGTTTATACCTTCGCGAAATATCTCACTCAATGCTGTTGATCCATCTTAATCTGCTTTGCGAAATATCTCACTCAATGCTGTTGATCCATCTTAATCTGCTATCTATTAGAGCACACTGGAACGAATCGTTGCTTGTGCTGACCACTTTAACCCATTTAGTCATATTTTTTTTTCCCTATTAGATTTAGTGTTTACACTCACACTTATTGTTTGGTGGTGACCAGTCATTATGTCGCTGTCTACTTTTGCATCCATGTTCTTCGAGGCTCCTCTGTTATTCTTGTTGGTTGTTCAAACTCCTTATTCTCCTTAGTAATGTTGAGCATATTTCTTTTATAGGTTTCTCGCACTTTGAGCCATTTAAAATTTCTCGGGAACACAAAATCTTTTTTTGCATTAGTCGGTTCTTCCAGGAGGACGGAGAACTCTTCGCAAAATGTTTTTTTTTTTTATGAACTTGGTGGTCTGTACACACCTCCAACAATCAACGAGAGAGAACCAATACTGATTGAGGTTATTAGCCACCGTATTCCCATATTTTTGGTTATAAGTTCACCAATCAAAAAGTGGGCTAGCGTTAATGCTTGCAGATCTGTAGGATCATCACTTAAATGATTGATCGGACGTGAATTTAGTATGCCTTCTATGCTGACTAACAATATTTGAAACTGCTCATACTCTAGCAATCGCTGTCCGACTATCCGTTTTAAGTGACATTACATCGAATTAATCACTGCTTCGTACATACCCCTTGATATTGCTGATTACTGGCACCATGAACCTCCATTCCGTTCCCTTTGCACTAAGATGTTGAATACTTCATTCCTTACCCGCTCTTCCCAAGCTGGCTTAATTTTCATTGTTGCTATACATTCGTGCCCACCGACCTCGTCGGTTGATAAAATGATCGTAGCAGGTTAGTAAGCTTACGGAGGTTTAACCACCCACTACCGCTTTCATCTTTAGACGTGAGTTCTTTGATTTCGTGCAAATTGAACTTTTTTATACATCTTTTGTCGTTATAATTTTGTGTAATGACAGCACAGTACGATATTTCATAAAAATATATATTTTTATATAATATACAATCTTATTGTATTTGCCTCATAGTCCATATTGGAGAAAATTTAGCACCCATACAACAAAATGGGTAGTATATAGGACTTAACAAGCTTTACCTTTACGTTGGTTGGAAGGTAGTTGGAAGTTGGGCTAAGCCCTTTCAGAGGTCGGTAAATGTTTGATGCTACTCTATTTATGTGAGTATTCCAGCTTAAGTTGTGGCTCAGATGAACCCCAAAGTTTTAAAAGTTATCTACATACTCAATTTTAGTTTGATTTATGTAGAGTGGTGGAATAATTTGTCTATCTCGGCTGGCATGGCTTTAGTCTTTAGAGTTTATTATCGATTGCCTATTTACAAATTTCAGTTAGTTGCTCGCTTAAGTTCCGTACTGAGATTTCGGAAAAAAACGAATTAAACTGCACATCATCTGCATATATTTATATGACGTGATGTAAATATATTTATATTTATGTGACGTTCGCAGTTTACAAGTCGGTCAGCTAAGTCATTTATATAGAAAGTAAAAAGACGCGGTCCTAGGACGAATCAACTAATATCTGATGATCTACACAATCAAACGCCTTTGAAAAATCAAAAAAAAAAAAACTATCAGAACCAACATTTTACGGTCCATGCCCTCACGTGAATCTTCGAAAACTTTGAGCAGAGCTGTTGTTCAATTATGTTTTGCACGGAATACCGATTAAAATTTAGTGGTATTTGATTGCTTGCAAATGTCTCAGAGGCTTTACTCAGAAACGGGAGTGTAGCAATGGGACGGTATTCAGTTTTATCTTGAGACGACGAAGGCTTTGGCATCTGCAACACCTTAGCAGTTTTCCAACAGTCGGAGAAAGTGGAAGTAGTTAAAATTGTATTAAAAATATTGGTTGTTTGGAAAAGGATGACAGGTAGCAACATTTTTACGAACCTTGGCTCAATATTGTCTGAGCCTACTGTATTTGATTTTATGCTTAAAATTGTTCTACCAACATCAACTTCATCGACGCAAGATAATGAAAATATACCCTCGCTCCTGGATCGAACTGTAGGCAGCTTTTGACGGGCTGAGTTTTGTGAGTCGTACGTAGGCAGATACAAATTTAGCATTAAGTTTATTCAGATCAATGTTGTTTGGAAGTGTCGGCTTTGCTGCAGACAAACAGAGTGAGCGAACTTTTTTCCAAAAATCGGAACTTGAACTAGTTGAACTAAACTTGTTGAAGTAGAATTCCTTCTTGTTTCTTCTAATTAGAGAAGTTACTGCATTGCGAGCAACTTTAAACTCTTTGTGAATTGGAAGATTTTATTTATTTATTATCAAGGGAACGATACAAATTAATTTGTAGGGTCCGGGATTTAACGCCGGGGTACTATGCCCATGTGGCGCGTTTTGGTCAACAGCACGCGGAGTACTAAGTTCCCATGTGGTCCCCCACCTACGTATTTACCGCTCCCAACACTGCTTGATTTCGGTGATCTAGAAGGAACCGGTGCTTTCAGTGTGGCGAGGCCGTTGACGAATTGGAAGATATTTGCAACTTCTTCATTTAAAATGCAGGTCATTCCGGACTTTCATTAAATGAAAGACCTCATGCGTTAACCGAGGTAAACCACAACTCTTAATTCTTTTTTTTCAATACAGGCACATGTTTTTTGAAAAGAGACGAAATTTGAAGGCTCGTACCATTTGTTGTATATATTGGCAGCCAATTTATATTTTGGCTATCATTAAAAAGCGTTTCCAAATTGATTTTGGAATATTCATATAATTTAAAAAAACTAGTCGTTCTTAGATGTTGGATGTACGTTAAAAGTAAGGAAAAGCATATCGTGATGCGAGAAATCTGGGACAAGAAGCTGATCGAAATGCAATAAAAAAACTTGGTTCAGACACTAACGCAATTTCGATTAACGACGGTGTTTCGTTGAGTGCAAAATCCGTAGGTTGGGTGCAATTGCAAAAGTGTAAATCGAGGAATTGAATTATTTCTGTGAGTGTCCTATTTTCATTATCTAAAATGTTTATTGTACCAAAGCAAAAAACGTTGGAAAATACATCAATTTTCAAATTGTATCAGTAGTTTTCAATATGTCCACCTTTGGCGCGAATAATGGCCTTGAGACGGCCGAAGAAAGCATCACATTCCCGGCTAAGTGCTTGTTTTAGGTGGTCTAAACTCTGGTATTTTTTAGTGCCAAGCTTCGCCTTCAAAATACCCCAGACAGAGAAATCCAACGGATTTGCATTCGTTGTGTAGAAGAAATGAAGTGTAGAACATTGTTTTTAAACCAATCTTGGTTGACTCGCGCTTTGTGAGGCGGTGCCGAGTCTTGTTGAAATGTCCACGGTCTCCGACCGAAATGATTGTTTGCCCAAGGCTTCAATACTGCCTCTAAAATAGTTTCACGGTATACGATCGCATAATGCCACGGTCCAAAAATACGAGCGGAGAGCGACCATCGGCGGTTATGGCAGCCCAAACCATCACCATCGGTGCTGCCTGTTTTCTGGTAGCCGTCCGAAGATGTAAATTTTCGAAGGACCTCTTTGGCAAGTAAACTCGATCATTTTGTTTGTTGACATATTGCTCGATAACAAATGGCGGCTCATCGGAAAAAATCAAATTCGGCAACTCAACACTTTTGTGCAAGCGTAGCAACTCCTTCGCTCTTTCGACTTTAACTTTTTTCTGTTGCGGTGTAAGATCGTGTGCTTTTTGGAATTTCAATGGCTTGAGCCCAAGCTCATTTTTCAGTATGTGTTGCTTCCATTCCAATGATATGGCGACACGAATTTCGCTCAATTCGAGCCTTCACTTTCTGAACCATTTCTTCCGATGTTACTGTTTTTCTATGACCAACTCAATGGCGTTTTGCAACGCTGCCAGTATCACGGTAACGAGCTATGGTTCGAGAAACAAATGATTTATTCACGTTGAGGTGCTGGAGGGCTCTAATGATAGCTACTTGTGGTTTTCCAGCCAAATATAAAGCAATCACACTATCGTTTGAATTCCATCGTGGATAAAATTTTTTAAACACAACTGAGACGCAAATCGTTTAACAAACTTGTAAATCATAAATTTATCTTTGTGTCAATTTGAGCTCCCTGTCATGAACGGTTTGGAAATTATAGTAGTCTGAAGTTGGTTGCAGTTCGAGTCAGGCAGGGTGTATACACACCCAAGTAAAAAAGTTTCATTAACACTTTTCAAAGATAAATTCGGATGGTGATAATTTTTTAACAACGTGGAACTTATGCCACTTCTTTATATAAATTCCAAAACCACTTCCACCTTTACGGTACCTGTTACCTCGAATAAGATTTATATTACCAACTTTTACTAAGTAAGACTTCATCCCGGGATCAAATCAAGTTTCAGTAATACAAACAACATCAACCATACTATCATTGAACAAATAACGAAACTCATCTATTTTGTTTTTCAAACTTTGCGCATTTAAGCAACATATGTTAAGAACCTTTTTTGTTTGCAAACAATATTAACCAAAACTTTCGCGTCGTCAATAGAACTACCCCATTTCAGTAAATTGTTTTGAATTTTGGTTAACGCTAAAACAATTACAACGGCCGCAAGGAGTAACACAAACACTTTCAAAAAATGAGCGATGTAAATAAAGAAATGTGAACAAAAAATTATTTGAAGTCGGAAATAAACGTGAAAAGAAATAAGAAGGAAAGAAGAAAAAGGAGAGAAGAGAGAAGGAGAAATGCTTACTGAGGAAAAGAAAGAACAAAGTGTTTTGCACAAAGAAAAAATGAAAAGAGAAGAAATTGCATTACATTGTTTTTGTATTAGCTTCATTATTGATGACATCTTCCTTCACTACTCGTGCTGTGCGCTTGCTGAACAATTCGCTGTTTGATGTCGCTCGGCGATGGTGGTGAGAGCGTCTTCATCGTTTACTATGATGCTTCTTTCATTCTTCTCCTTTCTCACTAAAACATTGCCATTTCTTCTGGAGATGGAGAAAAGCTGCTTGCGGTGTTTAAGTCGTGTTGCTGTTATAGTAGTGAGCTGTTTCTCTTAGTAAGGCTTTCGTTAACATAGAACTGTGTCGACGAGTCCAGACATACGTCGTTAATTCACAGTTGCCTTTTTGCCGAAACTCAACAATTACTTCAGCAGTAAATTTCTCTCATGGGTAGAATTGACTTTAAGTACGATAGGAGGCTCATTCGTATTTTCTCTTCGCTTAGTGCGGAAAACAGCGTTTAATGTCGGAAGCTGATGCTGCTCGGAGTAGCACAAATGATGGAAAATAGACTTTAGGTTTTCGTCAGGCAGCTGTGGAATACCGAAAACTATAGCGTCAGCAGCTATTTCTCTTCCCTCAAGGGCGTCGCATCTTTTACTAAAGTCTTCTAATTCATCATGCGAATTGGGTGCTTCGGAAGGTTGGCCTTCTAATTTTTCCATACGTTTTTGGAGGTCAATAACACTTTGCTCAAGTTTCTGGAATTGTACCGGCTTTCCAACTTGCACTTTATTAACTGCCAGATCGGTCATCAACTGGTGTTCCAATCGGTAATTGTGTAGTGCACGTGTGTACTAAGCTTCTGAACTCATGCTTAATTTTAATTTTAGCAGGCTTGCTTCGGCCATGTGGCCATCGCTGATGACCAGCCATACTAGCCTTATTCCATTTGATTTGATTGCTGGATGGCGCATCTCATATAATCTGCTAGCTCTGCGAAGACGTTCTTAAACACCTAAGGACGTGTTCCTATGCTCTGTTAACTGTCCAACACTGCGAAGTGTTGTTGTTGTTGTCTGGTGCCAATCCAAACTCTAGCTCCACAGATCCTAAGCGAATATCTTACCCAAAATTATCATTGGAGCAATATATCCACTTGGATCATATAACTGCCATACAGCTTAATATCTTTCGTTTTGTAAGCTTTCCATCAATTTCCATCGTAAGAGTTGAACTTACGCACTAGCCATCTAGTGTTCGATTTCCACTTTCGTAGTTCAAAAGACGCTGACATTTTACTTTTGTTCACCTGGGACGCAGTCATCCATGTAAAAATCGCTTCCATGAATTGATTCATGCTCAACTTGATGTAAATAATATTGATAATTTAATAAAAATTTCTTAGCTGCCAAATATACAAATTTATCAAAAAAGATACATTTTTAAAGAAAAATGGTTTGATACAGCGAGAAGAATATCTTTTGGGTGCTAAAAGTTTTTCCAAAGTTTGGAGATCAGTTCTTTAAAAGAATGTACTGTACTGCCAAACAAATACAGCTTTTAAGCAAATATGTATGAAGAAAAAGAAAAGATCTTTTGAAAACGAAGCTCTAAAATGGGTGAATTGTAAAGATACAAAGGAGTTCTGGTGGGCAATTAAAAAATTTAACTGTAGAGCACCCCAAATTGGCACTCAGCTAGACGCAAGGATACTGATGAACCACTTTCAAACGCTGTTGAACCCACAAAGCAGCATACTGCCGTTTTACTACGCAAAGCCTTTAATTAAAAATGAAATCTCAGATGCACCTATTACACAGGGAGAAATATGTAACGTTTTGAAAAAACTTCAAGATGGGAATGCACCAGGAGCTGATCGGATACCCATTGAATTTTTTAAGTATGCGAAAAGCAATTTTATCGACGAAATAGCGGTAATTTTCAATGGGATGCTGGAAACAGATAACCTACCGCCACATTTCAAATAAGCCATAATATATACGATTCACAAAAAAGAGACATTATAGCTGATCCCGAAAATTACCTTTGAATATCTTTCCTTAACTTATCTTACAAGGTTTTCACAAAACTTTTAAATGAGCGTATGTCAATTTGGATCGAAAACAACAATTTGATCAAAGAATTCCAAGCAGGTTTACGGAATGTTTATTCAACCGTAGACAACATTTTCGTACGGCAAAACATTGCTGGGACACTCCTCGAACAAAAAAAGATATTCGCCTTTTTCGTTGATTTAAAGGCAGCATTCCATAATATAGATCGAAAAGCTTTAATATTCAAACTTTATAACGCTGGAATGAGCCAAAAGTTCATGAGGGTTATTTAAAAAAAATACATACGAAGACAACCAATCGAGTATGTGGAGTGGGACCGAAACATCAGAATGGTTTGAAACAACTATGGGAGTAAAACAGGGATGCACACTAATCCCATAACTCTTTGCTTCGTACATCAATGACCTCACCGACTTTTTACCTGGAGGAATAAAGAAAGTAGGTCATTTAATAAAGGCACTTTGATTTGCAGACGATTGGGTTCTATTTGCATATTCACCAGAATTCCTTACAATTAATGATTAACCGTCTTGATTTGTACTGTCAATTATGTAATCTTACGGTTAACCTTACAAAATCAAAAATTATTATCTTTAAGAACGGAGCTGGTAGAGAGTGCAGAAACGAAGAATGACATCTCAACGGACAGCCGATTGAAATTTTAAAAACCTATAGATATCTCGGGGTGATAATAGCTAGTAATCTCACTATGGAACCTCATCTAAAAGAAAGAGTAATAAAAGCGAAAAGTGCCATATCCGCTACATGGAAAAAATGTTTTTTCAAATCAAATAATTGACTTCTTAGATACTACATAAAACGATGCTTTACCTTAACAAGTACAACACCAAACTATATGATCAATATCGAAACAGGACTGTCACCGCTTTTCATTAAATCATTAAAATTGCATGTAATAAAAGTTTTAGAACTGTCGGACGATAGACTTTCAAAAATAATTGCGAAGAAGGTAGTCGAAAGGAATACGCTCTGGTATAAAAAAAACTCGAAGAACTAGCAACGTACTGTACAGCGTTTTAAAGCACAATCTGTCTGAAAAAAATTATTTGCACAATGACAACAGCAGAGAACTAATTTCGGTTTTTTTTAAGACTTTATATATATATACATATATATATATATATACATTTCATCGGAAATAAGAACATATTTTCTAGGAAACGACACAATATCTGAGGAAGAAGTTATAGCCTATCTAAACTGCGAAAGCGATGTAAAACAATTTTTTTACTTCTATAAAAAAAAAATAATAATAATAATTAATATATTGTACTATTTTTTATTTTTTGCTCTTTTACATACCTTTAAATCTTTTCGTATGCTTGTTCAAATATTTTATATTTTCATTCGTTTTGTTTTTTGTTGAATTTTGTAGCATTGGTATATTTTTGCGAAGCTGTATACAAATAATAACAGGTCGGCTGAAAAGTAGGTAGGCTAACATACTATAATAAAACATTTTTTTTTTTGGTAAAATTTGATTTTGTTATTCAACATAGTTGCCTTCGAGAGCAATTATAGCGACCATGTAATTTTTATAGAACGATTTTTCTTCAGCCTCAAAATAAGCCTCAGTTTCAGTGATTATTTCTTCATTAGTGCTGAATTTTATTCTAGTGATTATTCTTTTCAAGTCTGCAAAGTCACTGGGGGCCAAATCTGGAGAATACGGTAGATAGGGAAACAATTCGTAGTCTAATTCATGCAATTTTGCCATTGTTTTCACTGATTTGTGACAAGATGCATTATTTTGTGCAAGGTGCACTTTTTTTTTTAATAGTGAACTTTTTTACGTTTTGTAACAGCCTCGGCTGACCTGTTACAAGTGTTGTAAATATTAAGGTACTCTGCATGGATATTTTTCAATGGTAATTTTAAATTTATACGATGTTTGGTTATTTGTGAATTTATTGTTACAGTTTGAAAGTAGAATTCAAAGAACTTCAATTTCTTCATATTTGTGTGCATTTGTTACTCTTTTTTAATTTCCTGGTGATAGTTATGAAATATCTATCCATCGGCATATGTGATTAGATTGAATTGTGTCCGTTTGGGTCCATTTATTACTTGCCCATTTCATTCATGTTCACCGTTAGTTATAATATTTCCATGATCTATCATAATACTTATAACGGTACATTATTTTCTTGTATAATATTACGTTGTGCTCTTTTTTTTTTTTTTTTTTTTTTTTTTTAGTACTATGATACAATTACCTTCATTTATTATTTTACAAATATTTATTTTTTTTCACATTAAGTTACTCTTAAGGGATGATTCATCGTAAGTTTTGATTTTCAATAGGCTTTTTTTGACAGATCACGCGTGACTCCTATCAAACTGCTTTGTCATTTTCGTTCAGTATCGTTTGGCAAGTCATCATGGAAAGACTAACACCACAACATCGTCTCAAAATTGTTCAGCTGTATTACGAAAATCAGTGTTCTTTGGGAAATGTTTTTCATGCGATTCGAGGAACTTACGGTGCGTATAATCGACCTACTGAAATAACTATTGCCAATACCATTCGCAAGTTGGAGTCCTAGTTTACATTATTGGATGATACTCGATGATACTCCAACACGTAGTGAACAGACTATAGCAGCTGTCGCTGAGAGTGTACGCAAAGACCGTGACAATCGATTCGTCGTTGTTCTCAGCAGCTTGGTTGGCGTATTTTACGTGAGGATCTCGGCCTAAAAGCGTACAAAAATCAACTTGTGCAAGAATTGAAGCCCGATGACTTGAATTTGCGTCATATTTTCAGTGAATGGGCTCTGGAAGAACTCAATGAAAATCCGTTGTTTTATCGTGAAATTTTGTTCAGTGATGAAGCCCATTTCTGGCTCAATGGATACGTTAATAAACAAAATTGCCGTATTTGGGCTGATGAGCAACCCGAAGAGTACCAAGAGCTACCATTACATCCATTAAAAAAAACGGTATGGTGTGGCTTATGGGCTGGTGTCCATATTTTTTCAAAAATGAGGCAAATCAGAATGTTACCATCAATGGTAACCATTATCGCGCCATGTCAACAGATTATGTGCTTCCTGAATTCTGGTTTCAGTGGACTCGTTGAGAAATCATTTTGATGATCACTTAATTTCACGTTTTGCTACGGTAAATTGGCCGCCTAGATCGTGCGATATCTTACCTTTGGACTATTTTTCTGGGGATATGTAAAGTCTCAGGTCTTCAGGAATAAGCCTGCTACGATTGACGCTTTGGAAGCCAACATTACTCGTTTTATCCGCGAGATACCAGTCGCTATGCTCGAACGAGTCGCTCAAAATTTTACCTTCCGAATAGACTACCTCAGACGTAACATAGTCGTGGCCAACATTTACATGATATCATTTTCAAAAAGTAAATGCCATGAATTGTTCTTTTAACCGATAATAAAAAATTTAAATTCACTTTTAAATTTATGTGTTTTATTTTACATTATAAATCAAGCCCCAGAGAAAATAGTCCAAAGGTGTGATAGCTTCAATTTTTTCACAAGTTTAATTTTATACGATTTTAGGCTGAGATCCTCAAGTAAAATACGCCAAGCCAAGCTGCTGAGAACGACGACGAATCGACTCGTCACGATCTTCGCGTAGACTATCAGCTACAGCTGCTATAGTTTCTACACTACGTCTAAACGGTCGAGATAATCAACTAATGGAAACTGGGACTCAAATTTGCAAATGGTATTGGCAATAGTGGCTTCAATAGGTCAATTATGCGCACCGTAAGTTCCTCGAATCGCACGAAAAATATTTCTCACAGAACGCTGATTTTCGTAATACAGCTGAACAATTTGTAGACGCTGTTGTGGTGTGAGTCTGTCCATGATGACTTGCCTAACGATACTGAACAAAAATGGCAAAGCAGTTTGATAGGAGTCAGTTTTTTCTGTCAAAAAAAAGCCTATTGAAAATCAAACCTCACGATGAATCACCCTATATAACCGTCAATGAATATTGAAGTGGGAAAGTAATTTGATAATTCAGTTTTGAGACCACTGTGTAGGTATTGTTTTTTCAATATTTCAGACTAGGTTGGCCCTTTACTATAATAGCAATTAAACCTGGTTTGGCTGGTTTTGGCTTTATTTTTTAAGTTAGAAATTAATTCGATTTTATTTGTATAATATCTAGATTAGTGTTTTACTCGTCATTCGAATAATTGAAGTAATTTAATTCCTTGTTGTAGTATGGGTATTTTTTAATCTTTAAGTGAATTAATTGGTAGTTTTACTAGCTTTAATTTTTCTGTTGGTGAACTTTCTGTTGAGTGTTCTGAACAATCAGTAGTAGTATTTATTTATTACCTTGATAAGGCATCGGCGACTACATTTTGATGTCCTGGTTTAATATATATACCGATTTCACACGGTATTCTTCCATTAACTTCTTCAATCTTTTTAGTTTCCTGTTTGAATTCTTTTCATATATATAGTATTGTGATATGCATTTGAATGTGAGCAGCGTCATCTATGTTACCATAGCAGAAGATTTCGATAGCAGTAGCATCAAACATTGGTGAGTGGAGAGTAGAATCGAATTTTCTAGTAAAATTGAAAATGTATGGAATGCTGGATGGCACATATTGTCCTCGAAAGGCAGGTTCAGTTCATTAGTTGAATTTAAAGTGTGAATTATGACAGTGATTAAGAAGTTTAAGTAATTGTGAATTGTATTGAATAAAGAGTTTGTTATGAAAATAATAAGTAATATCATATGTACCTACCCACACAAATATTTTGCTTTGGTATTAGAAGTGGGATATAATTTATTTAAAAAATTTAAAAAAAAAATTAAAAAAAGTGTTTTGTAATTGTTAAAAAAAAAAAATGATAATGGGTCTAGTGCTAGCTAGTGCAGTTGACCCTTGTCCAACTCGACTCCGAGTTGAACACAAGAAATCTCAGCGCCAGCGGAGGAAGAAGTGACTTGGTGTTCCGACTTCTGGACGCTTTGAACAACGAGGGACATGATCTAGATACACACTCCTTTGACGTTGATGAGGAAGAACAAATGAGTACCGGCAACGACATGACTGCGATGATGCAACTATCATGTCTTGTTAAAAATGGACGAACAGAAGAAAAATCAAGACGAACAAAAGAACAGTCTCGAACAAAAGCTGAACGAACAGAAAAGCACCATTGAACAAAAAATCTACGAAAAATTCAAACAAAAGGACAGCAAAGTTGAGCAACTGGCAAAAGAGCTTGATACAGTGCAAAAACGGAAACTGCGAGAATGTTCTTTAAGCGGTTTAAGCAGAAAAGGGTTGAAATTTCCCTCATTCGATGGCCAGACCTCGTGGTTTACTTATAAGAAGCAGTTTGAAATGGCTGCATGTGCGAATGAGTGGTACGGTGAGGAAATTGCTTTGCCCTAACAATGGCATAACACGATCTTGCAGCAGAATTCTTGCAAACAATAGACATCGAAAAGCATAAAGATTATGTGGCTTTAGCACAGGCTATCGAGAAACGGCTTGAGGATAGCCACATACAAGAGGTTTACAAGTTCCAACTGTAAAGCTGAATGCAGCAACGAAGAGAAATACTGTAGCAGCTCCAAGCCGAAGTAAGTAGACTGGCACATTTTTGCCTCGCGATCTAAGGAGCCAATCAGGCTTCCAAAGGAACACATTTCTTCGGGGAAGTAGCATCTGTTGAATGCTCCTGTGCAAGACTTAGTACCAAGGAACGAGATACTCCACAGGAATAACGAAGAATGCGCTGCCGGAAGTGCAATAAAATAAGATATCTGCAAAAGCAGCTAAAGACTAGTGCGACGAAAATTCAGCCCTTACTGTGGTAACAAGAAAATAAGAAAAGGAAAGCGGCAGAAACGGCTATCAAGAAGCCGGTTAATCTTCCTGAAGCCATCAGTCGGGAAATGCTTTAACACCAACTTCAAGGGGCCAAGAAGTTGGTAAAAAGAATCAACGGCCCCAGGACCATCATCCAAGTCTCGCTAGGTAAGCGATGCAATAAAGGCCTTCTAGAAGAAGTACTCAGTGGAAAGGAAAAGTGGATGGCAACAATAGACACTGTTACCACTGCCTCAATCATCAGGAGGGATCTGGTGCAGAAATCCTGGTTTCATTACACCAGCAGTTACAGCTTGAGAACAGCTACGGGAGGAACAACTAAGGTATATGGTGAGCGTATCATCGGTACAGACTTAATGAGAAAATATGGACTAGTTGTGGATTGTGGGGCATAAACCCTGAAATACGGAAACATGGAGATACAAATGATATACGGAAACTTATATACTTCACTCTTAAAAGTCGTTATCGACTTACACAACTTTGTTCGACACCACATTGACACCGGAGACGCCCGATCAATCCGTCAACCTGCAAGGCGTCTTCCATTAGCATAGCAAACAGAAGTTGCCTAAATGGTGTCGAAGATCGAAAGATCCTCGTGAAGAATAAAGGCGGCAGCACGAGGTTTTTGTGTAGACGACGCCTCAACGATGTCACCAAAAAGGGCAGCCGAGAATTGACGACACTTTGGATACTCTTGACTTAAAGAGCAGTTACTGGCAGGTATCAATTTATCGTACAGATCATGAGAAAACTACCTTCACTGCAGAAATCGGTCTCTTGCAGTTTGCAGTGATGCCGTTTGGATTGTGTAACATTCCAGTCACCTTCGAGAGACTAATGGAACGAACATTGCAAGGGCTCACGTGGAAGACCTGCCTAGTATATCTGGACGACCATATCGTCATAGGTAAGGCGATCGAGGGGCATCGAGAAAACCTAAAAGAAGTGTTTGAGAAGTGCGAAATGTTCATTTGAAGCTGAACGCAGAAAAGTGTGCCTTGTTCCGTCCGGAAGCGAAATATCTGGGTCACATTATATCACCGAAAAGAGTAAGAAGACGGATCCTGACAAAATCGAATCTGTGAAAAGTTGACTTGCCCCCAAAGATAAACACCAACTGAGAAGCTTTTTGGGACTTGCCACATACTACAGGAAGTTCGTAAGGGATTTTGCTGCTATTGCGAAGAGGAAAACGGCTGACAATTCAGGTGGTCTGGAGAGTGTGAGAAAGCATCTTGGGTTACCGCAAACTCGGAAAATACTAAAGCTTCTGGCTTTAATTCTAAAAAAATGTATTTTATTTAACAAAAACGAAAAGTAAAGATACATTTAGTGGCAACATCTAAGTTTATAATAGGATTAGTGGTTTAAAAAAATATCGATCTGGTGTGGTCTTGCAGACGATCTGAAGGTCCTCCAAAAAAAGGTGTTCAGCGGTGATCACGATATCTGCGGTTTATTTCATCTGAAATTAAAAAACCCGAAAGATTCTTTTAGTGGATATATAAAACTAGGTATAGATCGAAGGAATAATCGAAATTTCAATTTTTGACAAAATGGCGGCTTCGTGAAAAAAAATCAAATTTTCGACCAAAATTGCCACGTAATATTGTTTAAAAAAAAAAATAGAAATAATTGTCCGAAATCGTATTCCTTCGATCAATATATCTGAGAAGGTTGTGTTAAAATTTCATACTGATCGGTTGAGGCGTTTTTAAGAAATCTTGATCACGGACTTCGAAAACTTAGTTTTGAGAAAAACGCATTTAAAGTTTCAGAAAAAGTTTACACATAGACAATGTTTTTTTTTTACTTGGAGTCATCTATTCCAGGGCCATAATATGGACCCTCCGTAACATTAACAGCTTTTAGTACCTCGAGTTAATGTTGTCTACGAGCCATTCTTCCCTCTCGCGTATTCCCATTTAATACCCGGGAATACAAAGAATGTTTAGAGCAGTTTCTATTCTGACTTATGCTCCGCCTATTTTTTTAACAGTCCGAGACTTCCTTACAAATAAGCGTATATCTCGAAAAGTACTTACCGGATCGATTTGAAATTTTCAGGGAATATAGTCAGATATGTGTATATAACGAAATTTTTAGCTGCGTATAACCCCTTAAAGATTGGTGATCTGTATATATTGTTGAATTAGCTATTCCATGTAGGTAATTTCTTAATTTTTGTATTGCCCATACGAATGCTAATAATTCTTTTTCGTTTATACTGTAATTTAGTTCGGTTTCATTAAGTGTTCGAAAGGTGGCGACAGGTTGTCTGTTTTGGAAAACACTGTACCCATAGTGAAATTACTGTCAGCTGTAGTTAAATCAAACGGTTTCATGAAGTTAGGTTGATAAAGTTCTCCTTGAACTTGTAGAGCATTCTTAATTTTCTCTAAAGTTTCTGAAACTGGCTCATTTAATTTAATCTCCACACTTGCTCTTTTGTTTTTACTAATAATACTATTGTTTCCGCACAAATGAATTGCTGCAAAGTTTTGAATAAATATCCTATAATAACTAGCTAATCCTAGAAAAGATCTAAGTTCTTTTAATGTCTTTGGAACAGGTTATTCTGTTATATATACTATGTTTATACGCCTGCAAACTTTTCGATATACTGGCGGAAAATGTCATCTACGAATTATTGAATAATTGAGAGTGCATTCTTAAGTCCGAATGGCATCTTGATAAATTCATACTTAGCGCCGTTTACTAAAAAGATTTACTATCAGATTCTTTTATTAGGATTTGATGAAATCTTTATACTAAATCGATCTCTGAAAATATTTTTGCTTTCCCTATATTCTATATCACTAATTTTTTGGCTCAATGTCCAGATTGGTGAGTTCTTTGTTTACGAATTCATTGTTAGATAAAGTATATGGATACTACTTTGTCCGAATAGGATCTTCAGTTTTTGTCCTGATTGTGTCTAGAATCGTTGGAGTGAAAGACAAGATCTTGCTAATTTGTTCATTATTTTCCATTATTTCTTCCATATCTCTCTTATACAATACATTTCATTATTCATTGTTTATTTATTTATTTTTTTTTTTGTTTTAAATTCACAATTTTTTTTTTTTTTTTAATAAATTAGTTCCCGCTTTAATAGTTCTTAAACCATGTTCACCGAGAATTATATCGATATCTTTAAGCTCATCAATTTCAAAGAATTGTATTTTCAACACTGAATAATCATGTAATGTTTTTGTTTTTACAGATTTTATATATATAGCACTTCCTATTTTACACTCAGAATTAATATAATTATTTCTAGAACCACTATCAATTAATATACAATAATAACAGAGGCAGAGTAATCTGTTTATTCTCCTAAAAAAGTACTTCCTGTCTCGTATTGTGGTGTGATGGATTCCAGCTTTGCTTGTTTTGTTTGATGTATTTGGTGCATCTTTGGTTGATTGAAGTTTTGAGATGAATGATTTCCTTCCCTCTATTGTATTGGAGTGTTTGTTCCATTTTGGCTGTTGATTGTAATGGTTTGTAATGGCTTGATTCGTCTACTTCCATTGGTGTCGGCTGCTGTTGAGGGCGCTAATTGTTGTTGCGATACACTAAGACGCCAGGATTGAAGCGATGCTGTCTATCTTCATACCGTTAAGGAATGAATAGTGTTAGTGTGAAGGAAGTGGTGCTAGAGTCCGAAGCTTATTTTTGTTTTGACACCTATTTCAAAACACCGTGTTAGTGTTTTTTTGCAACCATTTAAAAAAGCAGTATCGCTCCGTGATCCGATTCTTATTTTTAAGTTGCAAAACCTGCGAGGAAATCAAGCTCATTCTCGAAGTGTTAATGTAACCTATTCACCTTCCCGTAAAAACGTTTACCATTGCTTTGCAGAGTTTCGCCGTGGCCGCACGTCAGTTTTTGGTGAACCGCGCACAGGTATCCCAAAAACGGTTACCACAGACGAAACCGAGGACTAAATCTCGTGTTGGCGGACCGCGGAGTGAAAATTCGCGAGTTGGCTGACACAGCAAGCATCCCAACAGAACGCGTTAGCCATATCCTGCACGAGATTTTGGGTGTGAGAAAGCTGTCTACGCGATGGGTGCAGCATTTGCTCACAACGTAGAACAGGCGCAATTGTGAGACCACTTCAAAGATATCCTTGGTTTCTACGTCATTTCGAGACATTGATTCATTCGTACACATCAGAGACCATAGAACAATCGAAACAATAGGTTTTACCCGGTGAACGTGCTCCAAATATATCACAAATTTCTTCGAAAGTGTGTCATTTTGGTACCCGGACATTTCTATCTTGGCCACTGCTAAATTAAGCGCTTTACTCATTTCGATATAACATAAAACCCGGATAATGTATGACGTCCTTTCCTGAGTTTTTTCATTTTATCTAGTAATTTTGTACCATGGTTGCTACCCAGTAATCTTCGTGCGTAAAATACCCAAGGCACTATAGTAACGAGGAGTTTGTGGAAAATTCTTAATGGAATCCATGAACGTTCATGCTTGTGATCGCCAGGGGCTGTATTGGCTTTTGTCTCAATCGAATCGTGGCAAAAGTTTGAAAAGCTCCAAATTGATGTCTCTGGAATTATTGATTGTGAAGTGGATTTCTTTATGTTCGACTATCGGAGTGACTTGAAAAATTTGGCGTTTTTCCATCGATGTAATTCGTTGTGTAAATGTATTTTATTGCTCTTGCATAGCTTTAGTTAGATATGTCAGTTGTGCTTTTTGTGCGGCAATTTTTTTTTCCATATTGAGGTCTTTTTCTATTTTTCACCAACTATCTTGTTTTCTGGATCTCCTTTTTTTCGTAGTTAGTCTAGTTTAACGTTGATTTACTTCTTGTTCGTAGTTTCCTGTATTTTAAGGAATGTTCGATTTGCTATATTCAATTTCTTAGGAATTTTTTTGTTTACTCGTCTTCAGGATCGGGGAATTTTTTATAGTCCTATATTTCAAGGATGTCTCTGTTATTTCTACTGACGTAGAAAGACTTATTTACAAAGTGTGATCTTAGAACCATTTATATTGATCCTTATGAAGTAAGTTGTTTTCGAGTGGATTCTCTTAAAAGAAATTTTCCCTGATAATGTATACACTATAAGTTGTTATCCTTCGACTACATGCATATGCTGAATGTTGTGTTTACATCTTACTATGTGTTGGCAATGTGTTTACTTATTGATATGTGTTTGCTATGTGTTTATGTTTTTATGTGCTGAAACATGCATGATTATGTATGTATATGTATAATGTTCCTTAACTCGCGCTTGAATCTAGCAAAGCTCGGACTGTTCCAAAATACAAACATACAATACTTGCTCTAATTTTACTCGTTCCTTCATAGTTGGCATAAGAGTGGTTACTGTGTCTGCTGTGAAAGTAGAAGTAGAATTAAAAACATTTAAATAACTTGGCGCCAAACTTGGCTAGATTTTGTTTCAGCTTATGAGCTTATAAAAGGCTCACTTCTCGCTTAAAAGCTGGGAAGCTTCAGTCGTTCATAGACCTCCGCGGAGTTTAAACTTGTTTCGACTTGTAAGTGAGAAGTGACGCTTACTTAAAACTATTAAACAAATTGGATTTGGGATTAGCGCAGCGGTAGTGTGTTCGCTTGAGACTGCGAAAGTTTGTGGGTTCGACTCCGAGTAGTCGGCAGACAGTTTTTTTTTTTTTTATTATTTTTATAAATAAAAATAAGTATAAATTTAAAGTGTTTGCATTAACATCACGTGATGGATTGTGGTGAGCGGTCCGCTATGCCTATAGCTGGATCTGCTGAAATGTCAGGTGAGGCTTCGAGTGGTTTAAGCCAAACGCCAAAGACAAAGAGAAGGAGGAAGCTTACAACGAATACTGTAAAGCTGCTTGGCGGTGTGAGGGAAGGGAACACCTTCGCTTCATTGGCCGCAAGCGAATCTGACGATGAAGAGGAAGAAATGAAGGCCATAAGTAGCAGCATAAAAATGCTACAACAAAGAGTGCTGGCCATAAAAGAAAAGCAAATGGGAAGAAGGAAGAGGGAAGAGCTAGAGCAATCCCAACAACAGCATGCTCAAAAGCAGAAACAACAACAATACCAAACAAATAAAGTAGCACAAGTGCTACAACAACAAAAGGTTAAGAGCAACCAGCAACAACAAGAGCAGTTCCAACACCGGCAACAGCTAAAACAGCAGCAGCCACAAAAACGGCAAGAGCAAAAACAGCAGCAGCAGCAACAACAACAACAGCACCAGCACCAGCAACAACAACAACAACAACAACAACAACAACAACAACAGCAGCAGCAGCAGCAGAAGAAGAAGGAGAAGGTGCCTCCTATCAACACCTATAAATTGGAGGTAAATGCTACCAAGGACCTGTGTAGGCTGGTCATTGGTAATAATTTTAATATTAAGAGGTTGGGGAACGATCACCATGTCATCCACTGTAATACAGTGGAGGGGTACGCGAAAGTGAAAGCTCCTAAAGGAACCGACGACGGAGCACTACTCATTCACACCGAAGTGTGAAAAGCGGCAATCGATGCTGCTGAAGGGGTTGGAACCGTCTTCTGATCCTGAGGAGATCCTGGCACTGCTCAAAGAGAAGGAGTGCAAAGGACTCAAGCTTGTGGGGGTAAAGCCATTTACCACAGCTAGAGCCAGGCGGGAGAAACGGAGTCTGCCGTTCTTCCTGGTGCAGCTCAGTCCCGAAAGTCGCCGGATAGTCTAAGGAGTACCAATGTCCTAGACTACCAGGTGGTTCACTGCCACCAAGCGGGTGGACCAGATCCACGCGCTGCTGCCGGGCCTAACGCAACACATGTCGTAATGGGTACGCACATGGAGGAGCAAACTTTAAAGGTCCTTGCGGTGAATGTTAATTCACTGATTAGGATCGAACGAATAGCCGCGATGTTTAAATTGCTACAAGACCAAACTCCTGATGTGCTTTTCGCTAGCGAAACCAAGCTAACCGATAAGCACAAACTGGAGTACAATAATTATATTGTTACAAGAAGAAACCGGCCCCGATCCAAACGTGGAGGCGGTGTCGCGATCTTCATTAAACAAAGTATAACATTTCGCAGAGTATACAAGGGAGTGTTGCGTAGGTTCCGGGTGTTGGAGGCAGTCGTCATTTATATCCCGCTCCGCAGTGGAAAGCGGCTGTACTTGGCCTCTATTTATGCACCTGAGGCTCCACAATCCACTTTATTCATTACAGAGCTCGACACGCTTTTTCGACTTCTGAGGCTGGAATCGGGGGAGAATTATTTTGTAATCGGCGGGGACTTCAACGCTAGACACAGAGATTGGGGAAATAATTTGCCAAATACTAGAGGGAACTTACTACTCGATTGGTGGGGTCAGCACGATGTCATGTACAGACTCGGTCTTAAAGCGACGGATAACCCGTCGTTTCCCAGAGGTGGGTCTTATTTGGATCTACTGCTGTACGACGAACGTATACGACTGACAGGTACGAATTTACAAACGCTAAACTGTCTGTGCACATTCGTGTATGACACTGACCATTGCGTTTTCAGCAAAGAAATTACAGTTCCCAACGAAAATTCGGAATTGGAGGAGTTTGTCCAAAGATATTCTTACAACTACAGTAAGACTCGATGGACACGCTTCTGTGCAACCATGACAAGTGCGCTCTTTTCGAATACGCTCCACCCACCGTCCAATAGGAATTTTTCAAACGAGGAGATCGACAATTACCTAAAACAAATGGACGAGATAATTAAACAAACCATGGACGCTACAATACCGCGGTGTCGACGTACGACTAACGAAGACCTGTTCCGCAGTGACGCACTGCACCGACAGAAAAGTAAACTTCTGTCAAGACTCAAAAACTTAAACAGACAGTTAACTGACAGACAAGACCCGGATATTAGGACACTGAAGGCGTCGATTAAAAATATTCAAACGTTAATAAAAGAGAATTACAGAATTTCTGTAAGTTTGTATTGGAACAACAGGGTTCGGGCTGTAAACACCAGCAACCCGAATATGTTCCCGCAAATAAATAAACTATTTCGGAGAAAAAAATCTAAACGACCTTCAGTGTCTTAAAATAGCCCGGACAACAGACAACGAACGGTTACTGACAATAGCAGGTATTGATCCAAATGAGGCCGCTGATGATGACGACTTCTTTGTGATCGAGGATCCACAGGAGAAGGTTGAGGCTATAGGGGCGACTTTCCAGGAAATATACAAGGCCACTGATACTATTGGTCCTAATTATGACCTGGACAATCGCGTCTTGGTACACGACTTCTACATTCGAAATGAAGTAGAGAACTAGCGATCCGAGGGCTCTGATTTCACCCGGTTCAGCAACGAAAATATGGCAAATAATGTCATTACCAGAGAGGGTGACCTACCCCCGTTCATTTCGAAGGAAGAGCTCCATGAGATCTTCGACACAATCATGGTTAAGAAATCAGTGGGGACCGATGGTATTCCGAACATCGTGCTTCGACATCTTCCTCTAGAAGCGGTGGACATTAACACCACCCTGTTTAATAATGCAATGAATAATGCACATTATCCAGCGCATTGGAAAACAGCGGTGGTTCAACCTATCCCCAAAATCCGGCGAATCTCCGGTCGATAAGTCTCCTTCCGAATATCAGTAAGGTGTTTGAAAAGGTAATCAATAGAGCTTTGTCTAGGTGGGTTAAGGACAAACATAATCAATTCGGTTTTAAGGCGGGACATGATATCTCACATGCCGCGTCTAAACTGGTGTCCGATATCCAATGGAATAAAGGCAAAAACCAATGTACTAGTGCCTGCCTTGTTGACTTGGAGAAGGCCTTCGACACCGTATGGTTAGAGGGTCTTTTCTATAAGCTGACTAGGCTGGGGATCAGTAAACCACTCTTGTTCATTCTTTATAATATGCTAACCGACAGACAGTTCATCGTGAAGAATAGTGATGTGACTTCTGTTGGAATATTTCAAAGTAAAAATGGTCTTCAGCAAGGCGCGGTCAATTCGCCGATCCTGTTCAACATTTATACAAGCGACTTGCTAGATTCCTTCCCCATACTATTGCGTACGCAGACGATTTGATAGCGTACAGAACAGGTCCAAAAATCGAGGTCATCAATACTCTCTTGCAGCGTGACTTCGATAAGATAAGACGATTTTGCGATGACGGAAGTTGAAAATCAACTTTCAGAAGTCGGAAACCATTCTCTTTAGGACGCCGTTGTCTAGAGCCTCTAGAGATACCAGAAAAAACTGGCGAACGTTCTCGATCATTGGACAACGCGGACAGCCTCTTGCCTGTCGAAAGGTAGTCAGATACCTTGGGATCTGGTTAGATCAGTTTCTGTATTTTGACAAAAACGTAGATGCTGCTCTGGTCAGAGCTAAAGGCGCTTTTGCCCTTACAAAGAGACTGTTTTATAGCAACCAACTCGATGCGAGGGTAAAGGTAATCTGCTACCTGGCCCTTATCAGGCCCATGTTGGTATTTGGGTGTCCCGTGTGGTTCAATGTTCGAGCAAGCTTTAATGGAAAAGATTCGGGTGTTTGAGAGGGCTTGCCTTCGCTTGTACAGAACACCAGAGTCGGAGTACAAAAATTTTTATCGTAATGAGGTCCTTTACAACAGAGCGAACCTAATAAGAGTGGACAACTTCGTAATTAAGCTGACTCGAAGGCACATTGCAAGAGCAATGGCCTCGACGAATAACCTGATATCTGGAGCTTACTATCCCAATTACCGTTACCACGAGAGTGTGCGCTCCGACGGCTTCGTTCTACCGGAAGCATTCCTCTACCTAGATCAGATAGAGTTGATCCAGGATAAATCAGCGGTCCCGTTAATCTTCCATGTCGCTCGGAAAGCTGGGGACAGGCGACTCAACTACAACAGAGACGTCGCACACGGCAATGTGGATGGTCTCAGGTTCAGTAGGGCGGTGGGGAATCGCGATAAGAGGGATGTTGTTCGGCAGCACCAGCATTTCTGGTGGTCTAATGATGGAGAAGATGTTTCGTCGTCGTTTCCGTCAACTACGTACCAGCCTCACTAATTAGCATTTAAGAAATATATACATATATTAGTATATACCTTTGTATATACTAATATATGTATATAATTGTGTACAATATCTATGTGTGTTTATTGTGTATGTAAGGAAGGTAGATTAAGGTTTATTTTAAGTTAGATATTAAGTTTTTATAAAAAATTAAATCCATATGCTAAGTTTTTGTCAAAAAATTTTTTCTTAGCCTTAAGTATAGAAAATAAATATTCCTTAGTGAAATGCAAATAAAGTCGAAAGACATAGATATAAGAATTTAGAGTAGCTTAGAGTGCCTGTGTGGGGCCAGTAAGTTAGTATAAGATTGTTAAGTAATTTTAAGCTAGCATTTAAGCATTTTCTGTTAGTATGTAAGGGTTAATGATTAAGATAATAAAATGCATTTAAAACAAAACAACAGCTGTTAAGCTGGTCTCGCTGGCTGACTTCTTCCGCTTGGCAGGTGACTGTTTGTCAATCAAACTTCCTCTTATTTGTTGTATAGCTAACGCTCCTCCTCACTGATCTCGGATTTATGGTGGCGGACTGACGAGCTGACGCTGGCTCTTAGAACTGGCTTGGCTGGTGTGCTGGCTGATTTCGGCTGCTTGCTGGCGATCTGCACATGGCCTCTTAGTCTAACTGTCCGCTGTTGTTGGCACGGTAATTATATTCTGAGTTGCTGTACATGCCTGGCTGCTTGTCCAAAAATTTCACTTTCCTATTTCACTGCCGAACTTCGAATACTTGACAGACAGTCCTTTGGCCGGAAGTTGACGTATGGTCTCATGCGCCACGTTTGACTGCAATACGGTTACGCGAATGAACTGACGCAGAAGCTCACGACATGTGGGGTATTTCTTATCGTAAAGCTGATTGAGCCGATCCATGCTTCGTAGTTGTTGTCATCGGTGAGTTGACTCACCCGTTGTGCGAGCAGATTTCCCGGTGAGTGACTTGCATAGGTGTGCAAATTAAAATGCTAGATCGTTCGTTCGCTAGATTTGATCGTTTTGATGGATCGCTGCCACAAAGCGATAATGAAACTCTTTCCATTTATGGTAGTTAATGGGCCTTCAAACTCCCCCAGGTGTTCCTGATACTGTTGTAGTAGAAAAAAACTCAATAAGAGTATCAATTATGTACCTGTCCAATATTCTAATACAATAAAAAAAAATCGAACCAGACAAAAAAAAAAAAAAAAAAAAAAAAAAAAAAAAAAAAAAACACACTTCAATCACTATTTGTGTAAAATGAAATACTAATAACCTATTGCAATAAGTGAACGCATGAAACACACTTAGCGTCAGCAGATTCGTCTTCAGGTGCAGATCTAGTTTCGGCATGTGTACCCGGTGCACCTGAATAATGGTGTGTGCATGGGATAACAGCATGCTTCTCGTGGGATTGTTGTGAAGTTATAATTTCAATGGTTAAGAACTCGCATGGTTTCGGATTATATTTTTGGATTTCTATATGGGGTGGTAACTCTTCTCCTCCTAAATTTATGCCTCCTCGCATAATTTATGCGTATAGAAGATTGTAGATATTTTTTTGATAATTTATGGGTTTGATTCGTTTTAAGACAACGCATTATTTCGCTTAATGTTGAGTGGAAGCGTTCCACTTGACCATTACCTGAACTGTAAGAAGGTGTCTTATAGACTGTACGAGTAAAGCACAATTTGTCTTCGACCATAAAGGTTATGCACTATTGAGCGATCTTTTATTTTCTATTACTATTATTTCAGATATGCCGAAAGAAAAGAGTATTTCTCTTAGGGGTTGCTTTATGTCTTCAATGGATTTAGATTTAAAAATTTTAAACTGGGCATATTTTAAGAATTTATCTAGTGCTGTAAATACCAAATTTTTTTCAGTGGAATAAATATCAAGATGTAGTATATGGTTTTCCAATAGGGACTTGACAACTTTGAATTTAATTTGTGAACGCACTCTTTCAATAATCTGCACTCTGTCACTGTCAATTTATTCAGTAAGCTCAACATCATGGTAAAGTACACTAACGAGCAACGTCTGCAAATTATAAAAATTTTCTACAGATATTCGGAGTCGGTGACTGCAACTTTAAGAGCGTTAACTCCAATTTTTGGTCGTAATTCTCGCCCTAGTAGACAGGCAATAACAAGTTCAGTGCAAAAATTTGAGTCTACATATTCGTTGTGTGATGTTGCTGTGTCAGTGAGACAACGGGTTGGTCGAAGTGTCGAAAATATCGCTCCGTTCAGACGTCCGTAGCAAACGATCCAAATCAGTCAATTCCACGGTGTTCTCAAGAATTGGGCATCACTCATACACCCATACAAGATAAAGCTGACTCACGAATTGAAGCCGATGAACCATTTGAAGCGACGTACGTTCTCCGATTGGGTTCTGGAGAAGATGCACCAAGATGATGAATTTCATCGCAAAATCATCTTCAGTGACGAGGCTCATTTTTGGCTCAATGAGTTCGTCAATAAGTAAACTATGCGTTATTTGTCGGGTGAAAACCCACATGTGCTTCATGATTCACCACTTCATCCACAAAAAATAACTGTTTATTGCGGTTTGAATGCCGGCGGCATTGTTGGGCCGATGTCACGTTACTGTGAATGGTCAGCGTTATCGCGCCATGATCACCGATTATTTTTGGCCCGAATTGGAAGATGTAGACTTGGATATGGACATGTGGTTTCAACAGGATGGTGCCACAAGCCACACAGCAAACGCTACAATCGATTTATTGAAGAGTAAGTATGGTGAGCGTGTTATCTCAAGACATGGGCCAGTCGATTGGCCGCCTCGTTCGTGCGATTTACCGCCGCTTGACTATTTTCTGTGGGGCTATGTTAAGTCATTAGTTTATGCCAACACGCCGACGACGTTGGAAAAGCTCAGAGCCAACATTGAACGCGAAATAGCGGCCGTTTCGACCGAAATGTGTGGCCGAGTCGTTGAAAATTGGGTCAAACGAATCGACCGCTGCAAACGTGCCCACGGTGGCCATATGAACGAAATCGAGTTCCATTCATAAATGTTTTGATTGTACTTCAAGCCAGTAATAAAGTTTGAAATATCTCAAATGATTTGCCTTTTATTTAAAAAAAATTTGTCAAGTTGTTATTAGAAAACCCTATATATGCCCTGGATACTGTGGAATAGTGATAACCTGTAACTTTGGTTTATTTGGATTTCGATTAATTTTGTTCTTCATGTAACATATGTTGTATTTTTTTAATATCCTATTACTTTTAGAATTCATCTGAGAAAAATAGAACCTTTGCAAAATTTGTGCGTTATTCTCACGAGCATTACGATGTGATCTTTTATGAATCTTTATAATTTCTTTGTATCCGTTTCGTTCCTCAGATCGGCAACTTTAATTTATGTAAATCTAATTTTGTAATTTTTGAAATACAGAGAATAGATTATCTGTCAGGAACAGTAACGGTATTGAGTTTTCGGTATATCACCAATCTATACTTCTTTTCGCCTGAAGCGTCAGATTTTTTGGGGACAATCCACACAGGTGAATTGTAGGGTGATCTTGAGGACCTGATTATATCTGAAAGAAGCTTTTTTATTTGATGCTTAACTTCATCTTTAAGGGACATAGCATTTACTATAAACTGAATTTTTGAATATATGGTAGTTCGTATTTCTCCTTGGGCAGCAGTCGTATAAGTGAGTTTCTCGTCGGGTTTGTCAAACTTGTTCGGAAATTTTTTTTTACAAGAGATCTTTGGAACCTTTTTGGTCAATAGTCATATGTTTTGTTCAAATATTGATAGAATTAACTGATTCAGATTCTAGTTGCTTTATATGTATCTTAATTTTGTCTTTAATTGTCATGTAATTATAGTGTATATCATGGCGGATAATTGTTTTAAGCTATCATTCCCAAGAATACCGTGGAATAATTTCAAGTGTGGCAGAAGAAAGAATTTAATTTTAGCGTCAGGATTCACAAAAGTATGATGCGTAATTTTAACGTTTTTTTTTTTTGGTTCATTTGGTTCAATTTGTATATGCTATACAAAAAAACGCTTAAAAATAACTATTTTATTCTATTTCTAATTATTCTTATTTACTGGCCCCATGCGGACACTTTAAATTAAATCTAACAATTAAATTTTGTCTTTTGACGTGCAGTACAAATATTTGTTTTTTACACTAAATGTAATTAAAACTAATATTTTTTTATTGTAAATAAAACTTAAGACTAAAAAGTAAAATCTTCCTAAAAGAAATCTTATTTTACTTAGCCTACTTAAACTATCTTATTGTATAGGTATTATTCCTTTTTTTTGTGTGTTACCATTTTTTTTTTAGAAAAGAGAAGGTTACCCACCTCTGTTGTTTTTTATTTTATTTTTTTTTTTTTTGTATTTTGTATTTTTTTTATTTTATATATTTTTTTGTTTTATAATTTTTTGTTCCTAACAGCTACCTTAAACCTACTTAAGCTATGTAAGCCGGCCATGGCTAAAAAATTAGGCTGACCAAATCTGCTTCCTAATGGAGCTATCCTATACTAGAGGAATTCGACGACGTAGATTCCTCTCCTTCAACAAGCCACCAAAATTGTTGGTGCTGCCGAGCAACATCCCTCATGTCGTGACTCCCTACTGCCCTACTGAACCGGACATGCTTCTCACAGCCGTGTGCGACGTCTCTGTCGTATTTGAGTCGCCTGTCCGCAGCTGTTCGTGCGACGTGGAAGATTAACGGCACCGTAAATCTATCCTGGATCAGACCTTTTTTGTCTAGGTAGAGGAACGCTTCTGGAGGAATAAAGCCCTCAAAACGTACTCTCTCATGATACATATAATTGGGGTAGTAAGCCCCGGAGATCAGGTTATTCGACGAGGTCATTGTTCTTGCAATGTGCCTTCGAATCAACTTAATAACAAAATTGTCCTCTCTTATTAGGTTCGCCCTATTGTACAAGACTTCGTTAGGATAGAATTTTATGTACTCAGACTCTGGTGTTCTGTATAGGCAAGACCATGTTAAATAACACAGGACAACCAAACATAAGCATAGACCGGATAAGGCCATTTAGCAGATCACCATTACCCTCACATCGAGTTGCCTGCTATAAAACAGTCTCTTTGTAAGGGCAAAAGCACCTTTCGCTCTGGCCAGAGCAACATCTATATGTTCGTTAAAATACAGATATTAATCTAGCCAGATCCCAAAGTATCTGACTACATTTCGACAAACATGTGGCTGCCCGTGTGTTCAGATCCTATGATCTGAAACTCTCGCCAATTCTTTCTGGTATCCGCAGAGGCCCCAGACAAAGGCGTCCTAAAAAGAATGGTTCCCGACTTGTAAAAGTTGATATTCAACTTCCAGTCGTCGCAATATCGTTTAATTTTATCGAAGTCACGTTGCAAAAGAATGTTTATAATCTCAATCTTTGGACCTGATCTGTACACGACTAAGTCGTCTGCGTATGGCATAGTAAAGTGAACCTATCAGATCACTTGTGTAAATGTTGAAAAGAATCCACGAATTGACTGCACCTTGTTGCAGACCGTTTTTAATGTGAAATGTACCAGTAGAAGTCACAACGCCATATCTGTGAGCATATTGAAAGGAATATACAGCAGTGGTTTTTTAATGCCCAGTCTGTTCAGTTTGTAGAAAAGTCCCTCTAACCATACGGTATCGAAGGCCTTCTCCAAGTCAATCAGCCAGGCACCCGTGCACCCGTGGATATCAGAAACCAGTTTAGACGCGGCATGCATAACATCTTGCCACGCCTTAAAACCGAATTGATTATCCGGAACTATATTTTTGTCCTCAACCCACTTAGTCAGAACTCTATTGATTACTTTTTCGAAAACCTTACTGATGTTTGGAAGGAAATTGATCGACCGGAGATTCGCTGGATTGGAGGTAGAGATGTCGAAGCACAATATTCGGTATTCCATCATGGGAACCCATACTTTCAGTGCGGCGAGGACGTTAACAATTTTAACGTTACCTGCAATTGAGTATTGCATTTTCATTTTTCATTTTGAATTAATTTTTTGACAAGAGGATATAATTTTTATTAGATCCAGTGTCGATCAATATTTTTTGAATTTTGCCGCTCTCTGTCTTACATTGAAAATAGAAGAAAAAATGTTTTCACTTTTTTGAATGTTTTGTTGCTGCGGCAGCGAAATGGTATTTTCATTTCCAAGTTCTTCTTGTGGTTGGGATTAAATGTATGAATGGTCGTAAAAGGAATCTTCTTTATGGTCATGTCATATTGTCCAGGTTCTTCCGGTGAAATGATTAGATGGAAGTTTCTTTGCATATTATTTGGGGGTACGCTTTTTTGGGTCATATGGGTTTCCATGGGTCTCTTTGGTGCAAGTGGGAAATTCCTTTGCTGTGGTCTATAAGTATAATCTACTGCTCCAGTGCGTATTGTTGAGATCTCCATAGGCACAGGTCTTAGAGCTGGTCTTTGTGGAATCTGGTGTTGATAGTAATCTTGATATTGAGCTGTATGGGGATTACCAAAAGTGTTTGTGGGCTTGTGATCTTTGATAGTGACCTTGATATTGGACTGCATGTGGATTAACGAAATTTTTTGTGGGTTGTGGTCTTTTGTTATGATTTTGACTTTGCTGTGAACAGAAAACAAGTTAGGGATAAAAGGGAGATTTATTTAATGGATCATGATAATTATGGGTAGGTTTCTTAAGAGGAATTGGAAGAGGGTTTTGCTGCATGTGATTTTTTTTAAACGCTTGGTTTGTATTCGCATAATTGGAGCAGTAATTATGATTGTCTAATTTGAGACATAGATATAGCACCTATGGGAGATCTATAGTTTCTCTGATACCAAGAAGCCTTGGTAGATCCCCTTTTAAACCTCGAATAAATGTTTTCAAAGCTTTCTCTCTAAAGGTTGAAATCAGAAGAGCCAAGGATGCTAGACTTACATGCATACTTGAGATTTTATTTTATAAAAGTGATAGGTGATTATACACTGACTGGTAAAATTTCTGGATTGTACTATTGCCTTGGATCAACGAAGTCATTTGATACTCCAAGGTACCAAGATTACACTTGTCGGCATAATGAAGAGTTAAACAGCGAGAAATACGCTCCCAATTAAGTGTAGTTTTGTACGATTCTAGGTCAATATCGGCATTCCCTATGATTTTGTTGCGTAAATTAATTAACCTCTCGTGGTTAATTGGAATAATTTTATAGTGGTAGTATTTAGTTATTTGAATAAGTAATCACTGTACGACTTCACTGCACAACTTGGAATACAGCTACACCGAACAACTCTGAATAAAAAAAATACAATTTACTTTTATTATTTTGTATTCTTCCCGGCTTCACATCTGACTATGCATTAGGCACTTGTTCTTTATTCTATGTTTTCTGTTTTTATACTACTTTCTTATCAGTCTACTTATAAGTAACATTTCGTCTTATCTCTATTGGTACTTATATTCTAATTGACATAGGCATGTACATATATTCTAATCTGAATGTAAATATGCAGGAATTATTTATTTTCCTAATTTTAATATGTACACATATTTTTCTTGCATAACTAACTCGTATGACACTCAAAATGTCGAAATATCGTGAAGAACCTTTTAATGTTTCGTAAAAATGAAATATTCTGAAATATTTCTTTCAGGAGCTCTCCTAGTTGGCTTGAAAAATCTCACAGAAAACGGACGACGTCCGGAATTTTATCCACGTCATTCAAATTATTTCTATGTTCAGCGTTAATTGGTTGGTTGACCCTACCGTCAAGATCAGCATTGGGATTAAGGATGTTTTGAATTATTCCTCTTTCATTATTACTAAGGATTCGGGTTACTATAGAAGGTATAACTGTTTGCAATTCAGGGGTTACGTTAGCTGTGGCAGGAATTTGTTGTTGGGGTGGAAGGTTGAGAACAGTGGGTCTAATTTGATTCACTTTTCAGATTATCAGAATTATATTATGAAGTTTAACATGATTTTGGAATGAGCAAATTAAGTATGGTATGATTTGAAAATGAGCAAATAAAAATTTATATAGATTCAGGCTGAGTAAATAAAAATTTTATTCGTAAAGTTTCCTTAAGCTCTAGTACTAAATCTCCCTTCTTATGCTCTAATTGCTTAATTTTAATTCGTATTTTTAATTGCTATAACACTAATTGCTTGTTTGCTTAATACTTCTAGTTTAACTTTTCTCCTAATCATATGTATACGTAAACTCTTTAATTATTTATTCAATATAGATTTCTTTATTTTTGTTCATAAAAATATCTTTTCGAACTAATGCTTTCATTGAGAATTATAATACAGGCATCCTCGAAGCCGCTGATTCTCCTGCTGTGAATCTCCTTTTCCTCTGCAGCGAGTGATTAGTTGTTGTTTTTACTTGATTTTCGACTTCGTCTTTTATGGACATGGGGTAAGGGTAAAATTTGGAGTATACCGGTGAATCGATCTTTGATTTTATTTCTCCTTTGACGATGGTTGAATAAGTTAATTTTTCATTCGGATCGTCAAAAAGGCTTGGGAAGTTGTAGATGATTTTGTCTATTGAGGATTTTTGTGTCGGAGACATGTGACCTGTTCGAATATTGATCGCATTGACGGATTGAGAGATTAGTTGTTTAATGCGTACTTTGGCTTTGTCTCTGATCACCATATAGTATTTATGTGTATGAATTATTGCAGACAGGCTTTTCAGGCTATCGTTTCCCAGTATGGCGTGGAACGATTTGAGTTGAGGCATGAAAAAAAATTTGAGTTTTACATCTTTTAATCCGAATAGGTTAACAAAGGTGTGGTGGCTTATCAAAATATTGCCACTAATGGAATTGGCGAAAAATGGGGTTTTAATGGGAAAATAATTTTTAATGGGAGAAAATTGAATGCAATTCTTATTTGAACCCGTATCGATAAGAATTTTTAAGATTTTTCCCTCCTTCGTTACAAACTTGAAATATGGCAGCGAGGAGTCGGTTAATCTAAAAAATGTATATCGCTTAGTTTAGCTAACTGATCCATCTTGTCGTAGCATTGTTGTGATTGCTCAACATATTCTTGAAGCATCTCTCGGGCGTAGTTTGCTCGTATTTTTCCATTTCATATTTTACTTCTCCTTATGGTGGTACTAGGGTATCAACGTGGTAATTTCTTTATAGTTTTGTAGGATGAATCTGCTGTGATGGCGGCATCGGTGGCCAGTTCCTACGCTGTGGTTGGTTCGTATAACTGACTGCATTTGTTCGGATGGTCGACGCATCCATTGGCTCTGGTGGTGGTTGTCGTGGAGCTTACGCTGTAGAATAACGCTGATTTTGCGGAGTGCTCTGTTTCGGATATTGCTGGAATTGGTTTTGGTTGTTTGGTTGATGTGGTGCTGACCTTTGATTAGTGTATTGCTGATGGGCTGTTCTCGGAAGTTAAGTTAATTCGGGGTTTAATGGTTGACGATTTGGTGCGGGGTGATTATTGTGGCTTACTCGTCTTGGTGAAGTGGCGGTGGCTCTGGATGGTGAAGTCTCTTACTGGAGTTGTTATTAGCTATCGCATATTGTGACCTATAGTTTTGATTTTCTAGCTTAAGGCACAAATAAAGAGCTAGAGATAAGTCCACAAGCTTTCGGATCCAAAGGAGTCTGAGTAGGTCTCCTTTAAGGCCTCTTATAAACGTGTCGAGAGCCTTATCTCGATAGGTTTGCATTAGTAACCTTAGGGACCGTTAGTCACATCCATACAGGATATTTTATTCAGTATCAAAGATAGGTGAACGTAAACTGCTTGGTAGAACTCTTGGATAGTCATTTGGCCTTGAAAGAGCGAGGTTATTTTGTACTCTAAGGTACCTGGATCTCGCTTGTCTGCGTAATGAAGCGTCAAGCATCTGGAAACACAGTCCCAGTCCAGAGGAGTGTTGGACATGGTCCGCGTTCCCTACTATCTTATTTCTGATGAAATTCAGAATACCAAAGTATTTGGGTGATCCCCTCATAGGATCGTAAAATTTCAAGATTCTTTCCACGCTCTTACGCTTAGAGCTGAATTCACCCGGTTTCCCGGAGAATTCACGTAAGCTACGCACTACGTCAGGAATTTTGTCTAGTTCGTTAACGTTATTAATTTGTTCAGGTAGTATAGATTGATCATTTACCGTAAACTGATCCGCGTGTGGATTCATGATCGAGTGAATTATTGATCTACCTTCTGCCCGTAGGGCGTCATAGATCATCGTAGCGATAAGGGTCTGAAGGGCAGGAGTTGAAGCTGGGGTTGCATCAGTTCTTGTCATTCTCTGAGAGGTACTTGGGTTATCTTGGGAAGGGTTGGATTCGGCAGGGGGATCGAGTACGGATGGTCGTTAGATATTATTGTTAGTCATCTTTAGTTTTGTGTTCGAAGATCAAAGACTGTGGTATAATAATACTAGTTAATTATTTAACAGGTTACAGGTAGTATATATGAATAAAGGTATAAGTTTAAACTATTTCCACGGTAATTTGTGTGTTTTTAATTTTGTTGGAAGTAAAATATTATAAGAATTATGAATTCTTAATTATAAATTGGGAAGTACCAAATTACAAATAATTTTTATACACTCGTACTCTAAAGTATTTTGTAATTCGTAAATACCGTATGCTTAGTTATATGTAAATTTTCAAAATATTAAAAATAATTTTTGTTCACACTTGATTGATTTATAATTCGTCTTTTTATTGAAATCATATTGTAATTCATAAATATGCTTAATTATAAATTGACAAAATATTATGCAGAAATAATTTCTATTCAAACTTGATTGATTTATAATTCGTTAATTTGTTTTTTTATTAAAATCTTATTACTATTTTTCCATAAAAATCAGAATCTTCATTCTGGATGCAGAGCGGCTGACTGATGTGTCTCCTTTTTACTTTGGGGCCTCTTTTCCCTGGCTGACGTTGTTTTAATTGTCACTACTTGAGGGCACTTAGTTATTTTTTTAACTTTTTTTGGGCACTACTTGAGGGCACTTTTAGCACTACTTGAGGGCTTTATAGGATCTTTTGGGACCACCATTTTCTTTGATATATTTGGACTTTGCACCAGGTTCCACTGTATGCACTTCTTAAGGGCTTTTTACAGATTTAAAGTCACAAACTTGCACTACTTTAGGGCTTATTATTGTAGCAGCTACTACTAAACTCTTCCTGGAATTTGTCGAACTATACTCGTATATGCTGTGATGCTTGAGGGAATTTATTCTATATACCTACATAGGTATGCACATACATACATATGTACAGCTATGGCCAAAATAATAGGAACACTCATTACTTTTCAACACTAGCAAACGTAACTTTTATTTTATTCGAATATATAAAGCAAGGATACTGCTAGATTTATGGTAAATATATTCACAACATATTCCAGGTATGACGAGTTACTTAATTCAAAGCAAATTATGTGGCCAAAAAAGTAGGTACAGCCAGACGTTATAAAGAAATACAAATGCATCGTTTTTTTTTTTTTTTTTTGAACTTGTTTTGAAAGCAGTTAGTACTTGGTTACATAACCTTTATTTTTAATTACTGATTCCACTCAACGACTCATGGGGTTTACTTATGTTTGGCATTTTTCAGGAAGTATTGAATACCAAACTCTCCATAGATCCGCTTTATTTGAAGGGTGTCGCTTGCCTATTTCAATCTTAAGCTCGTTCAAAACGCTTAAAAACGGCAAAACGCCTCACCTTCTGGACATCGAACAAAGTGTTTGCCGTCCATCCCAAATAATTTTATTTTGGTTCCGTCGCTCCATAATACATTTCTCCACTGCTTTGTTGCCTGGAGGGGATCGTGTGGCATGTGGTAAAGCTTAGCAAAAGCAATGCGCTTCTGTACATGTATTTTATTTTAAAAATGGTACTTTTCTTGGAGCTCGAGCGTACAGCTTTGCATCCACTAGGACTCGACGAATCGTCCTGGCACTCGCTTCAATTTGTGCTTGATGTTGTAGGTCTTTGGAGGACATAAAATAGTTCGCTTTGGCTTTCCTGATCAATCTCCGTTTGTCATTAGTGGACATTATAGGCGGACGTCCTCTGGAGTCAGGAAGTTTTTTGCCTTGCAAAGCATTAAATACCATCTTCGAAGAACACTTCATTGCTTTTGCAATTTTTTGGATGGATTCACCCTGTTCGTGTAAGACCACAATGCTTGCACGTTGAGCTTTAGTGCAGTGTTCATTTCTACCCATAATATTCTTTGTTGTATGTTAGAATAATAGAAACGTCTTAATAAACAATAGTAAAATATCAGGGCACTGTTGAGCAAATTTAACTTACCAATATTTTAACTAACAACAGCTTCAAAAATTGTTTTCTTGAAATTTGCTCACACTGTTCCTATATTTTTGTCCAGACAGACCAGTACCTATTTACAGAATAGTTGCAAACTGATCGCATTTTTCTTTGTTTATGACAGATCTACATACAAAGAACTGTTGCATAAAGAACCGTTACTTTGAACACATTGTTTTAATTTCATTCAAACGAAGCAGTCGCTACGTTCGTTATCATTGGAAAGTAATAACTGTTCCTATTATTTTGTCCATAGCTATATATGTACCCATATATGTTTAGTGCGGTGTTGCTAAGATTTTTGTTTTGGTTTGTGAACTACTTTTCTAGCTAAATTAATTTGCTGAGGTAAATGTATAGTTAATGCTACTTATCCTATAACACTGTACACTGCTATGTCACTATCATACGTAGGTCACTGTTCAGTATCCAGCTCGAAGTGACCAAATGTTTAATCCTCTAAGGGATGATCCAATCAGCTGCTCCAAAAGAGTCATGTACACACACTCACTCACTTGATATTTTTTTTGTGGGAAAAATTATCAAAAAAAAAATTAATTTTTTTGTTTTCATTTGAAGAAAAGTGCTGCAGAGTCGCATCAAATGCTTGTTGAGGCATATAGTGATCATGTTCTATCAGAAGCAACATGCAAAAGATGGTTTCAACGGCTTAGAGATAACGGTTTTGATGTGAGAATTGAAGAACGTGGAATACCACCAAAAAAGTTTGAAGACGCCGAATTGGAAACAAAATTGGATGAAGATGACACTTTGAGACAGAAAAAAATGGCAGAAATGTTAAATACTGCAGAACAAACAATTTCTGACCATTTAAAAGCTATGGGAAAGATCCAAAAGTCTGGAAAATGGGTGCCGCATGAAATGAATGAAAGACAGATGGAAAACCGAAAAACCACTTGAAAAATTTTGCTTCAAAGATACGTTAAAAAATCGTCGATGGGACACGCATTAGCTGAACAGCACTTCGAATCCTACGAGGAAGTCGAAAATTAGGTGACTTTTTGGTTTGCTTCAAAAGAAGAACAGTTTTATTGGCGTGGAATTCATAAATTACCTGAAAGATGGGAAAAATGTGTAGCTAGCAATGGCCAATACTTTGAATGAAATGCTTTTTAATTTCCCATTAAAACTTAGTGTTATATCTTCATGTAGATGACGTTTTTTTAAGTAAAATTGAAGAGAAATTGACATTGATGTAAATTCACACGTAATCACAGACAGGGGTAGACGGATAGAGTCAATTAGTGGAAAGGAGGTTTTGAATTTTCAATATCTGGAAAGTTTTTCAACTATGACCAAGCCTGACAAACATGCATTGCAAGATAGGAGAAAGAGAGTACAAGAGGAATATAGAAATGAAATAATATGAATATGAAATACACGCGTGTGCAGAGCGTACGATGCATCTAGTTTAGCATCATGTGTTTTGTGATGCACTTAATCCAAATTTGTTGTGCATGAGGGAAATTGGGCCAACACTTTTCCAAAGATTTTTGTGAATATAAGGGTGATACTGGTAATGATTATCTTTATAAACGACGTGATAATGGTATACCATAAGTATTGACGTGCGCGGACTAATACTTGAGAATTGACATGTAGTGCCGAATAACTCACATCTTTTGGCAAACTTTGACTGGCATATTAATGATTAAAATGTGAACAAATCTTGAGAGTGTTAAATACATTAGCAAACACGTTCACAAAGAAGAGTGAATAATGAAAATAGTAATGACGTACAGATTGAAAAGATTCAACATTTTTTGAAAGGTCGTTATGTTTGTTTCACTGTGAGTGATTGTTATATATTATATTTCAGTTTTTAAAGTATTTATGTAATTGTAACAGCCAATTTTTTAATTCACCACTGAAATGTCAGCTCATTATGTGTACATGATCAACAAATGAAATTGAATAACAAACAACATGTTATGTAAAAACTATTTATGGTATTTTGTGTACGATTGCTTCTATTGCATGTTTATGGCACAAGGTCATTTGAAGGTAGGCATATTTTGTATCCAACTTTTTTTTGTGTCATCTGCTTTAGCTTTACAAAATAAATTAAAAACATTTATGAGTGAGAATTTTTTGAAAAATTAAAAAAAAACCTTTTATTATAATAGATCTCCACGGGAAATGCCATTGAGACCATCAGTAATATCAAATTATTTATTTATTATTATTATTTATTTTTATTATATATTATATTATTAGTATATAAGTTTATAGCTAATTTTCACAGGGAGACAAGGATGATGGAAGAAATTTCAGGGGAGGGGTTCTAAAAGCACGGTGATTTGCGATACTTTTTATTTCGATTGGTATAGAATTCCACTGACGTGTGGTATAGACAAAGAAAGTGCGTTCGGATACTGAGCAGGAGTATCTTGGTTGGATAATCACATGCAATCGCTGCGAAACCAGAAAGACCAATTTTCTATATATATAGTACCTCAAAAATTCTCAGGAATTTATTCCGAAAATTAAAAATACAAGTTTATACATCTAAATCTATATTGCCCCCTTCGAAGTAATCCCCATCGACTGCAAACTTTTATGCCAGCGCTTGATCCAATCCTCGAAACATTTTTTATATTCGGTTTTTCTTATGTCCACAGTGCTTCCTGCGATTTTTTCATTACTTCCGCTCGACTGCTGAAACGCGTTCCCTGTAGTGGTTTTTTAACTCGATTGAACAGAAAGAAGTCACAGGGAGCCAAATCAGGTGGATTCGGTGGCTGTTGGATGGTATTTGTTGCATTTTTCTTCAAAAAATTACGAATAATGATGGCACTGTACGATGGTGCGTTATCATGGTGCAAAATCCACGAGTTTTCTGTCCATAATTCTGGCCTCGTTCGGCGAATTGCTTCACGCAAACGTCTCATAACGCCCAAATAATACTCTTTGTTTACTGTCTGGGCTTCTGGCAAAGAACCGGTATTATCCATTAATACCGTGAGGATGGCTTTCTTTTTTACTGAAAACGACGTGGTTTTTTTGGTCTCGGCTCATTTGGTGAACGCCATTCACTTACCTGATGTCTGGAATGCGTGTCGTGCTCATAAACCCACGTCTTGTCTCCAGTAATGATCCTTTTGATGAATGTAGGATCGGATTCAGCCTCGCAAATCATTTTTTTTGCGACGTCAACACGGTCTCTTTTTTGCATGAAATTGAGGTCTTTTGGTACCAACATTGCTGCTTCTGGACGGAAACCCAAATCATTAACCAAAATGCCTTGGACGGATCCATAGGCAATGTCCAATGGTTAATTTGCGGTTATTAACCAACATTTATTGTCGTCGGTTTTCGATGTCGATGGTCTGCCACTGCTTTCATTATCATCATTGACTCACGACCACTTTTGAAGCGGTCGTGCCACTGGTAAACTACCGTTTGCTTTAGAGAATCGTTGCTGAAACACTTTTCCAGCATTTCCAACGTTCGTGGACCATTAAATTCGATTTTTACGCAAAGTTTAATACAAGTTCGTTGTTGCAAATTTAAATCCATTACTAAAATTGTAAAAAATAGCCAACAAACACAGAGGTAGATGTACTCTTGGCTACGTAACTTTTGCAAATGTCAAACTATGACGCTAAGACTTAGAGGGAATGTCAACAACAGTTGTACCAACTTAACAAAAAAAAATAACAGATCTCGAAACGGAACCATGGGAGCGTCACACGGTGATTTTTTGATCAAGGTCTAGTGGACCTGTTCGCATGACTTGGTGGATGCAACACAAGGCTTTGAATTTCAAAAAGTTAACAAAGGAACAGCCAAAGATTTTTATTGAGTGTTGTGATATGTGGTCATAACGTCAAGAATTGTAAATGTATCTGATGACGTTTTTAAATATAACATTTAAATTTCTAAGCAAACTTACTTCTTTCTTATCCATTGCTATCCCATCAACAATATTAAGTAGTACGATCTTACAGCTCCGACTAGCTCTGAACCCAGACTGAGCACCATTAAAGAGATTATTGACATCAAGAAATTTTTGAATAGGGTGATTTATCGTGAAGTTTGATTTATAATGTAAAATAAAACACAAATTTGAAAGCCAACTTAAAATTTTTATTATCGGTTAAGAGAACAATTCTTGGCATTTACTTTTTGAAAATGATATCATCATGTAAATGTTGTCGTGGCCAACACGACATGCATGTAACGTGATCCGTTAATGTAAGTAATGTTAAGTTATGTTGGCTTCCAAAGCGTCAATCGTAGCTGACTTACTCCTGACGACCTCAGACTTTACATATCCCCAGAGAAAATAGTCCAAAGGTGTGATATCGCACGATCTGTAGCAAAACGTGAAATTAAGTGCTGACCGAAATGATTTCTCAACAAGTCCATTGTTTCACGCGCTTTATGACTCGTCTTTTTGAAACCATAGCTCTCCGAGACTATGTGCTTGAATTTCAGGGAGCACATAGTCTTTTAACTTGGCGCGATAACGGTTAACATTGACGATAACATTCTGATTTGCCTCATTTTTGAAGAAATATGGACCAATGATCCCACCAGCCAATAAACCACACCATACCGTTGTTTTTAATGGATGTGATGGTAGCTCTTGGTACTCTTCGGGTTGCTCATCAGCCCAAATACGTCACTTTTGTTTATTAACGTATCCATTGAGCCAGAAATGGGATTCATCACTAAACAAAATTTCACAATAAAACACCGGATTTTCATTAAGTTTTTTTTTTTTTTTTTGTTAAGTTGGTGCATCTGTTGTTGACATTCCATCTAAATCTTAGCGTCATAGCTTGACATTTGCAAAAGTTACGTAGCCAAGAGTACATCTATCTCTGTGTGTTGGCGATTTTTTACAATAATAGAAACTTGTATTAAATCTTGCGTTTCGGCAACGATTCTAAAAAGAAATCGGTCGTTTACCAGTGTTACGAACGGTTCAAAAGTGGTCGTGAGTCAATCGAAGATGATGAATGCAGTGGCAGATCATCGACATCGAAAACCGACGAAAACTTTGATGAAGTAAAAGTAAAAAGTAAAAATGTTGGTCAATAACCGCAAATTAACCATCCAGCAATCCAGACATCAGGCGAGTGAATAGCGTTCACCAAATGAGCCGAGACCAAAAAAACACGTCGTTTTCAGTCAAAAAAGAAGGCAATGCTCACGGTTTTCATGGATTACAACGGTGTAGTGGATCATGAATTTTTGGCAGAAGGCCAGACAGTAAACAAAGAGTATTATTTGGGCGTTTTGAGACGTTTGCGTGAAGCAATTCGCCGAAATAGACCACAATTGTGGGCAGAAAACTTGTGCATTTTGCACCATGGTAACGCACCGTCGCACAGTGCCATCATTATTCGTAATTTTTTGACGAAAACTGCAACAAATACCATCCAACAGCCACCGAATCCACCTGATTTGGCTCCCTATGACTTCTTTCTGCTCAATCGAGTTAAAAAAAACACTACGGGGAATGCGTTTCAGCAGCCGAGAGGAAGTAATGGAAAAATCGCAGGAAGCGCTGGCATAAGTGTGTTGCAGTCGATGGGAATAACTTTGAAGGGAACAATATAGGTTTGGATGAATAAACTTGTATTTTTAATTTTCTGAATAAATTCCGAAATTTTTTTGATCAAGGTAGTATATCTGTCTTGAAATCACTTTTTCAAAAACTTTTTACAAAAAGGGTAGGAAAGAGATTGGCCCAAAATATACTGAACTACTGTCACTCTTCGGAATTGGAATAATCTTGGCTTTTTTCCAATCAACTAGGAACTCAGAGGTTGTTAAGATAGAGTTGTATAGATGTTCGATGCAAGGCAAAATAAGGGGCAAAAGCAGTTTAACTAATTTGGGATCTATGTATAGGGTTTTCTAATAACGAATTGACAACTTTTTTTTTTTAAATAAAAGGCAAAGCATTTGAGATATTTTAAAAACTTTATTATTGCCTTGAAGTACAATCAAAGCATTTATGAATGGAACTCGACTTCGTTCATATGGCCACCACGGGCACGTTTGCAGCGATCTATTCGTTGGACCAAATTTTTAACGACTCGGCCACACATTTCGGCCGAAACGGCCGCTATTTCGCCTTCAATGTTGGCTCTGAGCTCTTTCAACGTCATCGGCGTGTTGACATAAACCAATGACTTAACGTAACCCCACAGAAAATAGTTCAGCGGCGTTAAATCGCACGAACGAGGCGGCCAAACCACTGGCCCATGTCTTGAGATAACACGCTCACCATACTTACTTTTCAATAAATCGATTGTAGCGTGTGCCTGTTGAAACCACATGTCGTCCAAGTCCATATCTTCCAATTCGGGCCAAAAATTATCGGTGATCATGGCGCGATAACGCTGACCATTCACAGTAACGTGACGATCGTTATCGTCGACGAAAAAATATGGCCCAATAACGCCGCCGGTATGCAAGCCGCACCAAACAGTTATTTTTTGTGGATGAAGTGGTAATTTATAAAGCATATGTTTATTTTCACCCGACCAATAACGCATATTTTGCTTATTGACGAACCCATTGAACCAAAAATAAGCTTCGTCAATGAAGATGATCAAGACCAAGATCCTTACGCAAAATACGCCATAATGAGGTCTGAGCGAAGCCCAATTCTTGAGATCGCCGTGGAATTGACTGATTTGGATCGTTTGCTACGGACGTCTGAACGGTAGCGCTATTTTCGACACTTCGACCAAACCGTTATCTTACTGACACGGCAACACCACACAACGAATATGTAGACTCAAATTTTTGCACTAAACATGTTATTCAAAGTTGTCAAGTCCCTATTGGAAAGCCCTATACTTATACATGAATATACACTGAAATTTTCAAAGAAAAAATTAAAAATTAATCACTGATGCAGTGATTTTAATTTGGACATTCATTTTCCTTTGTTAAATCTATGTGCATTTTTCGTTGTTCAATATCTATTTCTCCCTTTTTAATTTCTCCCCTTTTAATTTTCAACTTGTTTTCTTCTATTCTTTGTTTTTCATCTCGTTCCATTTCTATCCCATACAGTTTTCATCCTTTTTCTTCCAAGTAAAAGCGCCTTGCTCATACCGGGTGCTTTCCGTTAAATGTCTCTTTTTTTTTTTAGTGAATCCTTTACTTAAAATACAAACTTTCTTACACTTATAATTGTTAAGCCAACATCGTTCTTAAACAAAGAGCTTGCGGTATTAATTAATGATGTTTCTATCTGCGATTCTTCAGTTACATACTCAAAAACTTTTCTGGATCGAAATCATTTGTGGTTTTTATAGGTGTATAATCTGATGGATGCAGTCTTAATCATTGATTCATTTGAAAGACGTTTGAATGGTTAAGTACAGGGAAGTGAAGGCTTGCTACTGCTTCATCAATTTTAACTAATATTTTCGGCTTATACGGTCCTACTACAGAAGCTTCTTGCTCTTTTTTTTATTGAATATGAGCTTCTCCTTTACTTTAAATTTAAGGTCTAACCAAACCATTGAAACATACATAAGTCTTAATGATTTTTTTCTTCATATTTTCCATTTGCATAGAATTGTCATTCCTTTTCGCATATTACCTCTCCCCACTCAGTTTTTGTGTCAGTCGTTTGAGAAACATCTCTCTTAAAACTCGCTACGAATGAAATATTTTCCTCAGTTAATCCCACAAACCGTTTCATTTGTTAGAGATTTGATATCTTTATCCTAAAAGTGTATAATTATTTAGATAATGTTTTTTTACACCACTTAGGTAAAAACAAAACCTACAAAAAACATTATACGACAATTTTCAATTTTTCTTAACCGACTCCTTTTTTCGTTAAACCAATTCAAATAGTTATTCGACTAATGTCACACAAAGAATACATTCCATAAGAGATAAGCGACTCAAATCATTTAAATAGCATAAAACAATTACTTAAACGACTACTGTAATACCAACTCACGTTGTCGTTTTATGACGAGGACTAAAAACGACTTTCATAATAGGGGCGATTATTTTGGTGTGCCTAATGTTACCTACAAATTCACCGTACAAAGTTTTTACCGGAGACAGTTTTCCAGTTAGAAATCTAATGAAGCAATTGCTCGTATAAAATATTCTCTTATATCATTATTATTAGAACAATCCGATTATAAAATAAAATGTATTATATTCTCATATCCAGTCGAAGAAACACTGAATTCGTCAATCTTTAGGTTCAAAGAAGTATTTGAATACTTTGTAGTAAGGCTGAACAAGAAACTGCATTTCAAAAAGCACGTTGGTTATTTATAAAAAAAAGTCACAAGTACAAAACGCTCTTTACTGACTAACATTGGTGAACTTGGAAGTGATAGAAGAATTTTACTTCGATCGACATCTTTTCAGAACCTTAGGATGTATAATAGAGAAACCAACACATCTGCAAAGCTATTGAAACTGCAAAAATTTAAGAACAGTCAGCTATGCTTGTAGCTATTATCTCAATGGACCAATACAACAAAAGGTAGGTGGAGATTTAAACATACCAACAATCCAAGACTCGATTAGTCGAAAGCATGAGGTTTGCAGCTATTATTTTAGTTAGTTCTACAACCCCGAGTGCATGTTAAGAGCTTGAGCTCCAAAGATAAAACCTCACAAAGCCACTAACATTGCGCATTTTTTCCTCCGCTCGGAACCTTGTTTTTCTATTTCCAAAATGATAGAATATGCGTATTGCACTACAATACGTAATGCGTATTTCACAGATCATATTCCATTCCTCAATTCTTTAGAGCACAAAAAAGGCTATTCAAAAATTAAAACAATTCGTCGTGGACAGAAAAGCGTAGTCTTCACTCACTGGGTTGTTTTTTTATGCACAGAGATGAGGATCTCAAACTATGGGGTAGTAATGGTTGAACTGAACTATTGCGCCACCCTGGTTTAAATTTAAAATATATATTTATATAATTAAGTTTCTAACTAAAATATAAAATCGATTACCCACAGACATTTGGAAAAATACGAAAACAACCAAAGATGAGTTGTTTTCATTTTAACAAAGAGTTAAAAATATGAATTAACATAAGATAGAATAAAAACAATGTAAATGTGTAAAATTTAACGAGGAGCGCATGAATTTTTTGATAACATATTTTTGTTTCAGGGTTTCCTGTTGTAAATGATCCTTTATACAACCATGAAGTTTTTGGGCCACTAAAGGGCCGTGGTGGAGACATTGGTGGAAAAACTGATGAACAATTAGTACGGGACTTAATTAACATTCACAACGCCGAAAATTGGCTAGGCATTGATGGCGATTCAGAGCTATCGTTATTCAAATCAATGAAAACAGATGGCGTTTCTGATATATTAGCTAACGTTTCGAAAGGTGGATATCGAAAGTTCAACAATATTCTAACATGTAATATTTTATTTTTTACATTTTAAGCTAAATTGATAAGCGATGATGATTCTGAGATTTTATCAAGAGAAACATCCCCATGTTCTGTAAGTCCTAATGCGTCCCTAATGTATAATGAAAATGCTAGCGATAGTGCGGCTATATCAAGTGACTTATGTAAAGCTATCTATTCCAGCGAAGATACGGTTATACAATTACAAGAGAAAGTAACGCTTTTTAGTTTTTAGTTTTATTTATGATTTTTTAACGGCTTTTTCTTTCAGGTAACAGTTGCAACTCAGACTGGACATGAATCTCCTGATTTAACATTTAACGCAGAAAAAATGACAGCAGATAAACACTGTTATGAATGCAAAGTGCGTTACAGAGATCCCAAGCCTAAAGATTTAGTTATGTATCTGCATGCGTGGAAGTATAAGGTAAGATTACAATAAAACATATCTGTAAAACTTGCATAAAAAACTCTCGAGCTGTATTATATTATGATAAAAACCGCACAAATATTAAGACTTGTGATCACATTTAGAAGTACTGTCGAAGTACTGTTGCTTGAACTCGGTCACTACCGTTACTGTATATATCATATGACAGCTAGTGTCATTAAATTAAACACACATTTATTTTGAAATCAATGTAGAATTATATTAATTAATAAGGTTCGGTCTATGGTAATAATGAATGGAACGTTCATGTGACCATAACGGATTCTGTTGCAAGCGACAATCCAAAGGTGAAATCGATGACTTTTTGAAGAATGAGTAGGTCAATGTCAGCAATTTTAGTTTGGATGCTACGTTTGAGATCCTGAATTGCCGCTGGGTTATTGGCATAAACCTTACTATTCAAATAACCCCACAGGAAGAAGTCTAAAGGTGTCAAACTGCACCACCTTGGATACCAGTAAACTTCTCCTCTTAACGAAATAATGCGACCTTAAAATTTCGTGCGTAATAGATTGATTGATTGATGGCTTGTGTGAGCGGTATCATCATCCTGTTGAAACCAGAGATCGTCCAAACCCAATTCATTCAATTTTGGGAAAAAATAGCCGATTAACATGTTGCGGTAACGTTCTCTATTCACTATAACTGCCTCCCCAATTATGCTGCCAACGTATAATCCGCACCATACAGTGACTTTTTTGAATCCATTGGTTTTTCGTAAATCTCGTATGAGTTTTCCGGCCCCAGAAACGACAATTTTGTTTATTTACGTACCCATCAATCCAAAAATGAGCTTCATCGGAAAAGATCAAATTCGATGACAAATTGTCTTGGGGATTGATGGTCCATCAGTTTCAGTTGTTCTGCAATTTGGATTTTATAGCCGTGCAAATGAATATCAACTTTTTACAGATCGCTCATATTTGTAATACGATTGAATGATAAAAATGCGTGGTAAACTACTCCATGACTAAAATTGTCATAGATTGCATGACATCTGTCAAAAAGATTATCCACATTGAATTCAGTAAATGACAGTAATTGACAGCCAACATCCACACCATCTCTTGACCTACCCTTTATAACAACCGATAGATAGGCGGTTGCAAGTGTTGATTTTGTTGGTGCACTGTTTCATATTCTTGCAAGGGCATAATATACATACAGCAATTTGATTCGTTAGCCAGGAATCACGGGTCAGGAATGACTGCAACGTCTTTCTTAAGTGGGTGAAATTCCAATACGACCAAAAACTGAGGCAAGAAATACTACAATGTCCCAAAAGTTGTAAAAATGTTCGTCAAAAACATTCAAAAATTCTACCCCTTCCTCCATCCTAACGCTCATTTACAATGACATTTTAGCTGCAACAGCATTTGTCCAGTCCGTCCCTAAAAACGGCGAATCTTTTTCCCTCTGTTCTTACATACCCATTGCATATGCGTTCCTTCTTTCCAAGTTCTTGGTAGCGCTGATAAACCCTTAGCTCATGAAATATCTCGAAACCCGAAATCTGATTTTCATAGTTCCACTGGTGATTTGATATCATGTCTCACCGACAAGTGAAACCAAAGCATTGATCAATCTGGCGAAAGCAAGATAGTTGCACTTGATATTTCCAACGCATTTGATAGAGTTCGGCATCAGGCTCTTTTTTCGAAAATGCTTTTCGGAACGTACAATTGAAGTTGTCTTAGATGATTTCAAGTCTGATATGAACAAAATAAATGCTGGTGTGACCCAGGGCTCTGTTCTCCGTTCTCCGATACTCTTTTTAATTTTCATAAATGATCTCTTGTCTGCTATTTCTAATCCAATATAAAAAAAAAACAATAATTTTACAGCACGTCTTTATTCCGTCAACTTAACAGAGCAAGTAAACAATACACGATAGGAAAAAATAGTTTAGTTACGCTAAAATTAAATATATCATGAGTAATGAGCATAGATCTGCTAATAATGAGGGGAAATTATGTACAAACTGTTTAAACGTTTGATCATGTTGCAGAATATTTTAACTACAATACATAATTCATATAACATAGTAGTAATTAACCCATTAATTCACAACGTTGCGTAAGCGAAACATTTAAAAAAAATTTTTTTTTCCAGTAATGTCTATTGAATTTAATTTTTTTTAATGTGTTTAAACTATAACAGTAATTACGTTTTTAATGAAATACGTTGATATGATTAATTAGTTTAGCATTAGGAAATACCAGAAGTACGCAAAAAAAGGACTTTAGTTTTCCATTTATAGTATTTAATTGACCCACGCAAGATCAATTAGGCATTCTCAAATTTTAAACATATACTGACCAAACCTCTAGCAATAAAGGAATAACATAATATTTCAGAAAGCATTTGTAGTTTTTTTCTAACCTTAGGTGAATAAATAATGTTTCGTTTACGCAACGTTGGGAGTAGCCGCGACCCTTTATTGGTTTTTTTGAACGTAGAACAATACGATATTACATTGGCGCGAAAGAGAAAAATAATGCTATTTCTTCTTCTTTCTTACAATAAACGATAAAATTAGCCTGTAAAACATTGTGGCGTCCTAATTTGTAAAAACTCCACCTTATTTTACGGCCCGCGAGAAATTATTTAATTGTTTGAAGTGAATTGTTCAACTATGTACCATGCATTCAATTACTATAAGACCAACTTGTATAAGTAAAAAACAGTACAGTTTTAAAAAAATACTGAAGCATAATAGGTAAGTTATGCATATACATATATTATAATTACAATATTTCACTTGTTTGGTAAACTTTTTTAATTATTTTATATTTTCAATTTGTAGTAATGGATTGTTGCGGGTACCTTTGAAGTACATCTACATCTACATCTGATAATTTTGAAGGTTTATAACGAATTTTCACCATAAAGTTCCAAAAAGACAAAAGTTTGCAAAAAGTCGTTAAAAAAAGGACCAAAGTATATCTTCCAAAGTAGGAAAAAAAAGAATTCTATATATATTATACAACCGAACCACAGAATGAAGAAAAAATTGCTTGGAACAAATTAAGAATATAATTTGCGGTAAAAGCCCATTTAAGGTTTTTTCAGGTAGTTTGGGAACAAATAATTTCCTATACCAAAATATATGCCCACGATAAGAACAGGTAATTATTTGATATTGACAAAACTAGTCTACAGCGATTTATCGGCAGAGCTAGCAGATACCACCAAGATTAGTACTGAGCGCACACGTCATATTTTGGCCAATATTCTTCAAATGAAAAAGTTATCCTGCCACTGGGTGCCGCGCATACTCACTCCTGACCAAAATTACTAACACGAGAGCACTTCGAAAGAGTGTTTGGACTTGCTGATGCGGAATCGGGCAGATTTTTGGCGTCAATTGGTAACTGTTGATGAAACTTGGATCCACTATTACACACCAGAGAACAGAATGAGTGCCCGGAAAATTACTTTTCGGGTGGGATCAAGAAGTTGGAAAATAAGTGCATTAAACTAAAAGGGGACTATATTGAATAAAATAAAAAAACATTTAAAAAAAAACTTTTTTTCATTCCCAAGGAGGTTATTTTTCACCCCTTCTAGTATTGGTCGAAGGACGAGAATAAAGGAATAACGATGGTAAGAAACTGTATGAGTAGGAACAGATTCGATTTTATCAAAAAGATCGTTGAACTTATGATTTCTCGTTTGACAACGAATAAGAAATATTATTAGTCAGATAACTGTTGCAACGAATAATTGCCGTACTGAACAAAAGAGCGATTTGATTCCTCAGCTAAATGTTATCGCAGAATATAATCAGCATATGGGAGTTGTAAATCTGCATGACAATGGTATAACAAACTAGAATCAACGTGAAAGGATAAAAGTGGTGGTGGCCCCTGCTAGTAAATGTAATTGACAGTGTTGTTAATTCTTGGAAAATATATAATTTGTCAAAAAAATTCAAAATGTCGCAGTTAGAATTTAAATCCTATGATATATATAGTAGTCACTCTCATGAAAATGGATGAACCAGCCATCGCTATAATCGCCAAGAACGTTCAATCCAAAAGTATAGCTGGACCAAATGACCAAAGGATAAATTATATAATAATAATAATAAATTATATAATTTATATAATAAAACCGCATTATACTTTGAAGTTCGGTTTGATAATGTCGGTCACTTGATCGTAGAGGAGGAAAATAAATCAAGAAGATGTAGACAATGTAAAAAAATACTATATATAACATATGTACGCTAAGTGTCGGGTTCATCTTTATACAAACTGTTTTGAACTGTTCCAGACCAAGAAATTCCATAAATCTCAACGTTGGGTAAACGCAACATTTTTTTACGACTAACACAAAAATATTTAATTATATTTAGCTTTATACATAGATATTTACACATATATTTAGTAATAAAATGCAATAAAAATAACAAATAAGTTTTTTTTCTGATCTTGGGAACTAACGGGTTTAAGGTATTCGTTCATTTATGAAATAGGTTACATGTTAAGATTTGAAAATGAAATGAAACATAAGCATAAAGCCGGAGTCAGAGCCCTTAAGTCGTTAGGATCATCTGAAATGGGACTTAAAGCGCGAGAGTTAATAATTGCTCCGATTTGACAAGTTAGTGTATGAAGTTGTTCGAAGGTTAATGCGGCATAACCAACAACATGACGAAGATGAAATTTAACAATTTTTAATGACGCCTCCCATAGTCCTCCAAAGTGCGGTGAACGACTTTTGATGAACTTCCAGCAAATTCCCTCGTTGGCACATTTTGTTTGAATGAGCTCGCTGCTCATTCATGTTTGAAGCAGCTCAACAGCTGCTGCTGTTTGAGTTCTTTCAGCTGAGAGTTGGAACCAACGAAATTAGTAGCGTTGTCCGATAAAATTGTTTGTGGCTTACCACGCCGTGAAATAAATCTTCGAAGTGCCGCCAAGAAACCTGCTATCGACAAGTCTGTTACAGGCTCTACGTGTACAGAGCCTTAGTGCAAAGGCAAATGAATAGGCAGGTATATGTTTTTGTAGGAGCTCTACCACGTATTCCGGACTTGGTGTAGAATGGTCCACAAAAGTATATTTCTGAATGCAGGAATGGTCTGACAGGCCTTAGCCCTTCATCCGGCAGGTTTCACATGATCTGGCTACATACGAACAGACGAGCTTTGAAAAAACGGAAACATATTGGCATGGCTTGGCATCGAAGTGTAAGTTCGCATTTTTTAATCTGCCACTGACACGTATTAGTCCGAAGCCATCTATGAAAGGATTCAATCCTGACAACACAATTTTTGCAGTGATACCGGTCCCATTTCGAAGTTATTTGTAATCATGAGAGAAGGCATTTACTTGAATTGTTCGAATAAGTAATTGAAGACCATAGTCCAAGTCTGACGCTGAGAGTAGGCGTTTCTTCTGTGTTCCTTAGATGAATTTGAGTTCTTAATAAATTGCCACTCAAACGTAAAGGTACGGCGAATAAGGTAGAAGTCATTTATGAATTTGCATTTCAATGTAATGTCCTGTGCTGTTGATGTGAGTAAATATGTTTTAGGAATGTTTCTCAGGAATGTTCTCAGGCAATTAAGATTTCAATGAGGGCCATGAATCTGGAGGATCGCAAAGAAACTACGGACCACAAAACCATAAATTTAAATGACTTAAGTTTTCTGGAGCTATGCCTACTGAGAGATTATCTGCAGGGTTTTCGTTGGTTCGAATGTATCTCCATTCATAACCGTCGGAGATATTCTGAATTTTTGTAACTCTGTTGGCAACAAAGGTATTCCAACTGCAAGGTGGTGATGAAATGCAAGCCAGCACAATGACTGAATCAGACTAACAAAAAATATTTTCTGGAGTGAGCGTAATGGCTCGACGAACACGTCCTATTAGTTCAGCTGATAAAAGGGCAGCGCATAGCTCTAATCTTGGAATAGATATGGTCGAATACCTCATTTTTAATCTGAAGTAGATCTTCAAGCGTATCGGCATCAGTCAGAAAGTCGTCTACATAGAAACAAGATAGCTTGATAGATAGATAGATCTAAAGATAGCTTGACCGAGTATTTTCCTGATGCTAATCGCTTATGTGACTGGGCGAAATGATTTTCGCAATCGAGTTCTTCTTGGGAATACGCTCGACTGGATTTGTCACATAATTTAATTTCCCAGAAATGTTTTAATAGAACATCCAATGAATCATTGTTGTTGGAGGAATCAATTAAATTAGAAGCCGTTGCATTTAAGCATTTGGCTTTGATAGTTTAAATTGCCGGAGGCTATCCAGCCTAATCTCGTTTTCTGTATAGGTAGATTTTCTCCTAGGTTAATCTGTCCGGCCGAAAAAAGTTCAAAAAATAACGGTGTGCCGATTAACATACCGATTTTCTGTAATTCATAATCGATATGGGTCAGCCAATTCTATGTTCTTGGGAAGTTGAAATGAGTTGATATAAAAACATCGGTTTGGTTAATTTTCCGTTATCGACGGCAATAGAAGACAGTTATAATTTATTCGAGAACGTAGAGTAATATTAACTTTCACCTTTACTTCTGCGACTTCCTTTTCAACTGTAGTCATTTTTTTTTTTAATTCATAATCGATCAGAGTCACAAACTATATTAAATAAGAATAACTTATTGAATGACTATAAATTAATAACAGCGTCTTAACACGGTCGTCATGTTTTGTCAATGTAATATTTTTTAAATTGAATAAAAAAAAAAAAAAAACAATTATTTCACAACTCGTCTTTATTCCGCCAACTAAACAGAGCAAGTAAACAACACACGATAGGAAAAAATACCATAGTTCAGTAACGCTAAAATACAATATAATGATCATGAGTAATGAGCATAGATCTGCTGATAATGAGGGAAAATTATATACAAACTGTCTTAACGTTTGATTATGTTGCAGAATATTCTAACTACAATACAAAATTCATATAACTTAATGATAATTAAAGGTTCATTTATGAAATAGTAATAGTAAATAGAATTGAAATTCAAAAAATTAAGTGCAATAGAATATGTGCTGATAAAAATTCCCTGTACTTTCCCAGGTACTCATAAAATTTCCCTGTACCTGGTAGATAGGATTCAATAACGAGCGATAAAACTCATAGGTGATATTATTTTCAGTCAGTCAATTGACACCCTCGTAATGTCGTAATGGCGTAATGTCTTATGTTATTGCTTTGAATGCTCATCAGTATACCCTCAAGACCACTTTCGGACGTACTCTAATATAGGGTTTTCTAATAACGACTTGACAACTTTTTTTTTTAAATAAAATGCAAACCATTTGAGATATTTCAAAAACTTTATTATTGGCTTGAAGTACAATCAAAACATTTATGAATGAAACTCGACTTCGTTCATATAGCCACCGCGGGCACGTTTGCAGCACGTTTGATTCGTTGGACCCAATTTTCAACGATTCGGCCATACATTTCTATTTGCTATTTCGCGTTAAATGTTGGCTCTGAGCTCTTCCAACGTCGTCGGCGTGTTGGCATAAACCAATGACTTAACGTAGCAACACAGAAAAGAGTTAAGCGATAACGCTGACCATTCACAGTAACGTGACGGTCGTTATTGTCGACGAAAAAATATGGCCCAATAACGCGGCCGTCATGCAAACCGCAACAAACAGTTATTTTTTGTGGATGAAGTGGTGATTCATAAAGCACATGTGGGTTTTCACCCGACCAATAACGCATATTTTGCTTATTGACGAACTCATTGAGCCAAAAATGAGCTTCGTTACTGAAGATGATTTTGCGACTCCGAATATCTGTAGAAAATTTTTATAATTTGCAGACGTTGCTCGTTAGTGTACTTTGCCATGATGAAAATGTTGAGTTTACTAAATAAATTGACAGTAACAGTTTGATGATTAGTGAAAGAGTGTGTTCACAAATTAAATTCAAAGTTGTCGAGTCCCTATTGGAAAACCCTATATATAGTGATTCTTTACTAAGCCGTACAGCTCGCTCTATTTCTTGGTAGTTATAACTTGCAAACATTTAAGAACAATGTACATTGGTACCTCTCTTATAATAACGGGAAAATATAGGAAGTCTGTACTACTCTCATGGCTTAAATCGTAGACAATGTTGCAAATGTTTCTGAAATCAGCGAATGTTTGATCATAAAACTAGTAATTCAAAAGGAAACATGGAATATTATGAATGCAATATTATGAATGAATTTTGGCAAACTATTACCGTGTCAGCTCCGAACTTTGAAAGTCTTTTTTATGAAGAAATTAGGAAGAAACCCACCGATACTGACGTTAGCAGGCATTTATATTAAGATGTTGAATATGCAGCATCCGACATAACATATGTTATTACCTCTTTTAAATAGACATAACTAATCTGATCCACATTTGAGATCAGGCGTAGCATTTATAAAATTAAAATAAGAAGTTAAAATGTTGGAGTCACCTAACTAGGATGGAAGACAGGAGAGAAGTGAAAGAATCTGTGAGGCAAAAGCCTAAAGAAAAAACATTGTGAAACAACGCAATGAACAAAATTCCAGAAACAGCAGGGGAAAGAAGGCTGGAGCACATCAAAAACAATAGCAAGAAAGAAAACTACAATATAGTATATGGAGAAAATTCGCCAAGAAAGAACGGCAGAAATAATAGAAGCAACTTCGGCACCTTAAGGTAAAAGAAGTGAAGTTTGTGTATATATGTATATATGTTATAACACCATATTCAACGAAATTCAAGAAGCAACTTACTATACCTTGTTCAACAAAAGGTAGTATAGGCCTTTTGGGAGGCCTATCTTCGTTTGAAGACACTACAAATTGCCACTGTAGTGCAACTGGTTGCGTTGTTGTATTTTTTTTATTTTTTTATAGCAGTCTGATACAACTCCAGCGCGACCAGTCTGCTCCGAAGTCAGAGACATAATAATTAATTGGATTATTTCCAGGACCCAATCCTAGAACATGTTTCATAAATGATCTCCATGGATAGAGCAGTAAAAGTCTCAGAGGTGTCTCAACAATTATAAAAAAAAAAAAAAAAAAAAAAAAAAAAAACAATGCTACACTTGTTGAAACACCCCATAATAGTAACTTTTTGGCCTGTGGCTAATAAAAGTAGTTTTATTACAAGATCATCTTACATATATTTTATATGCTTAAAAAGGTCGATTGGTGACAAATGTTTTATAGGTAGTTATAATAAACGTTTCTTGAAACAGTCATGTAATAAAATAAAGCGTTGTAAATGCATGAACTCTGAGTGAAGTCATTGTCTGACGTACGAGCTTTTAATTTTTTATTTTTTTTGATTATGAATTTCTACTGCCATTTCAAAGGAGTATTTTAAATAACATTATTGCAATAATAATTAAAGCAAGTTGACAAAGTTTGCATTATTTTGAACAATTGTAAAACTTTAAGTTCTCTCGTCGTCATCATTTTAAGTATATTTTTTTTGTTTTATATTCCTCAGGGGCCAGGTTGGGAGTATGAAACGGAGCTGCCAGTGTGGACCGGAATCGATTGGGTTGAGCCAACATTTGATTAAACAAAAAATTATATAGGAAATATGTATAGCTCTATTCTAAAAACAAAGTGCATTTTAGTGTTTTCCCGAAAACTGAATCCAACATTATGGCAGAACTTACTTAACGACATACAAATATATTATTGTATTGTATAATTTCATTTGACAATTGTAAAATTATTACTAGTGAAATATCTGCTTTTACGCTTCTTATTTAGTTTCAATCCAACCACCGCACACGTTATACTTATTCAATCACGTATTTTTTATATGTATCTTCAAACTAAACATATCAACAAAAATTTAATATCGAAACTGTTATAAATTTTAAGTCAATCTTTTTATTATCTTATTTAACATCTTTTTACTAGCATGGACCACCGACGAAGAAAATAAAATTTAAATATTTTATTTTTACAATTTTTATGCCTTCCCAGATCAATTTTGTAGTTTATTTTGAATCGCAAGTATTAAAAAAAAACAATACACTGAAAGAATATCTTAATATTAATATGCATACATAAGTACATACGTACACACGTAAGCACATTTAAGGCAAACGGAATGTAACATGTTATGCACAGAGTCAAGAAGAATAATTTTGTGTGCCTTCCATATTATTGTTTAATGATTTTTTTTTTTAATATTTAACAATGAAAAGTAGATTTTAAAATAAATTATTATAAAAACAAGTAATGTGCAAAAAAAAATATATATATATACATTTTTTATGCAGTATTTTGTACAATTGAAAAGACAATACTAACAATTAAATTTTAAAAAATATATATTTGTAAGTAAATCTTTACAAAATTATTATGCTTTTGATTATATAAATAAAGAATTGTTGCACTTAAAACATAAAAAGACATATTACTCGTAGATATAAAATATTCTTCATAGCATGAAATCAATCAGATAAACATAAATACAATTACTGAATCTGACTCTCGAATAGACCCCGGATAGAAATCGGCTAAGATCATTTGTGATAAGTGATAAGTTACATTCTTTGTTTTTGCTCCATGTAAGGTGATAGTTGTTATAATGAGACATTTTATTATTATTTATTTATTATTTTATTTTCTTGTAACAGCTGAATAGGTTTCACTTTTATATTTGACCAACAAAATGTTTACCTCGATGGAATTTTTTTTTTTTAAAGTTTCGGCAGTGATAATGAGGACAAAGAAAATTATAAGAATGCAAGCCTTCTAAGAATCCAACCAAGAAATAAATCGAATATCCTTGGGCTACCAAATTCAATATAAATGTGAATATTTTCTATCTATAAGACAGCAAGTATCCCGTAATCATGGTTTTTATATTCTGAAAACAATTTCGACAGTTTTGAGTGTGCTTTGCATGCCAACTGGAATAAGGTTCTCACACAATCCACCGATTCTTCAGATTGAAACCTTCTTGGGGGTGGTGTGGCTACCAACGATAAGTAGGCGCTGAATGGGCGGCGCCAATGGGACAAAGCACCGTAGCTTAAGATACGGCTAAAGTCAAAAGCAATCTAGTTAAAATTATGTCCGCAGCGTAAAAAGTTCCTACCATCCCAAACAATTTTTCTGCGAAAAATACAAAATACCAGGTGATAGGTTTTTTTATTTTTTGAATTAACCAAAAGAATTAAAATTATAATGTCTGTGTATATGGACAGAATTAATATATATGGTATGTCAAAATATTTACTTAAATTGTTCCAGCCGAATCAAACCCTTACCTTATATCACAGATACCGTCGATGGCGAATAAATGAAGTTGAAATTTATGTAAATTTATACAAATTTGCATATGTAATTTTTGGCGGACGATAAACAATGCAAGCATTTTGATGTTTTAAGAAGCCAAGGGTTACCAGTTCTTCGAAAATTTTTGGTGTTCACTATACACAGAGAAGATATTTTTTCTGATCACTTTTAGATATCACAAATTACGATATCATCTATCACTCTAATCGATTACCTCCCTGTTTATATGGCGACTTTCGATTGCGTAGTCGGCAGTCATGTCGTGTTGACACAGTGTAATCCTCACTGCTGCACTATTATGATAAAATTTGAAAGGGATAAGTGAATCGAAACACTTCTTTATCTTTTGTCCAAATACTCATTATTATCCGCGCAATTCACTACTCAACGATCGAACTAATGATAAAATGGAACAGCGACGGAACATTTCGATTTTTATAATTTCTTCATGACTGTCCCCTTCTTTTTATTCTTCACTCTTCTCACCTAAATGCAAGTGCTATCGACATAGTAGACTCATGAGTCACCATTTAAAAAGGGCCCATAAATAGTAGTTCAAAACTATAATGGGATTTTACTCGGTTTCATTTTGCAATTTTTAATTTTTTGAATTTATTTTCCATTTAATTTTTTTCTCCTATGATACCAATTCAAGTATAAACAATTTGACAGATTATTAAGTTTTCGCAAGTATAGTACATTATGGAAAACATAAACTTTTAACGGAAATTTAGTGGACTTTTTGTTCGGTTTTGATATATGTTTAGTCTATAACATCTGTTCTGTTCTGTTCTGGTTAGGTCTTTATCATCTGCTTATATCGGCCAAATGTGCTCTCGCTTTTATGTCCACTGCAATCCAGCGTTTTTTGAAAACTATGTTTTGTTCTGTGACAATGTTATAGCATTTTACATATATATATACATATATGTGCATTTTTTTGTCAAAATCAGTTTTTCAGCGTTTTGCTGGATTAGTGCTCTATAATCTCAAATTTCGACTCTTCCTATAATGTTTTGGATAATGAATGCTTTCATATTCGGTTTTAAGCTCAAAAATACATGGTTAGCATCAATTTGAAATTTATTGGTTTTCTCCAGGATTAGCCTCAGTGTTAAGATTTTTATGTCCTCGCCGAAGTCCACACTGATATATGCCGACTAGTTTGTTGCAATAAATAAATAAATAAATAAATAAAGTAATTGAGACGTTAAAAGACTACATCGGATAAGATCATAAGATCATCATACGTGCTGGATGTGGTCTTACCGATTGATATGTCGTGAGTTCATAAAAGTCAGCACTTGTACAATAACTTAGTACAATCGCATATCATTCCCGTGTGTTTTGAACGCATTTACTGCCCAGACATATCTTACTACGATCGCCATTTGTTTTACGCTCGAAAGCGTCTTGGCAGTGAACACAAAAAGTAATACTAAGCCAAATGTTAGATTTGCAATTTCAAAAGACAACGCTTATTTATTTATATTTTATATTATTTAAATAGTTCTTACATTTTTCCTCTTCAAAAAACAAAACAATTCTATTCTGCACTAAATTTTTCTAAATTTCTCTGCAGCCACAACTTAACTAATCTGTGCATGCACGACGATATGTTGACATTTTACAGTTAGTTCTACGGAAAACTGCGGTATTGAACACAATTAATGCAGTTCTTTGTTAGTATGACGTTTTTGAAAACAGCCATGCTCACAAGAGATTTAAAACTCCTTATCATATACCATATTTTAGAAATTGGAGGATCACACCCAATGATTAATTAGTTTGTTTCCACCAAAGCAAGTAGTTTGCACATATCCCAGTGAAGTTGAACTCAACGGCGCTATGTTTTTCCAGAAAAAGCACACCAAAAACTACGATATAATAGTGGATGAGACTTTTTCATTGAAACAGAATTGCCAAAATACCGCTGCGATGTTTGAAATGACAATTAGCTTGATCCAACAGCTAACATCTCACTCCTGCGGATCCTCACTAGGTGCGCTGCGAGGTTCAGTTCCTGGTCAAGTAATGTAACCACGATCTGACTAAACAGTGCAAATATTAAAAAATTAAAATAGACAGCCAGCTTAGTAAATCAATTAATATGTATTTCCAGATCTATCAAATCACCACTATCACAGAACTACATAGTATCCAAGTTCTGATCAACGTTGCATCACCATTAGTATGGCGCAAAAGATTTTACGTGAACTAATTCACCAAAATACAGTACATTCAAAACTAACCAATCCACGAGCATGCCAATGTTAAAAACTAATTCTGTTTAAAGTCACAAAAAGTTATCTTTGAGTCGCGAAACTACATGAGCACAACTTGGCGTCGACAAGTAGATGAGAATTAGAGAGAACCAATAACATAATCAACCCACAGCCTGGACCTAGCTTAATAGTTTAATATCCCAACATGGCCTCTGTGCAGTTATAATGAGACAGACCACATCCAGTGCCTGCCTTTATGGCAAACCCCGCCGAACCGTTACCATATTATCTCCAGCTGTCGCCTCCGAGAATTTGTGGGTACCATCAACGATATATGTACATAACATAACGCTTGAAGGTGTTAACTGGATATTCAATTACATAAACTGTGAACATATAATTATGTATTTATATATAAGTTTATTTAAATTATTTCTGCAATCAACATTAACAATTGAATCATAAATTGTTAGCTTGTCGGTATTCGGTGTGAATGTTCCAATGAGGTTTCCAAAACGAGTATTCGATAAAAAGTTTACAAAATTTAATTGTAGCGTTCATACCGAACACCTTCTAGGTTCTTTATCGAAAGCTCGTTTACGAAACCTTATTAGAGCGTTCATACCGAATATTGACTTTGAAAGAAAACACCCGAACTACCACGTCAAAAATTGTTTTATTAACTCAAATTAAATTTATCTAATTCCATCAAGAACATAGCTAAGGTAGCACGAGCAAAGATGTTGCCTCGTTGGTGGTTGCTATCGAAAAGGAAAGACAAGTGCGGGTTTGCAATCGACGCACTGCCAAAAATCACAAGTTTTGTTCAAAAGAAAAGTTCCGCTTTGATTCCACAGCACAGCACAAGTGCACACAAAAAAAAAAAGCATATGCATTGCAAAGGCAAACGAAAACTGTAAGAGTGATCCGCTAACTTTGCACTTCAATATGCACAGTGGGTGCGCTGTGGAAAATCGTACGAGGGTACAAGTGTACATACATAATATAGGCATACTCTTCATAGAAAGAATTTACGGAACATCTTTACTCTTGGTAACAAACAATGTAGAAAAGCTACATAGGGTAAGCTTTACAATATTTGTTGTAATATTTAAATTGAATAAATTTAAATGAAATTCAAAATTCGTTAAATTCAAGTTAATTTACAATCTGGTAAAAGCGCCAGCTTGGTAATGGGTCTCTTGAACAGTCCGTTCTTGGTGCGAAGTGCAACCACACGAATATGTCCATCCTTGCCTGAGTGTAGCTCTTCGATACGACCCAAAGCCTATTGGGAAGTTAGCAAATTAGGCTCTTTTACAACAACGAAGTCACCCAGTTTGAAGTCCCGGTTTGTATGTCTCCATTTAAGACGGTGCTGAGGTGAGGTTATATAATCAAACTGCCATTTTTGCTAAAAGCATTGCAACATATTTTGCAACAGTTCCCAACGCCTCAATCGATTTGTTTTAGCCTCCAAACAATTAGGTTCTGGCATGGCGGTATACGAGTATGGGCGACCTTTAACGAAATGAGAAAGGGTTAACATATTCAAGTCAATATCTGAAATGACACATAATGTTCGAGAATTCAGCAAAGCTTCTGTCTGGGCTAGCAAAGTGCACATTTCTTCAAAAGTGGGTAGGTTGTTTCCGACAATGTGATGCTTCCCATAACTGGGGAGAACGGAGAACGGAGAACGGAGAACGGAGAACGGAGAACGGAGAACGGAGAACGGAGAACGGAGAACGGAGAACGGAGAACGGAGAACGGAGAACGAAGAACGGAGAACGGAGGCGAAAACAATCCAGTCAGTCATGTACCACCTTACGAATCATGTTTCTGGCTCCGAGCATCCAGAACTCATGAGGAACCACGGAAAACAACTCTGACTTACCAGCAAGAAAAAACTTCTCGTGGGCATTGAAGGAAACATGTGAAGCATTCGAGATCCGCCCCCCAACACGCAACAACCCTAATTTATCAACAAACAGAGGTTTCGAAGATAATTTCGACCGTTGGGAAACCTGCTTTTGCAGTTGCAACCAATGAATTTCTTCCTTGAACTCCCTTTGACAAAACCGAGGACAAATTTCTTTAGAGGTACGGACATCTGAGAAAATCAAAAAATTAAAGCATCGCTGCTCAAGGGAAGGCATGAGATTCCGCGCAATACGTAGGACATAGGCAACAATTCGAATTAGCTTGAGCCAGGAAGATATTTTGTTGAGCAGTTCATCAAAAAAATTATTTTCCGGTAGCGAAGTAAGGACAGCAGCTGAGCAATTTCTTTGGAGCATTTTCCAATTCTTTGATGCCTGTGGTTGGCCATATTCTGATGTGATCCAAGCAGAACCTTTCCACCAGAAATCCCAATTCAGCAGCTTACTCGGTTCCACTCCTCTTGAAGCGCTATCAGCTGGATTCTCTTCGGTGGCAGGTATTCCAAAATCTGAGCTGTACGGTTATCCACGAAGATGCCCCATCTGCAATGAGGAGAAGAAAGCAAAGCCAAAACAATTGTAGAGTTAGGGAAAGCGAAGAGTTTCCCTAGTGTTATTCCAACGACGAGCAAATAAGTTTCATATTGCGACTAAGAAGTTAAGCCCCACATAGTTCAAAGCGGAGAAACCTGTTTTACCGGTGCGGCTCGAGTTTAAGCAGTCACAACACTCAGCGCGTAGACGACAGCAGAGTAGGCCTTTTCCGAGGCATCAGAGAATCCTATTAAATTAAAGCCCTTAGCATTTAGAGTGTACCTTCGAGGAATCCTTAGCTGCCCAAAATGTTTCAGCTCCTGACGATATGAAAACCACTTTTTTTCAATTTCTGAGGATAATGGATCGTCCCAGCCAATCTAAACCAACCAAAGCTCTTGAAACAAAATTTTAAAAGGAATAATAGAAGAGGCCAAAAATCCCATAGGATCGGAAAGCATGTCATTTTGATAGGCGCTGCTGAATCCTCCAATGTTATTATAAAGCAAGCACCTTTTTTCATTCTTTATCTGGATCCAATGAAAAACTCTGACCCTCCTCCGTAGTACTAAGAATCTCCCATCAGTTAGACACCCATTTGCTCAGCTTTAATCCACCATGAGAAAGAAGTCTTACCAACTGTTCCTTCAACTTCAAAACACCAGACAACAAATCCGAGCCAGCCGCAAAATCATCAGCATACAAGTTGTGCAAAATTGCTTAGGAAGCTTTTGGAAACTGCTGCTTGTAATACTTAGCCGGGTGCGGGTGCAGTACCATAGGTTACAGTACTAAGACGAAAATGAACAATGGGGTCGACTGGAGATTCTTCAGACTCCATGGTCCTTAAACCATGAACAACTTCATCTGCATTGTCTATTTACCATATATACGATACGGTATAACGGTCTATTGTATCTGCGTCCTATCTTGTCCTAAGCTAGCTCATAATTAGCATCGGATATATAAATACCGTTCAACAAACAGACGGGTTCATTCCGCAAAAAGGATTTGAGGTGCCGAAATTTCTGCGAACCAGATAACTATTTTCTGCAGTCTATGCTACCTAGGAACATATCGCGAAAACACGGCCACTCCCGGTAATCACCAGCAAACAGTGTAATCTTGAACGCGGGTAACTCAATTTCAACCAACTTTAAAGCGTTCGAAGTAGATGGAACATTTCATAGCACTTAAACCATTTGTATCGTCCCGAACTGGATTATTACCTTCCGCGGAGAAATCATGCGCACTTTGGATTCCAATATTCGAGGAAATCAACGTATTCTTCCTGGGCATGGTGTTGGTGGAGGTCATACTGATTTTCACTGAAATTTTTCCAAGCCTCCTCTAAGCGGTCTAAACGGACGTCCAGAACGTCAACTAACATATTCTCGGGAATTGATTGCGTGAAACTATAAATGCTGTTAAGGGAAGCTTTGATATGCTTTCGCGGTTGCAATAACGTTTCCATGAGTAGGTACTAAGAGCCAGCTCAAATACGAACCATGTTTACAACAGAGCCTATTCTCGACCACAATTTTTAAATACCTTAAGTAACCCCAACTTCTAGCCACAATTTAACAACAACACCGACCAACCGAATTAACTACCAACGCAATGATCCGTAGCAAACAGCAACAGCAGCAATTACCCATTGTACAATAGTTACCTATCTGCTAGTGCAATGAGGATTCTGCGTATGGACTGTATCAAAATATTCAAAGCGAAAGCAAGCATCCAATTCGCACTGAAACGAACAAAATGTTACAAATTATCCGGTTTCACGAAGGTCCAAGTTTGTTCGGGATAATAAAATACTTTGAAAGAAAACACCTGAACTACCACGTTATAAATTGTTTTATTAACTCAAATCAAATTTATCTATTTCCGTCAAGACAAAAGTTAAGGTGGCACGAGCAAAGATGTTGCCTCGTTGGTGGTTGCTATCAAAAAGGAAAGACAAGTGCGGGGTTGCAATCGACGCACTGCCAAAAACTAATCGTAGCTGGCTTATTCCTGAAGACCTGAGACATTACATATCCCCAGTGAAAATAGTCAAAAACTGTAATATCGCACAATTTACCGTAACAAAACGTGAAATTAAGTGCTCATCAAAATGATTTCTCAACAAGTCCATTGTTTCACGCGCTTTCTTGTAGAAACCAAAGCTCACCGAGACCATGTACTTGAATTTCAGGAAACACATAGTTCGTTAACATGGCGCGATAACGATTACCATTGACGGTAACATTGCAATTTGCCTCATTTTTGAAGAAATATGGACCAATGATTCCACCAGCCCATAAACCGCACCATATTGTTGTTTTTAATGGATGCAATGGTAGCTTTTTGTACTCTTCGGGTTGCTCATTAGTCCAAATACGGCAATTTTGTTTATTAATGTATCCATTGAGCCAGAGATGGGCTTCATCACTGAACAAAATTTCACGATAAAACACCGGATTTTCAATGAGTTTTTCCAGAGCCGATTCACTGAAAATATGATGCAAATTCAAGTCGCCTGGCTTCAATTATTGCACAAGTTGCTTCAAGTTGCACACGTAAAATACGCCAATTCAAGCAGCTGAAAACGACGACGAATCGATTCGTCACGGTCTTCGCGTACATTCCCAGCTACAGCTGCTGTAGTCTCTGCACTACCTGCTGGATGTGGTCTAACCGGTCGAGTATCATTAACTTATGTAAACTGCGACTCAAATTTGCGAATGGTATTGGCAATAGTGGTTTCAGTAGGTCGATTATGCGCACAGTAAGTTCCTCAAATCCCACGAAAAACATTTCTCACAGAACGCTGATTTTCGTAATACAGCTGAACAATTTGGAGACGCTGTTGTGATGTGAGTCTTTCTGATACTGAACAAAAATAACAAAGCAGTTTGGTAGGAATCACGCGTGATCTGTCAAAAAAAGGCTATTGAAAATAAATCCTCACCTTGAATCACCCTATATACCACATGTACAAATTCAATATAGTAATACATATACGAAATAATTTTATACGTAGCCAAAGTCGATGGATGAATAATGGGTGGTGTGAATAAAAACTGAGTGTGAGTGTTGCCTCAAGTTTTCAGAGGGAACACTCCATTTGAGGTGAATAAAAATGTTTTTCCTTAAACTGAACGAAAATACTCCACCCACAGGGGAGTGCACAATTAAGAGTTCGTTTGTTTTTGGTGTGAATAAAATCGCATTTTACGATTATTGGGCATAGATAAACTAAACTAGATGTCAAACTCTACTAATGCATTTGCAAATCCGAAACTTTCGCACAGACACACTGTAAGTGAATTACCAATCCATTCTTCATTTCTAGAACATGTCAGAATGGCCAAAATGATAGCAAATTTCATGTAATGTTCACTAGGCATGTATAATAAAAGCAAAAGTAAAAGGAAAAATATTTTAGTTGGTGAATATATATTTCAACGTGGTAAAAAAGTGAAAATAAGAGAATATACGAAAAGAAACCTCTTATTTTTGTTCCAAGTGCACAAAAGGGGATAGTATCAGAACAAAATTTAAAAAGGACCTAAGAATCATATTTTGAACGTTTCATTTGAAGATAAAAATGGATTGCAATTACTACAATTTTTAAAACAACAAACTTAAGTTTGTATTGTTAATCATTTGTGTTAGCATTTTTTACGTTTAGGCACAAACATTGGACTCTGGATATCAATGAAAAGGATTGTTAATTACGGGCATCTTTTAAATTCAATTTCCCTGTTGTTCTTTTATTTTCACATGTGTTAAGTAAAAGAATTAATTAAATAATACTAATAACTAATAAATTAACATATTTTATCATTTTTATTTTTTTAGGAAAACATTTGTATTTTCCACTGAATTTAAAGGTTTTCCAAGTGTTTTCTTTTCACACATTATAAAGTGCAAAAGAAGTGGTATTTTAATGGCTTTTCTGTTTTAAAAAAAAAATTCAGAATAGCCAACATACAATGTGCAGGAAGACTTTTTTATTGTATTTTTAATTTAGTTTTGTCGAAGGGAATTAAGCTTATAATTGTTTTCAACAGATCTGTTTCTTTACAAGTAATCAATGTTTATTTGTACCTCCTTGGAGGCAAAAACAAAAACAGTAATATTTCATTCATAAATAAATAAAATAGAAATAAAATCGTTCCGATGCATGCAAAATGAGCACAGCTTAATTGTTGATACCCTTAATGAAAAGCGTTAATTTATACATTAATTTTGCAGAAAAGAACTTACCTAATATTTTGTTGAGTACCCTTTAAGCCTTTTAACTTCTTTAGGCCGTTCTGGCACGGAATGCGTCAAATTTTACATATATTCACTTGTTCTTTCTTACCAATCCATTAAAAGTAAGGTTTTTATTATAACTGAGGCTTTGAAGTAATGATATATTTTCGTAAGATCTTTTCGAAATGATTCCAAATACGTTTTATTGGGTTAAGGTCGGGGCTTGGTGGTGGTGTTACTAGCAAGAGAAGGACTTAATGTATCAACCACATCTTCCGATTTGTACGACATGCTTGGGATCATTGTTCTTTTGGAATTAATTATCTTCCACGATAACCATTTTTTGTTTACTTTGAAGAAAATCCTTTGTTTTTGTATTCATCAGCAAAGTCTTCTCTTTTTTTATTTGCTCCGCTGACGAAAAGTTTCCTTCTAGCGGTATAGGACTTATACTCAGTTCGTTGTGTCCATCTACGTGCTATGTACGCTGCTTTCGTTAGGCCGATTTAATTTCATTAACAATCACGACAATCCCGCACAATTTTGGCATTACAACGTGATATTTGTGAAAGGTACAGCGTTGTATTTATATCGAATTTTTTCTTCTCGGAAATTTTTAGATGCAAAAACTGAGCAACGAATTTAGAAATGTTGCATCAGTAATGAAATATATGGCACAAAAAACATTGAGAATGTATTTTCAAACAATTTTCTAAAGAAATCAGGAAGAAGCTTTAGAAAAAGTGTCTTTTGCAATTTTCATTTGTTGTTTTTCATTTTGTACTTATTATTTATTTACTTGAATACATTGTAAGGCTGGGTTCTATCAAGAGCTTCACCGCCTCTCATCTATGAGTAATGAGTTACAACTATTATAATGAAGGTTTTGAGTAGCTTTTCCTTCACTGTATTTGTTCTAGATAGTCACTTGCTTTAAAATTATTAATCATATTGTCAGTAGCAAGGTAGCCATTTCCACTAATATGTATTCACTCACGACCTATCGATTCTTTTTTTTTGATAAAAATTCTTCGATTGCGTAGCTGATTCGAATTTGACTAGAAAGGAGAGAAACTAGGCGAACCACTTAACGAAAGCGAAAATGAAAATAACTAGTCAAGGGATGACGATTACAAAAAAGGACGTGAACTCGCTGAAGCGTTTTTAGGTGATTGGGTACGTCTAATTCATGGCAATAAGCATTCAGAAGTTGTTCTCATAAGAGAATAGAAATTTATTATTTTTTTTATAAAATAGGAATGCAGATTAATCGGCTAAACATACGCATACATATGTACACATTTTACATATAATACCACTTGGTTTGGAAAAAAATATGACATACTTTTTTTTATAAATGAGAAAATCTCTTTAAATTAAATCTTTTTTTTATTTGTTTTAATAAAAGTGTATTGAAGAAAATAAACAAACTATGTTTTTTCGGTCGTATTGGTGTGCTCATGGATTTTAGACATCGAGTTCCTTCACAAAATATAATATTCTCAATCTGCGGGTTTAAGAATGTTCTGTCAAGAGGACGGATATACCAAGTACTTATCTTATTACGTGAAATTGCTCTTCGCACATTAATTATAACAATTCTGGGAATGAGATAACATAATCGCAGTGTTTGAATTTCTTTCCGTTGTTTAAGTGGTTAATTAACAATATTCTATTTGCACTATTTCCTCAGAGTTAGAGGAAGTCAACCATCTTAAAAAAAACTTCTGTCCATTTTTATGGAACTGTATTGTATTCTTCATTCAGAATGCAGAACGGATGCAATAGGCCTACAGGGGAAACCGAACACCTGTAGTATACCGTTGTGTATACCTCAAAAGTGGTGTTAATTTGCACAACCCATGAAAAAAAAAACATTTCCTTAAAAAAATTTCTTTAAATTTATTTTATTTATTGAATAAAAAAAATCAGAACAAAAATCGAGAAAAAGAAATTTAGTATTTTTATTAAACATATCGTTAATGTGCAGTAAGAACAATTAATTCTGTCGTTGTACTACAAACGTTGAATCTGCAAAGAAAAAGGCATTAAATGTATTATTAAACTAAAATGTAAACTTCTTACTCACATGTTTTCAGTTAGAATAATTTATCCACATTTTTTCAAGCTCTTGAGTATCTCATATACATTTATTGTTCCTACTGTAAAAAGGAAGTAAAATAAAATATTTTGAAACTAAAATGATTTTACTTACTCACAAGAAAATGTAAACAAACAATTGCAACTGCTTTTGCCACATCCACATAAAAGCAGTTTGTTGGTGGCAGAAGTATTTTTTAGGAAATTATCTCTCCTTGCTCCAGATGTCTTAATTTTTCTTCTTTCTTTGTCCTAGAAAATATTATAAAGAAAATTATTGTCCAACATTAAAAATATTTAGCAACTTACACGAAATTAGAGTTGTAAACATGAGAAATGTCAAAATAGGAATTCACCGCGTCATTTTTATATTGGAGATGTCACTTCACGAATTTTGACATTGATGGCAATTCGCACGTATCACGCACATGTTCACATGGATAGGGGCAATCAGGAGAAAACTGGTTTTGATTTTCCAATATCTGGAAAGTTTGCCATCTATGTTTAGTTTATCTATGATAATGAGGGAACACACGTAAATGTTGCGGGTGCTTGTGAGGAACTTTTAGAAAAAAAAACATAGACAATTATTCGAACGAAGAATACCTAATGGACGAGAGAAAGAGACAAAGAAAAAGATTTGTCATGGAGAAAGAAAGTTTAGTAAATATTATTCAATTCTATTTTTGTCTTATTGAAAAAGAAAAAAAATCTCTCGCTTCTCGCGAAGCGAATGTATGGCATTCAGTAGAACAGCTTCCAAATAACGAATGAAATTGAGAATCTGAAGGCTCGCATCAAAGCAAAATGAGATTAAAAAAGAGAGGCAATTATCCAATAATATTGAAATCCATAAAGAGCAGCTGCTGAACCTCATGGATTACAAAAATAATCGTATTCTGAATAAAATACTTGGTAAGTATATTTTTTCTTTAATGGTTAAATGCAATTTTACAATGTGATACAGCTGAAGACATCCTGTTGCAAGTGGAAGAACTACCAGGACCGTCAAGAAGCATTCTACAATTGCTGCACGTTACATCAACACTTAAAGAAAGAAAGCAGAATAATCCATGATCAGTTAGTCAATACTCGGTACCTAAGCTGTAAAAAGAAGTGCTTACTTAACAAAAGGAGTTTAACCAGCAGCAAAAAGAAATTAACAATCAACAAAAAGGTATATTTGTTTTACAAAAAGAAAAATTGCTATTAGAAATAGATCCACTGAAGAATAAACAAAGTTAATCAAAAGGCATATATTACTTTTTTAGATAAAAACTTAATTTATTTATTAGTACCCAAAAACTCAAAAAAATATAACTTAAAAAAAAAAAAACAAAATATAACATTTGAACAAATGCATAAATCCTTAGCATGAAAAAAGGAAGATAAAGAACATCAACAAAACCTTGAATTATTGAAGTTATTTTGTTTCTTCTGGACTTGCCTCTTTTATAAATAGTGTTATTTTCTTGGGAAGGTTCCGGTATACCATAGGCGATTCTTGGAATGTTAAGATCTCACTCGCTGGAAAATCTTCGTCGTATAGATATTTTGCTATGTTATGTAAAACAAAACAAGCTATTATAATTGTTGGCACCCTTTCTGTAGCTAGTCTAACTCGTGAAGCCAGTAAAGGGAATCTTCGTTTCACTTGTCCAAACATGCGTTCAATAATAACTCTTTCACGAATATGCAACTTATTATATTTCTTTTCAACTTCTGTGCTTGGATGATAGCTCCAGATGAATTTTCATTAATTACATTAAAAATGGTTTAATTGCGCCTAGTTCATGGATAATGAACTGGGCATTGAACATCAACGATTGTGAAACATTCTTTTGCATCACATGTTGTCTGCACATTCAGAGAAAAATACCCCTTGCGATTAGGTACTCATCTCCATGCAAATGAGGCCTTACATTCTTGTTTTAATTTTCTCATTTCCTCCATCAACGATGAAAATTTAATCCATAGATCTGCTTTTGCAATATAGCGCAACAAACCTGCCATACTACTATCTTTTATACGGTGGATCCATGAATTACAATGTCCTCGCTTTGCCAACTTGGAATTCAGGGTGTATTTTAAAAAGATTTTAATTTTTTCAAGGTTTGGTATGGCACCACCGAAGACCGAAACGCCGAGAACACTTCCCCCAAGAGGGTTTTCTCGAAGTGTTCCCTCAGTTTTTATACAGACGCGCTCCATGCAATAGCTCCTAACGTATTAAATTCTAATGAAATAAAATCTAATGGTAATGGTAAAAATCCTAACAATAAACGCAATAATTCCTAATTTTTAAAATGAAATAAGGACTAACACCGGATGAATTATCTTCTAACCTTAACATGAAACATGAAAGTGCAAAATACGCTAGCCAAGAGGGATCAGGTGTCGCGCTTCGAGCGATTCATTTGTTTAAACTCAACAACTGTTAGGCAGGCGCCTCTTAAGCGATTTTAAGTGATGATGACTACGACAAATTGTTATAGTTTAACGGCTTACAAAAATAAATAAATAAATGCAGTTTAAAAAACGAAAACTAACTTAAGAAACATGATTTTAAGGAAAATGAAGTAACTCCTAATATTAATGAAATAACTCCTAACAACATTGAGTGTTATAGCTTCTAATTAGGTTTTATTTCATTCATATGATTTTAGGATTTATGTCATGACGAAATAATTCCTAATTTTATTCCTAGGTTTTATTTCATTCCTTTTTTGTTAGGAATAAGTACATTAGAAGCTATTGCATACAGCCATTTATGCGACCCAATATCAACTGACTTTTATTTAAAAAAATTACAGCAACAGATTTCAAGTGAATGTCACTTTGGACGGTGTTTCCGCCACAAGACAATCAGTATTCATCAAATTTCTAAGTTTTGTAATCTTTTTTTGACAATTACTTTGTCAGGTGTCTTATTTATATGCTGAATATTTCAAAAGGTCTGTCTATTTCAACAGTTACAGGACAACAGCAACAGGACAGCGAGTAGGACTTAAGGAATTTTAATCAAAAACTTATTTTGATAAGAAGGGGTTTCAAAAATCTAAAATGTATGGGAAAACTTCTATTTTGATTAAATTTACGAAAGTTTTCGATGCGATGTGAAAAAGGTGTTAGAGTCGATGTTCATAGGTTTTTTTCTCGATTACTTTGTCTTCCAGCAAATCGCTGATTGCCTTGCTTATTACCCGGGTAAACAGTAATTTTGCGAAAAGTTTTAAACTTAATTGTGAATGTATTTGATTCGTTGATTTCAAATCTGAAGTCCCTTTTCCAATAGCACCTCTAATATTGATATATGATGGGCAGACATTTACATGAAATGTACCAGTTTTCAAGTTAAAATTTTCTATTATACACAATTAATTTGAATAAAAATATCTTTTATACGACTTTATTGTATAAGTTGAGCCAGAAAAACTACTCTGAATACTCCATTAATAATCAGTCATCATATGTGCATTGCCGTAACCCTGGTATCGCTCTTCCATAGTGCGAACGTATTGATGGACATCTTTTTTATTACACTTATCTACAAGCATTTTATTAGCTAACGGATACTAAAAATGAATCGTTAGTCGCAGCCTTAAAAAATGTTTCGACTTAAATATTAATACAGACTTAAGTCTAAAGTGAACCAATAATTTTTTAATAGGCAGCTTTTACTTAAGCTTAACTCTTTCAAATAAACTACTACACTTACATTGACTCATAACATTGGTTTGACGTTTTATAAAGGGTGATTCATCGTGAGGTTTGATATATAATATAAAATAAAATACATAAATTTGAATTATAAATTTTAACTATCGGTTAAAAGAACAATTCATGACATTAACTTCTTGAAAATGAAGGCTCGGAGCTCTTCCAACGTCGTCGGCGTGTTGGCATAAACCAAAGACTTAACGTAGCCCCACAGAAAATAGTCAAGCGGCGTTAAATCGCACGAACGAGGCGGCCAATCGACTTGCCCATGTCTTGAGATAACACACTAACCATCTAACCGCTAACCAATAAATCGATTGTAGCGTGTGCTGTGTGGCTTGTGGCAACGACAATTCGGGCCAAAAATAATCGGTAATCATGGCGCGATAACGCTGACCATTCACAATAACGCCGCCGGAATGCAAATCGCACCAAACAGTTATTTTTTGTGGATGAATTGGTGATTCATGAAGCACATATGGGTTTTCACCGACCAATAACGCATATTTTGCTTACTGACGAACCTATTAAGCTAAAGATGAGTTTCGTCACTGAAGATGATTTTGCGATGAAATTCATCATCTTGGCGCATCTTCTCCAGAACCCAATCGGAGAACGTTGCTCGTTAGTGTACTTTATTATGATGGTAATGTTGAGTTTACTGAATAAATTAACAGTGACAGTTTGATGATTAGTGAAAGAGTGCGTTCACAAATTAAATTCAAAGTTGTCAAGTCCCTATTGGAAAACACTATATTATTTGTTGGTCACCTTTTTTTTTCTAAATGAAAACTGGATTCCATATGAGTTCTTTGTACAACTCCAATACAAGATTGCCATATGTTCATCAATCAATAACTATTTATAACAAAATATGTTGTAATAAAAGTGACATGGCTGTGTAAAATATAAAATTTTGAATCATTTTTTTATTATTTTTAAATGTTCTGAAGGTTTTTTTGCGACCCAAAAGCTTTTTCTAGCGAGTATCTTGACCGCTTGCTGAAGGGTGCTGTGGTTGCAGAGTCTAACAGATAACGAAATAATAACCCTTGTGAGATTTTCAAAGCTTTCGATCCACAACTTTATTTATATAAAGATAATTAAGCATATATAACAACCAATTGCTATAAAAAGCTAAATCATGTTTAGGAATAAAGTAAAATAAAAGCTTTTTAAAACTTTTGCCAAAAAGGTGTTACCAGCACAAACAAAATAACTTAAAAAAGTTTTTTTCTCTAATGTGGCTTGGTTGGACTCATTCACCTGGCCGTGGCGATCCTGTCAAATTTCCAAAGAATGTTACGAAAAAAAAAAATAAGACGAAAAAAAGGATAGGAGATCTTGTATCAGAAGAAAATTGTGATCAGTCCAAGGTAAGCTCCATGAGCTTAAGTTACTATGTACTTAACTAAGAAATGAAATATGTATTTTAAAAGAGGAAAACCAAAAAATAAAAAATTCAGACAAAAACTGGAGCATGAGGAAGGGCTAACCGAAATTGGAGAAAAAGACGCTTAAGAATTTTGCACCGATGAAGAAGAGCTGGTTAGGTATACCATCTCAACTCAATCACCGAGAAAAAACTGCATCAGCTACAACTGCAACTACAACCCATCACCGCTCTCCACCGATTGTAGTAAAAGACGTCTTGAACTACCAATTACTCTACTTATTGCTCAAGAAGCGTATCGAGGGAGATCATATAATTAAATCAACCGACAAAAATGTCTATAAAATAAATGTATATTATGCCATTGATTATATAAACCTAACAAGAATGCTCAATGAAACTATTGTGAAAATGAAGACTTCCAGACTGATTCCACAATGCAAAAACTGTCAGTGCTTCGGCTTCTAGACTATCGAAGTACTTTAAATTCACAGGTAATCACAGAACGAGGGTTATTTGATGAGTACCCGGATCGGAAGATAGGTGGCGCTACTGAGTCAAAATGAGTACAGCACCATTTATTAGAAATGTCTTTTAGTCCTTCTGTTAAAGTTTGGTGACAATCCAATGCTTAGTTTTGTTTTGACACCATTTTAAAACATCGTGTTAGTGTTTTTTGCGACCATGGAAAAAGAGTAGTATCGCTCCGTGATCCGATTCTTGTTTTTGAGTGGCAAAACGTGTGAGGAAATCAAGTCCATTCTCGATGGTGTGTATGGAACCCATTCACCTTTCCGTACAACCGTTTACCATTGGTTCGCAGAGTTTCGCCGTGGGTATAAGTCAATTTTTAATAATCCGCGCCCAGGTGACCCAATTCATTCATTCATTGGTGCCCACCAAGACCAAAAAACAATCGAAACGATGGGTTTTAAACGGTGAATGCTCCAAAGAAGGCGAAGACCGTGGGTTCGACCGGAAAAGTGATGGCCACGGTTTTTTGGGGCGCGCGAGGTGTGATCCATGTTGACTATTTTGGGAAAGGAAAAGCAATCACTGGAGCATACTACTTCGATTTATTGGGCCGATTCAACACCGATTTGAAGAAAAAAATACTTTTGGCGAAGAAAAAAGCTTCACCACCACGATAACGCACCAGCACATATCTCCGCAGTCGCTACAGCAAAATTGTTCGAAACGCTCCCCCATCCTTCGTATTTTCCGGATTTGGGTCTCTGCGACTTCGTTTTGTTCCTAAACCTTAAAAGATTGCTCGCTGGACAGAAGTACGGGCCGAAGGGGGAAGTATTTTGCAACAAAAGTCTTACTACCATATACGGGGGGCTTATAAAAATTGCAGCACCGCTGGGAAAAGTGTATCCAGTTGAAGAGGATTATATTGAAAAATAAATTGTCAAAACCTGAAAAAGTTGCGTTGTCATTTCTTATCCGGGTAATCAAGTGAGAGACCAAAGTATTGAGTGAAAAACTTAAAGAACCAACAGTAAAACTTACTTCGAATTATGCAGCGATAGTTAAAAATACAAGCCAAACACATATGAATTCTAGAAGTAAGAATGAAAACTTACTTTCATCAATACTAATAAAACTAGGTGAGCAACAAAAATTTATCTCTAATTTGCAAATGCATCTAGAAAAAATTGATTGGCACTTATAAATTACAACCCATGGTTAGGTTTTTTCAAATTATGTCTTGGAACGCAAACTTCCTGCTGAACCATAAAGAAGAACTACAAGCCATACTTGAAATAGAAAAAGTTGATATATCCTTGGTTACTGAATCACATCTTACAGATCGAACTTACTTTAAAAGTAAAAAGTACGAAACATATTATACAAACCACACATTCAACACTGAAAGAGAATGAAAGGCAATAATTATGAAGAAATCCGTTGAACATTTCGAAAAAGATAAGATACGTACGGAAGAGTTTAAAGCAACAACTGTATCTGTCATAACTTAACAGCAACAACTATCTTTTACGTCAGTTTACATCCCGCAAAAGCATAAAATTAACTGCGCATAATACAAAATCTAATTGTAAAGAACAAAAACCGATTCATAATGGGTGGGAACATTAACGCAAAACACTCACAGTGGGGTTCCAGGTTAACCACAAAAACAGGACGTGAGCTATTAGAAGCAATTCAAAAGGAGGGATGTGATTTTATCTCCACTATTAAGTCCACGTATTGGCCCACAGATAGAGATAAAATAAAAGATTTAATTGACTACTTTGTAATAAAACAAGTTTCAAAAAACTTTCTTGTGATAGAAGAGGGAAGAGATTTAAATTCTCATCACTCTCTAATATATTTATTATGTTTTTATGGAAAATCCGAATTTGCACCTCACTAACAAACAAACATATTAACAATATTTTATAGTTCTGTTAGATCGAAACTTAAAATAAAACAAACCAGTAACTACTAAAACTCAACCAGAGAGCGAAGTAATAAGTCTTACCAAATACAAAACAAAGCCTGGGAAAGTATTCCTCTTGCCAATAAAAATTTAATTGAAGTTAAATACCCAGATAATGAATCTAATAGCTGAAAAGAGAAAGATTAGAAAAAAATGGCAACTAACGAGATATTCGCTTTACAAGTCACAGCTCAATAGATTAACTGAACTGATAAGAGTTCAAAAACCAATCATTTCACCGATTTGTAAGTAAGCTTACAGCCGATAAGGAAACAAAATACTCTCTTTGGAAGTCCATCAAATATCTAAAACTTCCCATAAAACAGAGCCGAAAAGGCCGACGTATTTGCTGAGTGGATGGATATTTTTCAACCAAACGAATCACAAGTCGGTGAAATACGGCCAGAACTCCAACAACCTAATAAAAAAATTCATTTTGTCACACCTTAATTAATTTAATTATTGAAAATCATCTGAAGCGGAAAAAATAACTGGGCTACGAATTAATAACAACCAAAGTCCTACATAAGCTACCACTAAGAGCTTAAATTGGCAATTTTAATAAGCGCGTGTTTTAGCCCTAGAGTGCCCAGTCCACTTTTCAAATCAAAATTTACCGTTTACTTTGCACTGTACCATTGCAAAGCGAAAAACTACACTGAAACATACAGTACCCAAGTACACGAAAATATGCAATTGGATTTATTTTAGTGGATGCTTTTGTTACACTGTGGTTGCAAGAAAAATGAGCCCAGGTTTCAGCGCCCATGTAATTTATATGAGAATAATTGTTCTATAACGGCCTAGTTTTATGTTCTATGCGATAATTACATCTTACTTACATCGAAGTTTTGGGGAAAGAATGAACCACGTCCCGATTTGTTCAAAAATATTTTTAGGAAAAGCTGACGTTTTCAAGTCGTCGCTTACCTCAAATATAGTTTCAAATATTGTGATTGAGACAAATAGGAAAGTTATGAGGATTTATGAGAAAAATCGTTTGTCCAGCAATCCAAAGCAAATGCGCAGGTAGAACTAAACAATTGAAGAAGAGTTTTATGCGTATGTTGCTGTATTGTTGAGTTGAAGCAAATAATCTCTTTCATCAAAGTAATATGGCATTCTACCGCACAGTAGAACAGTAGTACGCAGTAAACAGATAAGCCATTTTATTCGTTTTGATGATGGAAGAACTAGAGCGTTTCTTCTTCAAACGGATGAGCGGAAACACAACTACAGTTAGAACGATATAATCAAATAAGCCACAGTTACCTAAATTATTTCATCTAGCCGATAAGAATTTCAAATAGACGAGAGAAAAATTCCCTATGATATTTTATTATTCGCAAGGCATGCAATTATGTAATTACGCATAAAAAAATGTTCTAATGCTATCAACTGCTCATCACGAAGACAAAATTGATGAAGTATCAAAAAAACCAGCAGTAATTTTGGCCTACAATTCTACAAAATGTGGCGTTGATACATTCGATCGCATGGCAACTGTGTATAACACTGTATATAAGCGGAAAACAAATCGGTGGCCAGTAACGTTGTTTTACAATCTTTTGGACTGTGCAGGAGTCGCCGCTTATAGGATGTTTAAGATATGTAAGCCAACATTGTGTACAGCAGCTTACACAAAGCACTATATAAGAGTGTGTGAGAAATGCTACGTAAGTAGCGCCATGTAACGATGATAGCGATAACGTGGATTTCACTGACACTTTGCTTCCATCCACTTCACCAAGTCCACCGACAAAGCGCCTTAGACAACGCAGTACGACTTAATTTTGTAAAATCATCACTCTTTTTATAATAAAGCCATTATTTGTACATCTTTACTTGCTTTATTTGTTTTCTTTCTTAAAAAAATCGTCTTAGTAAATACGTTTTCCGTACGTTTCATATGAAAAGTACTCTGGGGCATTTGGTGCCTAAGAACACCTTATAGAGAAAAATTTAAGTACACGGGTCTAGGGTTAACTTGAACCATGTTCCCTCTCACTGGAAAGTAGCAGACGTAATTATGATTCCCAAACTAGGAAAGGATCCTCACGAACCATTATCCTACAGCCCATCTCTCTTTTACCAATTTTGTCTTAAGTATTAAAAAAGGTTTTTCTGAAGAGGTGAAGTCGTTCTTCAAAAAATAAAATTACTTTTTCTCAAGGAATATACAGAAGTATTAAAATCGTACCTTTCAGAAAGATATTTTAGAATTAAATAAGGTAATTTCTATTCTCAACTAATGTCCTCAGTACTCAGCTGATGTCAATATCAACCTTCGTAGCAGTATTGTAAGAAGCGTCATTATTAAATTGAAAGTCTGAGTAAACAAATTGGAAAAAATTAGAGAATAAACCAAGAGTTAAATCGGTATTCGAAAACTTTACATTCTTCAAGAACATATAATTTCGAATATCCGTAGATTATCTTTCAGAGTTAGTAATGCTATTAGATTTAACATTGAATTTGATATTAAATATTTTCTTGCTCTCTGCTCTTTCCAGATTTTCAGGAAAACGATCTAAATGAAGAGGAATTGGAAACTTAATGCTAAAGTTGTTTAGTGCTAATGTTGCTTAATGCTAATGAAGCTTAATAAAATGTTGCATTCAAGTCGCTGAAAGTGCAGCATTAGTTGTTCAAAGTGTTGAGGGTAGTCGGCCGATATTTTATTTCCTAAGAAAATTTTCATTACCCAAACAAACTCATTTCACCCAGAATTTTTAACAACTGTTATGCAATTGGTGAAAATTGAATCATTTATTAATTTCCTGATTTGAGGACCATCAAAACTACCAGTTTTTGTCTTTTCAATACTCAATTTTGGAAACATTTTTTTTTAATGTACTTGAAACAATCATTTTTGTTAAGAGTTTTTACACACTGTTTTATTCATCTTAATTTAATATGCAACCAAAATTGGGACCAAAGCCTTCCTCAAAGGCCAATTTTTCCTGATCCGCTGGTCAGTTTTATGTCTGCTATCTCATATGCATATAAAATAGGGATGCTCATATCTAAGCATATAACCCAGTTATGTTCTATGTACTTTATTTTCCCAAAACTAAGGATATCGTAGGTTATTCTTCTTTAACTTTGGTTAAATGTCCAATAGGCAAAGAACTCAGTTTATTACCATTATGTAAGAGTACACATTTAAGACTGCGTTTGGATGAGTCTTTAAATAAAGATTTGAGTTATAATTTTGTAATCCCATTGCAGCCAGATTAATGGACTCTTGTACTTAAATGTAGGTCTCTTTTTATTTTCCCATAAACAAAAAGATTCGACACAGCTTTAACATACCAAATTTGGGATCCAGGGCTTGATATTTGTTTCTGACAGCTTCCATAAGTAGTCTGTGTAAGCTTGTTTTACAAAGTCAGACACATTCAAGCGATATTATTTCAACATGTATTTTTTTGTTAATGAGGCGCCAAAAACGTTAACGAACAGATTAAAAAGAAAAATAAGTCGATCGGACTCATATCTTTTTTTTTCAATCGTGTCCACTGCGCGCAAAAACCTCATTTCGAGAAAAACTTGTTTAAATTTTTTTTTTTCTGGGCTTCCGCACGATATTCAAGTTCATGTGATCACACTAAGGCATAGGTTAGGTGTTAGGTGCCAAAATTCGTATTCAGTTAATTAATAAATGTCATTCGTAAAGTGAAGTTCTGTTTTTCGTCGCGCGACGGAAAAAACGGTCTGAGCGAGCGCGTATATATAGTGCTATAAGTCGGCGAAAAAATGAGATATTCAAAAAAATCTTGAAGCATAATAATTATACAATGATAATCATTCAAAAAAAGTAAAAATCTTAAAATAGATTTTTTGGTCTAAAAAACAGACAAATCCCTTAAGCAAAATAAATTGCCCAAAAATACAGCCGAATCACGAAAACAGGAATTTAATTTGACACACAATACTATTTGACGTTTAAACATTTTGACGTAAAATCTAGGAGAGAAATTTGTTTTTCAAATGAAAACGAGAAGAAAAAGTATGTGTCTGAAAAATGGTCTTACGTCACTTTTCTTCTCCGGAACAAAATTAAACGCAATTCAGACGTTGCACTTGAGTCCTATAATACACCCCTGAATTGGGAAGCAATATCTTGCTATTTACTTCTACATTATGCTGATAAGCCAGATTTGGGGACACTCAAATATAACGAGAAGTAACGTAATAGTCGACGTGTCTGCAAGGCAATACTATACAAGGGTTCTATTAGTTTATAATAATCAAGGAGTGAATAAAAGATTAAATATTGCGTTACCACCATTTTTTATCCGTAATAAGCACATTTTCCACAAGATAATGTAAATCCTATTCAAAGAAAAACTCCATTTTACAAACAACTTAGACCTAAAACCCCTAATCATCAGCAAATGCCTTATCAGCGGCAACATTAACCAAATCCACAGAAAAGAGTAGAAAAAATAGATGCTTCTACTGTACAGTCTAGAAACATTAACTCTCAAAATCGTGTGAATATTAATTTTCAACAACAGACCCAAAAACATCCAAACTCTTTAAAATAATTGCATACTCCTAACAAGGCAAATAACTTTCCACACTATCACACAAGAAATGGAGCCGAACCTAATTACAAATGTGATCAAACTCTAATGGATTACATCCTACCAGAAAACTACGGGAACCTTGAAATTTGTGATGAATTACAAGATCTTTTTTAGATTAGAAAGCTCTTATTTCCCTATTACGAGTTTAAAGCGAAGAGCGGAAAACAACTCCAATTCTTGTTAGACACTGGATGTAACTAAAACTACGTTCTATGTCCGTAAACCAATACTTAACCGAAATCAATTTTTAACCAATTTAGTTAACGGTACTTGCAAAACTAAGAAATTTTGGGATCTAAAACCGGTAAAATAAAATTGTTTATCTTGGATGAACTCAAGACTTCCGATACAGGGTGACTGACTCGAACTGCAACTTTTTAAAATGCTATATTTTTTTTATTTTTTAATAAATTTTATTGTGCAAAAACTAAAAATGTTGGAAAATACATCAATTTTCAAATTGTATCAGTAGTTTTCAATATGTCCACCTTTGGCGCTAATAATGGCCTTGAGACGGCCGAAGAAGGCATTGCAAGTGGCTGTGCGGTATTTTGGCCTATTCCCGGCGAAATGCTTGTTTGAGGTTGTCCATACATCCATTGTAGTTTTTAGTGCCAACCTTCGCCTTTAAAATACCCCAGACAGAGAAATCCAACGGATTTGCATCCGGAGAATTTGCAATCCATTGTGTCGAAGAAATGAAGTGTGGAACATTGTTTCTTAACCAGTCTTGGTTGACGCGCACTTTGTCTTGTTGAAATGTCCACGGTCTTCGACCGAAATGATTATTTGCCCAAGGCTTCAATACTGTCTCTAAGACAGTTTCACTATATACGATCGCATTAATTTTAACGCCACAATTTTGATGCCTACTTTCTGGTGGCCGTCCGAAGGTGTAAATTTTCGAAAGACCTCTCTGGCAAGTAAACTCGGTCATTTTGTTTGTTGACATATTGCTCGATAACAAATGGCGAATCATCGGAAAAACTAAATCCGGAAACTCACCACTTTCGTGCAAGCGTAGCAACTCCTTTGCTCTTTCGACTGTAACTCTGTTGCGGTGTAAGATCGTGGGCTTGAGCCCAAGCTCATTTTTCAGTATGTGTTCCATCTGTTCCAACGATGTGTTGATCTCATTAGCCATTTTTCTTCCGCTTCGAGGCAGATTTCGCTCAATTCGGGCCTTCACTTTCCGAACCATTTCTTCCGATGTAGCTGTTTTTTTTATGACCACCTCCATGGCGTTTTGCAACGCTGCCAGTATCACGGTAACGAGCTATGATTCAAGACATAAATGATTTATTCACGTTGATGTGCTGGAGGGCTCTAACGATAGCTACTTGTGGTTTTCCAGGTATATATAAAGCAATCACACTATCACGTTTTAATTCCATGGCGGATAAAAATTTTTCAACACAACTGAGGCGCAAATCGTTTAAAAGGCTTGTAAATAATAAAATTATCTGTCATGTGTAAAAATTTGACACAGTAATGAACGGTTTGGAAATTATAGCAGTCTAAAATTGGCTGCAGTTCGAGTCAGTCAGGGTGTAGCATCATTGGAATTGATACATCGAAGGAACTGCGATTAGTTATTCATACGGATAAAAATTATTTTCTCACTAAAGAGAACACAAGCTTCTTCCTCAAACAATTAAAAGCAGAAGCAGTCAAAAATTTAGACATCTGTAACATCCCCATTATATACTAAATTCTGTTTTTTTTTTTAAATGATTGACAGCATTTGACTTCCTTATATTCTCCTGCCATGTTTTTTCTCTTCCTCTTCTTTCTGTTTTCCTTTTTGTATCGGTCATCGAGTACACACATTGGGACTTGCCATATTTTTAATAAATTTGAATTAAAATATTTAATCAAAAGGAATCCGGGTTTTATTTTTTATAAAATACAACAGATTGGCGACAAAGATGAACAGATAAAGAAATAAATCATTAACTTAAGTATTCTATTACACATTCCCTTCTCTTTTGAGTAAAATTTTTAAATACGAACAAAATGGATTTCCAACAGTTTGCAGCGTTCCTTCCAATGCAAGGACCTTTGGTCAGCAAGCTTTCAAATCTGGCTGTAGGAATTACAGCCCAAATCGTTAGCATTTATAGGAATGAAGACCTAAATAGAAACTGTGACCGCTATCATGCAAATATATCAATTAACGGCAAAATTTTTAAATTTGACGTAGACTCCGGATCAGGCTATTCATTTTTATCAGGATATCTATTTAAAAAAATTTATTTAACAAACAAATCAATCCCTTCGAATATGGTTTTCCGAGCATACACACAAGACATTTTTGTGCCAGACGGGAAGGTTCAAGTTGATATAAAATTCAACAACAAATCAATTTTCGATGATCTATACATAGTTCTGGATGAATGCTCAGTATTAATAGGTCGAAGTTGGATACGTCGATTGGAAATCAAACTTAATGAACTGGATGAAATCAATTCACGTGGTGCAGTAACTAATTGTATCAATTAATCAAATGAGAGTGCTCCAATGTTTTTAAGCAAAAGATCGGATGTATACCTAATTATAGAGTATCCTGGAAGCTACGGGAAAACGTCAAGCCAGTTTACACAAAAGAACGGTATGTACCGTACGCTCTAATAGAACTAGAGGACTTAGAGAAAGCTGGTATAATGGGGGTTCTTCATTAGAAGTTATTCCCAACGCAGATGGAGGAGTATGACTCTGTGTCGATTATAAAGTTGTAGTAAACCAAAGCCTTATTGACGCACATTACCCCATTCACAAAATAGTTAAGATTTTCAATAGCCTAAGAGATTCGAAACAAAAATTGAATTTTTAGGCCACACAATACAACCTAATAAAGTATAAAAATCACCGTCGAAAGATAAAGCTATTCTGGATACAACAACCAAATTCTGTCGAAGCAGTCCGACGTTTTCTTGGTATGGTTACATATTACTCAAGATTTATACTAAATGCATCAACGATTACCACACCACTGCGACGGTTTTTACGCAAATCTTCAGTGTTTAAATGGACAGCCGAATGTCAAAACTCATTTAACCAATTAAGACGGGAAATTGCGAGTGATCGAGTTTTGATTCCCTTCAACCCTTGTTGGAAAATACAACTTACGTGTGATGCAAGTCCTACAAGAATATCAGGCCCTTTTGTTACAAATCATTGATGACGAAGAAAGGCCCATCACATTTGCATCAAGATCGTTTACTCTAGCGGAACAAAATTATTCACAGCTTGAGCGTCGCTAAAGCCTAGCCATAGTGTATGCGGTGCGATATTTTCATGAATACATTTATGGACTAAGCTTTAAGCTAGTTACGGACAACGAGGCATTATCTAGATATTTCATCAAAATTCAAAATTGACTTGACTATATCAAGACTTCAGCGTTATGCCGCCTTCTTGATTGGTTATAGATATGAAGCAGTTACAAAAAGAAGTGAAGTCAATTTGCGAAGCTACCCTATTCCAAATTAATTCTGCAAGATTAAATTTTAAATCTATTCAAGAAGAAACATGTAAGAAAGATGTACAACTTTCAAAAATATTGAAAAAATTACGCAATACAAATGCTATTGATACTGAATATACCAATAATAATGATATCTTGTTTAAGGGAAAAAGAGAATTGCACTATACCCATATTAGCATCACTAAAATGAAGCAATTAGAGAGACAATATGTGTGTTGGCCTTCAATTAATAAGGAGATAGAAAAAATTGTCAGTTCCTGTGCCGCTTGTGCTTCCGTAAAGAAAAACCCTCCAAAAGTAATATTGTACCCATGGGAGATCAAAATTGTCAGCGTATATGTACACATTATCGAAATGAGCAGAAGTTTGAGTGTGCTCAGCTGTACCGACATCGAATTCAGCTATCGAAATATTACGTAACATATTCGCGTGGAATGGATACCGTGATGTTGTGGTATCCAACAAAGCTCCAATATTCAAAAGCGAGGGATTTACATCCTATTGCACCAATTCTGGAACATTTCAAAAAATTATTGCTTTGGGTCATCCAGCTATAAGCGGATTAGCAGAAAGGAATGTACAGACATTGAAACAACGTTTAGCTGCTCTGGCAGATGATCCATCGCCAATATCAATCAGGGTAAGGGACATTTTATTCAAGTACAAAGCAACAACATTTCGAAATGGAAATTGAGACTGTCAAAACTTTGCAAAACCCTTGAAGCACATATACATGCCAGACAACTGTTTGAGTTGAAACGAGTGCAGACGAGGCATTATACCTCAAGAAAACTTATATTGAAATTTAGAACAATTATCAAAAAACTTGGTCGTCTACATTATCTGGTTGAATTTAATAACGGATCTATCTTCAAAGCGACATATAAATCAACTGGTAGCACTTGACTTTATTATATTCTCCTGCCATGTTTTCTCTCTTCCTCATCTTTCTGTTTTCCTTTTTATATCGGTCATCGAGTACACACGTTGTCACTTGTCATATTTTTTAATAAATCTGAATTAAAAGATTAAATCAAAAGGCATCCGTTTTTTTTATAAAATACAACAACAACAACTTCACACCTAAATTCTTTTCAGGAATATAAAATCAAAAAACCTATACATAAATACCCAAAGCTATTTAATGAACCGATTTAAAAATTAACATTTCCAACACCAGTTAAAGGTGAAATCAGAACTACTACCGGTACACTCGTTTATTGCAGATCATACCACTATCCAAAAGCGTTAAAAAACGAAATCGATAAACAAATCAGCGAACTTTTAGAAAATGGCATTATTCATCTATCGAAATCTCCTTATGAGTCCCTAATAATTATCGTACGTTCCATCAATATTTTAGGGCGCGGTGGTCGACATTCTGAGAGAACATATTGGCATCAGATGTTATGCCTACATAGATGAGATCATTATTTTCAGCAAAACTGAATCACTGATTCCTCCACTCCTAAAACTCTAATGGATTTAAGATCGTTCTTTGGGCATTAAGTTTACTACAGGAAATTCATACGAGACTATGCTAAGCTAACTGAGCCCTTGCAATCCCTTTTAAGAGGGGAGGGAGAAGAGGTATCAAAAACACAGTCCAAAACACAACCTACTTATCTCGACTAAGCTCTACAAGCTTTTTAAAAATTAAAAAATTCGTTTACATAAAATTGCGTGATGTTTATTTACCCTGATTTTGAAAAAGAATTCGAACTTACAACAGATGCCTGTTGTATCCGCATATTAGTTGAACTCAGTCATCAGAAATTTGAACACCTTTTTCAAACCTCCCTAGACATTATTACTAACACAGAACAAAATCATACAAAGAAAATCCGCATTTTACGAATCCGTCTGCGGAAGTCATCCATATAATCGTTCGCCTCCTGGGGCTCCGTAGGTGAGGATCCGAATTTTGTTTCCCTTGGCAACCGAAATAATTAACCAAATAGGCTTTCGGGTGGCGTATGTGCTGTTGAACTATGGACCGCGTTTCCAAGTACCGATCCATGTCCCGATCCAAGTCCCGCTGGTAGTTGCCGATGGCCTTAGACAAATAATCATCCAATTGATGGTGTATTGGTGTTTTTCTTATTCCTAAATATTGGCACACTTCCTGGAAGACTTTTGATTCATAATTTCGACGTTGTTCAGAGTATAGCTCTATTGGGACCACAAATCTACTCACCCAGTTTTTGACTATCTATTTCGCTACGGTCCTAGACTCTTGATTTGGGATTTTGGACATTTCCGGCCACTTACTGAAGTAATCCATGACCACTAGGGTGCATCAGTTGCCGTTAAAGGTTTAGGAAAACGGGCCAGCGATATTGATGCCTATTTATTATATTACAATTGTCCTGTAGTTTTACTTTTCGGCCTTGGTAGCTACACACCTCATGCACTTTTTATACCAATTCTCGGCATCTGTTTTGCGCTTAGCCAATTGAAACGTTCCCAAAGCTTCGCCAATGTCTTGTTTATTTCCAAATGACCACCTGAGGTTTCATTATGTATTTCATAGAGCACTTGGCTGACTCTAGGCCGTGGCGCGATTAGCTGAATACGAGATGTTGTTCCATATATGCCTTCAGAACTTGGCTCCGGTCCGATATCACTTCCCAAGTTGGTCTCTTCTCGTGTTCCTCTCAGGCCAATATTGGTTCGATGTCATTATCTGCCTGTTATGAGAGACGGATTTTGACTACATATATTCCAAATTTCTACTGGCTCAGTCAAAATCATTTGGATAGTGGTCTGTTTTTTCACTTATTTTTTTTGCAGTGTTCATGTTTGACTTCACAAGGTCGATGAGAGAATCGACGCTTAAGTTCTTGAAATGCCAGACCACCTGAAATGGTCTGAAAGGCTCTTTGCAATATCAGCAAAATCCTTGTGTTTACTATATCTTTGGGGGCAGGCCAACTTTTTCTGGGTTCAGGCCTTCAGAGCATTTCACAGGCACTCAAACACTTCTTTTAGACTTTGGCAACGCTCTTCGAACGTCTTGCCTGTGACGATAACATCGTCTGTATATACTGAACCCTTGCAATATTCGTTCCATTTATCGCTCGATAGTCTAGTAGAGTACTAAATAGTTTGAAATTTTTATGAAAAAGAATATTTTGTTATCCCTTCATTCAACAGATAGTTAGGTAACATGTTGGTTTTTATTTTGAACATAAAAATTAATACATTAATTATTGTTCTTTAATTATTGTAACTGTTAGCTATTTTAACGTGTCAAGCATTAATTGTATATAAATTAACATATTGCACATCAAAATACATTTCATTTCCCTATTTTGCAATTTTTGTACCCGTTCAATCATTTTCTTTGTTGGTAAAAAAGTATTCTTGAACAAAATTCGAAATCTGATTTAATCATTACATTGAGTATCATAATTGCACAACTCAATGATACCCTATTCTTTGAAAAATAAAAACTATTTTCTTGGCAATTTTATTATATATGTAGTTAATATGGTTCTCATAACTTTATCAATAATTTATTCCAAGGTACTTTATTTCCTTCACTATTTTAATATTATCTTCATTAACTAAAATGTTTTCAGTAGTCTCCATTAATTATCATTGATTTCATTTTACCTATATTAAGTTTCAATTTATTCATTTGAAATAGAATTCTAAGTTTTTTAAATTCGAATTTAACCGATTAATGCACTCCTCTGCACATCTTCCAGTAATATATATAAGAGTATCAACTGCAAATATTCTAACATTTGCATGCTGTAATACGCTTTCTACATACATCGTTGGTATAAGTTATGAATAGAAATGTTCCCAAAACTTCTCCCCGGGGTTTCAGTCTTACAGATATAGTTTCAGAAAATTTATCCCCAACTTTGGTTCGCTGAGCTCTGTTCGTCAAGTAATTTTTGATCCAATCGAGTTCAACTAGTTCTACTCATATGCCATATCTATTCAGCTGCTGAAAAAGTATGTCCCGATCTATGGTCTCAAATGCTTTTTGCAGGTCCAAAAACATCGCAACAATAATTTCTTTTCGTGAACTTCGGTTTTCCATTGTCTAACAACCAATTTCAAATGTGATTAACAGCTGTATTGTACTCGATAACCTGACTGGTAATCTGACAACTAATGGTTAGCTATTGGTGAAACGCTATAACAGAAGGTCGGCAATATTTGGCAGCTGATTGCTTTCTTCTCACAAAAATTGAGCACTACCGAAGCCAAATACTGTACCTATGACCGAGAACTATTAGCCACCTACAGCTCCATCATAAAAACCGATCACAAGCCCCTGATATATGCATTTTCTCAACGAGCGGAGAATTTCGACATCTTGACTACATCTCGCGATTCACCACCGAGATTGTTCCCGTTTAAATAAATTAACATGCCATTGAAAATCGGAGCGCGTGAAATCCAAAAGCACCAGAAAAAAGCCATCGAACTACGCACACTGCTTGCTGGCAATTCTTCAATCAGACTGTAACAGAAGAACATAGATGAAGCTCAGCAGCTTTATTGTGATATTTCGACCATAGAGCCTCCCATCCAAATGGACGTGCTTCGTGCCAGCAAATTCGAAAAAATACCTCTGGCCAGGGATGAAAAAGAACATATTGGAATGGTCGAGTTCCTGTTTTGCTTGCCAGTGAGCGAAAATACACCGTCGTAACAATCGCATCTCGCACAAAATAGACGTCCCAGACAATCGTTTCGAGCACATTCACATTGACATCATCATGCTTTCCAAAGTCAAAAACTTTAGATACTGTTTAACAATAATAGACCGCTTTCCAAGTTGGCCCGAAGCGATTCCCTTGGGAGATATCACAGCAGACACCGTGTGCTCCGCCATCTACTTCCATTGGATATCCCGCTTCGGATGTCCGAGAATTATTTCAACTGATTAAGGCACATAGTTTGAATCAGCCCTTTTTAAAGCTCTCGCCAACATGCACTAGCAATACGCATCAGAACCACTTCATACCACCCACAATCAAATAGCCTGGCAGAACGCTGGCATCGTTCTCTGAAAGCTGCACTTATGTGTCACGGAAACACTGCATGGTTCGATAAACTTCCAACAGTTCTTCTCGCATTGCGTTGTGCGTACAAGGAAGACCTAAAAGCATCAACAGCCGAAATGTTGTTTGGGACACAACTATCTATACCAGGTGAGTTTTTTACAAACCATCCTGCAAGCCCACAGATCTTCGTAGAAAAATTCCGGGAGTATATGAAGAGAATACGCCCAACAGCCACAGTCCATCACACCAAACCTAGCATGTTTATGCTGAAAGGACTAAACACATGTTCACACGTATTTTTGAGGATGCAATCAAACAGCCACTGGAGCCTCCATTTTCCGGACCGCACTAAATAGTTACACGAATTAACGGTGACATATTTATTATTCGAGTGCGCGGCAGCAATATCGACGTATCCGTGGACAGACTTAAACCAGCGTTTCCCATTCAAAAAAATTAATAGTCTAAAAACTTCAATTTTTTACACTTGTCAAAAACAGCTGTTTCAAATAAAAACACATCAGAATGAAGATTTTGGAGGGAGTAATAGGTGGCACTGATGCTCACTTCACAGCCCATATATCATTCTAGCATCTAGATGTCGCTGTTTGCGACAGCAGGTCATAAATTCAAAAGGGTTGTAACGTTGAATTTTCATTATTCATATATATTTCTGTGTAAGCTTTGGAGTTGGTAAGGAGTAGGGTTTATGCATATTTAATTAATTACTGATTTGTTTCATTCCATATCTTCGTTCGTATTGTAGAGTAATAGTCTCCACACTTTCCTGACATCAGGGACATCTTCATGCATACTTCGATTTTGCTAGCAAATTCGATAAAAATTTATTTATTCCAATGGTTAATACATTTGCTATTCATATATAGTAATCTTTTGCAATTCAAATATAGATTACGCTGTTTTATATTTATTTTCAAATTCTGTTTTATAGCCTTTTCACACAGAATCAAAAACTGGGTTTTCGCCAAAAAAAAAAAAACATCAAAAATACAAGTTTTCCCACACATTTTTGGTAAGCCACAATTTTTCGTAAACACAAGTTATTTGGAAAACCTATCAAAAACTACTTGAAATTGAATGTTCAAGTAACCAAACAAACCTTCTGGAGCGAGTTCAATAAATTTTTGTGAATTCACAAACCTAAAAAACAGCTAGCTAGATGCTGTCATTTGAAATTTAATTAAAATTGTGAAGCAGAATTTAAATTTTGTTCAAATATTTTTGAACTGAATTTTCTAATTGTTTTGACTGTGGTAAGTAATATTTTTGTACGTATCATCATTTTGTCAGCATTGTTTTTATTCCTAGAATAGAAGAAAGAACCAGAGCTCAGAGGCAGCTGGAAAAACTCACACATCTACCAGGAAATAGCAGTGGCATTTGAGGAGCGGCATTTGCAGTATACTGCAATCGAAATAAAAATTAAAATTCTCGATTTGACAACAAAGTATATTACAAGAAGAAGTAAATTCTTTTTTTGATATGTACCTACAGTATAGGGTTTTCTAATAACGACTTGACGACTTTTTTTTTTAAATAAAAGGCAAACCATTTGCAGTACGTTTGCAGCGGTCGAATCATTGGACCCAATTTTCAACGACTCGGCCACACATTTCGGCCGAAACGGCCGCTATTTCACGTTCATTGTTGGCTCTGATCTCTTTCAACGTCGTCGGCGTGTTGGCTTAAACCAATGACTTAACGTAGCCCCACAGAAAATAGTCAAGCGGCGTTAAATTGCACGAACGAGGCGGCCAATCGACTCGCCCATGTCTTGAGATAACACGCTCACCATACTTTCTTTTCAATAAATCAATTGTAGCGTGTGCTGTGTAGCTTGTGGCACCATCCTGTTGAAACCACATGTGGTCCAAGTCCATATCTTCCAATTCCAGCCAAAAATTATTGACGAACCTATTGAGAAAAAATTGGGCTTTGTCACTGAAGATGATTTTGCGATGAAATTCATCATCTTAGCGCATCTTCTCCAGAACCCAATCGGAGAACGTACGTCTCTTCAAATAGTCCATCGGCTTCAACTCTTGAGTCAGCTTGATCTTGTATGGGTGTAAACCAAGGTGCTTACGCAAAATACGCCATAATGAGGTCTAAGCGATGCCCAATTCTTGAGAACGCCTGATTTGGATCGTTTGCTACGGACGTCTGAATGGTAGCGATATTTTCGACACTTCGACCAAACCGTTGTCTCACTGACACGGCAACATCATACAACGAATATGTAGACTCAAATTTTTGCACTAAACTTGTTATTGCCTCTAACGCTCTTAAAGTAGCAGTCACCGACTCCGAATATCTGTAGCAAATGTTTATAATTTGCAGACATTGCTCGTTAGTGTATTTTGCCATGATAAGTTTACTGAATAAATTGACAGTGACAGTTTGATGATAAGTAAAAGAGTGCGTTCACAAATTAAATTCAAAATTGTGAAGTCCCTATTGGAAAACCCTATATATATCATTCCTTTAAGGCCAGTTTTTCAGTGCGAGATCATCCGAGTCTCAGGGTTAAACTCGATTTAACTTCAGAGATATTTTTTTCAGTTAATTTTAATCCTAAGCTAACACCGAGTTTACCAGAAAATTTATTGAAATAATTCTGAATTAACTGAACAAATTTTTTTGACAGATACTGAAAATAGCAAAGAAAAAAGTTGATTTCGCTTATATTTCTGTGAAATATTGCTGCTTATTTTGCACATTATTATTGTTATGCATCAAACAAAGAAAAAAAAGAAACAAAATAATAAACAATGAGCAGATGATACTGACAGATTTCCATAGTGTTTTGACAACTAAACGATACAATGGCAGTGATGCCAAATTAAACCTCCACTCATGGAGTTAAAATAACCCTTCACTTCGTATTGAGTTAACTCTGGATTAATTTTAGCCCTGAGCTAGTAAACTCTTGTTTAACTCGGAGTTAACTCAGCACAGAAAAATTGTGCCTTAAAGGAAGGAAAAAAGAGACATCGGCTCCTCTGGTGGCTCGCCGTCCGGATGGGACTTATACCCAAAAGTTCACAGCATTCTCGGGGAACATAGGATACACAATGTTGAATTTTTTCAACATTTTCTGTTTTAAAGGAATTCGTAGCCAATTCCAAAAATTATAATGCCTGTTTTAGATATACTAAATAAAAATAATATTGAATAAATTTATATGCATTTGAATGGCGTTCCTAATAGTTGAGGGTGAAGCTTATACGTCATCTATTTGCCTTATTTGTTCCGGTTACTCTCTCTGCGGATAATTACTTGCATTTTGCAACCATTGAATGCTGATATCGTCGTTAAGGACATTAAAAAAATTATGCAAAACACAGCAAGTTTTAATGATCCATGTCGAAAACTTTTCCATTCATTCTAAGTCTTGCTTTAAGGTGACCAAAACAGTTTCCAACAATTCTCAGGCATTTTGAAAGCATGTGGTTGAAATTCTTATCTTCTTTTAATGCTGCAGTGTTAAAAGGATATGGTTTCTGAAGATCTGAATGCTGACATCGATTTTTTGCAAAAAACAAACCAAAATTTTCGCTGCAAAAGCTGCACCGCTGCGCGAAGGGGCTCTCTTCGCACTACCCCGCCAATGAGAAGAACGATCATCATCGCTTGCTATGTCTCCACTCACAACAGCTAATACAGAACAGACCAAAACTCAACAACATTAACACGAGGAAGTTCTCCACCATCGTTTTCGCCTAGGGCCAACAACAAAAAGAGGTATCATGTATATACAATATATAATACAATATACAATAAAATTGTTGCTATGCGTGCTGAAAATGCATACAATTTCTCAGTGATTGCCTCATTGCAAGAAGAAAAAAAAAACTCTTGCAGACCGTGCACGATCTTCAGAGAGAAGTTGATTTCTTGCAGAAAAGCAGAAGAGAAAAGTGCGGGGAAATAGTGGGTGTTCCAAATGTTAACAATACCAATGCACTTAACTGCGCTCTGCAAGTGTTTTTAAAGGGTGCCTCTACTGATGTGTCTGAAATGGAAATTGAGAATTGTTTTGTTAAAAATGTTAATACGTCAAAAAATTCTATTGTAAATAATGTTAAATTCGTGTCTAAAATCAAAGAAGACTTAATAATGAAAAACAAAATTCTTCATAAAAGAAATTTAACTTCTAAAATATTTATTTGTGATAATTATAGGAAAATTTATATTAACGAGTGTTTAAATGGGAAAACGAAATAAATGCTGCACAAAATATTAAAAAAGATGTACAAGTATGCTTGGGTTAAAAACAGGGAAGTGTACATGCGAAAGGGGGATAATGATGACTTAATTGTTATAAATTCTAGTGAGGATCTTCTAGTCCTTAAGTTATATGAAAGAATCTCATAGTAATGATATCAATGCCCCCTCTATCGATTGTATTGACGTTGATGATCTCGATCTCTTTTTTAACCAAGCATACTTATCCAATTTACTCATTGTACATCAAAACATTAGAAGCATGTGAAAAAATTTTGATAACTTCCTTGCACATTTAAATTCTTATAAAAATCAGCCTGATTTCATTTTCTTATCAGAAATTTGGATTTATGAAGAGGAAAAATCATTTTTTAACATAGAAGGGTACCAACCAATATGCATCTGCATCTGGCGGTGTTGCTTCTTTTATTAAAGACTCATTTCGCTTTGAAGATAATGGTTTCAACTTAAATAGCTGTGACGTTTTAAAAATTAGAATTGTTAATTTAAAGTTGACTTTTTTCTGTTTATATAGATTAAATGAGCCAACCTTGTCTAATATCATGTTTTATAAGGACTTGGAAAATTTATTGTCAGGTGAAACATATCCTTTTGGGTGATGTCAATTTAGGATTTGAATCATGCATGAATAGACCTACTCGCTTCTCATCTAGAACTTGTATTGACCATATTATGGTACTTTTCTCTAACTCTCGAACAATTCAAATCTAAAACTCTGTTGTCAATTTGCTAGTATCCGATCACTGTATGACGTGTCTTAGCCTAAAAGCTTCTTGTTCTTCTACCGTGAAGCCATTGTTGTCCATTTGTTAATGTGTTCAAACTGACTTTGCTACTCTTAATAATCTTCTTCGTTTCGAATGTTGGGAATGTGTATATAATGAAAATGATCCTTCCACAGCTTTCTCTAAGTTTAATAAAATACTTAATAACTATGTTTAAAAATGTACACAAAAAAAAGCTAAAAGTAATGATATAGGTAAATTGAAAAAACTTAAACCGAGGATATCATGTGAGTTACTTAAGAAAATCAAAGAAAAAAATAATTTGTTCAAAAAAAAGAAGAAACATCCCAATAACAATAATGTAAATTCTGCTTACAAACAATTATGCAAAGATATTTTAAAACAAGTTTCTTTGTGCAAAAATTATTACTATATGAACAAATTTCGTGAGGTTAAAGGTGAATCAAGAAAAGAATGAAAACTAATAATAGGCATATTAAATAAATCTGTTCAGAAAGACCGAATTTATAGTTCGAAAGAAGATAATATTTTTTATCCGACAACAAGTTCTTATCAGAAAAATTCAATAGTTTCTTTTCTTCTGTAGGTACAAAGGTAGTCTCTGATAGTTCCGATTTATGCTGTGGATTGTAACTGTTTAGTTGATAAAGTGTCATGTTCTCAGTGTTCATGTTCAAGTGTCAATCCCATATCGTCATTTGAACTATATAAAATTATCTTGTCTCTTAAAAACTCAAACTCACAAATAATTGAGAGTTTTTCAAATAACTTTATAAAAAAATAGCTCTTAATATCTGTGATATTTTATGTTTCATTTTTAATAAAAGCGTTGTATGTGGTGTTTTTCCTGATTGTTTAAAAGTCGCTGAAGTTATTCCTTTGTTCAAGAAAGGAGATAATAACTTAATTAATAATTACAGCCCTATTTCCTTACTCTCAAAATTCTCGAAAGTTTTTGAAAAAACATTAAAGATAAGAATGGTCAAGTTTTTAGAAAAAAATAAATTCTTTAGTGATTGCCAATTTGATTTTCGATCAGGTCATTCCAGCGAGAGTGCATTATTAAATTTTTGTTCTGATATCTACAACAGCTTCAATAATAAATACCATATTGCTGCACTCTTTGTGGACATAACAAAAGCATTCGATACGGTTGATCATACTATACTCTTAGATAAGTTGTTCAAATGTGGTTTTAGGGTTAAGTTTCATAATTGGCTTCATTCATATCTATCGAATAGATCTCAAAGATTGAAAATTGATGAGGTGTTAAGTTCTCATAGAACTGTATTTATAGGTGTTCCACAGGGTCCCGTGCTAGGTCCATTATTGTTTTTAATCTTTATTAATTCTCTGTTTGGGCAAAACTAGCATAGTAAACTTACAGCTTTCGCTGATGATATGGCATGTGCTTTTACTAGTGCTTCTGTTTTGAATCTTTTCTCAGATATCAATCATGACCTTGAAGTTCTTAGTCATTGGTTCAAAATCCACAAAATGGTGATAAGTAACAAAACCAAGGTTATGTTTTTTAGTCCTAATGGCAAAAAAGTAGACTATGGATCTTTCTCTTTTTACTGTGGGAACTGCCCGAGATTTAAACATACCTTGGTGTTACTCTGGACTGGATGATGAATTGGTCTGCCCACTCGAATGCACTCAAAAAATATCTTCTGTCAACTACTAGGCAGTTCTATTTTTTTAAATCCTATTGCTCACAGGATATTCTAAATAGCATTTATTATGGCTGAATACATTCTAAGCTCGAATATGGCTTAGTTGTTTGGGGTGGCACTCATTACAACAAAATCTTTCCTCTTCTTTTGTCTCAAAAACATGTTACTAGACTTATCTGCTGCAAAAATCGACGATATGACAGCTTTTCGTTATTTAAAAGTCTCAATATTCAAATATTTTTTTGAGAGATCGGGTTATTCATTAAATAGAATTAATTCTAATTACCGACTTAGAGTAAATGAACAAAATCTTGTGTAAGGAACTACCTTACCACAATCGGCAAATATTTTTTAAATTTTTTTCTTCAATTGGTCCAATACTTTTTAATACAATAAATTACCCTATAGCATACGATGTACTCAAAATGAATCCATTTTCCTCAAGAAAGTCAAATCATGGCTGTTAGAGTTCAATTATAAAGATATTCTTGACCTGCTTCGTGTTTTGTTTTAGTAACATTCTTAATTTACATTTGTGTCATAAAGTTTTTAATGACCCCACTCATTCTGTTTATTGATTTTTTTGTTCAATTTTATATTTTTTCTACCTGTTTTCGGCTCTTGTTCCTTACGAACTATAGATTACAGATTCTTTTCTTTTTATTGATATAGATTGATTGTTATATGTACGTATAAAAAATAAATAATAAATAAATAAATCAACCAATCATCGTTGTTTTGCCAAATTTCTTGTCCCTAAAATGTGCTAGTACGTATCTGCATAAGATATTTATAAGAATATCTGTTGTATTATCTTAATTTTTATTAGAAGCTCACCTTTTTCAATCGCATTAATTATGGCTATTTTTTTTTTCTTTAAAAGTGTTTCAAAATTTAGATGGTTCCCGTTAATTTTTAAAATGGAAGACTAAGATGAGAAGAAGTCTAGCAAACTATTCATATCTTGCTCAGATTTATTTCCATGAATATAAATCACATTTAAAATGTTAGAATTTGTTATTTTAAATTTAAATGCGCGACAATTTTTTTTTTTTATCAAAAACGTAAAAATTTAACAGTTGAAATGTTAAACAAAAACCTGAAAGTATTTGGGGTTTTCCGAAAAATTTTAGCCAACAACTTACTTTTGTTTTGTAGGAAAGCCCAAGGCCTTTTGGTTTTCGTTGGTCGTTGGTTAATTTCCAACAACTTATTTTTTTTTTTATTTTTAAATTTGATTACTTGACCTGAATCATACGTTTTTTTCCTCTTTTTACACTTTCTTGATCATCAATCATCAAAACTAAAATGAAAAAATATGTCAGAAATGAAACGATATGAGAAAAAACATCATGCTTCACCCGAAAATCCAGTTCAGAAGTGGATATTCGGTAGAAATAATCCTTCTTCTTTGCATTAAGATAAAAATCGTTCCTTCTCTTTCAAACAATCTTTCTGCTCACATCAATATGATTAGGCACTGAAAGCTTTTTATTTAAACGTTGCTTGCACCGAAAATGCACTTCCGAGCTTGATTTTCAAGTGAACCATGTCGGTTTCCCTATACCATATTGTTCCAAATCTGACATGTTCTTTCATTTTAATTTTGCTCGTTGATGAGCAAAGAAGTGTAAAAAACAATTGCGTTTTCTTTTCGTTTTCGAGCACGTAGTGAAGAGACTATAGCAATTAAAGCTGAGAGTGTACGCAAAGTCGAATCGATTCGTCGTCGTTCTCAGCAGCTTGGCTTGGTATTCGACAACTTGGTGTATTTTACGAGAGGATATCTGGTGAGCTCTGGTTTCGGTAAATTGGCTTCCGCTTTGGAAGTCAACAGTACTCGTGTTATCCGCAAGATACCAATCGTTATCCTCGAACGAGTTACCCAAAATTGGACCACCTCAGACGTAGTCGTGGCCAACATTTACATGATATTATTTTCAAAAAGTGAATGCCATGAATTGTTATTCTAACCGATAATAAAAATTTAAAGTTTACTTTTTACTAAATTTTACATTATAAATCAAACCTCACGATGAAACACCATATATTTGCTTGCGAATCAATTTGAACACTTACGGGTAATAAATTGGTCAAAAACGCAGAAATTTAGTTTGACACACAATACTATTTGACGTTTATACATTTGACATAAAATCCAGGAGAGCATTTTTGATTTTCAAATGAAAACGATAAGCAAAATTCTGTTTCTGAAAAAAAGAGGGGAAATGGTTTCACGTCAATTTTCTTCTTCGGAGCACGGAGCACGGTATATTTCAGATCAACTGCTATAATTTAAGACTCTAAAATGGTCCAATTCAAATGTTCCGCTTGTCGAAAATTCCTTCATCTCCATGAAAATGTGAGTATGATGTTCATGGGCAGGACTTTCATGTCCACGCCAATGTGAACAGACACAAACACGTCTTCAGATAAAAGTAAAGAAAATCGATTCAGTTAGTTTTTCCTTGTGATAAAAAAGTTAGCAATTGCTAGTTTATATCATACACCTAGCGGCATATAAATTCCCATTTTTTAACGCTTTAAATGATCCTAATGACAAATATCCCTAGACACACTCATTTAAAAAATATACAGTTGATATATTTGACAATGAAAAATGAAAACAATAAAAGCACTGTCTGGCGATTCTAAATGGTTCGATAAATGTTTGTGGCGGCCAGAATGAGGTTGCAAATAATAAGTTGTTTTTTAATTCTTGTAATTGTTATAAATGGAATAAATGGCTACAAGCCTGTGGTATTGTTGCACGGTGTTATGTCCGGTTCGGAGAGTATGACGATCCTTAAGAGAGAAATTGAATGGGTAGTTATGTTATACGTAAAATTGTATTGCTATAATCATTTTTCAATTCCAAACAAAGAATCACCCTGGGACCAAAGTGTACAATTGTGATAAGTTCGGCGGTTGGTCTAGTTTAGAAGCAGCATGGAAGCAAGTACTGGAAATCCGTGACTATTTGATTGAAATAAGTAAACTTTATCCGGAAGGAGTTCATTTTTTGGGTAATTGATGACTTTAAATCTAAGTCTTAAGAAGTAATAATATTATCTAGTCCTTATTAAATGTTGCGGTATTCAGGCTATATCAAACTTTATTTTGCTTTAAGTATAGAATTTCGACACGTGTTGAGCTTAAGTTAACAAATTGAATAAGTTAAACTATGGTAATAAATTGCATTAATATACTGTGGAACGAAAGTTCGAATTTCCTTGGATATATACATATTTATATACTCCAATACAGAGGTTTACTCGAATAAAAGGAGCGGTATCAGTTTTCATAGTTTTTCTAAAGAAATGAGATATCTACATACAACAACTAGTGAAAAGCATAAATCTGTAATTTTACAAGGGAAAACAGTTACAAAATCCATTAATATTAAAAGGCAACGCGAATGTTTCATGGTTTATATAAAAAAGAGTTAAAATGTCAGCAATAAAAGTTTTTAATACATACATATACTCTTGACATAAGACGTCTGTGGAAGAGTGGGAGAAATGGGGGGGGGGGACTGCACCCGCTCTGAGATACAAAGAACAGGCAAATCCTTACATTGTCCTGTTTTGAATCCAATTGAAAATAACCGCTTTCAAATTTATGGTAACTCGTAATTATGATTACTTTAATTGTTTCAAAGTAAGTATTGCCAAAAATTAATGTGTCAAAAGTTATTGAAGATCAAAAAATATTTTTTTTTCCAAAAACACAATTTTGACTGGTACTTTTTTTTCTGAAAAATATCTCATTACCCCCGCCTTTTTCAGCTTTAAAAAGTGTACCTAATATTTACAAAATACAAAACACATTTTACCTGTAATCAGTACTTTTTAATATACATACATATGACGCAACTTGTTCAAACTATAAAGCTAAAAAAGGGGGTATTCTTTTACAACACTCCTATAAAATTAACTGCACCTAGTTGACAAAAATCTATAATACAGAGAAAATAGGAATAGCTGCTCTCATTCTGGTTACAATAAAATGCATGAGCACTTGGGATGCTATGAAATATAATTATATTATTATTATTTATTAACATAAAATTACAAAATTCATGTTAATCAGTAAAGAGTACAAGCAACTAGGCTTTCGACTCATAGGTTGGGTACATAGCTAGGGGTATTTATTGATAGATTAATAAATCTTATATTAATATGTTAGCGCTACTAATAAACTTATTTATTTTTGTAATATTATCTTAATTGAAGCTGTTGAGGAATTCATAGATTGACTGGTTATTGTGAATAGATGTGATGGTGGCTGAAGAGGCGGAGCAAGAGATAAGACCTAAGATATGCTCTATGTTGATCACCCGATTGCAGTAAGGACAGTTTGGTGGTGGTTCTTTTTTTTTTTTAAATATGTTGGTGAGTAAGAACATTATGACCCAATCGCAATCAAGCGAAGTTGGTATTCATCCTATTGGTAGTGTTGGTAGGGTAAACAGGGGCCTTGCGGCCTTTGTTAATTTTTGTGTAGTGGTGTTTATGTTTAAGCCAGTTTAATAGTTGGTTATCTTTTGAAACATCATTAATAAATACTTGTAAGTCCACTTTAGTTAAGTAGTTGAAGAGATATACTGGTGCATGCTTGCAAAGTTTAGCAGTTTTATCGGCTATTTCATTGTCGCGAATGGCAGTATGGCTAGGGACCCACATAGTCTTTAGTTTTCTTGGGATTCTGATAGTGGTTTACCTGTTTTTATTTACGTTGTTGGTATTGTGGTTTGAGGTCCGTTCTGCATTTATAACTGATTTACTATCAGTGCATATTGTTTATTTACCACGCATGTGGCATATGAGTTTTGTTGCTTCCGGCTTTGGCTTTGGCTCAAGCCATTGCAGTTCCAAAAATCACACGATCTTACGCAACAGACAAAAGTTAGAGTCGAATGAGCGAAGTAGTTGCTACGCTTGCACGAAAGTGGTGAGTTGCCGAATTTGGTTTTTGCCGATGAATCGCTATTTGTTATAAAGCAATATATCAACAAACAAAATGACCAAGTTTACTTGCCAGAGAGTTCTTTCGAAATCTTACACCTTCGGAAGGCCACCAGAAAGCAGGAAGCACCGACGGTGATGGTTTGGGCCGCCATAACCGCCGATGGTCGCTCTCCGCTCGTATTTTTGGACCGTGGCGTCAAATTTAATGGGATCGTATACCGTAAAACTGTCTTAGTGGTAGAATTGAAGCCTTGGGCAAACAATCATTTCGGTCGGAGACCGTGGACATATCAACAAGACTCGGCACCGTCTCACAAAGCGCGCGTCAACCAAGATTGATTAAAAAACAATGTTCCACATTTCGTTTCTTCGACACAATGGATACAAATCCATTTTATGTCTCTGTCTGGGGTATTTTGAAGGCGAAAGCTGGCACTAAAAAATACCAAAGCTTGGACCACCTCAAACAATGGCCGTGAATGGGCCAAAATACTGCAGAGCCACTTGCGTGCAGCAAGCGATGCTCTATTCGGCCGTCTCAAGGCCATTATTCGCGCCAAAGGTGGACATATTGAAAACTACTTATACAATTTGAAAATTGATGTATTTTTTGCTTTGGCACAATAATATTTATCAAAAAATAAAAAAATTAGAGCATTTTAAAAAGTTGCAGTTCGAGTCAGGCAGGGTGTAGGTCCATCGGTAAAGATTTTAGTTTTGCAGTGACTTCATAAAATATTGACCGGAAGACCTCGCTTTATGATTTTTTATTTTTCTTTTTTTGAATTTCTGTAGAGTAGTAATGAAAGATGCTGGTTTGATGGACCACGGTGAGTATGATGGAAAGTAGTGTCCAATTTTGGTTATTGGTAGATCATAATATTTAGCAAGGGCGATTGTGCGATCCATAGCAGATGCTAGGCGCTTATTTCTTTTCAATTACTGATTATGCAGAAAAGAATAGTTTTGAAAGCAGTTTGAGTAAGGTCTTCTGTTGTCTTCCTTCTAGTGATGAAAGTCCACATTCTGTCAAGATGTTTTTTACTGGAGCAGCGTTGCTGCTCCTCCTTGCCTCTGTGTGGTAGGTTGATTTTAGGATATCTAATGTTGCTTTTGGGCAGTTGCCGTAAATGAATAGTCCATAGTCGATTTTTTTTTTTTTTTTTTCAGATAAGGGCTTTTGTTAAGTAATAAAGGGTGTCGATATGAACGTTTGACTTCTTAATGGCTAAATAAGTAATGATGTTAGTACGTAAAGCTAGATTTTTCTTAAGAGTATTACAATGTGATTTCCAGTTATATTTTTGTTAACTATAATACCCAAGATATTTAAATCATTTATATTTTCTATATTTATATTGTTTACATTTAAAATAAGCTGTGTACAAGATAATTTTCAGTAGGCTTGAAGGAGTTTACACTTTTTTAGTGAAAACTTGGCTCTAGACTCTACCGACCAAGTGAGAATGTTTTTGTTTACTTTGTGTAATACAATTTTAACTCTTTTTAGATCATTGAACTTACACATTATGAATAATACATTGGCTGAAAAGTCCGTTTCTAAGAGAGGGCACCACTTGAATTAGATCCATACCATTTTCAGTTAGTACCAACCTTCAAAAGATACGTGTATAAATTTGACTGCTGTCGGACGATTAGTCCGATTAGTTGCAGTCGATGCAAAGAAATGGCTTGATAAGTGTTACCCGGACTCTGCATCAGCCGAACGAACCATTCGCAAGTGGATTGAAAAATTTAAAAGTGGTCATACAAGCACCGAAGATGATGCACGCAGTGGACGTCCAAAAGAGGCTACACGAATATTTGGACATGCGAAGCTCTGTTCAAAGTGGGTGACGCGTTTGCTCACAGTCGACCAAAAACAACAACGTGCTGATGATTTAGAGGAGTGTTTAAAGCTGTTCAGCCGCAATAAAGCCGAATTTTTGCGTCGGGATGTGACAATAGATGAAACTTGTCTGCTCGCCGGAATGCTCGCCGGAAAGAGATTTAAGACCGATGAAGAAATGCAAAAATTTTGTGTTTTACTATAAAACGGCACTGACTTTTCAGCTCATGTGTTACATCATTTGCGCAAATGCAATGATCGATGTAGTTATGATTTTTAATGATAAAGGAGACCCTTTTGATATCCCATAGTGGGGTGGAAAGATTTTGACATGTAGTTTTCTATCAGACAGAAACGCTCTGACATACTGATATATGTTTATATATACTTATTCAATCGAACGCTTTTCCGAAATCTAGTGAAAAGGATGGTCGCATGATTTGCGGGAGGCCAGGGCGTTAGTTATATACGAGTCAATGTGCATTAAGGCATCTGCGCATCCTCTGTTTGTTTTAAAAGCGACTTGATTGGTGCTTAGGAGTTTGTGATATTCAGGATAGACGTTTTCCACTATTTTTTCCAACATCTTCAACACATGGAATAAGCGATATAGGTCGATAGTCAGAGATGTTGTTTAGGTCCTTTTTTGGTTTGGGTAATAGAAGAATAACTGCTACCTTCTAGCTCTGAGGAATAGGCCCTATATTTAGAATGGTGTTGTATAGCTGTAAGAATCTAGATTTTATTGGGTCAGGAAGATTTTTCAGCGTTGGATAGGATATTTTATCCCTACTTGGTGTTTTACCTTTAAGCGTGCAAGGAAGTTGGTAATTTCCACCGACAAAGCTATGGAGCCATTTGGCGTTTGCGTTCATTTTATGTGGTGGGGGGTGTAGTTCCCGGTGAGAAAACGAATGTTGTTTCAAATTCGTTCTGGTGGGGAATTTGGACGTATATTTGGGTTGAAATCGTTAATAGTTTTTTAAGTTGAGGTTCCACCATGGTACGATTCGTTTTGGACAGATGAGAGCAGATTGCGGAATTGAAAATTTGGCAGCAAATAGGATGAACTTTTGAAGTAAAGCAGCTTCTTGCTGCTTTGTGGGTGCTGTTGTGGAGGTCTTCGGGTATTTGCCTGGAAGTTTTCGTGAAGAGGAGGGGTTAGCAGAAAATATATCTGCTATCTGTGTGTGAATTTATTATTGGTTGAGAAGTGTGTAGGTGATCCATCGTTTATCACCATGAAGTTGGAATTTGTGAGGAGGTCTTCTAAGATGGCACCACCCCTATTAGTAGAAGTAGATCCCCAAAGTACGCTTCATGAGTTGACATCACCAATGACTAATATGGGGGTTTGGATTTGGTTAATTATGTTGTCTAAGTCTGATCAGGAAAATGGCTGAGTAGGTAAAATATAAAGTGAAATAATTGTGAATTTTAAGAGTAGATCGATCTCGAAGGCTAAAGTTAATATGCTTGAATTAATTGTGATTTCATTATGGAGGATATTAATTTTTAATTAAAAACCCTAAACCTTGTTTCGAGGTTAAGTTGTGGGAAAAATTTTAAAATACCCGATGTATTGTTTTGGTGTGATTGGATTGGATTGCAAGGCTCAGTGTGTCTCTTGAAGAGATATGACAGATGGCTGGTGTTCTTTAATCAAAACGTTAAGTTCGTCATAGTTATTTACGAAATCTTTGATATTAAATTTCAAAAGGATAATAGCCATATCTGAATAATTTTGGTACAACGAGCTTTTATTGCGTGAAGAAATAAGAGTATGTTTAACGGTGCCTGCCTTGATGGTTTGGTGGTGTGACCAAGAAGTTAACAATTACGGCCGCGCATAGGGCTTGAAATATATTCCGTGACTTTGGTGGTAAAAAAGCTAATTTCGATCGATTTGAGTATTTGGAAAAGGTCGAATGTGAATAACATCAAACCCATTGCCCTTTGCTTGCCATTGTCATTTTTCGTGAACTTGTACACTTCCGTAACGCCCTAAGGTTTCATCTTAGTAACCATCTCCGTTTCAGAGACGTTGATTAAACATTGGAGCGTAAGCAATACCCTTGGATTCGTTTAGACGATCATCACTGTAACCGGACTCACACTAGCAAGATTGCTAACTTTTAAGAAAATGTCAGCAATTTTTTGTGACTTGACCAAGATCAGGAGAATACCGTCGCGTATTTCGGATATGGCTTCAAATTCCTTACTGATATAATCTGTCGATTTTTTTTTATCAAAAACGGACTGAGAGAGGTGATGGGAAATTCAATATTTTTTGGGGATATAAGAATAAATATAGGATTTCTATAATTTGTTTTCGTAGGTAGGTCAGGGTAATTGTATAGTGGTGTAAAGTTGGTTTTCTGTTTTTTATTTGGTTGGGATTTGGGGGCATAGTCTTCGTCGAGATCACTGATCCCATATTAACAGTTATAAATCAAACCTGCGTGTAAGAAAAATTGGTCTCTCAGAAAAGAAAAAATAAAAAGAAAAGGCAGACAATAACTTTAACGAGTGATATGTACCATTGTGCGCGATTAGCAACGGAAAAAAATTCAACAAAAACATTGCCGGCGATGCTCTTGGCTCGGAGGTTAGACGATGACTGAATATAATTTTATTTAATCCATCTGTTTTGATGTTTTTGAAAAAAAAAAAATTACATAACTTAATGTAACTTTTTCTATTTATTTTTACTTATTGTGCCAAACAATGTTAAACGTTATATGTATACATATATCTGTGGCCACAAGTCATAACCGCCTAAGTCGGTCGGATCAAAGTTTCAAATCATCACTACGAATCAGGAATGTTTGTTTTTAAGCATTTTTTTTTTACAGAATTAAAGTAGATGCATTCCTTTACATACCTTTTAAAAATAAATTAGACTATATTTATTAACAAAAGAGAAATTAGACAAATAGACACTTAGGCTTGTAAAAATATCGCAAAATTAATAATTCAAAAAGCTTAAGTTGAGTTAGGCTGTTATTCCACTAGAAAAAAAAAGTTTAGTTATTCCTAAATCAACAAAGGTCATTCTTTCTTGCATAAGATTTTCAGATTATCTTTCCTATATTAAGATAGGTCGTTATTCCATACTAATAGCTCGCTTACTTTATCAGTTAATGTTCCGCTTGGTAATTGTAATAAGAATCATTCTTGATCTACCATCATGCTATTAAATTTTATCAAAAAATAAAAAACAGCAAGTTCATCTAAAGATGTAGATGTAAAGATGTATTTTTATATTGGGTAGTATAAAATGTCTCCGCCGGTTTTTTGGGTACATTTTTGAAAAAAAAAATAAAAATTTCAATCAAGTACATATTGACCATTATTATCTATGACCTTTTGCCATTTTCCGGATAACTTCATAATTCCATCAATGTAGAACTTTTGTGGTTTATCAGCTAAAAACTTGGTCAAGTGATTTTCAGCGGTTCTTCGGTCGGCCAATTTTTTACCATCAGAAGAGTTTTGCAAAAAAGGAAACAAATGGTAATCAGAGGGTTCAAGGTCCGGGCTATACAGTGGATGCATCAAAACTTCAAAACCAAGCTCCGTCAATTTGTTCCGGGTCATCAAAGATGTGTGTGGCCTAGCATTGTCATGATGGAAGACAATTCCCCTTCTGCTGGCCAATTCTTGTTGCTTTTTCCTGAAAGCTTCATTCTAACGGTCGAGTTGTGCACAGTAGAGGATCGATTTGACCGTGTCTCTACGTTCTAACAGCTCATAATAGACAATTCACGCTTTCACTCCACTTTCAATCCCACCAAATACTCAACATAACCATGTTTGCCTTCAATCCAGGATTTGAAGTCGTTTGTGGTCGCTCACCGGCCTTTGACCATGATCGCTTGCATTGGATATTCTCGTATTTAATCCATTTTTAATCGCCTGTAATTAATCGCTTTAAAAATAGTTCCATTTCATTACGTTTCAGCAGCGTTTTACTGATGGTTATTAGGTCAATTAAATTTCCCTGCATTAATTTATGTGGTACCTAAACATCGATCTTCTTTGAGTAGCCTGCTCATTTTAGATAATTCCAAACTGTCATACGGTTGATGTTTAGTGTCTCCGCTATATCTAGACAAATTCCATGCCAGTCCGGCTCCATCAGTTGCAAAATTTTATTGATTTTTTCAATGACAGGCCGCCCAGTGCGAGATGCATCGAAATTTCCGGAACGGAATCAAACAAACCACTCCGGCGTTCAATCACAGCATTCTCACCGTAAACTGCACAAATTTTTCGGCACGTTTTTGCAGCATCACATAGCGTTTTTCTTCAGGAATTTCACTCATATTCAAATTAGTAAAACTTTTAATACGAGCAACAAATTACACAGCTGTCTTCACAAAAAAATGAAGCCTGACATGTCACCTTTCAAACACGTGTCCGTTTGATACAATCAGATTAGTGTTTCCAGATAAATGGACACCAACACCATGTAGTAACAAAAAACCACGGAGACTTTATATGACCCAATATTAAAGAAAAAACGTATTTATATAGAAGGATGTAAGTTACTGAAATTAGTAAGCTTTTTATTTAAACATCATCTTCGTTGTCATCTTCCGTTAAATCGGCTCGTCCATGTCAGTTGGAAGATTGTCAAAACGCATGAAATTTTGGACTTATAAACTGTTTTAAATCCATAAGATCTTTCTTTTTTTTCGCGATATGCACGGTATGTCTTTAATTCCTTGTATTTCATTTATGCCAATAACAGCAGCACCTCTTTTTCCTACCTTAAAAGGTTCATCTGTGTCGAAAGATGTTTTGTATGATATTTCATTGCAGCTTTTCGTATCGTATAGCGAAGCCATCGAACCGCATTCCATCTAAATTTTTCATCATTTTCATTTACACGTTTCCATGAAAACTTTGTTTTGCCAAGTTCAGAAAAGTTATAGAAATCATTATTTTTCAGTTCTATAGCTCCAGTCTTAGCGCCAACAGTATTTAAAAATTGACAGCAATCTCTGGTGTTTCGATTTGCATATTTGTTTTCTTTTTCATCCGTTCGATGAGTGCGTGATCGCTGTCACAAATGTAACACTTTTTGTTTCTACTGGTAACATTTTCAAAAATTTATAAATGTACGATGAAATTTTATTTCCGCCACGGCGTGCCATAGCTTCATAAAACATTTGAACTTTTTTTTTCCAGGTCATGGACCATTAAATTAAAAGTCCAAAGCTGTCTATTATAAAAACTTATCGCGTTTCTCACAAAAGGTGTTGGTAGACATTGTTGCAAGTCAAAGGCAAACATTTTTATGTTTTTTGATTTTTTCGATTATGTTTTATTATATCGTTTTGCTTCATAAGCCGTTTCAGTCTTATTTAAATGTTTTTTTTTTCTGTTCCATTAATGAGCTTTTTTCTTATTCGTTTTGCGCAATTTTTATTTTTGAAACAAACGTATCACAGGTGCTACAAGTGTCTACTTTTGGTGCTTTGAATCTGAGATCTATAGTTTTAAATATCTGAGAGTATTTTGAGAGGCTTACCGGATTTTCAGCTTCCAATTTATATAGGCGGTGCATGGATGAAAGATTTAGACTCAGGCAGGCAGATATTTTTTACTTGTATCACGTCGATACACTACTTTCGTAGGCAGGAAATTTTGAAATATGTCAATAATCTCATCTTCTGCTTTCATATCAATCTTAGTAGCAGGAGTATGCTTTCCTCGCAGATTTTTAAATGGTATTGAAGGACAACCAATTTTTTTTTACGAAGGACTGTTTTGATGAAGTTGTCAGTCTCATTGAAACGCTGTGCAAAATTTTTTTTTGTATACTTTGAAAACATTTCCATCAGCTTCCAGAGCGTATTTCATAGTGTTTTCCCGTTTTCGCTTCCGGTCGAATACATTTAAAAGGGTATCACACTTCTTGTCTTTAATGGATATCATGGAACCGATATATATATAATTCTTTGGTCATAGCTTCTTTGAAATGAGAAAAATGATTGTTTTTTTTATTGAAATATATACTGAAGGTATCATACGTATAGGGTTTTCCAATAGGGACTTGACAACTTTGAATTTAATTTGTGAACGCACTCTTTCACTAATCATCAAACTGTCTCTGTCAATTTATTCATTAAACTCAACATTGTAAAGTACACTAACGAGCTACGTTCTCCGATTGGGTTCTGGAGCAAATGCGCCAAGATAATGAATTTCATCGCAAAATCATCTTCAGTGACGAAGCTCATTTTTGGCTCAATGGGTTCGTCAATAAGCAAAATATGCGTTATTGGTCGTTTGAAAACAAACATGTGCTTCATGAATCACCATTTCATTCACAAAAAATAACTGTTTGGTGCGGTTTGCATGCCGGGCCATATTTTTCGTCGACGATAACGATCGTCTGTGTTACTGTGAATGGTCAGCGTTATCGCGCCATCATCACTGATTATTTTTGGCCCGAATTAGAAGATATGGACTTGGGCGACATGTGGTTTCAACAGCATGGTGCCACAAGCCACACAGCACACGCTACAATCGATTTATTGAAGAGTAAGTATGGTGAGCGTGTTATCTCAAGACATGGGCCAGTCGATTGGCCGCCTCGTTCTTGCCATTTAACGCCGCTTGACTATTTTCTGTGGGGCTACGTTAATTCATTGGTTTATGCCAACACGCCGACGACGTTGGAAGAGCTCAGAGCCAACATTTAACGCAAAATAGCGGCCGTTTCGGCCGAAATGTGTGGCCGCAAACGTGTCCGCATTGGCCATATGGATGAAGTCGAGTTCCATTCATAAATGTTTTGATTGTACTTCAAGCCAATTTTTTGAAATATCTAAAATGGTTTGCCTTTTATTTAAAAAAAAAAAAGTTGTCAAATCGTTATTAGAAAACCCTATATATAACACACGGGCTGCTTTTTGATGGGAAAAATGCAGCCGATGCAAAGAAAAAAATTGATAAATATTACCCGAATTCTGCACCAGCCAAACGAACCATTCACAAGTGGATTGAAAAATTTAAAAGTGGTCATACAAGCACCGAAGGTGATGCACGCAGTGGATGTCCAAAACAGGCTGTTTCAGATGAAAACATCAAAAAAGTCCACAAAATGATTACGAATGACCGTAAAGTGAAGTTGATCGAGATAGCTGAGGCTCTGAAGATATCAAAAGAGCGTATTGGATATATCATACACGAATATTTGGACATGCGAAAGCTTTGTTCAAAGTGGGTGCCGCATTTGCTCACAGTCGACCAAAAACAACAACGTGTTGATGATTCAGAGGAGTGTTTAAAGCTGTTCAACCGCAATAAAGCCGAATTTTTGCGTCGGTATGTGACAATAGATGAAACTTGTCTCCATCACTTCACACCAGAGTCAAGTCGGCAGTCAGCTGAGTCAGCGAGCAGGCGACGAACCTCGTCCAAAACGACCAAAAACTCAACAGTCGGCTGGCAAGGTTATGGCATCCGTATTTTGGGATACACATGGAATAATTTTCATCGACTATCTCCAAAAGGGGCAGACTATCAACAGCGACTATTACATTGCGTTGTTGGAGCGTTTGAAGGACGAAATCGCAGAAAAACGGCCACATTGGAAGAAAAAGAAAGTGCTGTTTCATCAAGACAATGCACCGTGTCACAAGTCGATGAAAACGATGGCAAAATTGAATAAATTCGGCTGCGAATTGCTTCCCTACCCACCGTATTCTTCAGATTTGGCCCCCAGCGACTATTTCCTGTTCGCAGATCTCAAAAGAATGCTCGCCGGAAAGTGATTTAAGACCGATGAAGAAGTAATCGCCGAAACTGAGGCCGATTGTGAGGCTAAACCGAAATCGTACTAAAAAATTGGTATCGAAAGATTGAAAAATCGTTTCAATCAGTGTATCGCCCTCGAAGGCAACTATATTGATAAATAAAGTTGAATTTTGCAAAAAATTGTGTTATACTATAAAATGGCACTGATGTGCCAATGTGTTATTATAGTCTCGTAAATCTTTATTTTTTGTATAAGGTTTTAAATAAATTAATAATTATTTTGTTTCTTTTTTTTTTTGTTCTGATTGTATTTTGCAACTACCCCACAACTATTGTATGTTTACTCAAATTAATGGTCCGTTCGCCTCTAGTCTTTAAGGCTATAGAATGCAACCATGTCTGTTAATTTTGTATACAATATGTAAATTTTGTATTATAATATTAATAATTAAAAAAAAAACTTTCTCTTGACCATCATGAACTTGATCTACGTCCACGATGAACATTTTTCCGGGCGTGGAGGCATTGCTCAGCTTGGGGACTTCAAATATTTTTTTATACTCTGCAGACCACCTGAACTGTCGGGCTTTTTTCGTAAGTTGGTGCAGGCTCTTCGCAATACCAGCAAATCATTTACGAACCTCCTTAGGTACGCGGCAAGTCCCAATAAGCTTATCGGTTGGTGTTTATCTTTGGAACAAGCAAACTTTTCCCGGCTTCGATTTTATGAAGATCCGTCCCTTTTCCCTCCGCTAATATAATGTGACGCAGATGTTTAACTTCCAGATGGAACAAGGCATACTTTTCTGGGATCAGCTTCAAAAAATCGCTTCGCAGCCATTCAAACACTTTAAACTTCAAACGTATAGGTTTTAGATGCCCCTCGAACATTTTACTTATAACGATTATGTCGTCTAGATACAATCGACAGGTTTTTAACATGAGCCTTTTTAATGTTCGTTCCATTAGTCGCTCGAAAGTGACTGGAGCGTTGTGCATTCCAAACGGCATCACTATAAACTACAAAAGACCGCGTTATGTAGTAAAGGCAGTTTTCTCACCATAATCTCTTCCTGCTAGTAGCCGCTGTTAAAAAGAGTTGAAATCCACTTCGCTCCAGAAAGCGTATCCAAAGTGTCATCGATTTTCGGAAGTGGGTAGCTGTCTTTTTTTGGTGACATCGTTCAGACGTCGATAGTCTACACAAAACCTTGTGCTGCCGTCTTTCAGTGGAGGACGCCAGTAGCATTCCCCTTCATCAAAATTTTAATCGTAACACAGTATACACTCAAGCCCATTTTCGGACGTACTCGTGATTGGTTCCTAAGCCTTACAACTCGCTTATGAAATGCCCTACCTAGCTCTTTATTTTTTAGTCATTATAAACATTTAAAGCCAACGTTCATTGGATTCCTCCCCCTGATTTTCTTTCGCCCGGTACTTACATAAATCCTTTCAGCGCGAGCAAATTATTAAAGAAAAAAAAAAAAAATAAATAAAAAAATAAAAAATGGAGAAGCCCACGGACTCTGCAATTCAGATCGCAAACTTTCATCTTCGACACGATGTCGGCAACTTCTGTTTGCTTTGGCAATAGAAGACGCCTTGCAGGTTCACTGATTGGTCGGGCGTCTACAGTGTCAGTGTGGTAATAAACAATTTGCGTACATTCATATTTTCTGTCTTGTGTAGCAAATATACCATATAAGCGTACTCACAGATTAGGTTGTCTTCTGGAATACGCTGCTCTTGATCCAAATTACAGAGGCTGAGTATTTTGTTTTTGATTCTCATACTCTGGGTACTCACTGTTTTCCAAATAGTTCTTAACCGAAATAACAACGTGGGGCCGAGCGTAGTCATGATGGAAAATTATTGCCTCGTGTCTGGTCGCATATTCCGGGCGTTTTTCGGCTACTGCTCTCTTCAAACGGATTAATTGTGTTCGGTAGCATTGTCCATTGATGGTTTCACCCGGTTTTAGCAGCTCATAATACAGCACACCCATCTAATCCCACCAAATACAGAGCATTACCTTTGCGCCATGGATATTCGGCTTTGCCGTTGATTTCGCTGGTTGGCTGGGTTTCACATATGATTTTTTGCGCTTCTGGTTGTCGCAATGGATCCATTTTTCATCACCAGTAACAATCCGATGCAAAAATGACTTCCTTTTGTGGCGTTCCAGCAGAATTTCGGACATGCAAAACCGCCTTTCGACGTCTCTCGGCGAGTTCATATTTAACCCAATTTCCTTGCTTTTGAATATATCCAGCTGCTTTTAAACGTTTTGAAATGGCTGCTTGAGTGACACCCAAAGATTCTGCGAGCTCTTCTTATGTTTGGCAACAATCTTCATAGAGTAATGCTTCCATCTTAAATTTTTTTGGCTGCCCTGGACGTTCATCGTCTTCCAAGCCAAAATCACCACTTTTAAATGGTGCAAACCACTTTTGGCACGTTCGTTCAGCTAGCGCATGTTCACCATAAACTTCCACCAAAATACGATGATTTTCGAGAGCAGTTTTCAGTAATGAAGAAGAACTCCCGCAAAAACACTTTTTCAGGCACAAAGTTCGACATATTTGAGTGAAAAAAAAATTATTGTTGTTTTCGCTTCAAATTAATGACATATACTGAAATGACGTACAATGACAGTAGCTTTCCAACGCATGTTCTAATGGAATTATAATAATGGAATAATACAAGTTACGCCATCTCTTAGAAAACCGCACGATTAAGTTATAGACCCAATACAATATATACAGGGTGTCCCAGTTTAGCAGTATAATACTTTGAGGGCATATTCCTGAAGTTCCGGCGAACAAAAAATTGTATGGCAGGGGGGTCTATTCTTACTCCATTTCTAGTTACAGCCCATCAAAGTGGGTGACCTTTGAAGGTGTTACCACTTTAAACGCTATAACTTATAAACTAGTACAGGTACAAAAATAGTTTAAGACATTTCGAAAAATAATTTAATAGTGCAAACAAGTCTTAAATTCTTTGAGTACATCTGTGCAGTAACACAAAATTTATAACTCGTTAAACTCAAAATTATGAAAATTGGCGGTTTCATTTTTTTTTACCTAAAATGCATTTTTTTACTTAATAAATTTTCTGAAATTTTTATCTTTGCAAAATTTCCTAAAAATTATGTTTAGAGACTTTTTTAAGTACGATCAATAGATTGTGTAGTAAAAGTCTTTTTTTTTTTACCTATTGAATTACTCATAAAATCTCCTAAATATCTTTTTTCTGGTCCTAAGAAGGACGTTTTTGGAACAGTTTACGGAATGTTTATAGCAATTGTTCGAAGTGACTTCCGTCCATTTGAATACACTTTTGGGCGCATTTAACCATTTAGGATGGCAGATTAACGGGCAGCAACATTCTTCTCATCTCTTCTGAAGCGGCACTTATATTTTCTTTGACCTCTACCAGACTCGACATTTCTCTAAAATAAACCTTTTCTTTCATAGCATCTCAGAAGAAGAAATTCATTGGTGTTAAGCCAGGGATCTGGCTGGCCAAGGGTTGGGGCCGAATCGACCAAACCACTGTTCGCTAAAAGTATGGTCAAAGAACGAGGTTACCTCGCTGTTACTGTGACAAGATGCTCCATCTTGTTTAAAGAACATCGCCTTTCTCTGAACAAGAGGAAAATCTTAAAGGAGCTCCAGCAATCGTTCTCTAAAAAATTCCAGGTAGTAATGGGAATTAACTGTTTGTGGAAGAACGTGCGGGATTTTTAAAATTTTGCTTATCAATTCAGCCCAAACATTTACACTTAATCTCATTTACAAAAAGAAAAACAACACATTTTAAAGAAGTTGTAGTAGTTGAAGAGCCATTGGCAATATTCCATTTTTTTTGCGCAAAACCTGGTAGTAAATCCTGTACCGGTGTCGAATGGAAAGGTTGTAATCTATTACTCTGTAGAGTCCTGTGAATTCTGATTCTTGGAAGTTCAAACTGCACAGCTAGTCTGCAGACTCTGACTGACGGCTGAACTTCCACAGCACGCAAAATCTCATCCTCAACCACTGCTTTGTCTGAACGTCCGTGTCGGATGCACGGTGTTCTACGATTTGGGTATCGTCATTGTTACTCCAGTCTTGCCAATGAAGCGTTTCCATTGCAGAACCCGTATACTATACAAACATTATTTCCGCGAATTCATCGGCTGTTCAATTACAGAGCAAAATGTTCGATTGTAGATCAGTTAAAACAAAATTTTGGGTACATAAAGGTGTTTTTGCGAGGCAAACCGTTGTCCCTTTACGCGTTATTTTAAAATACCCCAAAGGTTCTCTATGGGGTTTAAATTGGGGGACTGTAGTGGCCAATCCAAAACGTTAACTTCTCGAGCCGTTAAAAAGTTTTTAACAAGTTTTGAAGTGTGTTTTGGTCGTTATCTTGTTGAAATCTCCACAACAACAGCATCCCTTTCTTAGCATATAAGAGCATAATATTATCTTAAATGTCCTTAAATACAAACCGGTCCATTATTCCTGCTTTAGAGTAGGCCGTATGTTTCTGGGACTGAGGTGAGTACCGGCCTCTCGACGAACGTAGGCAATACCATCTGATGAAAAACTGTTGAACTTGCTCTCATCACTAAATAAAACTGTTCTCCATTGTTTCAGCAACCAAGTTGAATAATTACTAGCAAATGCGAGTTTTAATAATATGACATAAGAAACTGTTTATAACCAAGCACGACGTTCGCCTTTTTTGCCGGTGTTTTAAAGTCAAAAGAAGCTTCTTAACTACTCGGTTTGCCCTCAAATTGCTTACTTTTGCTCGCCTTCGGACTGTACTAGCATCAGTTAGCAATGTAAGGTCCTTAACAATTGAAGCTGAAGACCGGCAAGGTTCTCGACGGATTAATTTAAAGATCCTTTTGTCAGTTTCTTCGTCTGTTTTTCGGGGACTTAGGTTTGATTTGCTCTAATAATATACAGTCAGTAACAAATTTTTTTTTTAAATTTATGGTATAATCCGTTTTTGTACAATAACTCAAACAAAAAGTCAGAAAAAAAAACTTGCAAATGTTGTGCACAACACACCAAAACACGTCTTACCTTTCAATCTGTCAAAAACAAACTAAGTATGCTATATATTTAAAACTGTGAACAACACAACAACACACCTCGCATTCGCTAGTTAATTTTTTTTTATTTTTACTCTCACGCGGCACAACATGCATTAAAAGACAAACAAAGAAAGTTGTTGCGAATGGTCTGCAGACAAACTTATTTCTCGTTATAGAGCATAGTTGTGAAAACAAAAGTGTACAAAAAAAAAAAAAAAAAAAAAAAAATGCAAAATTAACTCACATATAGTGTTATTCACCTAAATCAATAGGCATTACTATGGACACAGCCGTGGTAATATGATAATTTTTTCAAATAAATTCACGACTAGCGGTTCTTGACAGAATCAATTTGGAATCAATTCAAAGAAATACTCCGAAATTTTTTTCCTTATTCCGTTTATGAAGGTTAATGTGACCTGATAAAGTTAATGTTCGGCTAACAGATCTGCACTTTTTTTGTCGATTTATTTATGTAACCTACTGTTGCCAACCGGGTACCCATCGCGTACGTCTTGTTGAATATTTTTTTTCCCCCAAAAAGATTAGCCAAGACCTTCTCGAATTTCCATTGTTTGACCGATTCTCTATCGAAATTTGCATTCAATATATTTTTCAAAAAATATTAACTTAAAAAAATTTAAATTTGAAAAAAAAAAAAATATTTACGAGCCGTTAGTTCATCATAAAAAAAGTTTTTTTTTTTTTGTAAAAATATAAATATATATGGATTAGTATATAAATAATAACAATATATGTATATTTATTTCAAATTGTTTATTTATTGAATGTACTGTAAATAATAATAATAAGTGTGATTGTGATAATATATTAAGATGTGATTGTTGGACGAAAATTGTTAAGATTTGGTTTTTTTTTTTTTCACAGTAATATACAAATACTATATGAAAAATAACGAAAAAAATAATTAAATTTCAATCATTTACATAGATATATTAGAAATCAATGATTACAGTTCAAACATTTAGTGATTTTAGCTGTGTGCTGATCAAACGGGCTTATTACAGTCAACGCAAGACTTACTTTTCTTTCTTTTTCGAATAGGCTGCTTGTTGCAAACGCAGCATGATCCAACTACAACTTTTCTACCACTAGCGTCTCGTTGATCGTTGTTAACAATCACCACTTCTGTGACTGGCCTTTCATAGTAACTTTCGATTGCAACTTTCAATACGTGATTTCGCATGACTTGCTAGTTAGAAAATCGCTCTTCTATCATTGGCATGGGTAGTTCTTTTGAGACCTGGTATAGAAAGTATCTGCGTCTGTTAGTTTTTTTTTAATAGCATATCATTATTTTTATAGTACGCGCATACGAGGCAACACCGACGAATCCGAAATATTGTAAAAAAAAGCTGGTGGCCATCAGCCCGTTCGCCGTTGGGTCGAATATCCCATGCACATGTGATTCATAGTATCAACACCAGCTTTGGTTTTGTTGTTAAAAAAATCATTTCTGGTTTATGGTGAGATGCATCGTAGCATCATTGTGTATTGTACTAAGAAGAATCACCGCTTTGTTTTTCTTCGGAACATACAAACAGTGGTAACCTTCTCGTGAAATCGGAAAAGCGTTGAAAATAACGGTCTAGGTTCGACGGTTTCATTTCTTAAGGAATGAATGTTTTGTTTTTTTGTAAAAGAACAGACGATAGTGAGCTTCGATGACAAAAGACTCTCTGCCAACAGTAAGATAGCGAAAAATCTATCTATGCTTATGTTCCGGCCAGATCCTCTGTATGCGGCGACCAGTTCTTTCACAATCCTTTAAGTGGATAAGCATTATTTGCGTCGTAGAACCAAAATACTTTTAGACCGTATTTAGCAGGCTTCGATGGCATGTTCTTCCTCGAAAAGGAAAAAGCTGATCGTCGATAGTCAATAACTTCGTTAGTTTATACACAAACGTAACTACTGGTGATTTAATGATATGTCTCACCGAAAAGTGGAATCAAAAGGTACATGAATCGAGTGAAAGCAAAATAGTTGTACTTGATATTCCTAAGGCATTTGACATAGTTTGACATCAGGCTCTTTTGTCGAGAATGCGTGCATGTCTCCTGGATGCGACGGAACGTTTCCTGCCTTACCTTGTTCTATCGATATTTTCACCACCAGTGCTTGAAATTGCCAAGAGCACTGTGCCCCTTTAAACTTTCAGCAATAACATCTATCTCCCTACGAATGCTCATCAGTTTACCCTCAACCCAACTTTCGGACTTACTTATTACTTATTTTCTAGTCATTATAACCTTAAAACATCTAAAACCAACGTTCATCGGTACCTCTCTTTCTTTTCTCCATACTTTTTCGTTGCCAGCGCTGTGTGCAAGCATTTTAAGGGTACTTAAAATCCTAGACCGCGCACCGATTTAAAAAAAAAAAATTTGGAAGGAGAAAGACAACGAATCAAAATGATAAAAAAAATTGTTTGACCGGAACGAAAATACTATTTTTAATTGTGATATACAATAAACCATTGCATATATGTAGTATGTTTCATTTGACTTAATTGAAGTGTTCTTTAATAATACAATATAATAAGTAAATTCAAAGCAAACAATTAACCAGAGTTTTACTTACTTAGAACTTTGTATAGTTTTAAATATTTCTATATTTTAAAAATATTTTTCGATTAAACTTTGAAATTATTTTGCTTTGTTAGCAGCATTAAAATTTAAACGAGGTAGCTTTTAACTTAGCTCTTAAGATTTTATTATTTCAAACGTTTAAGTTGTATAAACATATAAAAAATAAATAATGTATATTGTTAAGGTTATTCACAGGGAGGCCTTTTAGCGCGAGCAGTCTTACAATCTTATCCAGAACACAACGTTAAAAATTTTATTTCTCTTTCATCGCCACAGGCTGGCCAATATGGAAGTAAATTTTTGGCTATTTTTATGATTTTTATTATTCAATCGTACTCTTTTTATTTTAGCAAGTTTCCTGCACTTAATTTTTCCTGATCTAGCTGCGAAGACCGCTTTTGAATTATTTTATTCTAGAGTTGGGCAACACACCTCTGTCGGAAACTACTGGAATGACCCCCACAAAAATGAGTTGTATATGAAATACAGCGTTTTTCTTCCTTTTATCAACAATGAAATAAAGTCATCTAATTCGACACAGTTTAAGAGTTCCTTGACGAAATTGGAAAAAATGGTATTGATAGGAGGGCCAAACGATGGGGTTATAACACCATGGGAATCAAGGTAAGGACATGAGTGTATTATGTTCTGCGCATAAATATCCCTTAAATTATAAACAAAAAACCTGAATAGTTATTGACAATAGGTAGTGTATAAAATAGTTTTGCAGTTCCAACGATTTGTTTTTTAAAACTAGAATACTGAAGTGTGATCACATTAGATATTTTCAAATAAGTATGAGGATAAAATTAATACAATTTTTTTAAGGTCCAGATTTTAAAAAGAAATGCATCTTAACTGAATTTCATCATTGTATTTTACTTTCATAATATGCAATTAAGAAAACTTATTTTTTATTTTAACGAATGAACTTAGATAATTTAAAAGGCAAACAATTTAACAAACAATTTAGAAGAGAACAAACAATTTAACGAATTAGGAAACCGATAATTTTAAAAGCAAAAAATAATTCCGGTCCGCCAAACAGCACCATGCTTAGACCCAACGAGACAATCTTATTATGATAATTATATGTTATTATTTAGATATTGAAAAATACAAAATAAATTTGGTTAAATAAAAAAATGTATATATTTTAACGTCATTTTGGTGAGGTAAAGTAGGTCTCCTAAAAAAAAGTAGGTAGCTGACCCCCTTGTAATCATCTGAAATCAAAATTCCAAAAAAACTATTATTCAGTAGGGTTGTACTTTAGCCCCGTAGCAGATTTATGAAAAATAACGAAATGTGAGCATTATAAAAATTTGTTTCAAAAATCTACAGTTTTTCGGTTTAAAATCGGGATAAAAAAGTGGATAAAAAAGTGGATAAAAAAATTTAATTCTGTGTACCGGACAGAACCATTCATGTGTAGAATATTGTGTTAAAATTTCAGCCGAATCGGTCCAATAGTTTTTTTTTTTTTTTAATAATCCGGGCCGACGGATAAAAAAATGTTTCGACAAAAACGCGTTGAAAGTTTGAGGCTTTGCCGCAGCTGCAGAGTACGCTCTGCCCTACTGTTTGCTGTAATTTTAAAATGACTTAGTTTATACTTCACAGTATATTCTTAACTTATTAAACTTTGAAAATATGCAAAAAAAAAAAAAAAATTGATTTTTTGAAGATCGAACATGAGACTACCCCCTTAATAATCTTTCGTTCGCTGCTACTCCTCTACTTCCCTCCTTATGCCAGCCAGTCCCAAAGACGCACCGCATTCAACATTTTATACCAAATCCACAAATCGAGCTAATACTCTGTATGGAACTAGTTCCACTAGGATTCGACAACGAATTCGCTGACACACGTCTCATGCCCAAAACATCTGGAAAAATGCATGACATGAGTCGACCGATATGCCAACATCTTCAGCAACTTCTCTTATGGTAATTCGATGATTACAACAATTACAAACAATTTTCTTCACAGCTTCGACGTAATTATCTTTTGTTGGTGTGCTGGAAGAGCTTGTACCACTTGTTAACATTTTTTTATTTAGATCAGACTAACCGTATGCCACTGGCAACATATTAAGTATTATAGAGCACTTGATTCCATTTTTTACACAAAATTTGATGAAAATTCTTTGCTCCATTTTTTATAATTTAAAACCGCTTAGCACTCAAAAACACGTCTAACCTTTCTATTTTTCAAAAACAAATTAAGTATGCTATATACTTATAACAGTGAACATAGATATGTTCGGGACTTGTGTACCAATACAGCAAAATAAAATAAAAAATCCATAAGCGAATGTACGTTGCCCGCGAAATTTCAAAAGTTATCTTACTTTTTGAACACACCCGTAGATGTGTGAAATTTTATTAATATTAATATGTAAATATGATTGACTTGGTATACATTTACCATAAGATACAAGAGGAAGTATGTCTTTTTTGTAATTATATATGAATGAAATGTATAAACAAATATTGTGAATGGATGAATTCTGATTAAAGTCATCTTTTGGCGTAGAAGTTTTTAATTTAAAATACAATAGCTTTTGAAGAAAACATGGTGAAAGCGCATGTTATCAAATGTAACAGAGACACATTTCCCGCCTTACCACTGCGAGTTTAATCCCATAAAGCTGATATGGGCTCAAGTAAAAGAATTCGTAGCAAGCCAAAACAAAGTTTTCGTAACAGATAACACTTGAGAAAGTGGACAGTAAAAAATGACTTGATTGCCTCAAACATGTTGAACTAAAAGTTGAATCTGTGATTTGGAATGTAGATGTTTCCGCCAAAACAGCAACAGAGGAGATTTGTTAAGAAACAAATTGAGTGCAATGAACACCTTACCCAGCAACATAAACAAACAAAAGTCAGCATAAAGTGGACAACAATCACGCGCTCACCCAGCTCAGTTATAACATCTTTTACCAAACGTCAGCATAACTGGGGACAACGATCGCTACCTTGCTGACTCGCCGTAGCATTATACATGTTCGGTTATTATTTTATTGTTTAAGTAAATTAGTTTAGGGAACCATTTATTTGTAATTAATTATAAGTATAAAATTGGCATTCAGCCCAACAATAACTATCATTCTTTCATTGATTGATCAAACGCAAGCGATTATTATTAACAGTTAACAAGTTCCAGTGCTTGGCATATCTTTGGCATCAAGGATAATAAGTCAATAAACAAGATTGTTATAGCTCTGAATGATGAGAACGATAGCAACAGTGAATTTTTTTTGTTTTTGAATAATTGGCTATTTTTATACAATATAATTCTATTATGTAACGTTTTACACTGTTTGGTGTAATGAATGTCTGTGGCCGCGGCTCAAGTGGTAGTATATTGACTTCCCAATTAGACGGTCCGGGGTTCAATACCAGCCGTGACCGAAAGACTTTTTTCAGGCAACTAAAATCTCATGAGATGTATGGTTGCCTAAATACAATATCAAGTCAACTTACACTAATAATTTAGTCTCCCCATTAAATGTTGGATGTTACCGATGGAACGAAATAATCACTGAGCCCAAAAAAAAAAAAAACATTCTTTCTCTCCCTGTCCTATTTTCCTAAAAAATTAACTCGTGCTCAGGCACTTTAAGCGAAGTCATACCCACTTGAGTGTTAAGTTCTTAAAAAAAAAAAAAAAAAAATTAAATAAAAATCTAATTAAAAAATGTAACTTATGCAATTTATTTATTTTCTCTCAAAAAAGAAAATGACAAATGACGAAATGACAAAAGAAAATATGAGAGAACAAAGCCTTTAAAGTGAACTTTCTCGTAGTACATATGAATAGGCTCATAAGCCCCGATATCCGGAGGCTAGGGTGGATAAGGGCAGATTGCTTTAACGCTCGCATCGAGGTTGTTGCTATAATATGTGCAAATGGCCTGTTGTCAAAATATTTGTTTTCTTACAAATACGCCTATATTTATACAGAAAAATGAAAACAAACGTTTCTTATGTAATACTTTTCGAGCTCGTTTTGTTTATTTTTATTAAAAATAAATGCAAATTACAAAAAGATATATGATACATAATAATACATAATAATGATGCATAAATTACGCAGGTATCAACTAACTGCCGCACGGTAACTTCTTCCCCTATCGAATGATTTTGCTTCAAGTGCGTAAATCGATACCTCCCGTTGTACCACTCATTTTCTTATTCGGTCTAGTTGTAACTACATATCTATTTCTATCTATCATATATTTTGCTTGGTTTTTTTAGTTTTTTATGTGAAAAATGCCGAACTGAAGTGGAAACCTTTTCAGCGATCTTGATGAAGATCCTGATTTCGGCACCCAACTAAACAAAAAACTAATATTAAATTTTTACATAGCTTTAATGACCTACAAACTATTTCCAACTTTAAAAATCATAGATTCGTTGTAATAATTTTCAAGAACAAGGAAAAGCTCCGTTCACTCTTTCTGAAAAAAAACAAAACAATCGGTAACGTAAGCAAGGAATATGATCAATGTTTCTCCTTCGCGACGGGAAATATACAATTATAAATACAAAAAAAATTATGATAAAGGATACAGGGAGCAGAATTCCTCACAGGCTTTCCAGGAAAATTTGCTGAAAAATTAAGCAACAACCGATACAAACACATTCCTGATAAAATCAGCCAATCCCCCTACCTAACCCTCAACTGTAGCAAAAGAAACCACCAACTGGTCATCACTCGATTCAATTACAAGCAACGCAACATTGAATAAACCAAAGCAAAACAACAAAAACCACTCCTCACTAAAATCACTCACCAATTTCCAGCATACAACAATCTATATCAAAAAATTTTTCAGGGAAATCTACCGAGTCTGATGACTGTACAAAAGCTTCTAATGAAAATGTAAAGAGATGAAAATGCGAATAACTGGAAAGCCTTCTTTTGAAAAAAAAAAATTGCAATTATTACGCAAGTAGCAACAAATAAATATAAACCAGTATTACAGTATTACAAGATACAAATTAAATTAAATATATACTATTACCTATAATATTTTTAACATCCTCCTCCGCAAAAAAACTCATAAAGCAGTTGAATTTGTCTTCTTAGAACAGCTCCCGACCATTTCTATCTAGAAAGATTTTCTGTGCCACTTCTAAGCGCCAAAGCTAAACCTCCCCTTCTTTCATATTGCTGCAATTTAACGGTTTTTCAGCATGATGAGTGAACAAAGCTGGCAAAGATACTCATTAAACTATATTTTGTCAAACGAAGTCAAAAACCGTTAAAGTTGCTTTCATTGTTCGCGCAGTTTACTTCCCGTTTCTTGATTATTTGCAATTTCAGTTGACATAATATAATAAGCATTGACGAGTTAATGGTGAGAGGTCCAAAGGATCATCACCTGTATATGTTAAAGGCCTTGAGTTCACAACCGATTCACCTCTATCAGCAATGTGTTTAATTGATCACAGTTCAAAATACTCTTTTTGACAGCAGTTCTGAGAGCCGACTTTACAACTCCAACCAGGCGTTCTCAAAAACCGACTCACAATGGTGCTAGATCGCAATCCCATGAATTGCTCACTTGATCTTAAGTTATTAAGTTGCAAAATTTCCGTTGAAGCTTTTTAAATGTCTTAGTATTGTTAGGGTAAATTATACGAAGACTTCCTCTCCGTGCTATAAACCTTCTTAAAACTAGAAGAAGGCTTTCCGTGTATAAGTTGGTAGTATTTTCTAAGTGCAGTGCACAAACACAAATACCCGTCTTACATACAAAACACCTTTTTTTTTATAAATTTACGACCCAAAATACAAATTTTAGAACGCATTGTGGTAAGAACTAAAGATGTGCCACCATGGAAAATTTTTCTATGGATATCCCCAACAATAAGATTCGTTAGTCGTAACATTTCGGTAGAATTATTGGATGCGACAAATTCGGATCATCGAAGACCTTTAAAAGACGTCCTTTTAACCAGTAATCCGTAAGCACTATTAAAGAAAGTAGAAAGTGTTATTAGCGGCGAATTAATATGTATATCTTTATTAATTCGAAGACTTCCATTAGACATTAGAGAAATGATTCCTCTGTACTACGCTGATCCAATATTTTTCGGCGATATCGATTTCTTCTGCTAGCAAAGGACCTTCACATGTATGTTGTTCTGTGATGTATGCATATATGTGTATGTTCTTAAATGATTTAACTGCTCGCAAGACGCCTCCATGAACTAAATCTTTCACTGTTACATATTGATGTGTATAGAATTTCAGGTTCACTTCCATCATACCTCTCAAAGGCCGATATGTTAAAAAGTGACATCATACTTATACCGTTCGATAGTAGCCAGTATTCTTCTTTTGAAAGCCAAGGAGTTCCTGTCCACCAAAGAGAAGAGTTTACATGAACGTTGGCACTTGTAACAAGATCAGCTGGATTACACGACCTTATCTACTTGACCCTCTGTTCTTTGGATCCAGAAAAGAGTAATAAAGAGTCGGACTATAAAAATGTTTCAGAAACCGTTAAGTTAAAGTTACGCTGTAAGAATGATAATATACGCGAAGCAATGAGAGCTGCATTCAGTTCTAATTTGGGTTGAGTAAGTTCCGATCGTTTGTCAGTGTTAAGACGTACAACCCTGTTTTTGGCACAAATAAGCTGCACAGTAATCCTTGCCATAGATCTCAAAATTGTTCGCTTAATTCCAACTAAAATTTCAGACCTAAATTCCGTCATTGATGAACCCAAATCTAATGTAAGCTCATTTGTTGTCATTATCCACTGCAATCCCATCACCTTTCTTATTTCTGTATCGTTTCCATCCGTCTTCGTTATCTACACTTACAATCAAGTCATCCATGTAGAGACCTTTTTGTATCACTTCACTCGTTTTCGGATATTGCTTACTGGCCTCGTTTATAACCATTTGTATCGTTGTACATAGTAACAAAAAGGACTGCAGGTCACCCCAAACGTAACTCGAGTTATCCGAAATGTTTGTACAGCTGGTAAAGTATTTTCGTTTTCCATTTTTGATGAGAACCAAAAAAATCTATGACTATGCCTATCGCCGTAGTGAAGTACGGTCTGAAGAACTGCATTTTTACGTCTGCTATGAGCTCAACCTTACCAACGCGAAATATTAGTAGTATAGGCAGCAAATCAGGTAGTAAATTCCAGATTTTCATTCAGTGAAATAAAGTTCAGTGCACGCGCTGATGAATCGAACACTATGCGAAGTCTTGTGGTGTCTTTATCTAAGGGGTACACAGGTCTATGTGGAAGGTAGTAGGTACGATGTACATCACCAATAATCGTCCAACTGAAATTAACTTTCGCATCAGTAATTGCATTCGAGTAAGTGCTCCTATTCGGTTATCATTCAGCAAACCAGAGTTTATTTTCCACGGAAGGTATGCCTCGAACCTATTCCCTTTTATATGGATTGTACCACATGAAATGGCAGATTTTCGCTCACTCAAAGTCTCAAAGTTCTCGAGTGAACATCTGTGTCAGAACTTTAAATTTTCTTTTTTTTTTTATAAAATAAGTAAGTTCAAATATACCCCCATTTTAATTTCTTATTTCTCTTACAAGTATTGTTCTGGTTAATGCGCAGCTAAGAATCTTTTTTGCACAAGAAAATATTATCCACGAGACCGCTGCACATCTGAAAAAATTATTAGATACATAAGTATCTAATATCGACATGCATTGAAAAATCCCGTGTATCGGTGGAACACTGGAATGTTATCCTTATCTTTTGTTTAATGAAAAGCTACCCATAATAACAACTTTGGGAAGAAAAGCTAGAAACAGATAAAGAATTATCAAAGTTTGAATGTTTCACTGAATTTTAAGAAGCGAGGCTTAGGACATTGGAGGCAGTTGGTCAACGGGAAGATATAGGAATTAGTGAGGTATCTAGAGTACCATTAGCAAAAACAAAATCTTTTTACTTGAAGCTGAATCAAAAAGTCAGTTCAGCTGTAAAGTGTGCAATAAAGGTCCTTACTCACTGCGGACCTGCGACCAGTTTCTAAAATTGGACATCGCGTTTCGAAGGAATGTCGTGAACAAAATCGGCATATGCGAGAATTGTCTGGCATACGGTCACGCAACCCAACAGTCCGATGCTACTTTTTCCAACAGCTTCACTACTCCCTTTTACACACTAACCCTCCTTCACACTCACAACTCAATTCACACACAACAAATACCCAGCACTACACAAAACATGCAGCGCCTAATTCGGTCACCACCACCCAACACCATCTAACCCACACAATCTCATTTATCTACAATAAACGCAAACGCTATCCCCTTTCAGCCCACACAATAATACATGGGCTGAAAAGTCCGTTCCGTTTCTAAGAGAGGGCCCACTTGCATTAAATCCATACCATTTTCAGTTAGTACCAACCTTCAAAAGATACGTGTATAAATTTGACAGCTGTTGGACTATTAGTTCTCGAGATATAGCTTTGTGAGTGAAGCAACTTTTGTTATTGTGAAAAAAAAAAATGGATTCAAAGCAATTTCGTGTGTTAATTTATCATTGCTTTTTGATGGGAAAAAATGCAGCCAATGAAAAGAAATGGCTTCATAAGTGCTACCCGGACTCTGCACCAGTCGAACGAACCATTCGCAAGTGGATGGAAGAATTTAAAAGTGGCATACAAGCACCGAAGATGATTTACGCAGTGGACGTCCAAAAGAAACTGTTTCAGATGAAAACATCAAAAAAGTCCACAAAATGATTACGAATGACCGTAAAGTGAAGTTAGATATGTCATACGCGAGTATTTGGACATGCGAAAGCTCCGTTCAAAGTGGGTGCCGCGTTTGCTCACAGTCGACCAAAAACAACAACGCGTTGATGATCCAGAGGTTGTTTAAAGCTGTTCAACCGCAATAAAGCCGAAATTTTGCGTCGGTATGTGACAATGGATGAAACTTGGCTCCATCACTTCACACCAGAGTCAAGTCGGCAGTCAGCTGAGTGGTGAACAGGCGACGAATCTCGTCCAAAACAACCAAAAACTCAACAGTCGGCTGGCAAGGTTATGACATCCGTATTTTGGGATACACATGGAATAATTTTCATCGACTATCTCCAAAAGGGGCAGACTATCAACAGCGATTATTACATTGCGTTGTTGGAGCGTTTGAAGAACGAAATCGCAGAAAAACGGCCACATTTGAAAAAAAAGAAAGTGCTGTTTCATCAAGACAATGCACCGTGTCACAAGTCGATGAAAACAATGCAAAATTGAATGAATTCGGCTACGAATTGCTTCCCCACCCGCCGTATTCTCCAGATTTGGCCCCCAGCGACTATTTCCTGTTCCTAGACCTCAAAAGAATGCTCGCTGGAAAGAGATTTAAGACCGATGAAGAAGTAATCGCCGAAATAGTGGCCTATTTTGAGACTAAACCGAAATCGGACTACAAAACTGGTATCGAAATCGTTTCAATCAGTGTTTCGCCCTCGAAGGCAACTATATTGATAAATAAAGTTGAATTTTGCAAAAATGTGTTTTATTATAATATAATATTTTATTATAATATAATATATATTAATATCATAATATAATATATATTAATATTATAATATAATATATATTAATATTATAATATAATATATAAACTGACTTTTCAGCCCATGTGTTAGGTCAAAACATTTTACGCAGTAGAATCCCATGTAATATAGATGTGTTACTCGCAACAGCGCTGGTGAAAGTAAGATTCTCTAGGTATAGACGTCACACTCCGCGGATTGATAGATCCGGTTTCGGAAGCCACCTTTATTACTGATCGGGCAATCAAGAGATTAGGTATGAAGGGAAAACGTACTTTTGCATAGGTATAAGGGTTGAAGAAGGTCAGCAGCGAAGCTTGTCATAGCTACGTTGATCTTAAGTTAGGATCTCCGCACTCGGTCTATGAGACTAGCACCTTAATATTCGAATCGCTGACTGGTCTTTTTCCGGCCCACGACCTAATACCAAATCAATAGAAGCACATACATGGATTAACTCTAGCTGACCCGACCTACTATAAACCCGCTGAAGTCGATCTGCTATTGGGAAACGACATTTACTTCGAGATATTACTTCCAGAAATCATCTGTGGCGAGGAAGCAAAGATACCCATTGCACATGACATGTCACTTGGGTGGATTTTGATGGGTTAAGTACATCAACCAATTCGGAACATAAGGAACTTTCTTCAAGTGCTTAATGTCAGCCGGCAACTCCAACGTTTCTGGGAGATGGAAGAAACACCATTTAAGGCTCAACAAACATATGAGGATAAATTATGGGAGGAGTTTTACAAGGCAAAGACGAAAAGATGGGTTGCGGACGATACGAGGTAGGGAGCAAACCTGAATTTGGAATCTCGAAGGAAGGAGCGTCGCATTGGTTTGCACAGTTAGAACGACAATTTAGGTAAGACCCTACACTACACTTAGAGTACAAAAAGTGTATAAACGAGTACTTACATTTGGGACATATGAAAGAAGTCGAAATCAGCAAGGACGAAATACTCAAGACTTCTTATTGCTACCTTGTGCCGCACCATGCCGTGTCCAAAGCATCCAATTCAACGACAAAACTCCGGGTCGTCTGTTATGCTAAAGCCAAAACTTCAGACGGAACTTCGTTGAATCAGCATTTAATGACAGGACATAAATAACAGACGGATATTATTGTAATCATATTAAGATGAAGAAAATATACCTTTACAGCCGACATTAAGAAAATATACAGGCAAATCTGTGAGAGCTCAGCTGACTCTTTTTATCAGCTGATAGTTTGGCGTGACTATGATATCAATCCAATCAATGTATATCGTATCCACACAGTTATGTTTCGGTACGAACTGTGCACTCTACACTGCCATTCGATCGCTTAATCAACTGTCTACTGATGAGGAGCACAACTATCCTCTGGGCTAACGAATGATAAGAAAAGACATTTACCAGGTGTAAATAAAACACTATTTTTTAATGAGAAAGTAAAAAACATTTTATTCAAAGTATTGGCCATTGCTAGCTACACATTTTTCGCATCTTTCAGGCAATTTATGGATTCCACGCCAATAAAACTGTTCATCTTTTGAAGCAAATTAAAAAGTTGCCCAATTTTCGACTTCCTCGTAGGATTCGAAGTACTGCTTAGCTAATGTGCATCATATCGAAGAAAACAAGTGGTAGTCATAGGTAGTGGTAGGAGCCAAGTCTGATAAATACGGTGGGTGGGGTAGCAGCTCCCATCCAAGTGCTTTGGTTGTATCCTGAACCAGTCTTGCTTTGTGTGCAGGTGCATTTTCATGGAGCAAAATTACCTTGCCGTGTCTTCTGGCCCATTCTGGTCGTTTTTCGACCGATGCATTGTATTCTTGCCGAATCGATCTGGTTTTGCAGTCGATGTTAATGCTTGTCCCAGATTAATCTATGATTTTTCCCATTTAGGATTCTGAAAATAAATCCATTTTTCATCGCCAGTAACAATTCGATGCAAGACTAATTTTTTATCGTGTCTTTGAAGCAAATTTTCTCAAGTGGTTTTTCGGTTTTCCATCTGTCTTTCATTCAATTCAATTGGTACTCAATTTCCACACTTTTTGATCTTTCCCATAGCTTTTAAACGGTCAGAAAGTGTTTAACATTTTTGCCATTTGTTTCTGACTTAAAGTGTCATCTCCATCCACTATTGTTTGCAATTCGGCGTCCTCAAACTTTTTTGGTGGTCTTCCACGTACTTGATTTCTCACATCAAAATCTTTATCTCTGAACCGTTGAAACCATCTTTTGCATGTTGCTTCTGATAGAGCATGATTACCATATGCCTCGACAAGCATTCTATGCGATTCTGCAGCACTTTTCTTCAAATGAAAACAAAAAATATACGCTTTCCGCAAGTCATCATTTACTGGTACAAAATTCGACATTTTTAACACAATGAAAAAATATGATGTTGTTTGCTCAATGACTTGATGTATACTAAATAATAAAAATAATAATAATAATAACAATAATAATAATAGTAATAATAATAATAATAAAAAAAAAGTATGTCCCGTTCACAATAAATGTTCCCTATCGAGACATTTGTATCTTGACGCACACTTCATACCAGTACACCTGGTACAGTACGATCTGTTCGCTGGAGCTAATACTGTTAAGGAAACAATGTTGAGGCGTAATGAAGTTAATAGTTTGCTGACTGCGGGCGGGTTCAATCTGCGCAAATGGGCAAGCAAGCAAGCAATTCAACGAGGTTTTGGATCAAATACCTGTAGGTCAGGGGGAAATTACTTTTTCTTTGCCTTTAGATAGCCCAGATCACATCAACACTTTAGGAATCAAGTGGTTTACAGTAGTCTTTCGTTTTAAAATATTCAACTCGACGATGCTGACCCAAAAAAATTCTGTTCACCATTGCTAAGCTCTTCGAGCCTTTAGGATGGATTTCACCCTGGAAATCCGTATCCCTCGATGGATTCATACGCACATCACTTTTAAGGAACTAGAATTACACGGTTTCAGTGATGCGTCCGAGAAGGCATACGGTGCCGTTATATACCTTCGAGTTCTTGATATCAACGACGTCATCCACGTACAGTTGCTTATGTCCAAGACCAGACGCTTCAGTAAAAACACAAACATTGCCAATACGAACTTTGTGGAGCTGTTACTCTTACAACACTACTGGACTATACTTCAAAGGTTTTAGGCTTTCCAGATGTGAAGCAATATGCGTGGAACGAGTAAATTATCGAGTGCGTTATCGTAAATTGCTGCTACTCCAACTAAGTGGGCCACCTTTGTTAACAACTGAGTAGCCGAAATACAACAACTTCTAAGACCAGAGAGCTTGAAACAAATTCCAAGTGAAATGAATCCTGCAGATATAGCATCCAGAGGAATAATACCTTCTGCCTTGCATGCCAACAGTCTTTGGAGGAATGGTCCAGATTTTCTGCGCGAATCATGGGAGTTTTAGTGCCGACAACAACCGACGAACTTAATTACAAACGAGGAGAAACGGTCAATAGCGCCCACATGGGGAATTAGGTAAAAAATTATTTTTACACTCTAATACTACAATTCTCTAATTTTACAAAACTTATAAGAATCATTGCGTACTGTCAACGATTTATAACAAATTTTCGAAACATACCTGAGTCGAGAAAAGGTAATTTACTCTCTCCAGTCGATATTTTTCTGTCACACTGTTCGCCCTAAAGCTTGTACAAGCAGACATGTTTACTCCAGACGCGAAAGCCAAAGCCCCAAGCACATAAAATTCCAAATGACTGAAGAAGAAAAAAGAGATGCAAAAAGACATTTTTTTGGGAAAACTGGAATTCCAGGAGTGATAGGAGTTATTGATGGAACTCACATCCAAATGATGAGACCAACCTCAAATGTTTTATAATAGAAAATTAAATGTTATGGTTGTAAGCTATCAAATATTTTAATACAAAGACAATAAATAACAAATATTTATTATTGCGTTTTTAGATATGCGACCACAAGATGTTTATAAGAGACATTAATGGACAATATGGTGGTGCGGCACATGATGGAGTCTTTCAGATGATCGGAAGTATTTAATACAGCAATTTGAGAGTAGAGACAATTCATCTTGGATCATTGGTAACTAAAGTTTGGGTAAAAAAAAACATAGACTGACATAATTTTTTTTCTTTAATATTGACTCTGAATATCCACTCGAACCGTGGCTTCTCACTCCATATCGGTCTGCGTCTGTGAACTCTTTGGAATGTCGATTTAATGAAGATTTCGCGAAAGGCAGGTCAATTCTTGAGCGAGTTTTTGGAGTATTAAAGTGTAGATTTGGATGCCTTCTTGCTGCAAGGGAGCTACATTATGCTCCGAAGAAAGTGGTCCAGATCTTCAGCGTATGTTGCGCTGAAACACAATATTTGTTTAATGCACAACGTTGAAGAACCTCAAATAATAACGGAAGAGGAAGAAATAACACCTTATACAGGGTGAGTTTTTTAACTTAAAACATCCAAATTACTCGAAAAATACGCGATGTCGCGAAAAATGTTTCACACAAAAGTCACAAGGTTCTGAAGGGGACATAAGATGGTGACCACGAGTTTGACTTTGAGCCCCATTTTCAAGGTCAAACGAAGGTCACTTTTGATTTTTTAATGGGAACTCCTATTTTTTGACAGATTCGTAGTCTGCGTGAAAAATTACAATTATTTTACATGAAACACTTTTTTCAAAAATGCGTTCTTTTCCCGTCAGAGGGCGCCATAAAAATTAAGACATCAAAATTACACGAAAAGTACGAAATATCGCGAAAAATATTTCAGACAAAAGTCACAAGGATCTGAAGGGGACATAAGGTGGTGACCACGAGTTTGATTTTGAGACCCATTTTCAAGGTCAAACGAAGGTCACTTTTGATTTTTATTTTTACATACTGCGTTTAGCATAACCCAGAAACAACGACGTGGACGTAGCAGAATTTTGTTTCCTTCGGGGTGACTAATTAGAGTGGGTCCCCTTGCCTCCCACTGTTGAATCATTGAATTCTTCCCATTTCAACGTTTATTTCCCGAGACTATTTCAACAAATGTTCGAAAATGTGACCATTCACTTCAATACACTTGTCTATCCGCGCTCTAAATGAACCAACAGAACTGAGAAGTATTTCTGGCGTAATCTTCCGACAAGCTTCAGTTATTCGTCTTTTCATGTGTTGTTGGCTTTTTTCTGTAAACCTCACTTTTTAAGTAGCCCCACAAGAAGAAATCAAGTGACGTAAGATCAGGTGATTTAGCAGACCATTGCCTCGGACCCCTTCGTCCGATCCATCGTTGATGGTAAACATTGTTTAATATGCCCCGGCTACTTGGGAATAATGGGCTGAACATCCTTCACGTTGAAACCACATTGTTTGTCGCAACTCCAATGGCAGTTCTTTTAGTAATACTGGAGGATGGTCCCGCAAGAAGTTTGCATACTTTTCGCCATTCAAGTTGCCTTCAATAAAATATGGACCTATTAATTTATCCCCAATCAGAGAATAACACCTTGGCGAAGAAAAGGGGGTCTCGTTCAATTTGCTGAAGTGCCCATTGACAAAAGGAAACCCGGTTGCAAGAACTAGAAAGTTCTTGATGCAGCAACACTGCTATTTCAATGTCCTCAACAGCCACCCTATCTGAACGATTCCTTTTCTTTGGTTGCACACTTCCTTCACCAGTAAATTGTTGGATGACCCGATAAAAGGAAGCGCGCGATCGTATCTGGTCTGGGAAACGTGGGATGTAAAGGGCAACAGCACCATCGATGTTCCTTCCACTTAGTCCATAAATCTATATCATTTCAATTTTCTCTTGAATTGAAATAGCTTGCATTATTAATCTAATAATTTTCTAATAAGTTTCTAATAATAATCAGTTCCTCAAAACAAATATCGAACTTCTAAATGAAGTACAGTTCCGTTCAAGTAGAAAAAAAGGGAAGAGTGCATATCATTCACTCTCAGATAAGTTTAGGACTATTTGTCTCTATCTGAAATTTCTTTGAGTTTTAACTTCACTCGAGGCAATAATGACTTCCTCAAAACAAATCTCGATCTTCTAACACCCTACAAAGCTACGATTACCAGTTGCTATACTCGAACGAGTCGTCCAAAATTGGACCTTCCAAATAGACCACGTCAGACGTAGTCGGCCAACATTTACATGATATCTTTTTAAAAAAGTAAATGCCATAAATTGTTCTTTTAACCGATAACAAAAATTTTAAGTTCATTTTCAAATTTATGTATTTTAATTTATATTATAAATCAAATCTCACGATGAATCACCCTTTACTAAAGTTTTTTTCATAAGAAGTGGGTATCAAAAGAATTAAAATTCAACTACATACAAACTTTGCAGTAATGACAAGTATCTAGTTATTGTCCTACACTCCTGTACACAAACACGTAGGTTGTTTAATCGTTTACCCTTAGAAATTCGAATTATTAGGAAATCCTTCTCATTCAATTAAGGAGTTAAAGAATAGCTATTTAATTTTTACTTAAATGAAGTATATCAGATAACAAGAGTAATAATAAATTAGTCTTTTTTTATTTTTATTTATTTATTTTTTTTTGTCAGTTACATGTTCTCAGCAGTTTGACGCTGTGATTCTTATTTAAATCTTATTTATTACCCCACCACTGTAATTGTTGTTTTTATTATGACTCAATATTTGCTTCTAGTTTCTCTAAACTAAAATGAAAAATGAAAAGTATTTTAACGCGTTATTTCACAAAGATTTCCCGCGCAGTACCATCGATTAAAGACAAACGAAAGCGTGCAGTAAGCCTGGATCACATATCCTCCGAAGTATGGGCGGCAATCGAAAATCTTGAATTTAAATGATTAGGGATTTCGTTCCATAAAATTATGTTAAGCTGTCTTTTACGGTAGGATGTCTAACCCGTGGAGGAAGAGCTCTCAAAAGCGACACGAGAAATTGTAATAACTACCCATCGACGAAACTTAAATCGCATATAAGCATTATACAGTGCATTATTCAGTGCCCCAGAAATTTAGCTTGTTCAGGTATTCATATAGCTGGAAATGGGCTTCGCGGCGATTATTCCGCGTTCTTTAGGAGTATAGTGTTTCATTGCTTACTTTATTACTTATTTAAGTTGCGCTATAGTCCGGGGTGGACCTTGGCTTCATCCAATAAGCCTCCCCAATTAGCACGGTCGTTGGGTACCTGCCCCCAGTTGCGCACTCCAAGTTGTTTGAGGTCCCTTCACCTAAGGCGAGGCTGTCCCTACGAATTTTTATGCCAGGTCGATGTGACTGTACAGCTAGTAGAGTTCATCATTGAATTTTCTTCTTCAGAATCTGTCAACGCATATGGGACCAAATACCTTATGAATAATTTCTCTCTCAAAACGACTAAGGATATCTTCATCCACTTTAAAAAGAGTTCATGTTTGGAAACCCTAGAGCAGGACTGGGATTATAACTGTCTTATATAGAGTTTCCTTGGTTGTTCGGGAGAGGGCCTTACTACAAAGTTACCTTCTCAGCCCAAAGAATCAGCCATTGCCAAGCGTTATTCGTTTGATTTCTGAAGAGATATCGTTTTCAGATATGACAGCAGAGCCGAGGTAGACAAAGTCTCTTACTACCTCAAAGTTATAGCTGTCGATTGTGACTGTGCTGTCTTGTTGATAGCATATAGTTTTGCTCTCGTTAACCGCTAGACTCATTTTTGCCGCTTCTGTTCCTATACTCGCAAACGCACCAGTGACAGCTCGCTTTGTTCTACCAATAATATCAATATCTTCGGCATATGCAAGCAATTGAACAGACTTTTGAAAGATCGTGCGTTGACTTGTGAGTTTTGCATAACTCTTGGGGGTGGCCGTGGTGTAGTGGTATATGCATAGAATGAATATGAATAGAATCTCGTGCGAGGCAATTCTCTGAAAAAGTATTTTCATGGAATTTTTATGTAGTTATATGCAAATCCCGTCGGCGTCAACTCTGACATGAAGGCATAACACTGATGTTGGAGTGGTTGCTGGCTGGGCTAAATGTAACAAACTAACAACTAGCACGTACTAAGATCCACTGGTTGAGGATGCACTGGCTCCAGTTTGACAACCACCTCTGGAAAAATGTCGAAAACTAACAATTGAGTTTCAAAACTACTACACCACCCGCCCGCGTCCTGGTGAAAAGCCAATAAAAGGGTATTCATATCCCCTTGGTGCGCGCGCGGAATTATAAAAAAAAAAATAAAAAATTATGATGTTAAAGAAGTCACATGACAACGCGTCGTCTTACCTTAATCCTTTTTTGACATCAAATGTCTTGGTTAGATCATTACCGACCTTGTTGCAGCAGCGAGCTTTCTCCATCGTTAACCTGCACAAGCGGACGAGTTTGGCAGGAATGCCAAAACTAGACATGGGTCTTTATAACTCCCTCTCTGTGTTTACTGTCATATACGGCTTTAAAATCGATAAAAAGGTGGTGAGTATCGATCTGAACTTCTTTGGATTTCTCCAGGATCTGTTGTAGTATGAATATTTGGTCAATTGTCGATTTACCCGGTCTAAAACCTCACTGATAGGGTCCAATCTGATCATTGACAAATGGTTTTAGGCGCTCGCATAATACGGCAGACAAGATCTTATATGCGATATTTAGGAGACTGATACTTTATAGTTGGCGCAGTTTAGAGGGTCTTCTAAAATTTATCATTACATAATAATTAAAATTACCATACGTTTTCGAAAGGTCGAGTACAAGTGAAAGAACGCTGTTTGTAATGAATGCGTGTAAAAGAGTGTTAGTGGAATTTGGAGATGACGACATATGCAGGTATAGAGTAAGTTACTATTTCATAAATCCTTAAACAGCTGCACGAATTCAAAGTGTCTGAAATCCATCAAGACGTAGCATAAGTTGAAAATTCCAAATATATTTTCGGAGCACTGAGTTCAACTAAGGCCAGTATACTTTTAGCTTCAAAAGTGGAAAGTAGTGTTGCAAGACAAAATTTCAAAATTAAAGTTACTGTCAAACAAACTTATAATCTTTGTAGAAAATATCAAATTATCACGAAATGATTTAGGTATTTAATTATTATGTAATGATATTACTTAATAATATATATATGAATATTTGATTATTTTTAAATTCACTAAATTATTTAAAAGTCCTTACTTAAAATGGTTATTTAAACATAATATTGTATATAAATCCCAGACTTAATACTTTAACGTGAGTGAGCCCGTTTATTACGCACCTTTATTACATGATACCTAAGTAAGCCCCTCTTAGGTACGATTTGTAATCCTCATACCTGCTTACCTACAGTAGTGAGAATATACACACACAATTTCAGCCTTTATACCCTACTATATGTCGGTAGGCCCTGGCTTTTAGTCTATAGGGGTATTGCTTAAATGATCGAAATCAAGACTATCTGAAAGCATGGCGAGATAAAAAATTAAGTCTATCATTTCCTCCAAATCACCAACGATCTAATAGCAACAACCCTACCTTTATCTATTTTTCTCATATGAACTTGCGAATATTAAAATCAGTTTTCCTTGTTTTTGCTGCCATAAACAAAGCTCTAGTGCAATTTGTAAAACAATCTCTATATATAATTCCGTCGGGGTCAAACCGCTTGGCCGATTTTCATCATGTTTGTATTGCTGTATTTTAGGTTTAGGCAGGAAGAAAATTCCAGAAATCGATTAATTCGCATTTTTCGTATTTTCTGCATGCCTCGCACTTTTCGCATTTTTTGCATTTTACGATAGTTGGCGTTTCGAGTATCTAACAGTTTTTTATGTACGTGCGTTATTATTTTGTTTAATTAGTAAAATTGGTTCCCTTAGATGGACCACCGGAGCCATTGAGATCGTTGTTTTGAATCGGTTGATTTTCTCAAGAACATTCGTAAAACAACTGTTTCCGTATGACTTTGGTCGGAACAAAAATCATTCAAGAAGCTGGTTTTATACCAACTTGTAAGGTATTTTTTTCTTTTATACATCATGCAAACAAACTGTTAAAACAATGACACGGGATTCTACACTGGACAATTCGGGTTCACAGATTCAAGGCCAAATTTATCATCGGATGGGAGCATTCTTGCCAGTCAACAAAGACACACACCAATATCTGCAGGTGTACTTCATTTCGTCAGAGGATGACCAAGTCGATAGGCGGTATAGAGGGCAAATGGGAGTGACAAAAAACGTCATTCGACAATTGCAACAATTCTTTAATGCAAACAACGCTTTAGTTACGATGTTTAAAACGGCGGTGGAGAAAATGAACTCAGACAATCGCAGATTTAAGAACATTTACGGCGATGCAATGCTCCAACTTCTGCAGACATTTGTGCATTGGTTGTTGGCGATCAAGCACACAACCGAGATATTGTCCTTCAGCGAAGAACCGTTGGACCGTTGAAAAGAATATCCGAAACCTGTAGATCATATGACGCTCTGCAGTACATCATTATTCATTGGCAGGGGCAATTTGGATACAACATTGCGATGAAAATGCTTAATCCAATTACAGGTAAAATGTTAATTAACACTAGATTATTCAACTGTTCCATCTCGCATTTGCAGGCCTTCCGACAAATAAGAACCTCAGCTCCATGAACTACGACGCCTATCGAATAATGTATATTTTGAAGTGTCGCCGTTTATTTCAACAATATGCGTTCAATATGTATGTCAAAGTTGAGAGTGAGCGACTACTGTTCATTAAATTGAACCAGAAAAAATTACGATGCGACGACTACATCCACTTGGGAGATGCTGTGAACATTGATGGAAATGCACAGAATCTTGGACAAATGGTGATTTTACCATCGACCAATTATGGAACACTGATAAGTCACTTTAACGTGTAATCCGAATTGGAACGAGATTGAAAGGGAGTTGTATCAGGGACAAAAACCGGAAGACCGTCTCGATATCATTGCGAGTATACTCAAGCAGAAAGTAAAGACGATGATGGAAGTGATCGTGAAGCATCGAACGTTCGGCATTACAAGGTGTTGGATGTACTCGGTCAAGTGGCAGAGATGCAGTCTACCCCACGCACATATTCTGATTTAGCTGATGAACAAATTGCGGTTTGATGAAGTAGACGATATCATATCAGTTGAAATCCCCGACCCAATCGCCGATCAAGAACTGCATGAGATTGTCAGAACGCAGATGGTGCATGGACCGAGTGGCGCATTGAATCCAAAATCACCATGCATTGTTGATGGAAAATGCATGAAACGATATCCACGGCCTTTAGTAGTTTAAACACTAACGGGATTAGATGGATATCCAATTTATCGACGACGCTCAAAGGACAATAATGGCCGGACAATCGTTGTGAAAGTGATAATGATCACGTAAACGTTGAGAGCTGTCATTCTGTAAAATCAGTTAAATATTTGCGCAGATATGTAACGAAAGGCAGTGACATGACAGTGTTTGGAGTTGGTTCTGAAAATGCCAATAAAGAAGTCTACTAATACTAAATGGGCCGATATGTGAACACCAACAAGGCGCTGTGGCGTCTTTTCTCTTTCGCAGTACACGAACGACATCCAACAGTTGTCCACTTAGCGGTTCATTTGGAAAACGGTCAACGCGTGTATTTCACCGAAGCAACTGCTGCGGAACGAGCGGTCAGACCACCGTCAACCACGCTGAGTAGTTACTTTGAGATGTGTGCAATTGAATCATTTGCCGCCACATTGTTGTATGCTAATATGCTCAAATATTACACTTGGAGTCAGGTAACGAAAAAATTTCATCGTCGCAAACAAGGAGTTCCAGTTGCGAAAATGTGGTTGGACACGTTTACACTGTTTATCCATCGAATGTTGAATGTTTCTACTTGCGCTTGCGCTTGTTCACACATTTACAAACGATAAATTGTCATCTTTGCCTATTGGAGAACGATTAACAATGGGACCAAACACAATCGCTGACTTCGTAGCCACATAGAATGCGCATCAAATAAGAACGCTATTCGCCATCATTGTGATAACATGCTATCCGACTTAACCTATAGAGTTGTGGAATATGGTAATTATAAGGACGACATGTGCGAAGACAAATTGCATTGCTTACGAAATATGGTTTTCCAATAGGGACTTGACAACTTTGAATTTAATTTGTGAACGCACTCTTTCACTAATCATCAAACTGTCACTGTCAATTTATTCAGTATTTATTAAAGTACACTAACGAGCAACGTCTGCACATTAAAATTTTTTTTACAGATATTCGGAGTCGGTGACTGCAACTTTAAGAGCGTTAACTCCACTTCTCGGTCGTAATTCTTGCCCTAGTAGACAGGCAATAACAAGTTTACTGCAAAAATTTGAGTCTACATATTCGTTGTTTGATGTTACCGTGTCAGTGAGACACGTTGCCACGTCCGTAGCAAACGATCAAAATCAGTCAATTCCACGGCGTTTTCAAGAATTGGGCATCGCTCAGACCATGTTATGGCGTATTTTGCGTAAGGATCTTGGTTTACACTCATACGAGATCAAGCTGACTCAAGAATTGAAGCCGATGGACCATTTGAAGCGACGTACGTTCTCCGATTGGGTTCTGGAGAAGATGCGCCAAGATGATGAATTTCATCGCAAAACCATCTTCAGTGACGAAGCTCATTTTTGGCTCAATGGGTTCGTCAGTAAGCAAAATATGCGTTATTGGTTGGGTGAAAATCCACATGTGGGGCTACGTTAAGTCATTGGTTTATGCCAACACGCCGACGACGTTGGAAGAGCTCAGAGCCAACATTGAACGCGAAATAGCGACCGTTACGGCCGAAATGTGTGGCCGAGTCGTTGAAAATTGGGTTCAACGAATGGACCGCTGCAAACGTGCCCGCGGTGGCCATATGAACGAAGTCGAGTTCTATTCTTAAATTTTTTGATTGTACTTCAAGCCAATAATAAAGTTTTTGAAATATCTCAAATGATTTGCTTTTTATTTAAAAAAAAGTTATCAAGTCGTTATTAGAAAACTCTATACATTGCACAATTCGGAAATGGCAATGTGTCACGAATTGTACAACGAAGGACTGATTCCTATTGAGGATTTGTGCATGACGATAGCATAGGGTCATTCCAATATAAATCGCCGAAGCTATATGGGGAGCTCTGAATGACATCCTTTGATTTGGCTGAAAAGTTGTAGAAATGTCAATTGGAGTGGTACGAATCATAACGCAAAAAAGTTTTGCAGAATTCAAAACAGTTTGCGTGTAACGGAACTCCAAAAATTTTCAAAAAATCAAAATTTATGCTTTTTATATTTAAAAAAAAATCATAACTTTGGCCCTTCTTATCAGAATTTGATTAAATATACCTTGTTGAATTCAGGAAAAGGTGAACTGTTTTAAACTAAATTAAAAAAAACTAAATTTCTTGAATGACTATTAATTGCACATTTCCCGTTTTTGAGGAGTTTAGAAGTTAGGCTTAATTTATTTGCACTCACTTGATGTCAATCTGTCGTGAGCTCCGGATTTATTTTAGATTGTGTCTTATTACGAGTATTTGTGTGAGTAATATAAATTTATAATCAGTGCTTTTGTGTGGAAAACGTGCTGCAATCCTCTGGATTTACCACTTCCCAGTGCTCGTGATTTTCGGCCTCTACAACCATGGATGGTTACGATGCAACCAAAATTGAACACAAAGTTGGTAATTTGCTCTACGTGTAGGAAAAAAATTGAGTCATATCCGAAATTCTGTTACAACACCATCATTGCTAGAGGTAGAAGATCAAATTGAAGTTGATGAAATGTACGAGTATTTCGATAAAGAAATATGTGCAGTCAAAATTGGAAAATATGTTGAAAATTGCAGAGAAAGTTTTCTCTGTTACTATTGATAATGATGAAGATAATTCCAGAGAGGAAGAATATTTCGTAGGGAAAATAAAAGAAAATTTCCATAAAACTACATGCAAAGACACCAAACTTGTTTTCTTGTCTTTTCTTTCAAGAGAATGGAGCGTCGACAAAATTATAGAAGAGTTTTCAATATCAACAAGCTATATGATCAATAAATCTAGAAAACTTCAAGAAGATCAAAACGTTCTATCAACTTAGGGGAAAAGCTTAGATGCTGATATCAAGCAATTGGTAGAAAGATTTTACTGTGAAGACGATATCAGCCGTTTAATGCCAAGAAAAAAAGGTAACAAACAAACGGCTTGGTGTTTTCATTCCTCATGTTTTTATAACTGATCAACAAAACAGGTACATAAAGGAAGTCAAAACTCTCTTAACGAAAACGGACATACTTGTTTTATTTGACTTTTCCGAAAATTAAGGTTTTATTGTGCAAGATACAGTGCAGGGATACCACTGGACTAACGATCAGGCGACGATTCACTCTTTGGGAAATATATTACCGGAACCAGATGCATGACATTAAAAATGAAAATTTTGTTGTAATCAGTTACTGCTTAAAGCATGACACTATCGCAGTAAACTTATTTCAGCGCCGTCTCTTAGAGTTCCTACACAAGAAATGCCAACATTTTAGGAAAATTATTTATTTTTCCGATAGATCTGCTGCGTAATACAAAAACAAAAACATTTTTCTTAATTTAACATTGTATGAACATGATTTTGGAGTGAATGCTGAATGGAACTTCTTTGCGACCTCCCATGGTAAGAGATTGACTTGGTGGTACAATAAAAAGACTGGCTGCCAGAGCTAGCCTACAAAGACCGTTAAGGGAACACATAACCACTCCCTTACAGTTATATTACTGGGCAACTGAAAATATAAAGAATATGGATTTCTCCTACGTGATAGAATCGGGATTTTCTAATTTAAGAATTGTGCCGGAAACAAGAAAACCATCGTATTTCATCTGTTTCACAAGGAGTATATATATGTTACTCTTAAACGATAGTAAATAATGTTTTTTTTTATTTTTTTTATACAAAGGCCCCAGTGTGACTTTTTTAAATGAAAATATTTATTACAGAATACTTAGCCTCCTATAAAACATTATTTTGGCCGAACCCATAGAGATCCCAACTTGAAATTTGAAATAGAAATAGAGGACGAATCTCTATAATATATAAAAAAATAAAAACAAAATACCATTTTTTGAGTTATTCAAGGATATATGTAAAAAGAATATTTTGGAATATCTTTCGTCCCTGAAAATAAAATCTTTGAAAGTTTACCTTTTCCTGAATTCAACAAGGTATATTTTATCGAATTCTGATGAGCAGAGCCAAAGTTATGATTTTTTTAATTATAAAAAAAAGCATAAATTTTAATTTTTTGTCAATTTTTGAAATTCCGTAACACGCAAACTATATTGAATTCTGCAAAACTTTTTCTGCCTTATGATTCGTACCACTGCAATGAGTATTTGTACCACTTTTCAGCCAAATCGGATGGATGTCGTTCTGAACGTCGGTCGATCCTTCATGGAATGACCCCATAGTAATTATTAATTCAGGTTGGCATGATTGCGTCGGATCGACCCATGTATGATGCGTTCGATCAAAAACTGAACCGTGCTCATCAATACGACCGCGATGTGCTGCAAGAAGCGGTTCAGTTTAATGTACCATTGCTGAATGATCAACAATAAAATGCTTACGAAACATTGATGCAATGGTGAACAACAACAATGGTGAGATCTTTTTCCTGGATGCGCCAGGTGGAACAAATAAGACATTTGTTAATTCGCTGATTCTGGCTAGATGAGCTTGCCTGAAGGCATCATCGTTGACCACGAATAGGAGAGTTCAGCTGCAAAACGTTTAAAGTGCTGAACAATTTTCAAAGCAATTGTTACAAATTGGCAACGGAAAAGTCCCAGTAGATGCGACGACAGAGTTAATAATATTTCGGCATGATTTCTGCCAACTCGTGGATTCACAAGCGGCTCTCATTGACAATGTGTTTCTGAAGTAAATCGAAATTATCGTAATCAAGCTTAGTGAACGCGCAATCCTCGCCGCAAAGAATATCGATGTCAACGCATTGAATTTCACTATTCAATCGCAAATTGCCGGAGATTAAGTGTCATACAAATCAGTTAATTCCACCACTAATCAAGATGATATAGTGAATTATCCGACGGAGTTTTTGAATTCCTTGAATTCCAAAAACAGCTCGGTCATCACAATGCTACGAAATTTGAATCAGCCATGACTGTGCAATGGTACCAGACTTGCTGTTAAGAATTTGATGCCGAATCTGTGAGAAGCAATAATTCTAAAAGAAAAATTAATAGGTGGGAATTGTGTTCATTCCTCTTATTCCGTTGATTACGACCGATTTCAAAAGGTTACAATTTCCAATCCGATTGGCATTCGCAATGACAGTCAACAAATCTCAGGGACAATCCTTTAATGTTTGTGGTCTGAATTTGGAGAAGCCATGTTTTTCCCATGGCCAATTATATGTAGCGTGTTCACGTATCAGCAAACCATTTGCTTTTTTTGTGTATGCTTAAACAAAAAAAACTAAAAATGTCGTTTATAATAAAAGTACTGCAGTCAAGCCGATGAATAACCGACACGTGAATCGCTACGATTTCAATGAAACACAATGAATTCGTTTCGATGAATGTTTACTAAATTTCAAAGTTTGGATGTTCAGTCAAGCTCACATTACATTAAATTCAACTGCACTTGCAAAACGAAATAAAACATAATGAACCAGTTGAATTAAATTTGAGTATATTGAATAAGCTGTCTTATCAAACAAAATTTCACCATCGTGTGAAATGTCACACAAACTGTAAACAACTTAACGTCAACACGCACGACATAATTGCCGCCTGGTGGCCAACTATTGCTGGCAAAACGGAGTTATGCCGGGTCCAACTAGTCATTGACAAAAATACTACTATTACTACCCTCTACTACAACTACTTTAAGTTTTTTAGTTGCAGTCCTCTTGCTCATCATTACCTTCTTTTACAGCTTGTGAGGAAAATTTAACACAGAGAAATTCATTGAACTTCTTCACATCGCCATCAGTTGCATTAGCCATTCTCCTCCAGGTGCGTTTGACGTAGCATCGCTGAATGTCATCATGAGAGATGGACATCTCCAAAGCCTTTTCAAATATTGTTTGCACATACTCGGCTGCATCATTGTTCTTAACTTCAGTTAAGAATTATCTTGCTTTCTTCAGATTAATGTACGCTTTGGTTTCACTTTTCGGAAAGACATGCCATCAGATCAACAGTGGACCTGTTGCTACGAAAACCGTACAGCCGGTCATTGAAACGTTTTTGTGTTTCGCGATATTTCATGGGCATTATCGGCGTTTCTTGCAAAGAAGGGACGTAAGTGCAATGGGTCTTAAGGAGGAGAGAGAAGGAAATTCGCCTTTTTAGGGGCTTGACCAATCTTTTTTCCATCTGCTCGGAAAGAGTCCTTAAGAGAAGGATTGATGAGAAAGTTAACGCAGTAAGCTACTACACTAGTGCGAAAGTGGATTCGTCTTATTGAAGATTTGACGAACTCAAGTGTAGGTGGAGACAAAGCACAATCTGGAAATGCTGAGCTGGCCGCAAAGTATCTAGTAAGCAGATTGGGCTTGTCAAAGAGCTGACAGCTGGAATGTCATTATAAATGAGCGTTAGGATGGGAGATGAGGGAGAATTTCCAATATTTTTGACGAACGACCAACAAAACGACCAACGACTTTTGGGACCGTATTGAAATTTACACGCTTAAAATAGACGTTGCAGTCATTCCTGAGTCGTCTAAACTTTTTTCGGTTTTCCCCAATCGGGTTGGTCTTGAAGGACCGAAAAAACATTTCTCTTACCTTGACAGCCTCTTTACAGCTCGAGTCTTTTGTTTTGAAACTTCATCCGATGAGGGATAAAGGATCTCATTCCAAAGAGAACATTGTCTGTAATCATATCAGCAGCGACATCAATGTCGTTAAAGAGAAAACATAACGTACAGTAAAAACGTACGTACGGCTGTACGTAACGTACAGCCAAACGGTTCTTTTAGGAATCTTTTCACAGGTCGGAGTACGACCTTGACACATTGACTTTGTATTTATCAACGTGAGAAGTTGAAAAAATTCCAGGATGTTGGCGATAGGACTATTAACGTCTCGTGTGGGCTCATTTAAATTCTGAAGATATTTTACTCAGAGAAGATCTCAACACACCGTCCTTCGGATGTTGTCTGTCCAGAATGTCGAAACCACCCAGAATTGTATATATTGAAATTGTCCGTATTGACGATTACGGAGATGGAATTTTAACCACATGAAATTGAATTCCAGATTGGAGCTACATTGTGTTGAAGTTTGTTAAGCTTAATCACTACGCATGTAAATGGCGAGATCGCGGTGACAGAAGAATAGAGGCACCAGTGGTAGCTTCAGATCAGAGTGATTTGAGAGGTTTAGGCGGAGATCTACCTGTGTTTCATTAAGTGCCAAAACAGCTGGTCTGTATTTATAGACATAGACGTACGCAGAAAAGAGTTTACTTTTTATCCCGCGAATATTGGCTATATTCTATATATTATAAAATAAAAACTCAGAGTTGATTTACCGAATCAAAATGTGGGTTCAAGCCCTTACAACAATAGGAAACAGGACATCCACTAAATTCATACCCATAACCCGCTATCCATTGGTTGTTACATACACTCAGTCACTGTCCGCGCTGTATGACAACATAATACAGCAACAGCAGTGACTGAGTACAAGCAAAAAAAAAGAACAGGGGCAGGAAGTTTGGCATGCCCGCACTGAATGTTAATAGAACTGCAGTCGTGCGTTGTTCTTTTTCCCCGCACAAGTGATTTTTTTCACTTTCTTTTTTTGTTACCAGGGATTTAATTTTTTTTTTTTGTTTTTTTCCACGCGCGGTGTGAGTGCACTTGTTGATGGTCAGCTCGGCACTGGAAACGATGTGTTGATATTTGTGGAGACCTTCATCATACAATACATATTCATTTTATACGACATAAGGGTAACCGATAAATAATTTCCGTGGCACCTTTCCTTTTATATATCTATAATCGGTTGGGGATTTTATGGGAATCGGTGTACGGTGTGTTTATTTTCTTGAAAATTTATTATTTATAAGCAATATGCTAACCGGTAGTCAAAGAATCGCATGATAATTTTCTTAAGAACTGTATTATTTATACGGTTATAAAAAGGCAAAGAAAATTATTTAAAAACGTTTAATCTTCAGCGCAGAAATTCTTTTTTTATTTGTCATTTTGGTTTAATTTTAATCTATCAGTTCAGAGTGGTCAATAACAATTTATTACAAAGCATATTATGCCGTGTTCAAGGTCGAAGTATCTAGCTCGCTAGCCAGTTTAGCCTATTATTAGCTTCTAATAAATATAGAAATAAAATAAAAATAGAAGAATTCATTTTTGTCTTTATATTAAAGTGCAAAAATTTATTGTAACTGTTTTTTTTAAGTAACTTTGCGATGTAAAGCTATTTTTAACCGTTGCCTTTTTCTTTTTCATGTATCAGCCACTTTGGATTTTTTAATAAGTCTTTAGATATCATTCCATTTGATCAACGTGATATTTTCTTGGAGGACGAAATAGGACTTAAGACGCTTAAGGATGCAAACAAACTTTTTATTGTTACGAGACCACATGTACACCATTTATTGTGGCACACAACACCTGAGGTGATACGTGAAGTAATATTGCCATACTTAGACTAAAATTAAATTTATGAGTATCTTTTTTATGTTAAGAATATAAAAGAAATAAATATGTTGCATTTTTTAAAAAGCATAACACATCATAACATTTTGAAGTACATATGTTAAAAGTGAATAAAATAAGGGGAGTAGAACTTTAACATAAAATGTGTGTTTAATTAAATATAAGTTTTTAAAGAACAAACAAAAAACAAGATCTCCGGTAAAAGATATTTTAAGCCATTGTTTAGTTAGAGGGAATAATGTTGCGAAGACGTCATTAAATGTAAGTATTTTTCCTGATTATATTTTTCATAAAATAAGTAAATTTGTAGCTTTATAGGAAATTTAATCCTAACGTTCAATAAACAGCAAAAACCATAAACTTGCTATTTTTAGGATGAATACTTTACATCGTAAAAATACCATTAAATGTTTTGTTTTCTTTTTTTGAAGCACGATTGTATTCAAACTAAGATATCTAAACAATTTATAAGCATTTATTTCAAAACTTACGAGGGCTGTTTGATGAATACCCGGATTAGAAATGACAACGCAACTTTTAAGGGTTTTGACAATTTATTTTTCAATATACTATAATTCCCTTTCAACTCCATACACTTTTCCTAGCGGTGCTCCTTTTTAACGCCTCCGTATAGTACGACTATTGTTGGACTGCAAAATACACTCCGCGGCAATAACTTCCTCGTTCGACCCGTAATTCTTTCCGTCGAGCGGTCTTTTAGGGTTTGGGAACAAAAAAAAGTCGCAGTGAGCCACATCCGGAGAATACGGAGGATGGGGGAGCAATTCGTAGTACAATTCAACCAATTTGGCTATAGCGACTGCGGACGTAAGAGCCGGTACGTTATCGTGGTGGAAGAACAGTTTTTTCTTCGTCAAATGTGGTGGTTTAATCGGCCCAATAAATCGACGTAGTATGCTCCTGTGATTTTTAGTAACTGAGAAAGCATTACATATAGTGCTGTCAAACTGTGAAGATGATATAGTAGATGCGTTTTTTTGATATATGCCTCTTTTTGGATTATATACAAGGTGGGGTTAAAGCATCGCCATAATCTGAATGTGCCATAATTTTTAAAAATGGCGTCAAGTGTCATTGTGCATTGAGATTCACATTGCAGACAAATAGAGAATTTGTTGACAACTAGCAGTGGAGCGATACACACCTGAACAATACGAAATTATTGTTACTGGTTATTTAGCCTATTCCGGTTCTGTTATTTTAACGCAGTGTTAATTTCGTTGTTATTTTCATATGCGCAAACAATTAAGTGTTTGACTGAGCGTCTCGTGCAAACTGATCCACTAGATATGTCGTAATAAGCTCGTTCAGCCGAGAATATCACTGCTGTGGTCGAAGACGTCCGAGAGAGTTCACAAAAATCAGCAGTTTCATTGCATCGTATTTAGCTGAAAGACCTGAAGATGAAGAGGTTAAATTACTGTCATGCTCTGTTAAATCAAGTGCAGGACGACAATGATTTTGTATTCAAAATCAAAATGAGCGACGAATCCCATTTCCACTTAAGTGGTTATGTGAATAAACAAAATTTGCTTTTCTGGGCACGGAGAATCCACGTGGAATGCATGAAGAGCCATTGAATCCCCTCAATGTTACTGTTTGGTGCGGCATTTTCAGTAAAAAAGTGATTGGTCCTTATTGTTTTTGAAGACGCCGACGGTACTACCTTAATTGCAACTGGTGACCGTACAGACAGATGTGAAACGAGTTTTTCTTGCCGCAAGTTGCTTGTGTGGAAAGATTGACATTTTGAATCACCAATTTCCAGACCATGTGAACTTTCGTTTTTGGTTTGAACTGGCAGCCCAGATTGCTAATTTGGAAGGTAACAGACTTCTTCCTTTGAGGCTTTTTGAAATTGTGGATTTACCATAACAAACCACAAACCTTGCAAGTCTTGAAAGACAGTATTTAGGAAGAAATCAAAAAGCCGTAAAACGAGCACAAATGCGCATCAACTCAGGGGAAGGTCATTTGACCGATATTATTTTTTTAATTTAATGTCACCAATTTTACACCTTCAGATAAACTTTTCTTGAAAACAATCCCATTTTTTTTTTTTTCATTTTAAATAAAATGGCAGCCATTATGACATTACTTACTTTAGAAGCAAATCGACCTTAACTTTGTTTACACTGTTAGCACAGTGTCAGTTTTACCATGGAATACAAAAGTAAATATTTTTGACATGGTATTTTACCGTTTTATTTCCCAATAGTCAGAAAAAAGATTTGCCGAGTTTATGGTTTTAACTGCTTAACAGAAAGCATGTGTCCGAATTAGTTTAATAAATTCCATTTTGGAGCTTTTTTCACTTAAAAATGACCAAAGTTCCTGTAGTTGATGATGGCCAAATCAAAAACATAATTGAATAAAATCGTCTTATAACTTTGAGGTAGATTACAGAGGAGGATTAAAATCTATCTCACATAATAGGTAAAAACCACTAAAGCCCTCTCAAACTCTTAAAAGAGGCCAATATTTGGGTACCAAAGATTCACTTAATACTTGACAATGTGTATATTTTTTAGCAGTTTTTATCCAGAAACGGTAATTCAGATGTTTACTGTTAACAACTAATGAAGACCAGAAGTTGTATGAGCATAGAATTATGAAGTTGCCGGTAAGATGTCAGAAAGTCATCGAAGAAAACGGAAAATGAATAATTGATTAAAATTTATTCTTTTGATGATAAAACACGTTTCATTGCACGCTAAGAACTCGTACTAAAGTCATAATTATTACAAATGTACCCACCATTGAAAGCACCAGTGCCCGCATAGGGCCAGTAAGTAAAATTTATATGAATTGTGAAATTAATTGAGCTAATCTAGCATTAAGGTATTTCTGAATTGAAATGAACAAAAATGCAATTAAATGAAAACCGACAAACGCAGACAATTTAAATCGTTTCTGCTACATTGCTTGGTTTTTCATGTATAGGGTTTTCCAATAGGGACTTGATAATTTTGAATTTAATTTGTGAACGCACTTTTTCACTACTCATCAAACTGATACTGTCAATTTATTCAATAAACTCAACATTTTTATTATGTTAAAGTACACTAACGAGCAACGTCTGCAAATTATAAAAATTTTCTATAGATTTTCGGAGTCGGTGACTGCAACTTTAAGAGCGTTAACTCCAATTTTCGGTCGTAATTCTCTCCCTAGTAGACAGGCAATAACAAGTTTAGTGCAAAAATTGGAGTCTACATATTGGTTGTGTGATGTCGTATCAGTGAAAAAACGGGTTGGTCGAAGTATCGAAAATATCGCTGGCGTTTAGACGATCCAAATCAGTCAATTCCACGGCGTTCTTAAGAATTGGCATCGCTCAGAGCACATTATGGCGTATTTTACGTAAGGATCTTGGTTTACACCCAAACAAGATCAAGCTGACTCAAGAATTAAAGCCGATGGACCATTTAAAGCGACATCCTTCTCCGATTGGGTTCGGGAGAAGATGCGCCAAGATAAATTTCATCGCAAAATCATCTTCAGTGTCGAAGCTCATTTTTGGCTCAATGGGTTCGTCAATAAGCAAAATATGCGTTATTCGTCGGGTGAAAACCAACATGTGCTTCGTGATTCACGACTTACAAATGTACCCACCATTGAAAGCACCAGTGCCCGCATAGGGCCAGTAAGTAAAATTTATATGAATTGTGAAATTAATTGAGCTAATCTAGCATTAAGGTATTTCTGAATTGAAATGAACAAAAATGCAATTAAATGAAAACCGACAAACGCAGACAATTTAAATCGTTTCTGCTACATTGCTTGGTTTTTCATGTATAGGGTTTTCCAATAGGGACTTGATAATTTTGAATTTAATTTGTGAACGCACTTTTTCACTACTCATCAAACTGATACTGTCAATTTATTCAATAAACTCAACATTTTTATTATGTTAAAGTACACTAACGAGCAACGTCTGCAAATTATAAAAATTTTCTATAGATTTTCGGAGTCGGTGACTGCAACTTTAAGAGCGTTAACTCCAATTTTCGGTCGTAATTCTCTCCCTAGTAGACAGGCAATAACAAGTTTAGTGCAAAAATTGGAGTCTACATATTGGTTGTGTGATGTCGTATCAGTGAAAAAACGGGTTGGTCGAAGTATCGAAAATATCGCTGGCGTTTAGACGATCCAAATCAGTCAATTCCACGGCGTTCTTAAGAATTGGCATCGCTCAGAGCACATTATGGCGTATTTTACGTAAGGATCTTGGTTTACACCCAAACAAGATCAAGCTGACTCAAGAATTAAAGCCGATGGACCATTTAAAGCGACATCCTTCTCCGATTGGGTTCGGGAGAAGATGCGCCAAGATAAATTTCATCGCAAAATCATCTTCAGTGTCGAAGCTCATTTTTGGCTCAATGGGTTCGTCAATAAGCAAAATATGCGTTATTCGTCGGGTGAAAACCAACATGTGCTTCGTGATTCACGACTTTATTAACAAAAAATAACTGTTTGGTGCGGTTTGCATGCCGGCAGCGTTATTGGGCCATAATTTTTCGTCGACGATAATGATCGTCACGTTACTGTGAATGGTCAGCGTTATCGCGCCATGATCACCGATTATTTTTGGCCCGAATTGGAAGATATAGACTTGGATATGGACATGTGGTTTCAACAGGATGGTGCCACAAGCCACACAGCACACGCTACAATCAATTTATTGAAGAGTAAGTATGGTGAACGTGTTATTTCAAGACATGGGCCAGTCGATTAGCCGCCTCGTTAGTGCGATTTAACGCCGCTTGACTATTTTCTGTGAGGCTACGTTAAGTCATTGGTTTATGCCAACACGCTGACGACGTTGGAAGCCGAAATGTGTGGCCGAGTCGTTGAAAACTAGGTCCAACGAATCGACCGCTGCAAACGTGCTCGCGGTGGCCATATGAACGAAGTAGAGTTCCATTCATAAATGTTTTGATTGTACTTCAAGCCATTAATGAAGTTTTTGAAATATCTGAAATGATTTGCATTTTATTAAAAAAAAAAAAAGTTATCAAGTCGTTAATAGAAAACGCTATAATGGACATAAAGAGTGATCCACAATTGATTCTATCAATATTATTATTTTTTTCAGATTCGTACAAGTACATTTTGGGAGGACGTTGCTGAAAATAATGAAGATTTTTTTAAAAAAAAATTTGAATATCCCGAAACAATTTTGAAATTTATAATCTCATCAGAAAAGACACCAATTATAGAAAGTGCATACCACTTTACAAGAAAATAGCAACTGCGTTGTATGCTCTGAGATCTTCAGCAGAATATCGAAGTATGGAATGTTCTTACGCCAACATATTTCGCTGCTTATACACTTAGCGAGGAATTGATGATGGAAAAAGTCAATGGTTTTCTAAAATTAGGATTTTCGCAGTGCTAATAATATTTCATTTAATATATCTTTTTTTAGATGGTTGTCACATTACGATTAAGCCAAGAGGAGAAGATGCTGTCGATTATTTTAACTACAAAGGATGGTATTCAACAGGATTGCAGCTGTAGTTGATTTTAGATAAAATTAGATTACCGATCAATTTCTAACTTTTATACTTTTATTCAGAAACTGTTGGATGTGTAGGGTAAAATAATGGGGTCGAAAAATGTGATTGAAATTAAAACACGTCTTTTCGTCTCCAAGTGACAGCAAATAGAATTGATTTATTCTATTGGAAATAACATCCATTTTTAACTGAAAAGTGTCATACAGTACATTCGTATTACAATCATAGTCTTACGTTACGTTTATTCGTTTACATTTAGGTTAAGTTGTTACGTGTAGTTTAGTTTAAGTTTCGTTTCAATAAATTTATTCATTTTTCAAAAATAAAATGATATTGTATAGGGTGATTTATCGTGAGGTTTGATTATTGTCAGGTTGATGATTATTGCCAGAATAACGCCACATTTATTGGACCGAGTCATTCACTGCCAGTGAAGACGAAGCGGCCGTTTGAGTAATCTACCATTCCTCACATAATGACATAAACATAGCTTCAAAATAAAACGGTGTGTTTTATACAATTTCTTTACCTAACGTTCTTGCCTGGTCACCCTTTATATACAATATAAGTAATATACAGAAACGTTTTTTAAATCGCAGCACACGATAATTCGAAAACGACTGGATAAATCGCGTTAAAATTTTAATTGTAATTAATATAGTGTTGAATCTACAAAATTTGAAACATTTTTGTAAGAAATATGCTTTTTGAATATTCAGATAACGAATTTTTTAGAAACAAATTTTATTTTCATTATTGAACTTTCAATTGGCAATTTACGTTTATTTTTTTGAACATTTTTGAGGTTTAGCTATTACTTATAAATACTTGTTATTAAAAATTTTTTTTTACTGTTTTGGATTCAAAAATAAGGATGGGGGAGTGTACGCAAATTAGACGCCGCTACCACGTCACCAAGGGTGCCATACGACGTGCATTATGTCTATACTGCGATAGTTACGAAGTGTATTCAAAAAGTAAGTAATAAAATGTATTTATTCATCAATATTAATGTTGTCCTCATCAAAATAATCCACTTGTGCTAGAAATTTCACGAGCTTGGCGTGATTTTTTCGGTCTTGGCTCCCCTTAGTTATACTTAGTTGTATATACAATATAAATAATATACAGAAACGTTTTTTAAATCTCAGCACACGATAATTCGAAAACGACTGGATAAATCCAATTAAAATTTTAATTGTAATTAATATAGTGTTGAATCTACAAAATTTGAAAGATTTTTGTAAGAAATATGCTTGTGCTAGAAATTTCACGAGCTTGGCGTGATTTTTTCGGTCTTGGCTCCCCTGGGTTCTTCCATTGGGACGATTGGGCTTTAATTTCAACGTCATAACTATATACCCATGATTCGTCACCAGTTATGACTCTTTTGAGCAAAGAGGATCACGATTGACTTCATTCAAGAGCTCCTGAGCTATGCTCATGCGACGGTTCTTCTGATCAAAATTAAGAAGTTTAGGAACAAACATCACAATGTCTAAAATATACGAAAATATTGCAAGATACGAGATGACCGATATGCCAACATCCTCAGCAACTTCTACCATAATTCTACGATTTTTCAAAACATTTTCTTTATAGTATCGACGTTATCATCTTTAGTTGGTGTACTTGGGCTTGACTGAGCTTAGAACACACTCATTGTATGCCACTGTTAACATATCAAGTGTTTTAGAGCACTTGATTCCATTCTTTACACAAAAATGGATTCAAATTATTTGCTTCATTTTTTATAATAATTGAAAATCGCCGAGCACACCAAAACACGTCTCACCTTTCTATCTATCAAAAAAAAATAAATATGTTATATATACTTGAAACTGTGAACATATGTCGAAATGCGAAACTACTTTTTGAACAGACTTTGTATATAATACACATAATATATATTTCGTCTCCATGGCAAGTCGAAAACATGAGCACATCACGCTTACCATGCCATTTTAACACAGTTATGAAGCTGTCTTTTTATCTTGCCACACATTCTCCATATAGCAAAGTTCCATATAGATCTGTGTTACGATCTTTCAAATACGTTGCGAGGGGGTAACTGTCATAATAATTGTCAGCAGTTCCCATTCTACCTTCACCTAACAAACCTTCGCATAATTTTACAATAATTGAGCCAGGTTTGTCCAAACCTTCAATAGTTGAAGAAGAACCACTGTAAATCTCATATGACCAAGTATAGCTGTCCAGAGTACGAATCTTGAAGACTTTTATTCCATGTGGACTTGATTTAGCCTCAACCTCAACCTTCCCCGAAATTTGATCATAGACTCGTCTATGATTATCGTATCACTGGGTAAGTTTAATATTTTCTTCACATTTTCAAATACCTTCTTGTGCAACGGTTCGATTTTGTAAAATCGCCTCAGATTGTGGAGTTGCGTTTCAGAAAAATGCCAGTATGCTTATGTGATGAAAAAAGGAACAATAATATAGCGGATTTGTTTTCCAGTAATGCTCAACTAATGCTTACAACTCCAGTAAGCACAATAACTGCAATAAATTTTCGCATTTCGAAGAAGGGGGTCTGAAGAATCAGACCCATTCACTAAAACAAAATCCGAAGTGTGTTTTGTATAATTGTATAAAATTGGTAATCATTTTAGGCTACTATGATCTTTTTCACCTACCTGTCTTCTTCTAAAGGGAGGAATTCGTCATCACTGCCATCGCTAAAATCGCCATTCACCACAGAAGACATTTCATCATCTACCATATCCATTACCACAATTCGCGACACTTCTTCATCTGATAAATTTCTTTTTGAACCACTAATTTTTTACAAAAATTCGCACAAAACGTTTGCTAAGCACGATTAACTTAACTCAACACATTCTTTTGCTATTTGATTTTGATCAACTTTGACTTTATCATATATGATACAAATTACGTATACACAAGTACATATTTTATTACTTCATTAAAAAATTAATGAAAATAGCTTTATTTTTGGCCTTTTACTTAGATAATTGTTTTAATGAAGCATTTACGAAAAATACATTTTTACCAATTTTTACTACAATGTGTTTCTATTAATTATAATGAAAATAAAAGATTTTTTTCTTCAAAATTCATGAAAATTAAATTACACTTATAGAATTTCATCTAAATTCAATTGGTATATTGGAAGTTTACGTATAATTTTCGTATTTTATTACCAAATCTAATCTTAGTATTAGATTAGAGCATTGGCATCACTCTTTTCTTTAATGCCATGCATTAAAAATTAGACAAAATATTTCTAACCATACCACATTTAAAATATTAATAACTGTAAGCGAACATAAATATAGTGATGTATAATAAATAAAGATAAAAGATACCTAGGAAAATTTTAACAATTATTTAATTAATGAAAATTTCATAGGGCTTTATTTTATTATAGACAATCTTTTGTCTCAATTTCATAAAAAGATTAATAAGAGTTGTAAGACTTTAACCACAACAATGACTATGAGATACAACGAAGACGATGTAAAATGGTTTAATTCCAATTTAAAACATGAAAAAATTCAACTACATATAAGTTAACATCAAACACATTTAACATTTAACATTAAATGTACCACGACCCAGTTTCCGCCCAGACAGAATTCCAAGAATCAAATTCATCTGCACTTGCAATTCTAAGAATCAACTTCAGTCTGAACTGCACTTGATACCATCAAATGCATTTGTCAGTAAAATTCATATTTATAAATACATGTGGAATACTTTAATGAGCTCTCAGTTGTTAATTGTCAGTCGTTGGAATTAATTTTGAAGTAAAGGTTAGGCAATCTGCCTAAAAAATATTTTCTTAAGAAAATAATTTTATTTTTCTTTAACTAGCGCCCGAGCAGGAACTGCTTCGTAGCACTGCATCCTAACTAAGTTATCGCGAGTATTAACGTATAGTTATACGTGCGTAACCGAGCGTAGAAAACCGCGTGATAATCAAGCGCAGTATAACGCGAGTTCGATAAGTAAGAAAGGGTTCGTCATAGACAACGTGAGTACAATTTGTGCGAGTACGTAAAGTGTGGTCCAGAAACTACGTGAAGGCGTAAACGTGTGTAATAAAGCACAAAAACCGCGAGTGTGTATAAAAACAGTGGACATCAAACCACAAGAAAAAACAGTGTTGTGTAAGGAAAAAGAGGCTCCTTAGGAGCCCTGTAAAACAAGGACAAGAAGGAGTTCAAATTGGATAGTCGCCCAAACCTACGATTAGTAGTTCCGGAAACCCTATTTTATTGTTACGAAAATAAAAGTTATTTTCTTTGCAATTTTGTAAGTCAATTATATTTAATATTTTGACTAAGAAATTTTAAATTTGTAAACCAATTATTGTGAAACTATTATCTAAATTTTGAAAAGAATAATTAATTATTGTTATACCTTTATAAACCAGAATTCGTAATCTCAATTATCAACCTCTTTTCTTAAAAAAAACTATAAAGAAAATTTATTTATAAGTGCGGCAAACCCAAGTCCGATATGGACAAAATACCAGACGTGGTAAAGATACTTCGGGAGATCTCTGGATAACCCCATGAGTTTAATTCGTGGAAGAAGAGTGTTGAATGGATACTCAAACACCTCATGGGAAACCTGACAATATAAATTTTTAAAAGAGGAAGTGAAATTTTTGGGATTTGTCGTCGGCAGAGATGGGATTAAAACCAATCCTAAGAAAGTTGAAGCCATTGCTAAATTACCAATCCCTAAAACGCTCAAGGACTTACGATCTTTCCTAGGTATGTCAGGCTGTTATCGCCGATTTATTAAAGATTACGCTAAAATTGCGAAACCCCTGACATCCCTTTTGGGAAGACGGACGAGTGTTCAAACATCCTTCTAAAAACAAATTCATTGACCTCAACGCAGATGCAATCAAATCTTTTCAAAAGATCGAGCAAACACTAGACTCCAATGTAGTTACCCTCACTCATCCGGATTTCAATAAAGACTTTGAACTACAAACGGATGCTTCGTATAACTAAGTAGGCGCTGTGTTGTCTCCGGACAGGAAACCGATAACGTTTTTATCTAGAACATTAACCCAAACAGAGGAGAGTTATTCCACTGACGAGAAAGAGATGCTCGCAATCATCTGGGCTCTGAACTCTCTTAGGAACTACCTGTACGGTTCAAAAAAAGTAAAAATATAGTATACATATACGGACAATCAGCCGCTACAAAATGAAGCGATGGAAGGCCATTCTGGAAGAGTATAACTACGAACTAAAGTACAAATCAGGAAAGTCTAATGTGGTCGCAGACGCTCTATTACCACTCAGAATACAGTCACGAGAGTTCTTCTCATAATTTTATTCGAACAGCAGAAACTCCTCTAAACGTCTTCCGTAACTAAATTATCCTTAAAACCGGAAATGACAGTAGCTATGAATTCGTAATTCCATTGCCAACCTACCACAGACATATATTTATTCAGCCCAGTTACACTGATTCAGACATTATCAATATATTTAAAAAAATATCTTAACCCAAGCACAATTAATGGATTATTCACAAAAGAGGAAATTATGGAACAAGTACAAAGCATCTACCCGTTACACTTCAGCCATTACAAAGTTAGGTATACTCAGATGATGGTTAAAGACATAACTGACGAAACTGAACAGGAGGACAAAACTCTAAAAATCCATCGCAGGGCGCATCGTTATCCAGAGGAGAACAGAAAGCAGCTTCTTGAAAGTTTCCATTTCCAAAAGATGACATCGAAAATTAAAAGACTAGTAAAAAACTGCCAAACCTGTAAGCAGAATAAATATGATCGTCACTCGAACAAACAAATCCTCAATCCAACTCCTATACCTATTTATCCCGTTATCTACCCATTACACTTCAGCCATTACAAAGTTAGGTACACTCAGATGATGATTGAAGACATTACTGACGAAACTGAACAGGAGGACAAAATTCTAAAAATCCATCGCAGAGCGCATCGTAATCCAGAGGAGAACAGAAAGCAGCTTCTTGAAAGTTTCTATTTCCCAAAGATGACATCCAAAATTAAAAGACTAGTAAAAAACTGCCAAACCTGTAAGCAGAATAAATATGATCGTCACTCGAACAAACAAATCCTCAATCCAACTCCTATACCTTCTTATCCAGGCCACACCGTACATCTTGACATCTTCTCAACAGAAAAATATCTAGTGCTAACAGCTATATGTAAGCTCATTAAATTCGCGAAAACAAAAATTATCCAATCTAGAGCTATTTTGTTCTCATTCTGTGTCCCAGAAAATATAGTCATCGATAATGGAAAGGGTCTCAATTCTGCAACGATTACATCCATGATTTAAGATGAGTTAGGCATACACAGCTACAAAACACCACCGTATAAAAGCGAGGTAAATAGGCAGATTGAGCGTTTTCATTATACCCTTTATAACATCATGCGATGTCTCAAAGCCAAACAGATCCCCAGGTCCTTCGAAGACCTTCTCGAAAGAGCAACGAACGAGTATAACTTCACAGTTCACTCGACAACCAAAAAGAAACCAGTCGAGCTCTTTCTTGGCCGATCCCCACGAGTACCTTTTGAAGATTTCTAAAAATCGCGCCAACAAAACATTGAAAATATTACACTAGAAAAAAAAACCCGTTGATTATCATAAAAAAAAACGAAAACCCATTAAAGACTATCATCCAGGAGACATTATTTACGTAAAACGTAATAAAAGATTAGGGTCTAAAATAGCTCCCCGATATCGAGAAGAGGTAGTCATAGAAAACAAAAACACAGTAGTTAAAACAGTTAAAATCCATATAAGAAACTGACCAATCTATTTCTTTTATTTCAGCCATACCATCCTTCTAAAAAGAGGAGAAATCCAAATTTTAGATTTCTCGAACTCTCAATTTATATCAACAAACACCGGCCAGATTAAAATGCAGAACGGAAATTTAAAATGAATACTTGAAATTGACTTGAACCAATACGACAAATTTCTGACCAACATAGCCCTAACGATCGAACTAAACTCAACCCCTATTTCCTTACCTATCCCACAAATATCAGCAAATTAAAAATTTAATTTCTAACTTAAGACCGCGTAAAGTAAGAAGGTCAGTAAATGTTATAGGTACAGCGTGGAAGTGGATTGCTGACAGTCCCGACCACGACGATTTTGTAACAATAAAAAGAAAAATGAACAATTTACTTCTTAACAGTAATAATCAAGTTGTTATAAACCAATTACACAATGAACGAATAAACAATATAATATTACTAAAATAACAAACGAAGTAGAAACAATGTTAAAACAAAAAATGAAAATTAATAGAGAATTTGTACTTGAAATTCAATATAAGCTAAAATCTGTAAAAGAAGAATTGTAAAACATTAATTTAGCTATTCATTGGTCCAAAGTAGGAGTCATAAATTCATTAATCCTATCAAAAGAAGAAAAAAGCCTAGCTATTAAAATATGAAGTAAAGAAAATACCCCTTTCAACACTATCGAACAAGCGCTAAATATCGCAGAAATAAAAATTATAACCAATTCAATTTCAGTTTTGTATGACAAACTGTTATTTAAACAAATTAATAAGGAAGTTGTAATAAATTAAGAAAATATTTTCGGAATAATTAGTAATTGTAAATCATTTAATTATGTTTTAATTTGTAATAAGAAAAATCTTGTAAGCATTGTAAATTCCACATGTATTCCAAACTTGTTAAATAGTAAAATCGCGACAAGTAATTTAATAAATAGTCAGCACCCTCCCACTATTGGGGAAACATCATCTGGGATGGGAACTCTCGTAACCGAATTAACGCACCGGAATCTTAGCGGAACGTTCCTTATTAAATATGGGAAAACTAACCTCACCATCAACGACAGAATAATCACGGCACAGTAAGCATCTACACACTTTGTCCTCCCAGCACGAACTCCATATAAACAATACAAAAGAAATCCAGTTGCTACAATCAGAAAAAGATTCACAGACATTAATCACACGAGACAATCGCTTTTATCGGAATTGTTCTAACACTATTTACAGTTTTTAAACTTGCAACAGGTCGTAAGAATACGAAAATCATTATCCAACAGTCAGAGATGACCATCATAGACATCCTATCAAAACCGAAAATTACACCTACAGTAGACGTACTTACTATTCCCCGGAAGAAGTTCCATGACCTACCATACGTCTAAGCGATTGTGGACCATCGCATTTAGAGGGGGAAGAGTTAATATCAAACACGTTTAACCATCGGTGAACTGTCCCACAACCCAGTTTCCGACCATACAGAATTCCAAGAATCAAATTCTCCTGCACTTGCATCAAATACCTTTGTCAACAAAACTCATATATATAAATACATGTGGAATACTTTAATGAGCTTTCAGTTGTTAATTGTCAGTCGTTAGAATTAATTTTGAAATAAATGTTAGGCAATTTGCCTAAAAAATATTTTTTAAGAAAATAATTTTATTTTCCTTTAACTTATATAAATACACGTTTTTCGAGAACACGAGCGAAAAGTGCAAAAGACACATTCGTTTACAAATTGCAATAAGAAGTAATCAGACACAAGTTTTTGGGAACACTTAATAGTTAGTTACAAAAAGCAATAAAGCCAAAGATAGAGGGCGAGCCAACGTGTAGATTTTAGCTGTCAATTACTGTCATTTACTGAATTCAATGTAGTTGATCTTTTTAACAGATACCATAAAATCTTTGGCAATTTTAGTGACGGAGTCGTTTTTGTTATTCAATCGTATAACGATTTCATAAAATTCGTGAATTTTTCGGTCAACATAATCGTCCTGTTAGCGAAAGTGTTCACAAATAGCCAGGCATTTCAATTCGTCGCACAGTGCGGCAACCCTTGGACAAAAATAAAAAACATATGTTAGCTTTTAATGTATTATTGTAGAAAAATGACTCAATCAAACAAAAATGTTTTCTTTTAAAATATAACGTTACTTATGGTAACCCTGCATTAAATAGAACGATCATGTTTCAATTTTATTAGTTTCAAATTAGCTTGCTGTGAAGAAGTATTGTTTTGTCCTAGTGCGTGTAAAATTTGGAACTGAAATCATGTCGAATTTGAAATAAGGTTTGTTATTCTTGTATTAGGAGCAAATTTTTTTAGATATATTAAAATATATAGTGTAATAAAATGAATTGTTAAAGAAATAAAAAAATTTTTTTTTTACATTTTAAATAGCTTTAAAAAAATTCGACGCAAAATATTCTGTGCATTTAATTGCTATACATTAGTCATTAACTTATTTAACCTAACCTACTGGAACTATTAGACATTACCCTACAAAATCATTGTCTCAGATTTAAAGCTAATATGCAAGTGGGGATTTGATGGCAGTGCAGAACACAACCTTTAAAACTAAAATTCACGGAAAAGACATCTCAAACTGATGAATTTATGTTTTTGATAGCTTTTGTTCCTCTCAAATTAGTAGATGACAATAAAACTGAGTTCCTCCTCTACATTGTTTTGCAGATCTATTAAGTTAATTTTTTTAGAGGACAATCAGTTAGGGAACAAGAGTCCTTATTGCAAATTACTATACGTCAATTATCTGCGTATTAAGTTACGACCATTACCTTTTTCGCTTATCCACTCTGCACACGTTTATAAGGTGTTGTTTTAAATGCCTTCTTCACATTTCTTATCGTTTGCCGCTAAAAATGTGGCAAGTAAGAGGAGCTAAAAATAAGACTATATTCACTCAAAATAAAAAAAAAATAAAAATATCAAATTCAATGTGGGGCTTTTAGTGGATAAGCCAAAACTGGACTATGGATCCACAAATCATGGAAATACTACAAGAAGGTTCTTTATCGACTCAGAAATCACAAGGATAAATTCCAATTTAATAAGAAACTTACACACGATTTTAAGAACCTTGTCGTTAGGTTTAAAAATAAATGTTCAGCAGTTTAAGATTTTACTAAAAGAAACAAAAGATTTATATATAAGTTTGTATAGGGTGATTCATCGTGAAGTTTGATTTATAATGTAAAATAAAGCACATAAATTTGAAACTGAACGTAAAATCTTTATTATCGGTTAAAAGAACAATTCATGGCACTTACTTTTCGAAAATGATATTATGTAAATGTTGGCCACTACTACGGCTGAGGTGGCCCATTCGGCAGGTTAAATTTTGGGCGACTCGTTCGAAAATAGCGACTGCTATTTCGCGTATAACACGAGTAATGTTGGCTTCCAAAACGTCAATTGTAGCTGGCTTATTCATGAAGACCTGAGACTTAACGTATTCCCAGAGAAAATAGTCCAAAGGTGTGATATCGCATGATCTAGGCGGCCAATTTACCGTCACAAAACGTGAAATTAAGTGCTCACCAAAATGATTTCTCAACAAGTCCATTGTTTCACGCGCTGTATGGCTCGCAGCGCCATCTTGTTGAAACCAGAGCTCACCGAGACCATGTGCTTGAATTTCAGGAAGCATATAGTCCGTTAAAATGGCGCGATAACGAAAAAACGATTCCACCAGCCCATAAACCACACCATACCGTTGTTTTTAAAGTATTTAATGGTAGCTCTTAGTACTCTTCGGGTTGCTCATCAGCCCAAATACAGCAATTTTGTTTATTAACGTATACATTGGGCCAGAAATGGGCTTCATCACTGAACAAAATTTCACGACAAAACAAGGGATTTTCATTTTATATTGTTCACTGAAAATATGAGGAAAATTCAAGTCGCCAGGCTTCAATTCTTATACAAGTTGAATTTTCTACGCTTCTAGGCCGAGATCCTTTCGTAAAATCACCAATTTGTCGAATACGTCAAGCCAAGCTGCTGAGAACGACGACGAATCGATTCGTCACTGTCTTCGCGTACACTCTCAGCTACCACTGCTATAATCTCTTCACTACATGCTGGATGTGGTCTAACCGCTCGAGTATCATCTACACTGTAAGACTCAAATTTGCGAATGGTATTGGCAATAGTGGTTTCAGTATGTCGATTATGCGCACCGTAAGTTCCTCAAATCGCACGAAAAACATTTTTTACAGAACGCTGATTTTCGTAATACAGCTGAACAATTTGAAGACGCTGTTGTGATGTGTGACTTTCCATGATGATTTGCCAAACAATACTGAACAAAAAAGATAAAGCGATATACGAGTGATGATACGAGTCACGAATCACCCTATATAATTGGTAGCACATGCCAAGTAGCATCCATAAGATCTTGATTCATGCTTGTGATGTCATCGACTCTTTTGTCTACCTATAGGTCTTCTGTCAGAAGAGGATTTAGAGGCTCGACTTAAGGAAATAAGAAAAAATCGATTAAATCACATGCATAAGATGTGTAGCGATCAGACAAATACGGATCTTTTGAACGTTTTATTACTTACTACCGATCCTTTAATTTCGACACATAGAAATATTTCTTCAAGGAAGTCAAATAGAAATATCTCAGATATAAGTATGTACTTACAAATTGAAAATTTGTCAAATAATTCACAAAATACAAGTGCTTCCTCATTTGATGAAATTGATTTAACTGATACAGAGCTTGAAGGTAGCGATGACAGTAGTTTAGTTTCAAAATAATAAGGAAAAATATGTAAATTATAACATTTAGAAAGAAAAAATAAAATCTGTACATATGAATTTGAATTAATGATTTCCAAACAAATGCCGCACTGTGCGTCGCTGAAGTCAAGAATTTGGCCTCACTTATGGCACCTTACGGCGAATTTTAAAAGTTGATCTCGATTAGCACCCCTATAAAATTCAAACTACACAATAATTAAAGCCTCTGGCCTATCATCGCCGATTTGTTAACTGGATATTGAATCGCCAAGTTCGGGTATGTAATTTAATTCGTGCGGTTTTTTTTGCAAAATTTGAACGTTTGTTTAAGAAAAACATGTACAATAGTATAAGTTAAAGTATTGCCCATCTGAAGCTATGACTTTTTCCCATCTTTCTGGCAATTTGTGGATCCCATCCCAAAAGAATTGCGCCGGCTTGGCAGCCAAGAATGAATCAAGCCAATTTTTGATATTCTGCTCTGATGTGAACCGCATTTCAGTGAGGGCGTTCTGCATCGACCAGAACAAATGGCAGTCAGAAGGGGCAAGGTCTGGGATATAAGGCGGGTGGGGTAAGACCTCCCATCCACTGTTTTCCAAATAGTGCTTAACCGGAATAGCAAGGTAGGGCCGAGCGTTGTCATGATGGAAAATTATTGCCTCGTGTCTGGTCGCATATTCCGTGCGTTTTTCGGCTACCGCTCTCTTCAAACGGATTAATTGTGTTCGATAGCATTATCCATTGATGGTTTCACCCAGTTTTAGTAGCTCATAATACAGCACACCCATCTGATCCCACCAAATACAGAGCAATACCTTCGCGCCACGGATTTTCGGCTTTGCCGTTGATTTGGCTAGTTGGCCGGGTTCCACATATGATTTTTTGCGCTTGGGGTTGTCGTAATGGATCCATTTTTCATCACCAGTAACAATCCGATGCAAAAATGACTTCCTTTTGTGGCGCTCAAGCAGCATTTCGGACATGCAAAACCGCTTTTCGACGTCTCTCGGCTTGAGTTCATGTGGAACCTAATTTCCTTGCCTTTGAATATATCCAGCTGCTTTTAAACGTTTTGAAATGGCTGCTTGAGTGCCACTCAAAGATTCTGCGAGCTTTCCTTGTGTTTAGCAATAATCTTCATAGAGTAATGCTTCCAGTTCTTCATCTTCAAACTTTTTTGGCTACCCAGGACGTTCATCGTCTTCCAAGCCAAAATCACCACTTTTAAATCGTGCAAAGCACTTTTGGCATGTTCACTCAGCTAGCGCATGTTCACCATAAACTTCCACCAAAATACGATGACTTTCGGCAGCAGTTTTTTCATATTAAAGTAATGAAGAAGAACTCCCTGTAAAAACACTTTTTCAGGCACAAAGTTCGACATATTTGAGTAAAAAAATTATTGTTGTTTACGCTTCAAATGAATGGCATACACTGAAAAGACGTACAATGACGCCATCTCTTAGCAAACCACAGTTATAGACCCAATAAATAAACAAAATTTTCATTTCCTGAGACCGGAAAATGCAATGCATCCGAAAATGTTGACTGTATGGTGAAGATTATGGGTTGGCGGCATCAATGGTCCGTAATTTTTCGAAGATGAGGCTGGGGAGACAGTTACCGCAACATGTTGACCGGTAATTTTTTTTCCAAAATTGAATGAATAGGGTTTGAATGATCTCTGGTTTCCACAGGATGGTGCTTTCGCTCACAAAAGCCATCAATCAATCCATTTATTGCGTACAAAATATGATGATCGCATTATTTCTGTTAGAGGAGAAGTTGATTGCTCACCAAAATCATGCGATTTGACAGCTTAACCTGTGGGGTTATTTGAAGAGTAAGGCCATTGACCCACTAATTTTTTTAAAAGTCATCAATAATTTTGACCTTCGGAAGGTCGCTTGCAACAAAAGCTGAGGGGTCACATGAACGATGTTGTATTCCATTCATAATTTCCATAGACCGAACTTTATTATTCAAAATTTTTATTTTATTATACAAAAATCCTACAGAGGCGGCCAATCGACTGGCCCATGTCTTGAGATAACACGCTCACCATACTTACTCTTCAATAAATCGATTGTAGAGTGTGCTGTGTGGCTTGTGGCATCACCCTGTTGAAACCACATGTCCATATCCAAGTCCGTATCTTCCAATGCGGGCCAAAAATAATCATTGATTATGGCGCGATAATGCCGACAATTCACAGTAACGTGACGATCGTTATCGTCGACGAAAAATTATGGCCCAATAACGCCGCTGGCATGCAAACCGCTCCAAACAGTTATTTTGTGAAGTGGTGAATCATAAAGCACATGTGGGTTTTCACCCGACGAATAACGCATATTTTGCTTATTGACGAACCCATTGAGCCAAAAATGAGCTTCGTCACTGAAGATGATTTTGCGATGAAATTCATCATCTCGGCGCATCTTCTCCAAAATCCAATCGGAGAACGTACGTCGCTTCAAATGGTCTATCGGCTTCAATTCTTGACTCAGCTTGATCTTGTATGGGTGTAAACCAAGATCCTTACGCAAAATACGCCATAATGTGGTCTGAGCGATGCCCAATTCTTGAGAACACCGTGGAATTAACTGATTTGGATCGTTTGATACGAACGTCTGAACGGCAGCGATATTTCCGACACTTCGACCAACCCGTTGTCCCACTGACACGACAATATCACAAAACGAATACGTAGACTCAAATGGCGAGAATTACGACCGAAAATTGGAGTTAACACTCTTAAAGTTGCAGTCACCGACTCCAAATATCTGTAGAAAATTTTTACAATTTGCAGACATTGCTCGTTAGTGTACTTTATGAAAATGTTGAGTTTACTGAATAAATTGACAGCGACAGTTTGATGATTAGTGAAAGAGTGCGTTCACAAATTAAATTCAAAGTTGTCAAGTCCCTATTGGAAAACCATATATATCAAACATGCAATTCAGAAACGAGATTCTAAGTGATAAAGCGAAAGGCGTAAAGAAATTAAATGCATGTTTTGTGGAGAGTGGCTTTGTAATTAATGCGTCAATTTCATAATATATGTTCAATTTATTTTACCAGATATACATTTGATAATAAGAAGCACGCGGCTGTTGATATAAGAGTCATTTTATATCAATTTATTGAAATTATAGGTCCAGTAGTATTGAAAATAATAAACTATTCTCTAAGTTCTGGTGTATTTCCCAATAAGTGGAAAGAAACAATAGAGTAAATATGTAATAAATACATATCAAATACCTTCCTCCTTGAGAAAAGCCGATTAAAAAGTTGGTAGCTGACCAGTTGACTTACTATTCAGAAGAAAATAAAATACTTATTAAAGAACAGCCCGGACTTAGAATTAATCAATCTTATTGGAAACATTAATAGTGTATGGTGACTGGGGAGGAAAATAAATGGTTCAAACCTTATTGATAACGACAATACCTCTTTTGCATTAAAATGTGATTTAGGAGTACCTCAAGGACCAGTATTACGAGAATTTTTTTTTTATTATATAGGGTTTTCTTATAACGACTTGACAACTTTTTTTTTAAATAAAAGGCAAACCATTTGAGATATTTCAAAAACTTTATTATTGGCTTGAAGTACAATCAAAACATTTATGAATGGAACTCGACTTCGTTCATGTGGCCACCGCGGGCACGTTTGCAGCGGTCGATTTATTGGACCCAATTTTTAACGACTCGGCCACACATTTCGGCGGAAACGGCCGCTATTTCGCGTTCAATGTTGGCTCTGAGCTCTTCCAACATCGTCGGCGTGTTGGCATAAGCCAATGACAATAGTCTTTTATTGACAATAGTCAAGCGGCGTTACGAACGAGGTGTCCAATCGACTGGCCGCCACCATAATTACTCATATCTTCCAATTCGGGCCAAAAATAATCGGTGCTCATGGCGCGATAACGCTGACCATTCACAGTAACGTGACGATCGGCCCAATAACGCCGCCGGCATTCAAACCAAACAGTTATTTTTTGTAGATGAAGTGGTGACATAAAGCACATGTTTGTTTTCATACGATCAATAACGCATATTTTGCTTATTGACGAACCCATTGAGCCAAAAATGAGCTTCGCCACTAAAGATGATTTTTCGATGAAATTCATCATAACCATCAACGATGGATCGGACGAGGGGGTCCGAGGCAATGGCTTGCTAGACCACCTGATCTTACGTCACTTGATTTCTCCTTGTGGGGCTACTTAAAAAGTGAGGCTTACAGAAAAAGCCAACAACACGTGAGGACATGAAAAGACGAATAACTGAAGCTTGCCGGAAGATTACGCCAGAAATACTTCTCAGTTCTGTTGGTTCATTTAGAGCGCGGATAGACAAATGTACTGAAGTGAATGGTCACATTTTCGAGCATTTGTTGAAATAGTCTCGGGAAATAAACGTCGAAATGGGAAGAATTCAATGATTCAACAGTGGGAGGCAAGGGGACTCACTCTAAATAATCACCCCGAAGGAAACAAAATACTGCTACGTCCACGTCGTCGTTTCTGGGTTATGCTAAACGTAGGATGTAAAAACAAATAACAAGCCTACAAGCAATACGACTGAGCAATGAAAATCAGGAACTTTAATTTGAAAAATCAAAAGTGACCTTCGTTTTACCTTGAAAATGGGTCTCAAGATCAAACTCGTGGTCACCACCTTATGTCCCCTTCAGATCCTTGTGACTTTTGTCTGAAACATTTTTCGCTATATTTCGTACTTTTCGGATAATTTTGATGTCTTAAGTTTTATGGCGCCCTCTGAAGGGAAAAGAACGCATTTTGGAAAAAGTGTTTCATGTGAAATAATTGTAATTTTTAACGCAGACTACGAATCTGTCAAAAAAATAGGGGTTCCCATTAAAAAATCAAAAGTGACTTTCGTTTGACCTTGAAAATGGGACTTAAGGTCAAACTCGTGGTCACTATCTTATGTCCCCTTCAGAACCTTGTGACTTTTGTGTGAAAATTTTTTCGCAATATCGCGTATTTTTCGAATAATTTGGATGTCTCAAGTCAAAAAACTCACCCTGTATATAGGGTGATTAATCGTGAGGTTTGATTGTCAATAGACTCTTTTTGACAGATCACGCGTGACTCCTATCAAACTGCTTTGTCATTTTTGTCTAGTATCGTTTGGCAAGTCATCATGGAAAGACTCTGCGAACTTACGGTGCGCATAATCGACCTACTGAGACCTTTATTGCCAATACCATTCGCAAATTTGAGTCCCAGTTTACATAAGTGGATGATACTCGACCGGTTAGACCACATCCAGCACGTAGTGAAGAGACTATAGCGAGAGTGTACGGGAAGACCATGACGAATCGATTCGTCGTCGTTCTCATCACCTTGGCTTGGCGTTTTCGACAACTTGGAGTATTTTACACTTTCAACCCACTGTTGACAACTACGAAGTGGCTTAGAACACTCTTTTCGAAAGTTTCGACAATCGCAGATTGTTGCTGACAGCCCAACTGACCAGATTACTGTCACAACCTTCGGCAGTTGGAACCGCCTCCATTTTAAGAAGCTTGCACGACACAACTAAGGAAGTAATGCAGGCAATCACGAACCTGGGATTCGAGGTTATCAATTGGGATCCAATAGTTCCCATCTTATGCTTCAAAAGTTGGATAAGTAAAGTTGGGATTGTTCGGGCAGACGCTGGACGATCCGAGATATAGTTACATTTTGTATGTATTCATTGGCAGGCGAGACGAAAGAAAGATATTTTTCGTTCTAGTTGCAGAAAATAGCTATCTATAGTTGCTCACAATATTTATCTCTTTCAGATGATATCCGAGATAAGGCCGTCCGCAGACTACAACTTTGCAGAAATTGGCTGAAGGTAGGTCACTACTCCCAATCTTGCCAGTCCAGAGGTTGCCAGAAATGCGATGGCAAACACAACACCCTTCTACATCATCAGCAGCCACAGCAGCAGAAAAATCATCAGCAGTAGAACTGAGAACGCCTTCCTATCAGCAGCAAGAGTGTAACCAACAGCAGCAGAATTCAGCGACAGTCAGCAGAAGAAAATGAAATCTAATCAACAGCAAGAGTAGTTAACAGCAGTCAATCAGCAATGGTGATAACCTTCAATCCAATCAATAGGTAAGCGTTATAAAGATAAGAATATTTTAAGTGTTGATCCACCATCTGTCACATCTGCCAGTACAGCCGTAGGTAGTAAAAATAAAAAAAGTCATGTCTATTTAGCTACTGCGATTGTCAATGTCGTCTCTTCTTATGGGTATTTAATGTCGTGCACTATTAGACTCTAACTCACAAATTAGTTTTATAACGTCAAATTTCACACGATTTAGGCCATAAAAAACGTCGTATGAGCACTCCAATTAGTGGAATTGGGGGTAAGGAGTGCAAAGCCGAGTTTTTCACTAATAAAAAAGTCGAATTAAGGACCTCATCGTATAGGTCCAACCTTAAGGCCTATATCATGTCCCAAAACAACGAATATCAGCCTACACACGAGATAGGTACAACGCTTTGAAGGCTACCGCCGCATGTACAATTTGAGGATCCTACATACTTTTCGGCCCAACATATCGATATGCTGCTAGGAGCAGAAAACCGTCACTAACATCTTTAGATAAACTCGTGAGAAAATTTTGGGAATCAGAAAATCATGATTCTCATGTTAACACCATGAGCGAAAAGGAGCACGAATGCGAAGCTCACATTCAAGTTAACACGAAATTAAATGAGAATAATCAGTTCGTAGGCTGCCGCTCAAGTAGCAACCAGATGCATTCTTAGGACAGTCGCTTACAATAGCTACTAAACGATTCTTGACATTGGAAAGAAGATTAGATAAAACATATGAAAGAAAATCATCATACATTAATTTTATGCAAGAGTATGAATCTCTTGGTCATATGAGTTTACTTAATGAGCACAAATTATGTAGCACTCATCACGTTATTTCGCATCATTGCGTTATAAAACCCGAAAGTTCATTGGCAAAACTAATGGTTGTATTTTTGCTTCAGCAAAAAGTACACCTGGGCATTGACTTAACGATATTTTACTGATCGGTCCAACAATCCAACCAGATTTATTTTCCATCATAGCCAATTTTCGTATGTACAAATATGTCCTTACAGTACCGGCAAATTTTAATAGATTCCAGCGATAGAATGCTGCAATTAATTGTATGGAGATTACATCATGATCATCATTGCAACTGTACTAACTCAAAACTGTCACTTGTGGCATAGCATCGGCTGCATATTTAGCTACAAAATTGGTGAAGCTCGCAGATGACAACAAAGAGACCTGCTCCTCGCAGGTTATAAAGAAATGTTTTTATAAAACGATTACATTACGGGCGCAGAAAGCATAGAAGATGTCCAGAAGTTTGATTTTAATGAGGCCAACACATTACATGATTGAGTATGCAAACGAAATGTACTAGCTGATCTCGGCAGGCTATTTGACCCATTTGGTTTTCTGGGGCCAGTAATAATTCTTGAAAAGATTTCCCTACAGGAATTATGGGAGACAAAGTTATCTTGGGATGAGCAACTTCCCAAAGAGCAAACTGCCAAGTGTTTGTTGTACTTAAAAGGATTTTCAATGTTGAAAGAGTTAAACATCCCGCGCTATATCTCCCATTCTTGTAGCGATATTGAACTGCATGCATTTTCTGATAGCAGCCTAAATGCCTTTGGGTCATGCGTATACATCAAATTTATTGATGACAAACGTATACACAGTTGCTATGTTCAAAATCAAGAGTGGGTTCTCTCAAAACAACATCTAATGCACGATTGGAATTACAAGGTGCTGTTCTCATGGTTGAACTAATGGCAAGGTTGCTGCAAGTGCTAACTAATAAAATAAAGAAAGTGTGCTATTACACCAACTCCACTACAGTACTAGCATGGATAAGATCACCTTCCTACACATGGGAAACATACATTGCAAACAGGGTGGCAAAGATCCAGCAAGCACAGACATATAGAGATTTAACTACATAAAAGCGAGTATCCTCGCTGTAGCGGATCACTAAGAACATTTGAAAACGTCCACCAGGCTCAACGGTCCAGACTTTCTGTCCAAAGATGACATGTCATGGGAAAGTATGCAATATGTTGTTCCGGAAGACATTCCAGAACGTCGCAAAAAGAGGTCTGTGCTTCAGCCGTTGATAACGAAATATTATTTGAATGAGTCAACCATAGAAATTCCTTTTATGCATAACAAAAAATATTTGCATATTACTTCCGATTTTATAATAATTTCAGAAAACATAAGTCACTCAGAAATGGAAAGCAAATAACAGTAGAACTTCAACGTTGAACTCATTTTATTTGGATACACGTTCAAAGAAGGGAATTTCCGGATGACTACCGTTTTTTACAGAGGGGGAAGAATTTTCGATGAAAAAACCAATTAATCAGAGTCGGCAAAAGATTAATAAACGCATCAATTATGTCCAATGCTAAACATCAAATCTTACTACCAAAAAATAATTGTATAACAAGATTGCTTCTTACATACCTGCAACAAATACATATGCACGCCACACCCCGAATTATAATCGCGGTCTCACGACAAACAAAGATATTGGATCTTAGGAACAGCGCGACAAATTGTTTCTAATTGTATTGAATGTTTTCGATCAAACCCGAAGATTATGGAACAGATAAAGGGAAACTTGCCGAAAGAGCGAGAAACGCCATCCTGCGGCGTTTTATCAGTGTGGAGTCGATCTTTATGGCCCTATTAAAACTCACTACAAGATCAGGGGAAGGGTCTTACAAAGTCGTACGTAGCTATATTTGTATGTCTGCAGAGGCCTTTATTTGTGCCTTAAAAGATTCATAGGGAGAAGAGGCGTTTGTCATAGAATATTCTGTGACAATGCAACAAACTTCTTCGGCACGAAAAATCATCTATATGAACTACAGATGTCATTAAACAGATGCAATCCAATAGGCAATAGAGTCTGCATGCCTGAAGGATGGAATAAATTGGAAGTTCATACCTCCTCGTTGTCCCCATTTTGGACGCCTTTGGGAAGCCCCTGTGAAGTCCGCTTAGGAATTGTTAGCTCGATATTTGAAGGAAGCCCCACTTACATACGAACAAATGCTGACGGTGGTAATTCAGATAGAAACTATTCTGAATTCACGTCTAACTTCAATGTCATCAGATCCAAACGACCTAGAGGCACTAACACCTAACCATTTCCTAATCCACTCACCTCTGACATCACTCCCAGAGCCTGGTATAACTGATAAAAAATTTAACCAGATTAAGTACATCAGCACTTTTGGAAAAGGTGGTCAAAGGAATATTTGCACTTAATACATCAAAGATTTAAATTGAAACCCAGGCTAAGAATTTAGCTCCTGGCAAGATGGTCATTATAAGAGAAGAAAATATTCCACCAAAGAGATGGAAGCTAGGAAGTTATTGGATGTTATTGGACGTTAAAAAGGGTAATGACGACTTGATTCGCGTGGCCAATATAAAAACTCAAACAGGTATATACAAAAACGAGCCATTCATAAGTTATTCCCACTTCCGATGGAAGAACCAATACTAGATGTTGTGCTCCGTGACCAAATTGAGCCAAAAAAGTATATTAGCAAGGAAAATCAAAGCATCAATAAGCCAACCAACATCTACGAAATAGCAAAAATACCGATGGTGCCTTACTTAAGGCATTACTAGTTCTCTTTGTCCTACCCGCAGCATTATTACAAATTAACAAACAGGTGAATATCAAGAAAATCGACGACTCTGTCGGTATATACTTCGAAGATATTGGTATATTCAGGAGCGATAACGTCATACCTTAATCAAATGGGTGAGTTTTGCACAAGAGAAATATCTTATCACATGTATTGCAGGCCAACAGTAGTTTCGTCACGGCACAGACTTAAAGTTCACATACCAAGTTATTACAGGCGTAGTGTGGCAAGATCTCTGTTCGATATTGTTGGAACCTTGGCTCACAGTTTATTTGGTATTTTAGATCAAGAGGACCAAACGCATAGAAAACCAAATAGCTTTTGCAAATGAAAACGAGCAACATCTAGCTAATCTCCTACGTAAACAAAGTTCAATACTAGATTCCAAGGCGAATGTTTTGAAACGTTATGTTATTGAAGTTCGCCAGCAATTTCGAATTTTGAACAAATATCTTACAAAAATAACGGACAGCATCCAAGAGAAACACAACATAGCTGAAATCAAACACAATTTGGTATCAATGACCGGCTTACTCATCAACTAAGAATGTATTCAGGATGCTCTACTCGACGTCATATTGGACCTTTATCATGCTAAAACAAATCCACAGTTTATCACTCCAAAACAAATTAATTCGAAGTTTCAGTTGGTACGTCTTACTCTGCAACTAAGTTTGAGTTTGCCTAATAGTACGGCTTTGGAAATGTACAAATTGGCCATAGTCAAAGATCGTGTTCTCAATGATTCAATTGTATTTGAAATGCAGTCACCGATAACTGACAACGAGGAATTCCAATTGTTTTATCTGGTTCAAATATCTATTCTTCACAAAAATTCCAGTTAGGTAGTTAGCACATCAGCGCCTTACCTTGAAGTAACATTAGCTGGGGATAAGTTTTTTCCTTTGAATAAAATGCAGCTGTCACTATGCAAGACAGTATTGCCTAAAAATTACCTTTGTAATCATTTCAAAACACTAACACACACAAAGCTGATTCACAAAGCTGTAAATTGCCATTACTACATCAAGATAAAACTGCATTATCCAACTGCTCTGTGAAAGCAACCAGCACACGAGATCGTTGGATTACTCTGAAGGAGTCAACATTTGGATATTGTCAACTGTATCCATTGTAACGGGACATCTGGTTTGCGTGGATAAAACAAATACAATAGAGATTACTGGAAACAGTATATTTTAGAGTTTAGAGAATCATGCATTTTAAGGTTGCCCAACGCCATAATTAGCGGCCGAAATGTATACAGCAGTAATATTTCAAAGGCATTAGTTCCCAGTCTAATTGTCACCGACTGGATGCTTGACTCAAAGTCGACATCTGAGGCTCCTGTACCACCAACGGTGGGCGACATTGACATATCTAAGTATGGTATACTAAAATTGAAAACAACACTAACGAGGTAATTGACAATGGAAAGAAATCCCCAACAAAGCAGGTCTTAATATCCACGACTACCATCATTACGGGTTGGTTTAGTTTTTGCTGGCTGACATGATTGAAATCTTCATCACCTACCGTTGTAAAAATAGAGGACAAAGCCGGCTCCTAGAAGAACCACATCCCGATTTGTCTTGGATGTATAGATTTAAGGTTTAGAGTCTAGGAATCATCAAGAAGGGGAGTTAATATACCATATGTTAAGTTACACATAAGATTTCATTTTATAGCAGTGTCATTTATTATACTTTTTGTCGATTTGCATTTTCATCAAATTACTGATATCGTTCCAAGCGTGGAACCAGACGCACTGGTATAAATTCACGGACTCAAATTTCCGAATCGCCTGCTTATGTCTGTTTTCATGGCTGGAAGCAATAGTCAGCAAATAATAATCTGAAAAACATTGCGTGTGCAAAGGAAATTTCTGTTTATAAGAAAAATAAAATGGTCAATCGTGTGTTGAACAACGTAAAGTGCAGTCTTTCTTTTATCTTATCTTATTTGCGCTAACAGCAATTATGTAACATAGATACAACCGTAGTAAGTTAATAAGAAATTTGATTTCAGGAATAAAGGGCCTTGCATCATTCATAAAATATACCCGAAGGACGGTATGTTGAGATTTTCGCTGGGGAAAACAACTTGACTCAGCTTTTCAATGAGCCCATACGTATAGCAGATATTGGTTGCCATACCTGTAACACCCTGAACTTGCTTTTAACTTCTCACCCTGATAAACACAAGGTCAATGTCATATCAGCAAATTTCTTTTACTCCTACCACACAGTTAGAAAAAAGATTTATAAAAGAACCGTATGGCAATACGAGAAAGCCAATTGGAGCGGACGTAACAGCTTCTTTAGGAATTTTAACTGGTGTTACGTTTCCCCGGTAACGACCTGGTTGTCGCTTCTGATATGTTCCCAGACTCAATTCTTTGGAATGAGATCCTTTATCCCTCATCAGATGAAGAGTATCAAACCAAAAGAAAAGGCGTGGTACTGATTCGAGCTATAAAGAGGCTGTCATGGTTACAGAAATGTTTTTTTGATCCTACAAGGCCAACCCCACTGAGGAAAACTAAAAAAAAGTTCGAACGAGCCAGAAATTCCAATATGAAATTGCAATATGACTAAAAGCTGAGTCAAAAAATACTACCCGTACAATGTAGTTTTGGTCGTTTGTCAAAAACATTAAAAAATCTGAAAAATTCTCATCCTCCAACCCAACGCTCATTTACAATGACATTCCAGCTGTCAGCTGTTTGGGCAAACACAATCTGCTTGCTGCACATTTTGCGGCCAGTTCAACACTTCCAGATTGTGCTTTGCCCCCGAAAACACTTGATTGCGTCGAATCTTCAATGGAACAAATCCACTTTCGCACTCGTCTAGTAACAAGAGTACTTAATGATCTCAATATACACAAATCCGCTGGTCCAGATGGTATAACTCCCCTTCTTCTGAAGAGGTGTTCTTCCTCCCTGGCGAAACCACTGCATAAGCTTTTTCATTAATCCTACTTTTTAGGATTCTTTCCGAGCAGATGGAAAACAGCATTTGTCCAGTATGTCCCTAAAAAGGGCGAATCTTTTTCCCTCTCTTCCTATGGACCCATCGTACTCCCTTCTTTCTAAGGTCTTGGAAACGCTGATAAGCCGTCAGCTCATAAAATGTGTCGAAATGAGAAAACTACTCACTGACCGGCAGAAGGGTTTCCTTAGCAATAAGTCCACTGGTGATTTGATGACATGTCGCACCGAAAAGTGCAGAAAGAAAGATAGTTGTACTTGATATTTCTAAGGCATTTGTAAAAGTTTGGCATCAGGCTCTTTTGTCGAAAATATGTGCTTTTGGGATCAATGACTCTCTTCTTCAATGGATTAGAAATACCTTTTCGAAACGTTAAATTCAAATTGTTTTGGTCTGCTGGTGCGCCCCAATACTATGTTCTGTCTCCGACAAACACAATAATTTTTATTAATGATCTCTTGTCTGCTACCTCTGATCCAATATATTCCTTTCCTGATGACAGTACTGTTTGCTTTTCATATTCTTTCACTGACTTACGTCGCTACTCTTCGGCTGTAGAAAGGGAACGGACGCGTATGTTAAGTTCATTAAATGCCGATATTAACAGTACAACCAACTAGGGAACTGTTAACAGAGTAGAATTTAATTCTTCCAGAACTCAATGGTGTCTGATTTCACTAAAGCGAAATCTTAATATGCAGTCATTATCCATTATAATGATCACGACCTACATCGTCGAAACCCAAAACCTTTCCATTCTCGGTATGTGTGACAACAATGAAAACCTACGTTGGAATAACCACATATTCGATGTCGGCAAAAATGCTGCAAAATGTCGAGAGTTCCTAAAGCGATGTAAAAAATATTTCACCGCCTTTGATCTGGCCTCAATATGTAAGGCATCCATCCGCCCAACACTGGAGTACAATGCCCACATCTAGTCAGGTGCTCCTAAAACATCTCTGCACCTGCTAGATAAGATTCAAACCCCTGCGATAAAACTTCCTTCACAACCGTTTCCAGTATTCTTGATTTTTGGCTTTTTTTTCCACGTTTGCATTCCGGTGTCATTGAGATCTTCTTCAATGTTGTTTATCAATCTTAGTTTTGGTCGGTGTCGTTTTCTTTTTCCTTTGGATACGCTTGTTAATATTTTTTTGTTTTTCGATCTTCTTAATCTCAATATATATTTTCGCCTTCTGTAAGGGTCTCGATTTCGTTGTTTGTTTTTATTGTATATTCTTTTTTATTTTTATATTTTTTTATATTTCTTTTTACACCATAAATTTGTCCTAATATTCTTTTGTACTCGTACTGATTTTGTCATTGTCCATGTTTCTGCTCTGTACTCGTACGTGATAAATTGAATGTAATTTTATATAAAATCAATTGTTTATTCTTGCGTAGTAAATTTAACATATATAGTAATGTATTATTAGTATGCTAAGTACATGCAAATTTAAGGGCATTTGAAAAAATTTCGCTTTTATTTTGTATATCGACTATACACTTTGATTTTAATTGTAATAAATAATTATGCTCATTATTATTTATTTATTTAGACTTATTTTCGAATCAATGCATTTGTTTGATCCTTTTCAAATTGTCTTCCCTCGGTTTTGAACCAATTTTGTTAAAATGGATATCTTATCTGGAGAACCGTTACTATAGCGTTCGCTTTAGGTCAGCCTTCTCAACCCCGTTTTTTGCCACTTCTAGTGTCCCACAAGGCAGCCATCTTGGTCCCCTCCTTTTCATTCTAACTATAAACGATCTTGAGAGTAATATCAAACACTTCTCCGTATCCATTTACGCCGATGACACTTAGCTCTCCAAAATTATTTCTTCATCCCAAGACTCTATTCTACTTTACGAAGAACTCGATAGGTTTTCCACCTGGTGTCTAAAAAATTGCTTTGGGCTTAACGTCTCCAAATGCCAATCTATGACTTTGTCTCGTAAGTCCTATCAATCCCCCTCTAGATTTTATTTTCTGCTTGACCAAACTGTACCTCAGGAGCAATCCCTTCGCGACCTCGGAATTTTATACGATAGAGAGTTAAAATTCCGTTCGCATATTGATGAGATCCTTAAAGCCAACTCATCGCTCGGTTAGCAACCCTTATGTGACAAGGTCACTTTACATTTCGCTTGTCCGCCCCCTTCTTGAATATGCTAGCCAAGTGTGGTTCCGCTTTCAGCGAACTCATATATCCCGAATCGAGAACATTAAACGTCGTTTTCTTCCTTTTGCTCTTCGTGGACTACACTGGAGTGACCCATTTATCTTACCTCCCTATCGCGACCGCCTAAAATTTCTTAACCTGAGTACCCTCGAAAAACGCAGAGACGTAGCTGACATTCTTTACATTCATCGACTGCTCTCCGGTTCTGTGGACTGCGCTTCCCTTTACAACTCTATTTCCTTCAACACTAATCCTCGTAATTTACGCTGTCCTCGTCTCTTCTATATCCCAACCCATCGCACCTCTTATGGCTCTTACGAACCAATCTCCCCCATGCTCCGTAAGGTCAACTCAAACCTCCCCCTTTTTGATTTTAACCTGAACACTTCTCGCCTTAAACTTGATTTTCTTCACCACTCCCTTACTCTCTAACCCTTAAGTTAATACTAGTTTTTAAGTTAGTTTAAGCTTGCATCAAGCGAAATAAATGGGGGCGTTAGCTCCCACCAAAATTTATGTAGTGTAGAGCATTTGTTTCTTAAGAGCTAAAACTAAGATTGTGTCTGTCTTAAAAGTAAAATAATAGTTTTATAAAGAATTAAATGGGGTTGGAGTACATACATAGGTTTACCTATATAATTCTAAGGTTTGCGCGTATATATCAGCATTGTATTAAATAATTGATTGAGGTCTTTCAATGAGTCAGGTTCAGTTTGACGAGTCAGGACGAGTTGGTTCTTGTTGATGAAAAAATCCAGTTTGTTGTAGAACGCTCTGGATGTCAACATTTGTAAATCCAACAGTTCAGGCCAGTTCCATTGCTATTAATCGGCCATTATGATTTTGAAAGCAAAGCAGACGTCGTTCTTGAAATGTGAGACGAATTGACATTGTAGACAATTCAAACATATCCACAGATTGGGTTACACGGATAGTTCATTTATGATGGTGACACTCTAAGTTAACGATGATGAGTTCAAACTTCAAGTTGTAATAGTAAAAGTCTTAGCAACTTACTGAAAGTTGCGCTACAGTCCGGGGCAGACCTGGGCCTCGGCCAACAAGCGTCTCCAGCCAGCTTGATTTTTAGCTAACTGCTTCTAGTTTCGGACTTTAAGTTGATTAAGGTTTCTCTTTCAGTACGTGCGCTACCTGAGTCGCGGTCTTTCTCCACTGCGCTGTCCCTCGGGGGCGGATTCGAAGACTTTTCGGACAGGAGGATCACATCCGCTCTACATGACCCAGCCACATCAGTTATTGGAACTTTACTCATCTGCTTCATGTCGCTGTACAGCCCGTACAGTTCGTCGTTGTACCTCCTCCTCCACTCTCTGTCACCCGAAAAATTTTCCTTTCAAACCAGCCATTCCTCTGAGCCATAGAGCAGGACTGGGATTTTTAAGGTATAATATGGGGTCACTTTTTATTATTCGAGAGAGCTTTTTTTTTATTAAGTCAGTTGCCTTCTTAGCTCATAGAAGTAGAAATTTTTCAAGAGTTATTCTTCTTAAACTTGAAGATGTATCTGTCGAGTATGACAACACGTCGGTGTTGGTGGTCCTTTCTTATCGAAAACAGATAACTTGTCTGCGAGCTCTTCTTGTGTTTGGCAACAATCTTCATAGAGTAATGCTACCAGTTCTTCATCTTCAAACCTTTTTGGCTGCCCAAGACGTTCATCGTCTTCCAAGCCAAAATCACCACTTTTAAATTGTGCAAAGCACTTTTGGCACGTTCACTCAGCTAGCGCATGTTCACCATAAACTTCCACCCAAATACGATGACTTTCGGCAGCAGTTTTCTTCATATTAAAGTAATGAAGAAGAACTCCCCGCAAAAACACTTTTTCAGGCACATAGTTCGATATATTTGAGTGAAAAAAAATTATTGTTGTTTACGCTTCAAATGAATGACATATACTGAAATGATGTACAATGACAGTAGCTTTCCAACGCATGTTCCAATGGAATAATACAAGTTACACCGTCTCTTAGCAAACCGCACGAAGTTATGGACCCAATAAAATCATGAGTTTTGCACTATTCTTTCTAGAATGATATTAAAAAATTCGCATAACTGCACATCGCCTTCTAAATCCTTTTTTGACGTCAAAGCTTTCGGTGAGTTCTTTACCGACCTTGTTGAAAAAACGTGCATTTTCTATGGCCTTCATGCAGAAACGGACGAGTTTGGGATGGATACAAGAACTTCAGAACTGGATATTGCTCTGTATGCTGTCATACGCAGCCTCAAAATGGTTGAATAGGTGGTGTGTATCGATTTGGAGTTCATGGGTTTTTTCCCAAGATCTGTCGTAGTATGAATATTAGATCGAAGGTGGACCTTCCTGGCCTGAAGTTGTGTAAAATGTTATCAAATCACAAAACAGATTCCGGAATTCCGAATAGAACACCGATAACTGATTTAGAAATAAGTAGTTTAATTCAATATAATAAATTTAAAATGTTATAATTAATAAAATAGGAGGATTGGCAAACGATGTTAATCACGCGACATGTTAAGAAGAACTACTTAAATAACGAATTCTTGTGTGTGCGAAGTATAATGTTTATTAGCATTTTGGCGAATTCAATATGTATTTAAATGTAATCAATGCAGTATATCTTAAACTAAATTTCATGTTTGTTTATATGTATGTGTGTTTGTAAATGTATTTTATTTATTTTCCAACATCCTCCGGCCCGGAAGATTTCAAACTTCGTGAAATTTGTAATTGATACAGCAGCTGCACAGGTCTTCGGAAAACCGATCCATTTGATAAGCGAATTTCACCATTTACCATATCTTCCTGGTAAAACGTTAACGATGACCCCCAGGCGCCAAAGAGTTTTGGGCAAAGAGCGATTTTCCATTATCACAACATCGATTGAGAAGTTTATTGACTTTGTCTTGTTGATAGAATGAAATGATCTTAATTGCTGCATATATTCGGTGTACCATCTGCGTTTGAAACAAGATGTAAACATCAAGCATTCTTTCCACTTCTTACGTAGGTCATCCGATGTACGCTCCTTCTCCTCTGTCATCTGGGGAGAATGTCCTGGTCCGCGCAACAGCTGAGAGGGTGTCAAAGGCGAAAGGTCCAACGGATCACCTGCAACATAGGTGAGTGGAATGCTATTCACTACGTTTTCGATTTCTGTCAGTAAGGTGTACAACTAGTCGGAGTTCAACGTTGCTCGGCCGAAAGCTGCTCTAAGAGAGCTCTTGACTACACGATAAACCTTCAGGAAATGCGATGATTCGACAAAAATCCATCAAATTTTTCGTTTGCAAGACTCGATAGTTCTTCGAAGTCTTCTTAAAATTAGCAGCGTTATCTGATCAAATTACTCTGGGTATGCTAGTATGCATCTGTCGGTAGAAAGATCAGGTGGCAGCTCCAATTGCATTGCTCTTATAGCCGCGCGCGTAAGCAACATAATATACACCTTTTTCTTTTGATCAGGTTCATATGTATAAAGAGGTCCTGCAAAATCAAAACCAGTGGCATTAAATGGCATCGAAAATACAATGCGCTCTCGAGATAAAGGCGGAAACGGCTGACTTGCGGGCTTTGCTTGTAGAACTCTTGTAAAATTTTTTACAACAAATCGAACTAACTGCCGACATTTACCGATCCAGTATGTAGCTCGTAAGCGTGTCATTACAGCCGATAGACTTCTTCGGCAGTACTATTGGATGAGCAAGTGTAATCGCCCACCGACACGCTGGAACTTATGAGTTGGATCTAGAAATTAAAATTAACAATTTTGAATTTAAAGGTATACCGTTGTTCTGCTGGAGGGCAGCAATTTCCAAGGGAAAGTACTGTTGTTGTACTTCTTTGATCCAGTATATTTCAGCCTAATCAATTTCGTTGGCAGTGACAATGGGTGAATTATTAAGAGGGGTTATTTCATCACGATGTAAAAGACGTATCCAGCTGCTAAACTTGGTATAGTCCAATAAAGTGTGATGAACATTCGCAGGTTTAATATCCCCCTTAAACTTTTCCTTCATTATCATAAGTTCTCAAATAGGCCACTGCCCCAAAGACACACTGACTCGCGTCTGAGTTAATATGCACCTGAGTTGAACCAACTTCCTTAAAAACACAGCGAGGAATCATTAGCTGCTTAAGCACTTCTACTTCTTGACCGCAATCGAGCCAGATTTTTTCGAGTTCCTGTGGCAGTCGTTCATCCCAGCTAAGCTGTAGTTCCAACGGACGACCCAAGGACCCAATAAAACGAATGGATCGTAGATTTTTGACATAATTCTTAAAACGTTGCGTTTTGTTCCATTAAGCCCTTCCGATTTTACTAGTGTCTCTACCGCAGATAAATCGACAGCTAGCTCATCTGAGTTCACATACCAACGCATGCACAGGATCTTCTGATTTTCAAGGGCGAATACTTAGACAAAAGTTGATTCCGAATAGATTTGCTATTAGTGTTCCATTTGCGTAAGTGCATGGAGTCAGACTTCATAATTTCAACTGCTGTGTTGACAATATAACTCGTAGTCTCTTCAGAATTCATACTAGCGACAAAATCGTCGACTTGGAAGCCTTTACGAAGAATCGTAACAACTTCAGGATGGCGATGTTCTTCTTCGTTCAAAATTTTTTGTATGACAGTCCCTAACAAGCTGGGACTGCAAGTAACACGAAATGTCACCCTCGTCATCCGATATGGCTGAACAATAAAATTCGTTCAATTTTAATTGGAGCTGATAAGTTCCTTAAACCAAAAGAACCTATGGTGATCCTAATCAGCTGAACTCAAGAGAATTTGGAGAAAAGCTTTCTCTATATCTGCTGTTAAGGCGAACTTTCTACAGCGAAAATTCAAGAGGATGATCAAAATATCTGGCAAAAAATTCGTACCGACTTCAAGATGATCGTTGAGTGAAAGGTGGTTATTTGCGTGCGCAGAAGCATTGAGGACAATACGAAGCTTGGTTTTATCTTTGTCATCTCTAAATACTGGTCTATGAGGCATACAGTAAACGCGATTCTCTATGCTGCACTCTTCGGCTAGCTCAGCAGCGGCATTGTTCACCATTTCTGACATATTATATATATTCCTTAAGCTTACCATTTCCCCTTAACTTACGTACTAATGCATGAATTCGATAAAATGATCCAGTTCGGTTGTCATGCAGCATGCTACCAGAATTTTTCCAAGATAAAGAAGCCTCAAAGCGATTGTCAACCAAGTGAACATTGCAATTGGAGCTGCACTAACTGTTCTTTTATTGTTATTCCTAACGTTTCAAGCCGCCAGAACTCTTGCATATCCTCAAATGCACTTGCACTTACATGGAGAGAAGTTGTCCAAGCGAAATTTACCACCGTACTGCAATCGCCCGCAACTGGAAATCGATCTTGCAAAGTCCAACCCAAGATTGTATGGATGGCGGCAAGATCAGCTGTAATTCGTTTTTATTCTCCAGTAGCAAACTTCCAATAGTTATCTGCTCCAATTAACACGCTTATTCCTGACACAGGTTCGACATCATCAAGCGGGATATCTGCCAATAAAAAATCATTAAATGCGTCAATATTTGTACCTGGCGTTGGAAGAACATCTATGCAGATCTCTGGAACTTCTATCATATCAACAACTACTAGGTGGAGTGAAAAGTAACCTCTTTGACCGCCAGAATGCGCTGCTACTGCAAAAAAGGTTATGGTGCCTTGAAGTCCGCTCATATTTAGGCAGACATGCTAAATTTCAGTGCGATATTGTCTTTAGTTTTGTTTTGACAGCTGATTGTTATTGACGTTTTTGGCATCATGTTGAGTATGGACAAAAACGATTTTCGTTCCCTCATAAAAAATTATTTTTTGAGAGGCAAAACGGCGAAAGAAACAAAAGAAAAGTTGGATAAATACTATGGGGCTAATGCTCCGTCAGGTTACACCGTCAGATATTGGTTTTGAGAGTTTCGTTGTGGCCGCAACTCCACTACCGGTCAAGTCCGCAGACAGGCCCTCCGATGCGGTTTCAGAGAACAATGTCAAAAAAATACATGAAATGGTGTTGGCTGACCGGAAAGTGAAGGTGCGCGAGCTAGCAGATACCACAAAGATTATTACTGAGCGCACACGCCATATTTTGGGCAATATTCTGCATATGAAAAAGTTATCCTGCCGCTGGGTGCCGCGCATACTCAATCCTGATCAAAAACACGAACGAGAGAGCACTTCAAAAGAGTGTTTGGACTTGCTGATGTGGAATTGGGCGGACTTTTGGCGTCGATTGGTAACTGTTGAACACCAGAGAACAGAATGAGTGCCCGGCAATGGTCTGAAGCCGGCACGAGTGCTCCGAAGCGGCCGCGGGAGGCTCGATGGGTCGGAAAGGTTATGGAGTCGGTTTTCTGGGATTGTCATGGCATACTATTCGTTGACTTCCTCGAAAAAGGAAAAACCATCAACAGCGAGTATTACTGTGCATTATTGGAGCGATTGAAGGCCGAAATCGCTGCAAAACGTCCTCACATGAAGCGAAAAAAATTTTGTTTTTGCAAGACAATGTACCGGCGCACAAGAGCATCGCAAACATGGCTCTAATTGCTGTCGCATCCCCTGTATCCGCCCGATTTGGCTCCCTCGGCTCCCAAACCTCAAAAGATGGCTCATAAATAAAAAATTCAGCTCACGCAAGGAAATCATCGACGCTACATAGAGTATTTTGCAGACCTTCTGGAAAATTACTTTTCGGACGGGATCAAGAAGTTGGAAAATCGCTAGAATAAGTGTATCAAACTAAATTATTATTATTATTATTGAATAAAATAAAAAAAAAACATTTAAAAAAATTTTTTTTTTCATTCCCAAGGAGGTTACTTTTCACCCAATCTAGTATCTCCTTGTGGTCATACTGACTTCTTAACTTTAAACGAACTTTGTTACACATCGTGCTTGGCTTTGGCTTATATCATAAACACCAACAATAGGTAAATTGAGCTGGCATACGACACTTGAGTTCACAAAAGACATTTGGGTACCTCCATCGATGACAATTCGCACATACAGTGAATAGCTGAGTTTTGCGTTTGTGGCAAATGCAAATAAACTTCGTTGTTTTGTTCGGAATTTTGAGCACTGGAGTGTGATGTGTACAAATTAATTGATTGCTGACTGTTTGACACTAGTTTTGGAGAACACTTTAACGAAAGTACTGGTGTTTGATGGACATGTCAAATTGTTTCTCACGTTGATCTGAGGATCACACATTGAAGTTGCATGACAACATTACAAATTTTGCACACAAGTTTAAAATGTTTCTTGCATACCTTGGAAAAGAGACCTTTCCTCAAACACCGATAACATCTTCCGTCTTCCTTTAGCATTTTCTCTTTTTTCATGATTGTTTTGGAATTTTTGCAATCTTCGGAAGCATGACCAGTCGCTTTACAAAAGAAAGAACGTAATTCTTCTACCTCCGCTGCAAATAATCCAACAGCTATTTCCGGTTTGGACTTAATGACGTGTAATGAGTGAATTCAATGGTTGTTTTGCCTCATTTGCCTTTTCTAGAGATTCCACTTCTCTATTTAAGAGAGAAGCCTCCGTTTTTTGTGATAAACTTGTATTATCATCTTCAGCAACTGTCTGGGGTAGGTCATCAGAAATATCGTTATTGTAGCAGTGGAAATGTACTCTCAACTCGTTGGGTATGCATCTGAGGAGGACACTTTTTAGCATAACGAAGTAGTTGAATGAAGAAATCCCATGCGCTTCTAGTGATCTCGTGGAAGCTAGCACTGAATTATAGAGTTCTTGTAAACCAGCGGAATCAACCCTTGAATGTATTGGCTGTATGGATAACAAACTCTGTATTTCCGTACTCATCCTTAAGTAAGGCAATTGGAGAATCATAATTCAGTTCACTTGGAGTAAGACCCATAAAAGTATTGGCTGCTTTTCCAATTAACGCTGCTTCCAAATAATTAAATTTGTCAACATTTTGAGCTGGATTGTAATGCACGAATGTTTGGTACTGTTCCCAGAACGGTATCCACTCTTTGTAATCTCCAGAGAATTTCTTACGATAAAGCTTTTGAAGTCTAACAGCCATTGTGTAAGATGTTACCAAATCACAAAACAGATCCCGGATTGCCGAATAAATCACTGATAACTGATTTAGAAATAAGTAGTTTAATTCAATATAATAAATTCATAATGTTATAATTAATAAAAAAGGAGGATTGGCAAACGATGTTAATCGCGCGACATGTCAAGAAGAACTACTTAAATAACGAATTTTTGTGTCTGCGAAGTCAATCAACTGTTTATTTTGGCGAATTCATTATGTACTTATATGCAAACAATGCAGTATATCTTAAGCTAAATTTTACGTTTGTATATATGTATGTATCAGGTTCTTGACGAGCAGCTTCAGGCATTCATATAATACGGTAGGTAGGATCTTGTAGCCGGCGCTAAGAGAAATGTGGTTGGCGCAGTTCAGAGGGTTTCCTTAAGCATACTTTATTCCGATCATATTTTACAAGTGAGTTTGTTTATGGTCTTTACCTAGTTTTCTACTTGGGCTTTGAAGAGCTTTTCGGTAAGTTCGTCCGCTTCAGCAGCTTTGTTTGATTTAACCTTAAATATGGGTGAATGGATTTTTGGGCTAAATCATGCCGGTTAAAAGGTTCATTCTACCTGACAGTAGTATTCGGATCGTCATTGCCGTTATACAGTCTACAGAAATGTTCTTTCCAAATTCCCAGCATCGATTGTGACTCTACTACTATGTTGCCTTATTCACCTCTATGAGCTTCGGTTCAGGGTTTGGGTCCGTGACGTGTTTTTTTACCTTTTGGTAAAACCCCCGAATCTCACTTCTAATTTTCATTTTTTTTTGTGTTGCCTCTTGCAACATCTTGATGGTTAACATGAAGTCGGCACTATATATAGTCTCTTTTTATCTTGTTTTCGCAAGTTGTGAGCACTATACCTAAAAAAATAAGAACTGAGCTTGCAGGAAGTTATGAGTACCGACAATACTCGTGCAGTATACAAAGAGAGATACTACAATCCTCAACCCTAAATTCTGGTAAAAATTAAATCGGTTCAACCTATTTGTTTCAATCGCACCACGTGGTGGACACTAGAATTCAGGTTAAGTTATTATGAAATTGCCCTTCCTTTCCAGTGAGAACACAAAATAGTTGGATTTTATGAATCCTTTGAATCTCTTATTCATTTCCATACTTCCCTCGATAAGATATCCAAATTTCAATACCTCAAATCATCGCTGATTGAAAAAGCCTCCCGAGCAATTGATAGCCTAGAAGTCAGTAAGGCAAATTACGACGTTGCCATTGTGGACTATACATCAAATATTTGAAGCTATATTTATCCACAAACCTGCAGCTGCGTATCTCCGCGAACTCATCAATGGAATAAGTAGTCATCTGCAAACCCTATTTTCTCTCAGACAAGTGGGACGATCTCGCCATTTACATTATTGTCTCCAAGTTCGACGTTGCCTCTCGAAAAGAATGGCAGGAAGAATGCTCAATTGAAGTTCTAAAATCACTTGCAAATTGGTGCAATTTATCGAGCGACGTTGTCAAGCTTTGGATTCTTACCAATCCACCAGTGTTACACCTTCTAAAAAACCTGAAAATTCTCCTAACAAAACCAAATAAACTAAGCTCAAGTTTTTGTACTGCGATAATATATGGTAGGTGTGTTACAAAAGTGTTACAAATTTTTAAATTTTCTACGGAACGAGACACAATAATTTATAAATATTCGCCAAATATGTGCCAACTGCCTACAAAACGGTCACAAACTTGACTCCTGTCAATCGTCCCTATGCCGCAAGTGTAACGAACAACACCATATTATTCAGCATTCCTCTAATATTGCAACTTCGAGTCGTGCTGCTGGTTCACTCAATGCAGATGCTAAGTAGCATGTCGGTGCATCCGACATAGGAACCCATAGGAACCAAAGGGGAAGGGCTTAATACGGCAATATCTAGCACAGGACCAAATTTGTGCTCATTGAAGTTTAAGACGAACATCATTCTTAAATCCAGATTCAATGTTACGTGCCATGTTTTCGAAGCGATAGTTATCAAACGTGTTACTCAAACACTACCCGAAACTTACAGCAATATCTCTGAATGCCGAATTCCTTTAAACATCAAACTCGTTGACCCGGGTACCAAGGTAATGCGGATAATATCCAAGTCCGCAGGTACCTGCAATGTCAGCTATCGGGTACATGACAATATCGGGTAATGGACACTCAAGAATCATAAATACTCTAATTTAATAAAGTTATTAATTTAAACCTTTGGTGGGGATGTGGAATATTTTCCACAGGCGAGCGTGAAAGCAGCGATGAAAATATAGGTCATTAGAGGAGTTAAAACTAAAAATAATAGAAATACAATATGTATTCAACATGCATTGACAATGAATTTGCAATTTAGTTCATGGTATAGCTACGCATACCATATATTTTTAATCTAGTACCGCCCACGGGTCTTTACCGGCAGTAAATGTCTCCACTATTAGCTTTAGTACGAGTCGAGCTCGTGTTTAAATGATGAACGATGTTTTTATCAGCTTCCCGCTAGCATATAGACTTTATTCTAAATATCGTGTGTAAGAATTGTGGAAATATGTTACTACCGGGCAGTTTTTCGGTATCATCTGACTCGGCATTATTAATTTCAAATATAAAATCACAAAATGAGTGAAAGAAGAAAAGGCTGGGCTTGACGGTCTTGCACATTAAGTGACGATGAAAAGACATTATTTACAATATTTGTGGAACTATTATACAATTTCAATCACAATCACTCACCATCAGCGATGAATAAACTTTTCAGATATTTCCATTAATATGATCCCGAGACTCACTCACCATCAGCAGCTGACAATAACGGATTTAAAAGGCAAGACATATTGACAACGATAGACATAAATATTTTCTGCGGTTTATAGACAAAGTACATACAAATTTCACAAGCAACCGCCTACATGATATCTGTAGCACACACGTTACAAATTTTTGTAAAACAAGCCTTGCAATCAGTGGAATCATACTCAGTTGTCCTGAAAAAAGAAGCACTTTAGTAAGTCATTTTTATCATTCCAATATTGCAGCTTCCGCCTTAAGTAAGAAACAAACAACTTAGCTTTTATGAGTTAAAATTAATTCAAAATGTGCCTACAATCTTATTTAATGTGTGAAAGGCTCCTAGCAAATCGAAGTGCTGTTATTACGTTTTTGGCAGATAGAGATATTACATCTTAAACATTGGCTTTGAAACTTCAAGTAAGCGAAAGCGAATGGTCACAAATAGAAGCGATGGTTAAAATTTTAAAGCGATTCTAAGTTGCAACAACATTATTTTGCGAAGAATATACTCGTATAACAATTCCCATTATATGTGGCTTAGTTAATAAACACCTTAAAAGAAACATGGGAGATGATAGAAATATTGTAAACTTCATGGGAATCACGAAAAAAAGCTTGCAGCGCAGGTTTAAAATGGCTAGGCAGGAATTCCAAGAAGTTTTCACAGAACAAGTTTCCTCTTTTTTGGATCCAAGACTTGGAAGTCGAGGTTGAAGAAGTGAAAGAACTTGTTAGAAAACATGTGCGGGACTTGATAGAAAACTCTATGTCCATCGAGAGTAGAAAAGTTGTGAGTTAAAGATGTAGTGCCACGGATGTTTTATTAGAAGCCAAATCAGATGGTGAAACCATTAATGAGTTCGACATGTATCTGTGTGAACCACAGTTAAACCACTTATAAGAATTCAAACAATATTAAGAAAACCTGAGCAAAGATAATCACAATGGAACCAGAAAAGACAAAATTAAGATGACTTATAAATACATGTAGTATGAACTGCACATAAATGGTTATTTGGAACTATGGACGACAATGATAGCCAAGATATAACAAAACATGTCCAAATTCTAGAAGAAAACGACAATAACGCAATCTTAACCCTTAACAGACAAATAAAGATAAACTCTCATTTTAACGATACAATCACCGACCTAGAGCACATTATAGAAAAAGACTGAAAGCAATTGACAGCAGCTAAAAACTGATCGCTGGAAAGGCTCAAGGCTATACAAAAAAGTGATTAAGAGAAGTGCTTTGAGGATTGCAAAAAGCTTTGGCGTAAGTGTATTATATCTGAGGAGGATTACTTTGAAGAGGACAATATTAATATTGATGAATAAATTTTTTTTTTTTTTTTATAAAAATATACAGTCACCTTACTTATTGAACACACCTCGTATAGAAATAATCACACAGAGACTTGTCCATACAAGTATGCTAACAGCAACTGAAATCAGAGAAACAGAACTTAATTTCTACAAACTTAAGAATGCTAAAGTAGGATTTACAGATAATAACATGTATGTAGTAATGGAAGATCAATACATTGTAGAATTTAACAAACCCAAATATTGTACAACAAGTATATTCAATTTAGAAATGAACTTAAACCATTAAACAATTGTTTAATGTAATGTATGTATAACTGTATAGCTAAGACGAAATAATATAATTAAATTAAAGAAAATAGATGATAGTACTATTATTTGTAAAAATATGAAAAATCAAGAATTAATATACCAATGTGGTGATAGAAGTTTAAAGTTGAATGGAAACTATCTAATTACCTAAATAATTGTACCATACAAATATTGAATGAACCACTGCGCATTAACAATTTTAAATTTATTATTATTATTATTATTATTATTATTATCAAGGGAACGATACAAATTAATTTGTAGGGTCCGGGATTTAACGCCGGGGTACTATGCCCATGTGGCGCGTTTTGTCAACAGCACGCGGAGTACTGAGTTCCCATGTGGTCCCCCACCTACGTACTTACCGCGCCCAGCACTGATTTATTTCGGTGATCTAGTGGGAACCGATGCTTTCAGTGTGGTGAGGCCGTTGACAATGTTAAATTTAAAGACAGATTTCTAGATTTCTTTATACCGAAGTAATAACCCATAATTTGACAAAAGGTTAAAAATTCGAACACATTATTATCAAAAATATAGCAAATCAAGATCATACTAAGCTACTAAAATGTAAATTAACTTGCTACCTTAACATTATTTATCATTTTAAGCGTAACCATTTTAATAATTATAATCCGGTAAAGGAAAAACCAAAAAGTAAAGATTTCAATAAAAAAAAAAAAAAAAAATAACTAAGGAAGTTTTTGATCCCGATCATAACAAAATTCAAGATAATCTTAAGACTAATTGGGGAAAGGTTATATCTCACAACACACCCAAAGACGAATCTTTTTTCCACAATAAATTGCATAGTAGAAAAATGAATTCAAGAGTAACAAAAATATTTTAATTATAACCAAAAGTACTGCTAAAACATTCAATAATTATTATAATAAAACAAAATCAGACAAAGAATTAAAAATAAACCGAAATTAAAATAAAATATCAGAAATAATCGATTCTAAACCAACAACAAATTTGTAACTAGTTTTATAAATGTTCCAGTTATTGCTACTGCCCTGATGGACCGCGGGAGTTTATTAAACAACCGATAAAACAAAATGGAGAAAAATTACGACATGCAGTAGTACGAAAATTGGTCACAGATAACATGTTCAAAAAGTTTACACGTAAATTAAAATTAGAAAAAAGGCGGAAATTGCGACTACTAGACTTAATGAAGAACGTTTTTAACACCTCAAAACAATACAAATGGAGAAAAAAAGAATTTCCAGGTCACGGAAAAATGGAAAGTTAGGATGTCTACGAGGTTTTCGACAAATTATTCTTAAAATATGTTTCTGCAAAATCAGCATTGGATGTATTTTATTTTGGTACAAACCTCCCCAACAAGCAAGCATACTTTCAGTGTCAGCTTCTGCAAGTAAATCGATTATTCTATAATACAAATTTTATCTTCGATTTTCTTAAAAGCTTCGCTTGATTTTGCCCATTAGATTATATGGTAATATCATCAGCGAAGGAACGGTGTCCGATTTTTGTAACATAGGATGTTTGAAAGGAAAATCGTTAAGGAATAAGTTAAAAAGAACTGGCCCAAGAATTCAACTTTGTGGCATACCTGTACGAACATTAAAAGATTCCGAGTGCTCAGTGCCAATGAAGGTGGCCCTGTTTTTAAGAAAACTAAAAATTATTCTTGTTGGACAGGTTATTGCAACAGGATTAAACAAAGGTCTTTTGTGCCAAACCGAGTCAAAGGAACTCTCTCTGAAAGTATTTAATTTGGTTTGAATATCGACTAGCCGCTGACCGCTATATCTTTAGATATAATGGTTTCAAAGTATTTCCTTCCCCTGATTATATAGATTTCCTTAAAAACATGTGAGGATGGACATATTTCTTTAAGCCTTGACTTAAGAATATTACTCAGATCAATCTTAACTCTTTTCTTGATTATCGTACTGAGACATTGAATGTAGTTCTCGGTATTCTTGATTAATTCTATTAAAATGTTAATGGACAATTCTATTCAGTTATCTGAGCCAAATATTTTTTAGCTTGATTAGTTTTTTAGTGAAGTGGGAAATATTATTGTATCTTAGCTTTTCAGTTTTATAGACTTCGTTGTTTGTCTTTATACAAGATATTATTTGCTCATTAATTTGATTAATTATATTGTATATATTTTCAAATTGGAGACATTTCTATTGGTTGGAATGTTAAGCTGCGAGTTTGTGACGACTAAATCTTAAAGCAACCCAATTGGTTTTTTTGAAACTAATGTGTGAAAGAGGTGGCAACATGAGTGGGAAAAAGTTAGAAAGTTAAATCTCTACCACAATTTTCCGATATGAAATTATAACCGTCGAACTGTGGCTTATGTCTGTCTCTTAATTTTGTGTGGGAAAGGAAACATATTTGTGTTTTTATTTTTTATTTTTTTTCAATATAAACTAGCCTTCTTTCATTAGAGATGATTGAATTGATATTCATAGATATTGCTTTAAGTTAATTTATTTCCACCATCATCATTCAACTACTATTGAAACAACGAAATCAAGGTACGCAAACATTTTATCCTCTTTTGTTTGTAGTTTTCGAATGAAATGTTGAATCGATTTTTTGATACGTTAAGAAATTCGCTGAACTCTCTCATTTCATTATTCACGGAATTGTTTATAGCAGCAACTCTCGCCTTGCATATAATGGGCGTATTTATATTTGATACTATTCGCTGGTTGGTATAGTGACTCTTGACTGCAGCTTTTTCTATATAAAAGATACTCTGATTTATAAGAAGGAATATCAAAACAGGAAATACTGTCGTCAGCGAAGGAAATATTGGATTAGAAGTAGTAGACAAGAGTGTGTCAGAAGCAAAACTGAGCCCTAGGGACACCAGCATTTATTTTATGGAATCATGGTTCAAACCGTCCAAAACAACTTAAGAACATTAAGAAGTTTTCATGTTTTGCAATTTTTCATGAGCTGATGGCTTACAAGCGTTTCCCTAACCTTGGCAAAATGGAACTTAGGCGCATGTGCCTCTAGGAGGAGAGAGAAGCGGATTTATCTTTTTTTGGTTAGGGACTGGCCAAATGCTGTTTTCTATCTACTACATAAGTAGTCTAAAGAGAAAGATTGATGAAAATGCTTATTATATGATTATATTATGATTTTTATGTGTTCTTTCAATTATAGTACACGAGTGCGAAAATGTATTTAAAACGCAACCAAATCAAAAATAAACTTAGACATTTATTCCGGCTTTTAGGAAAAAACTCGAATCCTCCGACGCAAAATAAAATGCTAACATAGAGGACTATGTTATTTCAAAACCTATATGGCCTTCTGGTTTTGAAATATAGAGAGCTAATTTCAAATCAAGTATTGACATTATACAGCGGCTACAATCAAAAATACTTCGAATGATTTTCAATGCGCCGCGACATATTCCTAAAGAGAACATTCATAAGAAAGTTTCGATAGACCAACATCGACTCGCACCTTTACCTTATTATCGTCAAGATACGGTTGCGAATATCCCGAACATCGCAAAGTCAAGCTAATACTGTAAGGCAGTTTGACATTGGATGGCAAGAATCTCAAGACATCAAATCTTTCCCGATCGAGTCTCCCTAATCTCTCAAGAGGTCCAATGCCGTTAAAATCAAGTATAGATAGTATGTATATAAAGTGTTGACTTCATGGTAGCCAACTTTTAACTGCAAAAGGCAATAAAAAAAATAAATTTAAATAATGCTGGTTTATAATCGCCGACATGATCCACGCCTTGAATGATCGTCAGCCTTTGGTAAAGGATAAAGCCTTGTCACTGCCCTCGTTTGGAGAGTTGCTACTCGAACAGTTCCATCTTTAGATTTGTGCAGTTCAGCCACACGAAGCTTTCAACTTAGGGGTAGCAAGTCTTCATTCTTCAGTATCACAACATCATTTACGTTTTACGTTAAGTCCGTTGCTGAATTTTCGCCACTTACATCTCGTTTTAAAGTTGTGAATATACTATACCTTTGTTAAAACCGTCGAATCGGTCATTGAACTGCCATCTGCTGTCATCGACTGAGACACGTAATATTCTTGTCGGTGATATCTGGAGCAAGTATGCTTGGTATATGACTACCTACTAGAAAATACCCAGATGTTAATAGCTCTAAGTCTGAAAAACCTTCGCAAAGCGGGGAGCTAGAATGGAAATTTGGACGATAAGGGTATTAAACTCCTGTTATCTTAAGGATACTAAATGCAGAACTTTGCTCATGTTACGACCGCCGTCTCCCATATGCCTTCAAAGTGCTGTGATCTCGGAGGTATCGTACGACATTCAACGTTTTCTTGAGTAAAAGTATTTCTCATTCCCTTTGGTAGTCCGGAGATTCTAGCTGATAGTAGAGTATATAATTTGTGGCATTGTCACTGTATATTATTTTGCTCAAACCTCTCCTTCCGAAGAATCTTCTTAGAGCTCCAAGAAAACTAAATGACCATTTAACTTCAAGTGGACAGTTTTGTGCTAAAGCAAACGAAAATGGCTACGTATGCCATCACTGGAGAAGTTCTTCTTCGTTTGAAATGAACAAAAAATGGTCCGCAAAAGTTAGTGCCAACAATGCCAACAAGAAGCGACTTGAAGGATTTACACGATATCGCGGTAAATCTGCCATGAGAGGGTATTCAGGTTTCGGATTAGCCTCGGATTTTGCTTTAAAATATTTTGTTCATGAAAATGGCGGATCATCGTTTCTTTTGCCAGGTAAAATAATTGGTTATATATAATCGAAGGTGATTTCGGCATGCTTTAAACCTCTTCTAACTCGAAAAATCTCCCGTCATCTAAAAACGGTTCAACGGTGCTATATGTAACTTGATATTCACATGCTGACCATTTTGTGTCAGAAAATGATAATGTTGATTTTACATTTAGCTGATTTGTTGATTTTCTTGATAGCGTATTTGTATTCGCAAACAGTAATTTCGCATATCAGCCGCTCTTCATGTTTATTTTTAATAATGCATTTCTAACAAACCGTACAATTAACGCAACTGTATTGATAAATCTCGTGAAATTGTTTTTTAATTTAATGAGTTCGAAGATATCCATCACTTTCCTAGCTAGTAATATAATAATAGGTCGGCTGAATAGTTCGTTGGCTAACGTAGTAAAACATATTTTTTTGATAAAATTTGATTTTATTATTCAACATAGTTACCTTCAAGTGCAATACGACGATTATAGCGGGCATGTACAATAATTTTTCGATACCATTTTTATAGTACGATTTCTCTTATAAGGTATTGAACCTCTTGTTAATACATCTGCTGGGTTCAGATTACTACTGATGTGACCCTACTCATGAAGTTCTGCCAATTTTTGCATGATTGAAACAGGATTTGCTATATAAGTTGGCAATTGATGTGTCTCTTCCGAAACCCAATGCAAAACGTCATCAAATCAAAAACATCAAGCTTGTACCATACCTGACCGTACAAAGTATGTATACTTATATGTTGTATTGATAATTTCGATAATTTTTGTGCAACTTACGAATTCCAGTTTAATTTGAATAATAAAAAACACAAGTTTCTGTTTAAAAACTATGTACGTTTCTTAATGGTTCATTGCCGTCAGTTTGCTGGCTAACTACGTTTAATTTTCCAGTTGCATTTATAATATGTATTATTTTGTTAACTCAACACATTTACTTAAAATTTTTATTAATGAATTTGAGTTCGCTGCGCATGTACATCGAACCTTTGGGAATTGCTTGTTTTTGCATTATTGTATCGAACCCTTGAGAATTGCTTGCCTTTTTGTTTCTCACATTCTTATTTGCCTATACTACCACAGGTGCGACAGCACGTATCTTATTTAAATGACTTATGTTATCGTATTATATCCTCGTATATCTACTACCCATACACTGTTTATTTATTCCCTTAAGAAAAATATTTTAAGTTTTTCCTCGTATCTGCCCGCCAAAAAGTCGGCTAAAACACTTAAACCGTGGATATCTGTATTCCTATTAAATAAAGTTATGGGTAAAAGTAAACTTAGAATGATGTGTAATAAGTATCCTGATAATTTGGGACTTGATAGGAAGTAAAAGAAAAAAATTTTGGAAAAAAACTGGTTTCCGTGGTTTGATCCTCAATTCGTTTCGGTCGTATATTGGTAACAGCTCGCAATGAGTGAAGTTAGATGGAACAAGGAGCGAATCTAAGTACTCTAATTTGAGTGTACCAAAAGGGGAAGATCAACTTGGTTGGAACCACTCACAAAATCTGACGGTACCTATACCGAGTCGAAAGCAGAGGCTCTTCGTTCACAACTACAGTTCACCTATCAAAGAAGCTGGTAGTCAGCTGAATAACACAACACGCCGTAGTTGGTATATCTCATCGGTTGTGGTAATGGATGAGCCCATCGAACATGCTGTTGCTTCCTTGATGGCTTCAAGTCGCCTGGCACCGATGGCACTTACCCAGTTATGCTACAAAAAGTATAGACCAGCTGCTGGCAGCTCTGAAAAGAATTTTCACCGCTAGCCTGGCACTGGCATACATACCGAATCTCTGGCGAACAGTGAGAGTGGTATTTATACCAAAAATCAGAAAGGAGGACTACTCGCTCGCCAATGCATCCTCTGATCCTGCGAGAGTGAGCTTCAGAATCTGGTAGGCAGAATTGAAGACGCACTCGACAAGAAGGCTTAGACGAGTCACTGGTCTTGTGGATTGTGGCGAAGAATTTGCATCTGCCAGCCAAGCTACACCTAGGGCCTTGCTAAGCCCTCTTACGACTTACAAGCTACTTCGAGAATGCAAGAGATCACTAAACGCAGTCGGAAGGCTAAATTCAGTGACCATTGTCTGGGTCCCAGGTCATAATGGGATCACGGGAAATGAAATCGCTAACGAACTTGCCAGGCACGGTTCAGAGGAGAGTTTTGCAGAACACGAACCTTCGATGGGTCTGCCTGCGCCCTCGGTTAAGGCTTCCATTGACAGGTTGGTCTTCTACGAGCACAACTTTAGATAGCACAGCTCTGCGGGATTTAGGCAGACCAAACGAATACTTTCCGACGTCTCTAGGAAGTCAGCGACCTTTCTGCTTTCTCTCATCAGGAAAGATTGCAGGTAGCTTATTGGCGTCGTGACGGGACATTACACTTTTGCAAAGCACTTAAATGTTCTGGCTATAAGTGACGCAACATACTGCGATGCTTGCTGCAAAAGTGATGACGACATCGCAGATCATTATTTCTGTGAATGTCCGGCTTATGCTCGCATCAGGCTGCAGGTACTTGGCTCTGACGTGGTGGGTCTTGGTACTGTAGGCACCTTATCACTGAAGAGCTTACTCATCTTTCTTCGTAAGACTGAAAGAGTTCATTAAATGGAACTCTACAATGAGTAAAATGGACTAGTTCTTTGTCTTAGTGCTCTGATCCGACATTTAAAAAAATCTGTTTTGGGCGCAATTCTGTTTTTTATCTACATCAATTCACTGTTCGATGTTATTTTCAAAGGATCACCTACTGCGTTTGCAGATGATATCGGTTTCTTTTATGGATCAAACAGTCCTTTGGATCTTGCTCTGATATAAATTGGGAACTGAATATATTGAGACACTGGTTTTGTGAACACAGTTATAAGCTCCAAAACCAAAATAATGTTCTTCCACTTATCTTCCTCGCACAAATTTGAAGCGAACTGTACTTCCACGCATCTGAGTGTCAAAGATACAAATTGTCTAATTGCAATTGCAAGTCTGGTCCGCCCTCTGACCACTTTTTGTAGTAATCTAAACTGCAGTGACAAATGTTTTTTACTAGAAACAGTACAAGATTTCAAGTACTTTGGGCTCACCTTGATTTTAGAATGGGTTTTTCGAATCATGCAGATACATTGAGAAAGTAGTTCCGATATACACTAAGCCATTTTTATTATTTGCGTAATGTATATTCTACCAAGCTTTTAAAGAAAGTAGTGGTCGTATTCCACTACAAGTTAAAACTAATTATTTTGGTATTAATTTCCAAAACAGATTTCTGTTTAACGAATATGAATGAAAAACTTTAGCAAAGGCTGAATTCCGAACACGTGTCATAAAATACAAAATAATTGTTACACAAAACACTCTTTAAACCAATTTTGACATATGGTTTCTCATTTTTGGTTTACGAAGCTGCTGTAATAAAACTCTATACAAGATAACAAGAATAACACCTCTTATGATTTATCAAACAGAACTGCTACTTAAAGAATTACATCCAATAAAGAGGTCTTTATATCAACAGTTGTATGCACAATCATTACACGTAATTACGGCTATTAAGACCTAATAGAAATTGAGATTTAATTGTTCTTTTTATGAAAAAGCATCTCCATTTAATCCTAGAGGTTTATGCAAAATAGCTCTTAATCTCTGTTGTTTGTAAACTACAATAGCTTTATAGATCACATAAATAAGAATAAGGATGAAGCAACCATGAGCCTCTACTTTTGTTTGAATTCGAAACGTGATAGTTCTTTTGGATTTAATTCTGGCAACGAAGCATTCCCATAAGTACCTCTATGGACAAAAGTTCATTCTTCGTAGACCACTTAGCTGTTATCACACAATTTATTAACCCATAAGACAAAGTTGCAAGATGGGTCGATCAATTGCAGGGCTAAGACTTTGAAATGTATAAAATAAAAGGATAACGCCACTACACCTTCAATCCAATCGAATGATCGACCGATTCCATAGAACCTTGAATAAGCGTCTGTCTAAGGTCGTCTGTAATTGCCAGCGGGATTGGTATCGACACACACCTATCTTATTAATGACCTACTGAAACGCGGTTCGTAGGACGGGGTGGTTACTGTATTACAACCTCTTTAACAGTGTCGTCTCTATTTGGATAACACAAAACTTATCCATTGGAGGAATAATGGAAAGTCTTTAGCGAATATTGTGGCAAAATATAAAGTAGTATGGACTTAGTACAAAAAGTTCTCGAAAGATGACAGGGAGTATAAATAACATACCAGAGTTCCAAAAAGGTGAAGTCAGTTCAAAAGTTGAACTTGAAAGTGAACGAAGACTATCACTACGTGGTTTAAGTAAAAATGAATAAATATTTAAAACATATATAGCTTTCAATATCTTTCATGGTACGATTTAGTGCTTCGATTGCTCTTTTGCGGGACCTTATATATTCTTCCCGAACTAACAGCTTACATTGCTACAACATTCGACTACGATCGCAACTTGTATATATGTTACAAATAGGTTTTACTTCATGAGCTAAGTCCAATTGGAACTTCATTACTGAATGAGCCATTCGACCACCATCGATTAGCGTGGAAGCTGTTCCAGAGGAGGCTACTGCAAGAGCAACTTAAACCTTCCGAATTGGGGTAAGACAAAAATTTAATAAAAAAGGTCTTGCTAGTTCGTCCCAGAGAATTTAATAAGAACTCACCACTCTCAATTCGTTGCACAACATTGTTAAAACTATGCTCTGTTGTGAATTCAAATGTGGAACGTGCTCAGTAAGTTCCAGTTCTAATTGGCCTACTCAATCAAAAGTCTTATGAATATTTTCTAGTTATCATGTGAAAGCCTGCATGTCGCTATTATATTGCAAAAAGCTCTCTCAGCATGATCGCTGATCTGCAGTAGAAAAATTTAGATTTTCTTAAAATATTAAATGGAGATAAGAGAGTACTACTTATACGAGTATATTTTAAATAATAAAATCAGAACTGTATTAAGTCAATAAAGTAACACAATATATTCAAATCTTACCTAAATAAACAAAAATTATTAGAATTACCCAGACACACCTGACTATTATTTTAAATACACTTCTTTAGACAGACAAAGAAAGAAATATAGTACTTCGTATATACGGCAACGTCGTATCTTAAACTAAGTCCAATACAAATATTTATGTGTGTCAGAGACCCAAGTTAATCTGACATTGCGTAAAATAAAGTCTCGAGTTGCGAACTGTTCACCTGTAACCATGCCTCCGAATTATCAATTATCAGCGTTAAGTCGTCTCTTGTGTTCCCCATTTGGTGTGTCGTCTGGGTACATCACTAATTTGTAATCTTCCCCCGGCATTCTCTCTCAAGCAATTTTTAAAAGTGGTTATTAGATGGTTAGTTTCATGCAACATTCTCTGAAGTTTTAAAACAGTCTCTTTTTCTTGGCCTTGAATATTGTCACATCTGGCTCACCTAGAGACAGACGTGAGATTTTGCCACCAGAGCAGAGCCACTTTTTATTCTTTCTTTTTCAGCGCATTGCAATGCCCACATCTATGATTAACATATTCATTAAAAGTCTCTCATATCCTACGAGTAAGAGCACGTGTTTAACTTCTTTTTTTTTTAAGTAGCGTATGTCTTTTCTCGGGGCTCAAGCTATATTCACATCAAAATCGGTTCAGCGGTTTAGTCGTGAATAGGGAACAGACGAACCGAGTTACTTTCGCATTTATATACATATAATATATATAGGGTGGTTCATCGTGGGGTTTGATTTATAATGTAAAATAAAACACGTAAATTTGAAAGCAAACATAAAATTTTTATTATTGGTTAAAACAACAATTCATGGCATTTATTCTTTAGAAATGATATCATGTAAATGTTGGCCACGACTACGTCTGAGGTGGTCTATTCCGAAGTTCCAATTTTGTGCGACTCGTTCGAGCATAGCGACATTACACGAGTAATGTTGGCTTTCAAAGCATCAATCGTAGCTGGTTGATTCCTGAAGACCTGAGGCTTTACATGTCCCTAGAGAAAATAGTCCAAAGGTGTGATATCGCACGATCTAGGCGGCCAATTTACCGTAGCAAAACATGCTCACTTAAATGATTTCTCAACAAGTCCATTGTTTCACGCGCTGTATAGTTCGTAGCGCCATCTTGTTGAAACCAGAGCTCACCGAGATCATGCGCTTAAATTTCAGGAAGCACATAGTCTGTTAACATGGCTCGATAAGGGTTATCATATTGACTTTAATATTCTGATTTGCATCATTTTTGAAGAATTATTGGCCAATGATTAAACCATACATTTGTTTTTAATGGATGTAGTGGGAGCTCTTGGTACTCTTCGGGCTGCTCATCAGCCCAAGTTCGGCAATTTTGTTTATTAACATATATATTGAACCAGAAATGGGCTTCATCACTGAACAAAATTTCACGATAAAACACCGGACTTTCATTGAGTTTTTCCAGAAAATATGACACAAATTCCAGTAGCCTGGCTTCAATTTTTGCACAAGTTGAATTTTGTACACTTTTAGACCGAGATCGTGACGTAAAATACGCCAAGCTGCTGAGAACGACGACGAATCGATTCGTCACGGTCTTTGCGTTCACTTTCAGCTACAGCTGCTGAAGTCTCTTCACTACGTGCTGGATGTGGTCAAACCGGTCGAGTATCATCCACAAATGTAAACTGGAACTCAAATTTGGTTTCAGTAGGTCAATTATGCGCACCGTAAGTTCCTCGAATCGCACGAAAAACAGTTCTCACAGAACGCTGATTTTCGTAATACAGCTGAACAATTTGGAGATGCTGTTGTGGTGTGAGTCTTTTCATGATGACTTGCAAACGATACTGAACAAAAATGACCAAGCAGATCTGTCAAAAAAAGCCTATTGAAAATCAAACCTCACAATGAATCATCCCTTATATTGAGGCCAGATCAGAGGGGGTTAAATATTTCTGACATCGTTTGAAGGAACCTGGACATTTCGCAGCATTTTTTACGACATCGAATGTGTGGTTATTCCAACGTAAGTTGTCGGTGACACACATACCAAAAATGGAAAGTTTTTCAGTTTCGACGATGTAAATGCCATTAATGGATAATTGGTGGGTATTTAATGCTGTTTTGGAAGCATTAAATTCCACGTTGTTGATAGTTCCCCTATTGGTCATGCTGTTAATATCGGAATTTAATGTGTATACGCACATACGACCACGGACGTGAGTAATGAAACGAATATGAAAAGCAGAGTCAGTCATCAGTAAAAATGAAAATTAAAAAGAGTGATATCAGATTCAAAACCACTTAAACCAACTTGAATTGAACTTTCCGAAAGGTAATTTCTAATCCATTGAAGAAAAGAGTCATCGATCCCAAAAGCACGCATTTTTGACAAAAGAGCCTGATGCAAACTCTTATAAATGCCTTAGAAATATCAAGCGCAACTATCTTTCTCTCGCCTGATTAATGTAATATGCTTCTGTTCCACTTTTCGGTGAGACATGTCATCAAGGAGGTGGCCGTGGTGTAGTGGTATATGCATAGTCTCCTCAAGCGGAGGGTCGCGGGTTCGAATCCCATGTGAGGCAATTCTCTGAAAAAGACTTTTCATAGAATTTGTATGTAGTTATATGAAAATCCCGTCGGCGTCAACTCTGACATGAAGGCTTAACACTGATGTTGGAGTGGTTGCTGGCTGGGTTAAATGTAACAAACAAACAACTAGCACGTAGTAAGACCCACTTGTTGAGGTTGCACTGGCTCCACTTTGAAAACCACTTTTGGGAAAAATATGGAAACCTAATTCACCTGAGTTTCAAACTACTACACCACCCGCCCGCGCCCTGGAAAAAAGGCAGGAAAAGAATATTCATATCCCCTTGGTACACGCGCGGGATTATAAAAAAAAATCACCAGTGGACCTGTTGCTACGAAAACCATACTGCCGGTCATTGAGAAGTTTTCGCGTTTCGCTACACTTCATGAGCTGACGGTTTATCAGTATTTCCATGACCTTGGAAAAAAGGGACGTAATACATGGGCTGAAAAGTCAGTGCCGTTTTATAGTAAAACACAAAATTTTTGCAAAATTCATCTTTGTTTATCAATATAGTTCCCTTTGAGGGCGATACACTGATTGAAACGATTTTTCAATCTTTCGGTACCAGTTTTGTAGTACGATTTCGGTTTAGCCTCAAAATAGGCCTCTGTTTCGGTGATTACTTCTTCATCGGTCTTAAATCTCTTTCTTGCGCGCATTCTTTTGAGGTCTGCGAACAGGAAATAGTCGCTGGGGGTGGGAGAATACGGTGGGTAGGGAAGCAATTCGTACCCGAATTCATTCAATTTTGCCATCGTTTTCATCGACTTGTGATACAGTGCATTGTCTTGATTAAATGCGGCCGTTTTTCTGCGATTTCGTCCTTCAAACGCTCCAACAACGCAATGTAATAGACGCTGTTGATAGCTGACTGCAATCTTGACTCTGGTGTGAAGTGATGGAGCCAAGTTTCATCCATTGTCACATACCGACGCAAAAATTCGGCTTTATTGCGGTTGAACAGCTTTAAACAGTCCTTTGAATCATCAACACGCTCTTGTTATTGGTCGACTGTGAGCAAACGCGGCACCCACTTTGAACAGAGCTTTCGCATGTCCAAATATTCGTGTATGATATACCCAACGTGCTCTTTTGATATCTTCAGAGCCTCAGCTATCTCGATTAACTTCACCACATAGTCCTGGTAACACTTATCAAGCCATTTCTTTGCATCGGCTGTATTTTTTCCCATAAAAAAATCAATCAAGACACGAAATAGCGTTGAATCCATTTTTTTTCACAATAACAGAAGTTGTCACTCACAACGCTAAATCTCGAGAATAATTCGTTCGACAGCTGTCAAATGTATACACGTATCTTTTGAAGGTTGGTACTAACTGAAAATAGTATGGATTTAATTCAAGTGGTGACCTCTCTTAGAAACGGCACTGAATTTTCAGCTCATGTATTTTGTGCAATGCGTCTGTATGAAGAGAGAGAAGATTCGTCTTTTCTAGGGAGAGGCAGGACGTATGCTGTTTTCCATCTGCTCTGAAAGAGTCCTAAGGCGTAGGCTTGTTGAAAAAGCTTAGGAAGTGGTTTTGCCAGCGTGAAAGAACACCTTTTCAGAAGAATGGGCGATTTACCATCTGGACCAGCAGATTTATGTATGTTGAGATCTTTAAGTACTATTGCTACTACACGAGTGCGAAAGTGGATTCGTCCCAATGACGGCGTTGCAGTCATTTTTCGGTTTTCCTTTGTCGCGTTGGTCTTAAAGGACCGAAAAAACATTTCTCTAACCCTGAGGGCCGCCTTACATCTCCAGTCGTACCATACCATACCATTAGTGTAGGCGGAGACAAAGCATAATCTTGGAGTGTTGAGCTGGCCCCAAATTGTGCAGCAAACGGATTGTCGTTGTCTAAATAGCTGACAGCTGGATTGTCATTGTTAATGAATTTTGGGATGATTTGAAGTATTTTTTGCCACAGCTTTTGGTCGTATTAAGATTTCACCTGCTTAAGAAAGGCGTTGCAGTCATTTTTCGGTTTTCCTTTGTCGCGTTGGTTTTAAAGGACCGAAAAAACATTTCTCTAACCCTGACAGCCGCCTTACATCTCCAGTGGTACCATACCTTATCTTTTAGTTTGATACTCTTCATCCGATGAAGGATAAAAGATTTCATTCCAAAGAGAATAGTATATGTGATCATATCAGCTGCGGTATCCACGTGCTTATCGGGGAAACATAACGACCATTTAAAACTACTAAAGAAAGTTTTGCGTCCGCTCCAATTGCATTTCTCGTAATGTCAAACGGTTCTTTTAGGAATCTTTTCTTTGCCAGTGTACGAGGAAATTATACAATGGTCTGACGAGCCTAAAAGGGAAAGCTTATCAACAGTGTACTTATCAGGTTGAGAAGTAAAAAACAAGTCCAGGGTGTTAGCGATATGAGTATCAACGTCTGGTATTCGTATGGGCTCATTCGCAAGCTGGGTCAAGTTATTTTCCTAGCGAAGTACTCAACATACTGCCCTTGGAGTGTTGTCTGTCCAGAATGTCGAGGCTAGGATTGTATACATTTAAATCACATTTAAATCACCCGTAATAACGATTGAGTATGAGGATACAGAGATACAATTCTTTGTATGGAGTCAGACAGCGTATCAACCTCATTAAAGTTCGAATTGCTGTCCAATTTGGGGCGATAATGGATCATTTGCTTTCTGACATATGGTTAACTTCTGGATTGGGACAGGTGGATTTAGGTAAGCAACATCGCTGTGCACGTTAATGGCGAGACCGCGATGAGAAAAGAATAATGGCACTAGTTCATAGCCAGTCTGCATCAGATCAGTGTGGTCTGATAAGTGTGGACGATGACCTACCTGTGTTTAATTAAGTGCGAAAACATCTGGCCTGTATTTACAGACGTGGACAGTAATTATCGGAGCGGTTTAAACTGGATATTCGGTGCGAGAGCGAGAGGGAAAATATGTGAGTCTTATGGGTATAGTAGGGTGTATGGGTAATAGTGTTGACACTTTTTTGATGAAGTGAATGTGGGTTTGGGTCATGTGATGAGGCGTGTGTTGGCACGCGTTTTATGTGGTAAGATGGCGGATAATTGGCGCCATGTGATAAGAAGGGTGTTGAGAGTAGTTAGTAGGTTTTGTAACAACAGGTTCTCATAACGTTATAAATAATAATGTTGTAGTTTATCTTTCTGAGTATAAATTGTTTATGGAATTCGTCGTCACCGTCGTTGTTGGATAGCGAATTAGGAGATGATACATGTGATGAAAGAATTTTGAGAAATTTGTGCGTGAAATTTAAGTTAAACAATTTTATGAAGAAATTCACAGAACTTTACCAAAAAAATGTTCTTAATCGTTATCTCCTTGACCATATTGTAATCATATATAAGAAAATAACTGAACTTAGCGATAACAGTTTTGACAGTAATTTTCAAGATTATAATGAGTTGTATTCAAAATCGTGGCCCTTATCTTTTTGAAAATATTGTTTGCGGAATTTGTCGAAAAAATTAATGCGAGAAATAGTGGCGACCTCTCATTACTTATCTGGATCTTAGATATAATGCGAAATTTCGGGTATATAAGCTCTGATGTATAAACTATTAGCTAGCAGTTTACTTCTTTAAATCAAAAATGCTAACTGAAAACCAAATTGAAATACCCTTCGAGAGCCCGGAAGATTCTCTCGCGGTACAATTGGAGCAGTTCCTGATGGCGCAAATAGGCGAACCTTGTGTTTGTGCTTCTAGAAATTCGTGCGAGAGTTACTCCAGCTCAGCCCCTGTCTCTTCCGTTAGGGGTTCGCCTATTTGCGCTATCAGGAACTGCTCCAATTGTACCGCCAGAGAATACGTGAGGGTGGAGGAAGCCATTGAAGCCTTCAGGCAAGTTCTAATCGAAAAGGAAATAAATATTACCGCGTATATTGAGAGTCAGCTTATCTTTTATAGACATTTCAAACTGTAATTTGACACAAATAAAGAACTTAAAATTCGTTGTTCTTATGACATAAATTTCAACAAAAGGTCTCTGGTCATTAGATGTTTCGAGTATCGAGAATACGAGTCAGAAAGAAAGAAAAGACTCAAAGACGGAAGTGGGGTTGACGTTTTTTTTTGGGTAAGCAGAAATTCCTTTCACGATCTATGAAGTAAGTACTAGGTAATGGTTGCATGGTGATTATGAGGAGGGTAAGAGAAAGACAGCGTGATAAATGTTGGATAAAAGGTGAAAGCATTGAACATCAATTAACAGTCTTAATAGATTTGTAAAGTTGAGGAAGATATATATCAACAAATACTGCACACACATATACTATATATATACATTTATATACACGTTTAAGCATATGTTACAGTTTGAATGTTCTGGTGTAAATGATTGCGCGAATTTGAAAACTTTTGCATTTATGAAAGTGGTTGTGTGGAAATAATGTTTTCTGGTATAACGTTTAATATGGTACATCATTGTTTGAATTCCCTTATAATGGGAATTCTTGCTTATTGTTTCGCATAAGCAATGGAGAATTTTTAACATCGGTTAGTATTTATAAATTTAGCTTTCAGGTATTTCAACATGTTAAGCTAATAGTGTATGGGGGAGAGATAACTTTAATTGGTAAAATATTACCAAACAGTAATGCAAGGAAAAAGATTAATCATTTTGAGAAGAACGAAGTTTAATAATTCCGAAGCGCAAAGGCCTAAGATGCGAAAAAGACGAACAACAACAATTACAGAACTTGAAGCAATTGAGAAAAATGCACATGTTGACAATAATGAAAAAGCCAATGCAAATAATTTGAAATGCATAAAAGAAGATTTAAATATATTGTAAAAGATGAAGCATATATCATAAAATGTTTTATGAGAGCAGATTGAGAGAGGTAGATTTACAGGTGTTTGCAATAAAAGAAAATTTGAGATGTGGGGTGACGCATTTAAGAGAGTGTTTTGTAAAATTCAAGTTGAACTTTGAAACCTTGATATCTTTGTTTAAAGGGTTAAAAAGCTTTTGTAGTTGTGTCGTTGATGCAAAATAACATGATTTAGTGAGAGATTTAAGAGGTGAGAGCGTGTAATGATTAATCATGTGAAAGATTAAAAAATATTATTCCACAGAAAAACTTTATATAATATATAATATAGGGTTTTCTAATAACGACCTGACAACTTTTTTTTATAAATAAAAGGCAAACCATTTGAGATATTTCAAAACCTTTATTATTGGCTTGAAGTGCAATCAAAACATTTATGAATGGAATTCGACTTCATATGGCCACCGTGGGCACGTTTGCAGCGGTCGATTCGTTGGACCCAATTTTCAACGGCCGATATTTAGCGTTCACTGTTGGCTCTAAGCTCTTCCAACGTCGTCGGCGTTTTGGCATAAGCCAATGACTTAACGTAGCCCCATAGAAAATAGTTAAGCGGCATTAAATCGCACAAATGAGAGCCAATCGACTGGCCCATGTCTTGAGATAACACGCTCACCATACTTACTCTTCAATAAATCGATTGTAGCGTATGCTGTGTGGCTTGTGGCACCATCATGTTGAAACCACATGCCCATATCCAAGTCCACATCTTCCAATTCGGGCCAAAAATAATCGTTGATCATGGCGCGATAACGCTGACCATTCACAGTAACGTGACGATCGGCCCAACAACGCCGCCGGCATTCAAAACGAACCAAACAGTTATTTTTTGTGGATGAAGTGGTGGATCATGAAGCCCATGTGGGTTTTCACCCGACAAATAACGCACATTTTGCTTATTGACGAACCCATTGAGCCAAAAATGAGCTTGGTCACTGAAGATGATTTTGCGATGAAATTCGTCATCTTGGCGCATCTTCTCCAAAACCCAATCGGAGAACATACGTCGCTTCGAATACTTTATCACGATGAAAATGTTGAGTTTACTGAATAAATTGACAGTGACAGTTTGATGATTAGTGAAAGAGTGCGTTCACAAATTAAATTCGAAGTTGTCAAGTTCCTATTGGAAAACCCTGTACATTGTCTCCATGCCCTCTGCACCAGTGATGGTGGTTTGTTTTTTAATAGGACAGCCCAAGCATATTTTGAAAAAGTATCAATAACTGTATTAAATACTTGCGTCCCTCGTTCTCCTGACTGTACGATATCATTTCAACCAAGTTTGCTTTCTATAAATCATCTAATCCTATTATATTAACTCGTCGCCTATTAAAACGCCTTCGCGCGAGTTTTTGTGCAATTCCTCCACAACGTTTTGTTTACTCATCATATGGAATAAGAAAAAAAGTCGAATATTTCTCTTTTATAAATAATTATTTAAAATTAAAACTAAATAATACTAGGGTTTTTCATTTTATTTTATTTTATTAATCTTTGATACAATACCATTTTTTTTTTATTTTATATAATTAATTTTCAATCATATAACACGCACACACATCTGGTCCATCCTTGCATAAATTTGAAGACCATGGACAATTAACAAAATAACAACCATGGGTTGATGAGATGTGGGAAACATTCTCGAATTGCCTTAGATAAGAAATGCATCCAATAATCTCGTGCAAATGTTCCTCTAATAATATATGTTGATTATCTTTTAAAAAAATTAAGGTCTCATCAAACATTAAAGAGGTTTTTATGCCAGACATCATATCTTATGAACTTACAGGCGCTTACTAATGGATTTAAAATTATTTAAAAAATTTTAAACTAGAAGGAAAAGGAGTAGGGGTAGCAAGTTCTAAACCGCCAGATAGGAAATATTTATCTATGAGTTCTGTTCACTTGGAAAACCAATATTTCAGAATTTATTTCTTCGATTTTCTTTTCGGTGTTATTTTTAAATTTCTCGAAGTCATCACTAGAAGGTAATATTGTAAATCCTTCCGCATTAGGCCCTTGAGGACCAGTTATTACCCGATAACTGCTTTGCACTTCGCCTGAACTTGTCGACACTCATTTTAATTATAACAATTAATCAGTTATTCTTCAGTGATAATATATGATATTTGCTTCGCTTTGATCCTCTACAATAGAGTCTATGTTATTTCATTTCTGAGGCTTTTATTACCTGCGCTTTGGGATGCAGTCAAAAGTCGTAATCGTTGCTAGAGTATATTATATCAGTTGTACTTAAATAAGATTAACCAACTTTGTTTATTACATTTTGGGATCTTCGATTAAGGGTTGAAAAATTTGTTTATACTTTTTACTGTTGTCAAAGTTGCTCATGTGTACAGTCGTCTTTTGTAAATCCTCATCGTGATTTTTTGGGATTTTTAAAAAAATTAACTCATACAACGCATCTGTTCTGCTGAAAGTTTTATCATCGATAACAAAGTCATGGTTTTCGTTAATAAGAAAATTTATCTACCCAATTCCACTAAATTTAATTTCCTATCAAAATACGGGCTATAGACTTTGTCATGATTCTCATTCGATGGATTCACACCAATGATTGTGCTATCACTATCTGTATTAGTAGGTGTTCTAAATGAAATTTCTTCTGCCGAGGACGTTACCATAAGAGATAAGGTATTAAAATTCTGTTCAATTTGAGTTTATTCTTTAAGAGTACTTTGAAATTTTATTCGTCGTTTAGGTTGTTCTATTTTTTACAATTCCTTTTATTGGTTCAATCATTGATTGGATTTTTTAATCCTCTTTCCTTTATCATTTTACCAGTTTTAAGTCTTTTCTAGCTTTAATGATTTTATTTAGTATATGTGGATTAACATTCATATTTGCTTTCAAAATAAATCGACATATGAGGAGGATATTAACTGACCAGGTTCATTCCTATCAGGGTTTTTGCTATCAGAGCTGTTCCTATTAGGGCTGTTTCGCACAGGATCTGTTACTATCAGACCGGTTTCAAAACTGATGTATTCTTTTAAACAGCTGTTTAATAAGTCAACACTCTCACAAAATCACCATCTCATTAAATGATGATTTAAATCGACCTTTATTTATAGCGAAATCTTTTTTAATAATCAAGAACCCATATAAATTTTTCCAGCAACTTCAGCATAATTCTCGAAACTGATTAAATGACATATCGGAACTTAGATGGTCGTTGTATATATGTTTCAGACTAAGATCATCCTGTTTAGAAAGAATTATGTAATTAGCATTATCACGAATCAGATGCTTATGTATGTGAGTATAGACATAGATAAAAGGTGTCAACTTCGCTGTGCAGAAATAATCTCGAATTGTTTTACTTATCACATGCCACATTATCAAATATAAAAATAGAATTACGTTTTGCTTCAAAAGGAGGTTTAATTTCACAATTATTTAAAAATTCATTAATCCCATTCCCGGAATGGATTTTATTTTTTTTTTATTATTTTTTTTATTTTTTTGAGGTAGTCATACTTTGTTTGATTTAGTGATTTTGGATAAATATAAAGGTTTTCAAATTTTAAATCTTTCGGATCCAAAAGGATACTTAATTTTACTTCAGTTTTACCACAATTTGGTGGGCCTGCAATTATTCGTCGAATACTATTTGGAAAAAATGCACTATGTTTAATTTTCTTTATGATTTTATTATCAACGTTTTTTACTTTAATGTCACCTGCTTGCTTTATGAACCTCAATTTATTAAATGAAAGTATTCTGTATAAATCGTCGTGTTTTATAGATTGGATATTCATAATAATCAATGTGCTTACCAATGACAAAGTAGTATAACATGCTTGACTTTAGTATTGAACCTATCAATTCGAAATATACATTCTCAGGATATGGATTAATTAATTCGTTAATCAATAAATTACCGTTTGAAGTTCATCTTCCTTCACAAAATTTCTATGGCCCAGGTACCAAATTAGAAAAATGTTTAGCTGGAGAAGATCGCGGGGTAAATCAATTGGATGAAACTTGTCAAACACGACATCGCATACGCCAATAATAAAAGCTTGAACAGCAGACATATTGCACGCAAAATTCTAGCTGAAAAAGCCTGGCAGAGGGTACAAGCAAAAGATTCTTGAATATCAGAAAAATTTAATAATATATTGTTAACAAACATGATGAAGGCAAAAACGAAGCTTGGAATGGGCTGTCAAACTAAACGGACCTAATTTAGAAAAAGACATTTTTGTAAAAAAAAGTAACTTATTTAAAAAAGCTGTCAAAGAATCTAGAAATGCGATTTCTCCATTACTTCCTCTCGACTGCTGAAACGTGTTCCCTGTAGTGGTTTTTTGACTCGATTAAACAGAAAGAAGTCACAGGAAGCCAAATCAGGTGAATTCGGTGGTTGTTGGGTGATATTTGTTGAATTTTTCAAAAAAAAAATTACGAATTACTGCTCACAATTCTGGTCTCTTTCGGCGAATTGCTTCACCCAAATAATACTCTTTGTTTACTGTCTGGCTTTCTGGCAAAAATTCATGATGCACTACACCGTTGTAATCCATAAAAACCGTGAGCATTGCCTTTTTTGACTAAAAACGACGTGTTCTTTTTGGTCTCGGCTCATTTGGTGAACGCCCTTCACTTGCCTGATGTCTGGATTGCATGTCGTACTCATAGACCCACGTCTCTTCTCCAGTAATGATCTTTTTGATGAATGTGGGATCATGAAATTTAGGTCTTTTGGCACCAACTTTGTTGCTACACGACGGAAACCCAAATCATTGACCCAAATGTCTTGGACGGATCCATAGGCAGGTTCAAGTTCTCCTCTAACTTTCTGATGGTTAATTTGCGGTTATTGACCAACATTTCTTTTACTTTATCAATTTTTTCGTCGGTTTTCGATATTGATGGTCTGCCACTGCGTTCATATTCTTCGATTGACTCACGACCACTTTTGAACCGCTCGTGCCACTGGTAAACGACCGTTTTCTTTAGAGAATCCGTTTTTTGCGCAAAAATTTAATACAAGTTCGTTGTTTCAAATTTAAACGCATTTCTAAAATTGTAAAAAATCGCCAACACACAGAGGTAGATGTACTCTTAGCTACGTAACTTTTGCAAATTTTAAGCTATGTCGCTAAGATTTAGAGTAAATGTCAATAACAGATGTACCAACTTAACAAAAAAAAAAAAAAACAGAACTCAAATCAGAATAATGGGAGTGCCACACGGTGACGCCACCGGGAACCTTTTAATCAAGCTGGTAAATGTATTCAGAGGGCATCAAATTACATAATAAGGAAAATCTAAACAAAATATTAATTCAAATAAAGGCAAACAATAATACTCTTAAGTGTGAAATTTTCAGTACTACAGAAATCGATTTCTCTCCTTCTAATTCCATAGGGTCGCTTTTAGAATTCAGTAGAAATTACTAACTCCCAACAAATAACATAAATCAGATCTTTATGTAAACATAAATAGAGTGAATATTGTACGTACCGAAGTGGAAGTGGAAGTTCCACGAAATGTTACTTATTTACCTGTGAACTCTAATAGAATAAATTCAATAATTTTGAATCTTCCCCTCTGGACTTAGAGGGAAATCCAATAAACATTCGAGGAGAAACATTTTAAGCCACAACAATGATAGTATACGAATATTTTCCATTCACTAGGACAGGTAGTATACCCACTACTGCCAATATATAATCAACACCTGCCAGAAAAGTATCAAGTCTTACCGAACAAAATAAACAGGTTTTTTATATCTAGGATATAGATTAAAAAATTAAAATCAATTCCTTTAAGTATGCTAAATATTTTCGAAGAACCGACACTTGACGAAAGTATCTCAAAACTGGAATATCATACATACCACCATACCTGAACAGTTTCGAGAAAAATGATATTATTCAAATTTGTGGCCAACATCAAAACCTTAATATTTTAGCTTCAGAAAGCTAAAATATATTGAGGGTACTGTATCTTAAATAAATAGAATGGCATTTGCGAAAATAAAACTTATAAATAATGGAATAACATAGCTTTCTTATTCGTAAAAATTCGTTATGAGTTAAATTTGTCAAAATTGACAGCAGTTGTAATGTGGGTATTACATCAACTATTAAAAACTATATTTCTTTGAATAAAAATAAAAGTAATATGTTATTTAATGCATCATGGTCTCCTAACACTTCAATCAACGTCAGTTCTTTCTTTTTTAATTTTTGTGTACCTGATTAAAATAGTAGTTTGCAATAACTTCCGTTGTTCGTAGGTGGAAAATTCATAAATAAAATCATAGGTAAAGAAGAGAAGACAAAAGTTTTGATAAGTTGAAAATTTCGAGATAAACGCATTTTTCTGATGAAATTGGTCCAACGATTTTTCAAAGTGTTAGCTTTAAAAAGCTATTATTTTGACTGGCGTTCGTCGAATTTGACGAAATTATTAAATTAGTGTTTTATGTATACTGAAATTCCCTTTCAGAAATGTGCACAACGGTTTCTTAAGCTGAACCCGTTAGAAAGCTACGGCTTTTTAAAATGTTTTACCTTGAAATCAGAGGTTCCTCGCTTTAATGGCATATAAGTTTGGGGGGGTGAAAATAGACCCCCCCCCAGCAATACAATCTTTTGTTCGCCATCACTTCAGAAATCTTCAGCTATCAGGAAAAAAATCTAAATTGGGACACCCTCTATGTTCTTTAGAAGGAAGACGTTGTCCGAGTTCCACAGTGAAGTTAGAAAGCCTCTCAATCAGACTTTATCCAAGATTGAGATGTCCCCTAGCGAAAGCTCCATGAAAGAGTACATTACCACTGAAGCAGTATGCACATTCGACGTTGGACTCAACAGCCAATACACACGTGGTATACTTTATACACACAATCCAAAGGACTTGGAAACAGCATTTGCCATTTAAAGTACGATCTATCATGACAATGTGAACCAACATTTTGATTCACAACCACCAATATCAAGACTTAAATGCCCAAATCGTAACTGGCAAATAGAATACCACAGAAATGAGGGTAAACCTCGATTCAACCCATTCAACGTGACAACAACTGGCAGAACAACACCTAACAATAACACCCTAATCAATAACAACCAGCTCCTAAGGAAGTGGGCAGCTCCCACTAATATTTCTAGCAATCAGCAGCACCACAACACGCTACTCGGCATGCACATGATAATCCATTTAAACGGGACAGAAGTCCCTCATCGCAAAACTTTAATCAACATACGATGAAGCGAATCAACAACATAGACCATGAGGAATTCTAGCTAGAAAAAGTTGAAGGTTCGAGCAGCAAAACGAGACAGGAAGTACTTCTTTAGGCGTGTAAACGGGTTGCCATGTATCAAGACGCATTGCGCCAAGACCGGCACATCCGTTACAATGTTAGTGGACACAAGATCCACTAACAGCTATATCAGCTACAAATGTAATATCGGTAAGTCTATACCCATTAAGCCTTCTAAAGCAAAAACTTCAAATGAATTATCTATAATAAAATCTAAAAAAGTGATAACTATGTTAGGACATAATTTTGTTTGTTTAAAAAAATGGGGATGAGATGCATTTGACATGATTTAAGTTGAACAAGGACTTAGATTAGTCAAAGCAGAGATTAACTTTTTTAATTATGTATAGTTTAAAGAATTAGAAAATATTTGCTAAAAAAACGTATCGCGAATCAATGACACAACTAATAGTCCTCAGTATGAAGAAGAAATTAAAAAAAAATTGATAGAAAATATTGTGTGTGTGATACTTTACATTTACCAACGACTATCCAGGCTACAATCAGGACGCAAGCAGAAGATCCTATTTGGCGAAAACAATACCCTTACCCTTACCGTATAGAAGACTTTGTTAATAAAGAAATAGGGAATTTTTTAGAGAATAGAATCATTCCGCCAAATAGGAGTCCGTACAATTCCCCTATTGGGACTATTCCAAAAAAAAAAAACACGATTAGACGAAAAGAAGAGAATGGTGGTCGATTATCAAAAAATAAATCCACGTACTATAACTGACCGCTACCCAATACCCAATATTAATATGACAATTCGAAATTTAGGAAAAGCTATGATATTTTCAACCATAGATTTAGAATCAGGATTCCATCAAATTCTAATAAAAGATTTCGATCCTTTTGCCGTTTGGAATGACGAACGCTCTCTCAGTCTTTCAACGATACGTAGACGAAATTTTGCGGGAATTTATTGGTAAGTTCGCTTACGTCTATATAGACGACGTCCTGATATTTTCTTTACACCCGAAAAACATATAAAATATATTCAAAATATAATCAACGCGCTTCATCAAGGCAATATGAAAATTTTAGGCGAGAAGTCGCATTTTTGCCAGGACTCTATTAAGTATTTCGGCCATATAATTGAACAAAGCCCAGTGACGGTTGACCCAAAAGAGATCCAAGCTATAAAAGAGAATCCAGTGCTAAAGACTTTGAAGTAACTAAGATCATTTTTAGGAAAAGCCAGTTATTATAGGAAATTCGTAAAAAACTTTGCACAAATTACTAAACCACTGACTATTCACCTGCGAGGAGGATCAGAACCAAAGTGCACGAGGAGAAGTAAAGCTAGATGAAGTAGCACCTACTGTCATAAGCAAAATAAAAAACGCTCTGCAGGAACAGGTGGATCTTTACCAACCTGACTTTAACAAACCGTTTGAGCTGACTACCGAGCCAATTTGCAATTTTTTTATTATTATTATTATTATTATTTTTTTTTATTTAATTCTTTATTCTCAATTCGGTAATCTATTTTAAGTTGCTAACACTTCTTGCTATGCATATATATCCTAATTTGGAAAATAGTTAGTGACATTTTTATTTAGTGAAAATAAATAGGATTAAATGCCTTTTCAAAGTTGGAGCTGTTCTTTCTCAATACCGCCAACCTTTTTATACGGGATCACTTAATTTATTATTTATACTGACCACCAATCACTCATTTATTTTATTTCGGAAAAAATCCAAACACTGAAACTTTATTGAGGAATTTAGTCCTAAATTTGTCTACAAACCTGGTCGGCAAAATGTAGTCGCCGACGCACAGTCCCGCCAACAAATCAACAATACATCACACTGTTCCTAACATTCTACACAGAGTTGTCCAACTGACGACATAAAAAACGTAAAACAACCCTTAAACTCATTAAAAACCAAATCATACCTATTTCTGGTCCCCGAGAGGATACAACTGAATAATAAACCACATTCCCTGGCAAGACACGTCACGCACTATACTACAAAAATAGGCAAGTTTTTCTAACCAAACTAAAACAAGTAACTCAACCAAAAATAACAAACGCAATTAAAATTGACGAAGAGATACTATTCCATTTTAAGGCGACATTAATTTGTACTTTACCAACTGCACCTTTGTGGTAACGCAAAACTTCCTTATTATCGTCTTCAACCAAAACGAACAAAAATAATAAGTAGGAAAAACCTACAGATGTGCACATCGAAATTATAAAAATAATGCACAAGAAATATTGCTTAGCTACTTTTGGCCCAACATTGAAGAGATGTGCAAGAAAGGAGCTATAAATTGTCAAATTTATTTGGCTAACAAATACGAACGGCAACTAAACGAACAACCCATTGCAGAAATACCAATATCAACAAAAGTAGGAAAATATATACATATGAATATATTTCACATGAATAACAATATTCGAAGTACTTTATCTCCGAAAAATTGACACAAAGGTGGACTGTCACGAATATAATATATAGAAGAAATACTTACACAAGCATACCCCAACATTAAATATTTAATAACTGACAAATAAAATCAAATTATCATCAATATGGTAAATGCTGTTTATACTTGTTTACAAAAACAGTATACTGCAACACTATTAAACTATTCGACAACTAACGCTCAAGTATAACGGTTACATAGTACTTTGATAGAAATCAGTATAAGTTTAGCTAATGAAAATAATAAATTTCCTGGTGAAGAGCTTTTCAAAGCCATTCGACATTGTAATCAAATAATCCACTCGTCTATAGGACTCAAATCTGAGGAGGTTTCATCACAAAAAGTATCGTGAGATTAAAGAAACTCATCAGAATAGCAGGAGAAGTTACTCCAATACCACAACAAAGATCGAAAAGCCATCACATATAAGCCTGGTGATATCGTCTACTTCAAAAGAGAACGCAGAAACAAAATTGCTAAACGCTTTAACAAACATAAAGTCAAACAGGTCGTGGGGACACGATCTTAACAGACAAAGGGAAAATTATTTACAAAAACAGTATCAATAACAAGCCACACAATGCGATCCACCGCAGGATTAATAATTATATTTTTATATTTTGCTGCATCCTTTTTTGACTTAATTACAGTTCTTAAGGGATAGAAGTATGTATTAACAGAGACTGATCCGGTATACCTTTTCACGAACACATCGTATTTTTACCACGTAGCAAGCCTCTCAATTATCCTAGTCCCACACGAGAATATCATGAAATCTAAATACAGCACTGAGGAAAACAAAGGAGAAACAATTTAAATCAATAAAACCCAGACGATTATGAGACAGTTAATACCTTACAATCATACACTCCGACGCTCACAAAATTTTTTAAGTTTTATTCTCAAGTTTGTCACTGGTACTCCTCACCACGACGACTTCATACAAATCAAGGCAGGACCTAATCAGTTGGTGGGAAATAATAATCAAAAAAGTAAGATTAAGCAGTTTAAAAGAATAAAAGAGACATAAGATCCAAAATCCATTACTGAAGAACCAATTGCTGCAGAATTTCATAAGGAATTAGAAGTAATTACTAATACTATTAATTTAATAGTTAATAAACTTCAAAGAAGATTTTAACATACTTATAATTAATATCTTAAAATACTGTACAAAAATACTATTATCATAACCTATAAATATTCTGTAATTAATAAACATTGTAAACTATACCATTTAACACATTTAGCATATAAGCACGGCAAAGTCCAATTAGACTCACAATTTGCAAAGTGTGAGGGAAATTTCATAAAAATTTCCAAATGCAAAAATTATCTAGGATCAAATATTTGTAAACAAGATTCTTCCGACAATTGTACTATTCCCTTGCTTGAAAACAAAAAAGGCACAATGTAATATTATTCAAAGAAATTATGTACAGGGTGGGCCATAAATTTTTGCACATTTGAAACATGAATTGAAATATAACTACAAATGTTATTTTGTTGATAATTTATTTAACGTAATAAACGTTTGTTGAGATTTATTTTTTAAAAATGTCATCGTCGAGATGTGCCCCGTCTCGTCGTTGGCACTCTTGCAATCGACTAAGCAAACTTTGGAAAACTCACTGACACATACTGCGAAATACTGCGGCTATCTCCTCCTAGATTTTTTTTTTTTTTTTTAAATTTAGGATGTGGTCTTCGGTTTATTAAGGTACACTCGACTTTTCAGATATCTCCACAAGAAAAAATCGCAAGGTATAAGGTCCGAGCTTCTCGGAGGCCATGGAATATCACCTCTTTGAGAAATCAATTTCTAAGGAAACATTTATTTGAACACTGGTGAAGTCACATTTGACGTATTGCACGTTTCTATAACTTGTAACATCTAAATTCAACAGCAGAATTCATGTAACTGTGGTGTTAACAATTCTCGCAACATCTTCTTGTATTCCATTGAGTTCACAGTTACGTTATTTTCTTGATTATTTTCAAAGAAATACGGACCGATTATGTGCTTTGATGAAACTGCAGCCCATTCTGTCGTTTTAAGTGAATGAAGTTGATGTGGAAATGGGCCTCGTCCATTAACAATACGTTCTCAAGGCTAGAGAATCGCTCCAGCAGAGTGTCAGCCAATAACTAACGTTGAATGTAATCGTTTGGCTTCGTTTCCTGTACAATCTGAAGCTTATATGGGTGTAGTTTGAGGTCTAGATGCAAAATTGGCCGCAGACTAGTTCTTGGTATTGCTATAGCCGCCGAACTCTTACGCTCAAATGATTTTGGATCGTTCTTTATGGAAATTTTAACCTTCCGAATGTTTTCATCGAATCTTCTTGAACGTGGCGGCCCTGTTTGTCTAATATTCGTTCTCGATCCCGTTTACTCGAACTTCTTGACTCAAGCTTTGATTAAATTTACACTTGAACACTCACTTACCCGGTGTTGTACGTATTCAATTCTTAATAGGCGTCGTACAGCAACGTGGGAATCGTTGTTTTTGTAAAGTTTTTTTATACAAAAAGCACACTGTTGTCCCGTAAAGCGCTTCATCGTGACTAAAATTGCATGAAGCGACGCACAATTTCCCTCCACCCGCGCTCCCCTCACTCTAATGGTTTTTAAGTAATAGAGTGTTGCTATTTGCAAAAAATGATGGCCCATCCTGTACTACTCATTGCATTATATCATGAGAATATAACAACTGATGGAAGACATTTTAATAACTGATGAATAACGACGTGTTATCGGTCAAAACCTCATACAATTTAATCATAGTACTAATTTACACCCTGCCTGACTCGAACTGCTAGCAGTTTCAGACTGTTATAATTTCCAAACCGTTCATGACAGTGAGCCCAAATTTTGACACTTGACAGATCATTTTATTATTTACAATTATTTAAACGGTTTGCGTCTTAGTTGTGTTGAAAAATTTTTATCCGCGATGGAATTCAAACGTGATAACGTGATTGCCCTTCAGCACCTCAACGTGAATAAATCATTTGTAAATCGAATCATAGCTCGTTACCGTAATACTGCAGCCATGAAGGTTGTTCTGCCAGTAACATCAGCAGAAATGGTTCGGAATGTGAAGGATTGAATTGAGCGAAATCCGCGTCGAAGATGAAGAAAAATGGCTCGTGAGCTCACAATATTGGGCTCAAGCCATTGAAGTTCCAAAAAGCACACTATCTTACACCGCAACAGAAAAAAGTTAGAGTCGAAAGAGCGAAGAAGTTGCTACGCTTGCACGAAAGTGGTGAGTTGCTTAATTTGATTTTTTTCCCATGAGTCGCCATTTGTTATGGAGCAATATGTCAACAAACAAAATGACCGAGTTTACTTGCCAGAGAGGTCCTTCGAAAATTTACACATTCGAACGGCCACCAGAAAGCAGGCAGCACCGATGGTGATGGTTTGGGCCGCCATAACCGCCGATGGTCGCTCTCCGCTCGTATTTTTGGACCCTGTCGTCAAAATTAATGCGGTCGTATACCATGAAACTGTCTTAGAGGCAGTGTTTCATTTCGGTCGGAGACCGTGGACATTTCAACAAGACTCGGCACCGTCTCACAAAGCGCGCGTCAACCAAGATTGGTTAAAAAACAATGTTCCAAACTTAATTTCTTCGACACAATGGACTGCAAATTCTCCGGATGCAAATCCGTTGGATTTCTCTGTCTGGGGTATTTTGAAGGCGAAGGTTGGCACTAAAAAATACCAAAGTTTGGACCAACTCAAACAAGTATTTTGCAGGGAATGGGGTAAAATACCGCAGAGCCACTTGCGTGCAGCGTGCGATGCTTTCTTCGGCCGTCTCAAGGCATATTGACATTGAAAACTACTGATACAATTTGAAAATTTTTTGCTTTGGCACAATAAAATTTATCAAAAAATAAAAAAATTATAGCATTTTAAAAAGTTGCAGCTCGAGTCATAGATAGTCATAATAGATAATAAAATATATTATAATCGTAATCAGGAAATAAAACATGTAATTCAAGCCCATTAAGGTGAACAGTTAGAAGTACTGAAAATATTAATTTCTAACTCGGATTATAAATTTTCAAATATTCAGAAAATGTGCAAATTTATGATCCTTATAGAGGAACACGCACATTGTATTTAATACTACAATAGCTGTAATAACTATATAGCTTTAATAATCTATGCTGATGTCAAAATATGCAAATACTATCGAGCACATCAGGAAACATAAAGGGAACGATTATTCAACCAACTATACGAAACTGAACTTCGCCGATGCCGATCTTGAATGTTTTAAAATGAGGATATTTCATCTTAACACAGGGAAGCGTTAAGGAACGTACTTAGGAAAACAAAATCAAAACAACTGTAAACAAAACATGTTTACCGACTGGTAAACAAAACTAGCCAAAACGATTTTTCAGCAAACATAAGATAAGAAACACAAGTTATTAGCCAACAAACAAAATAATCTTATTAGCCAACAAATAAACAACTCGATTAAACAGCAATTTGTATAAGTAGCACAAAGCATAATCAATCTTAAATTTGTATCAATAAAGGAATCACGTTTACGATGCGGAAATTATTTACATATTTTGATTCAATAGTTTTTTTTTTGTTAGTTAAATGGGATCTTTATTTAATATTAATTTTATTTTTATATGTACATACATAACATACATAGTTCACAATTAGAACATGGCGTTAGCCGTCAGCCAAAAAAGGCAAAAATATAATATTTTATTTAACATCGAATTAAAAAGAAATAGTTGTTATGATACAGATAAACTTTCGTTTATTATTTGGGAACGGTATTTCCATGTAATTTTAACGTAGCTAACGTAGAGAGTTAGCCAGCTGTCACCGCCGTTTAAAATGATTTTTAATTCATCCATAGTTAGAATTATTTTGCCCAATTTTAATGACGTTAATAATGGGACAGATTCCGATGAAATTTATCACTTCCTCTGCTGTATGTTGGTTACACACTGTACATTCAGTGTATCGGTCGCTTCGAGGGCCCTATATTGTAGTTTAGTTACAAAAGCTCTCATCTCGCTTTGAAAATTGTGGACATAGTATTAATACTGTTGTTATAGTGAAAATAATTGTTTGTTGGGTTGTAATCCAGCGTTCTATATAGGTTCCTGGATTAACTTTGGCTTACTTATTCATTGAAAAGTTCAAATTTTGTTTTCTTGATAATATTCCATAGGGTTTCCAAGGGTTTTTCAATGTTTCAGGGCTTTCACTATCAAGTTGCACGATATGTTCCAAATACAATCTGGACCAAAATGAGATTTGCGTTGCACGATATTGGATGCTTATATTAGGAAGACTTTGCGGGTGGCATTCCATTATCTTTCTGATGCAGCTGAAGTGAAGTTTAGAGTATATAACTAGAGGGAGGAAGTTCAAGCCACAAAAAGCATGTACATTAAATTGTTTTCTGGTAAACAAGGAAATTTTCTTTGGGAAGTATTTTAACAATTTCTCAACGTCATCATACTAGAAAAATCCCCAGACCTGAGGAATATAACACACTATCGTTCTTATTACCGCTTCAAACAGTTTTTACTTTATATATGTTGCGACGTTATTTTTGCCAAGGAGTCCTTTTCAGTTACAGTTGATGGTCAATTTAGCATCATGTAGTTTCGATCTAAAGTGTATTTCAAGAGAAAGTTTGGGAGTCAGGATTACTGCTAGATACTTGTACTTTTTGACCTTTTCTAATTCCTCACCTTCCCAGGTCCATTTTTCTTCTCTGTCATATCTACCCGAGCCATCTTTGAAAACAATAATTTTCAATTTGTCGGTGTTAACCTTTAAATTCCATTTGTTGCAATATTGCTGTAATTTGTTGGCCATGAGTTGCATATTTGGCGTTATTACCAGTAGGACGATGTCATCTGCATACATTAACATTTGATTTTTATTCCACTAAAAACAATTCCTCCTGGAAAAAAGGCAGTAATGTCATCAAGGAATATTGAAAAAAGTTGATAATCTTGATGCAAGATTTAGTACAATTCGTAATCCTCAAAAAAATGTGTGAAGGTATCTTCGTTCGATTCGATGGAGGTGTCATACAAGAAAAAGATATAATACTGATTGTTTAACTCAATTGTATTTTGCTACGTATCCCTTCAATATTATATGATATTATTTTTAAAGTGCAAATATTTTGATTAAGATAAGTTATTAGATTAGTACATATATTTTATTTAAGATTAATTTTTAATTTGCTAATTTTATTTATTTTTAAGTTATTTGATAGTCTGACGGCTTTATTGTTAAAAACTGGATTCCTAAACGCTGCCCACTATATGAGAGCCTGATTCAATACAACCTGAAGATTTTGTAGATGCGACGAGGTTTTGTTTAGCGATCCGGGCTAGGAAAACACAGACATAAGCGTCTCCAGCTGAGGTATATACAAATCTTAGGATGGAACACTTTTTGTCAGATTTATCCATCTTTTCAAGTACGCTCTTCCCTACTAGCCTGATATCCTGGTCAGTAAGAACCTACTCTGGTCGCATGGAGTGCATGATAGCGATCTTATGTTTTGTTATAGTATCCTTGTAGGGGATAGCTTAATTTTATTTTGCTTCCACTTGCTTCTGAGAGGGTTTTATGAGCAGAATTTTGGTGTTTAATGTCTCATTTAGGCGTAACCGTATATATATCCTTAGGTAATTCTGCGTGTGGTCTATGTGTGTTTTTTTTTCAGTCCTGCCATAGGAGAAATATCTATGCACATGCCACGTTTGCTAGTGTTGGGCCCAGTTGTATTTTTTTACATCTGCGTGACAACTAACGCATATCCGGCTCTTTCCAGCCGTTTAGACTCCTCGGGCTCAGTTCCGCCTCTAATCAAGGCAGTGATTCGACGATTTTGGGTCCCTGTGAAATGCTCGTCTTTCTGCTGAGGCTTGCTTACATTGGTATTTACTACCATCTCGATGCTTAATAGATTGTGATCCTGAGCATCTTTTCTATCCGAGATTTCAGTTAGGACCGTATAGCATTATTTTGAGATGAAATGAGAATCCTCTCTTCTGTGTTCAATTCAGAGATTTATGAACGGAGTTTCATAACTTTCATTATTTCTGTTCTAATTTTTATTTCTTTACGAATCGCTAACTTTTTTCCTATATACGTTAAAGTTTCGTAATTCTTCCAAAATCAAGTGGCGCTCAACTTTAACCCCGGTGTATCAAATATCAAAACGCTACCTGGAGAAAGCCGCACCTGGAATTAGTGAATTCCAGTGTTATTTTTGATTTAGGATAACTGCTGACACTTCCTGGTAGTTATTCCTAACAATTGGCAGAGCTCCCATGCATGCGCAAGGCTGTTACTATGAAAAGTTGCTCGATATATTATTACGTTCATTACGTCCTTGGGACATATTTCAAAACAGCTTGAGTCGGGAAATTAGTTAATTAGCCTCTTGGTCCGCGGAGGTACGTGAATCTCTACCACACTTCATGGCCTTCCACTATCGGCCACTTGGGGACGTGCCGGGTCGCCCAAAAACTTCGAATTTTTCCAGGACGACAATGGTTTTCTATATAGTTAGAGAAATACCCTGTGTTCCGTAACAAAAATGTCAACGAAATGCTTTTCAAAACCAAATCCATTGTTATACAAATTCAAAACACATCTGAAAGCTAAGAGAACATAGAAAGCTTTAACTAAATTGAAAAGATACAAATCTGGATATACCTATTTTCGAAGAAACCGGAAAAGCTTTTTAGAGAGAAACTCACTTTGCATTCAGTAGGACTTTAAAAGTGACAGGAATCAATATCCTCGAGCACAAAACTAATCTCTCCCAGCAATATAAATTTGTTAAAGATAATCGTGGAATTAAGTTAACTATTCATAAATGCAATGACACTGCGCTTAGCTTTAGAGCTTACTTACGATACTATACCTACATATCAATCTATACGTAAGTTAGATTGAGAAGTGCTATATCCTTAAACAACTCATATTAATTATCCCAAAACACATCGACTATACATCAGACGCAAATATTTATATTTTTTTGAAAAAAAGAATAGAATTGCCGTCCAGGGATATTTAAACAATGGGATTTAAGCAATTAATTTTCAAAATTATGTATTTTACTTGTACATACGTGTGCAACAACACTTACATATGAATTATACTACATTTTATTGTATTTTTTTTTTAATTCCAAATCTTGTATAAATCAGAAATTATTATTTTAAAATTAAAATTTACTAAATGCAATATTTACAGTTAAAAAAAAAAAAACAGAAATACTGAAATTTATATTCTGGTATTCTAACAAATCGTATAGTCAAGTTAACCCAATTACAGGGCATGCACAAAAATAATTTCCTTATATTGCCTTTGTATTTGATACTTGAGTCAAAGAATATCAAATGGTTGGCTAGCTGTTAGTAAAGCACGTGCATAGCCTAAATCAATTGACAAATAATTTTAAAAATAACTACGTTCCTTATTGGAATTTTTTTCCCTAAACGAAAACGTATAATAGCAGTACAAGGAGATCAAATTACTCTTGCAATATTGAGTTTTTCAAGACAACCCGAACGTGTTTGGAATATCATTATGGCCGTGACATTTGAAAAACAGTATTTGAACGACGGATTTTTAGGGGTTACAAAGAGATTTTTTTATTTAAAATACTTCATATTGATGTTATTGAAATTTACATTCTTGAACGTTTTCCTCTTCCATTCAGATGCAATACTTTTGAGTACCATAAACATAATTTTTATGTATTCATCACTACTATAACCCAACCCATATATACCCACATATCTTATAGGTAGTTTTATTGAAAGTTCGCCCTGTAAACACTTTTCATATACAGGGTGTATATTATGTTTCCAGGCGATTTTGTTTGACTGCCATTTTTCGTTTGAGTTCTATTTGTCAGATCATATTTGACAGTCTTGAAAAACGGACGATATCAATGTATTGTGGAGCAATTTTTTAGGTTTGTACACATAGTGTAATGAATTTCACCAAAAAAAAAAAACAACTGAACGTTAAATGGATTGTGTATTTATTTACTGTGTGCGTACTCGCCAATATTCAGTTCAAGATTGAGTAATACAAAGGATAAAATTGCCACTGCAACAGTTTGCGGGCTGCCTGAAAGGCGTACATGTATGTATGAATAACAAACGTGTTTTCTTATTTACATAACTGCATAATGCAAGAATAAACAAAGGGAATTTGAAAATTACAGTTAGGTAAACGAGACCATCAAATGAGATACATAAATAAAAATTATAATATAATTTATAATTACAATAATATAAAAAATAAGGGACTACGAATAATAAATTGAAATTTATACATTATTAATAGTGAAGTGCAAACAAGTACATTTTACATTAAATAACTTGCTAAAGGTCTTTTTACGTTAAATATAATAATAGATCAATTAGCTAGAATTTTCAATATGAACAAAGTAAAAGCACGTAATAAAGTAAAAGCAATTCGCAACACATTCTGTGTAATGAATGGTTTTAAAAATTTTCCTGTAACTAATCATGACAAAGAAGCTCAATATTCTTGCGTGGAATGTCAACAGAAAAGGCTTGATGAATTAAATATTTTTATTCAGAAAAAAGCAGTTAATATATGTTTAACTTCTGAAATTCACCTGAGGACACAGCGACTACCGCGGTCATCATTTATCGGGAAACGCAAGAGGCGAGTCATTCCTATTTATGAAGGACTGCATTGAACACTCTCTGGAAGCACAAATTGAACTTGATAAATTTCAAATGACCACGGTGCGCGTTAAAAATAAAAATTATTTTTTATGTATATCTTCAATCTATTGCTAATCGCGTTGCAAAGTCAAGAAAAAAAAAAAACACGAATTCATTGACCTATTTAACTCTCTTGGACCAATCTTTATTATTGATGGCGAGCTTAATGCGAAGCATACTTTTTGGAGCTCCAGATGTATCTCACAAAAAGGCAAAACTCTCTACAGGGCTGGCATGGAATGTGGTTAGCAATTTTACTCAACAGGCAGACCGACGTAGGCCAAAACACCCGATCTGATAGACTTTTTTTATCGGAAAAGGAGTAAACGCTAGTTACATCAAAGTTAAAGAAAGTTTTTATCTCTCCTCCGATCATTCTCCAATTATCCTTTCATTGTGCGAATCCTTGGTTAAGAAACAAAGACCACCCAGATTATCCAACAAAAAAGCTCACTGGAAAGATTTCCGAATAGAAGTTGTCGAAAATACTGAGAACCGCTTAGAACGTCGTATTAACTTGAAAAAGAAGTTGAACGGTTTGTTGATGTCATATAGCAGGCGGCCTGGTATAAAACTCCACGCTATAAGGAGATAAGGAAGAAACGAAGAGCGCAGGAAAGAGCGCAGGAAAAGTGGCATTAAAATCGGATTCAACAACATAAAACCTCTTCAAGAGGCTCTGCAACAAAAGTCGATCAAGGACTTCAATAACCAAAGTATTGCATTAAAACCTGGAAAGCCTCACAGCGAAAAAAGATACCAATTACTCCATATGGAGAGCCATTAAAAGACTTCGAAAGCCCTAAATACACGTGGCGCCAATAAGAAAAAACCAGGATGACTGGGCGAAAGAAGATAAAGAAATAGCTAACGTTTTCGTCGACCATCTTACAGAAACGTTCAAACTATTCGACGGGGAAGTACTTCCAGATAATGTCAATACGCTAGACGTGACGATGAACCTCCAATAGAAAAGGCTACACTTAGGAAACTTAGACACGGTTCAGCCCAATATAACCCCCGGATACGACTTAATTACGGCAGAGATACTTAAAGCGCTACCGAAAAAGGGTTGGCTAAAGCTGCTCTATCTTATAAATGCTACTATAAGACTAGAGCATGTACATGGTTCCGAAACCAGGTAAACCGCTGACTGAAGTCAAGTCATACAGACCAATATCGTTCCTCCCGTTTATATCGAAGATCTTCGAGCGAATCTTACTAAATCGTCTTAAACCGATTATTAACACAAATTGGCTTTTGCCGGATCATCAATTTGGCTTTAGAAGCCAACACTCTCCTGTTGACCAAGCGCATCGAATAACCATGTTACGAACAATCGAGTGCAAGTTAGTCTGTTCAAGCGCATTCCTTGACGTTTCGCAAGCTTTTGATAAGGTATGGCACGAGGGCCTGAAATATAAACTTCGAGAAGTCTTACCTGAGCAATGGACTCATATTTTAAGTTCATATCTAGATGATCGACTCTCCCGTGCCAGACAAGGAAACAAATATTACAATTTTAAGACAATAATGGCGGGGGAGCCGCAAGGAAGTGTAATTGGCCTTCTGCTATATTTGCTTCTTACCCGCGACATACCGCAAACGGACGATACTCTGCTAGACACATTTGCTGATGACACTGCCATTTTGGCAGCAGCTAAAGCCGTCAAAGAAGCAACTGCTAAGTTACAACGGGAATGTTCTATCAAGTGTGTTGAAAATCTTCAAAAGAGATTTGCATTTTTACTCGTATAAAATTTAACAAAATTGAAATGACCATAAATGAGAATTATCATAAAGAGCGCCGAAATTGGAGTGCTCAGGTTTTGCGACAAAGATTGCCACCATTATTAACACAAAAATCATCTTAAACATAATAGCAATTCTTTTTGGGGCACTGAAAATCTTTAATTACGGCATATCCGGAGAGTGAAAGGCTGAAGGCAAAATTGAGCCACATTTCTTTGAGCATATCAGACGCAATTCTGTAACAGTTACTGGAGATCGCTATGTTGGAGATCTATCTTAAATCCGATTTACATCAATTGAGCTTCGGCATATGTGGTTCTAAGATATAATATAAAGGGTGACCAGATAAGAACAATAGAAAAAAAATTTAAATAAACCAACAACGGCGTGAGATGTTAAATTGGTTCTGGCTTTATTTTGAAGCTACGTTCATGCCATTATGTGTGCAATAGTACATTATTCAAATGCCCGCCTCAGCAGTGATTCAAGCAGTCGGTTCAATTTTTGATGACCAGGTCTAATATGTGCAGCCTCTAGCTCGTCCAAAGTTTTGGGCTTGTTAGCGAAGACTAAGGACTCGACATAGCCCCAAAGAAAATAATCGAGAGGGGTCAAATCGCATGATCGCGGCGGCCAATTGATGAACGCTCGCCATGATATAACTCAATTTGTTCTTTACAACTTCGAGCGTTGCGTCGCTTTTATGATTCGTCAGGTTGATTCTCTGACGATGCCCAATTCACCTAATCAGCGCCGAATCGACATTTCTGGTTTTCTTCGATACTGGCCACTACGGCGGCTATGTTTTCTTCATTTCGCACCAATCTCTAACGGGTTAGTGTCTTTACATCCAAAAGAGTGTACTCACGTTCAATCTTTTTTACGGTGCTATTGTTAGCCATGATGACAACCGACCTCACGACGAAATTCAGTTTGAATTCCAGTAATATTTTCTAATAATTTCCGAACGTTCGGCGAGCCAAAAACGATGCATAATGAAATGGTAAACCTTACTGAATATATTGATTGGTAATTGATAACTTTGACAGCTGCTGAAATATAAAAATTGGAGAGAAATTATCATTGCTATCTGGTTACCCTCATAAGTTGCATACTCATGTTTCGATTCAGAAACTTATCCAGACCCAATAATGTAAAAAAATTATTTTTAGTTGCACACTGTGGCTCATTAAGGCTAAAATGCTTGCATAATTCGATTTTCGAGTGGGTTTAACATATAATGCAAAATTAAAATTCACTGGATTAATAAATGTTTGGAGCTCTGGTAATCCAACAAAATTATTTCTTTAAGATTAATAGTTTTGTTTGTAGATCCAGTCAAAGTTGAAGAATTTTAAGGTCATTTATCTATTTCACTCACACTAGTTGAAATGGCGTGTTTATCCGTCTCAATTACGGCGATATTGTCTATCTAGCTCGCACTTGGTACTCATTTTAACTTATTAAAAAAATTAAATATGAATCGGGTTTCTTTAACAAAATATTGTTTTTGTCTTCAATTAAGCATTAGTAAGTGTAATACCATTTTGGAATCCAGACTAAATACGCCATCTTTTGAAGTTACTTGCCAAAATGGCATAGTAAAGTTTTTTGTCAGTACAGTCAGTTCAAGTTGGGTAATTAATGATTTTCAGATATAATATATAGATGGACAAAAAAGCAATGTTTTACTTAAAGCCGATATAGTTGTGTTTCAATTTCGGACCGTAATTTATAGAAGAGTTACTCAGTGAAAAAAAAAATCGAAGAGAAGTAAAGATTTTGGTAACAGTACTTGAAAGATCGTCACAGGGTGTCAGATGTCTCGATTTTTTTTTTTGAGTGCCAATAATTTTAAAAGTAACTTTTATAATTTTGTGATCTCTCTATTACATGCAAGAATCAGTTGCATGGATTTTATTTGAATTTGAAACTTGCATATATACTTCGTTGAGATGGAAGGGATATTGATGAATCTAGCTCAAATTTGGAGAGCATGCCAAGAAAACAGCAGAGTTATTAAAGCAGAAATATGCCGGAAGACAACTCACACCCGCGCTTCATATAATGTTGGTTCATAATGAAAATATAATCGAGTATCAATCGTTATCATCTAGAAAATTGTTAAGAGAAGCTCAGAAGTCCAAAAATAAAAACAAAAATAAATATAGATGCCCAAATACGTGCAATGAAGTGCTTTCCTTACAGCTTCAGCTGTCAGAACCGAAAAAGATCTCAAAGCACAATACTCTCCAGAATTGAGAAATTTATTATTTAAATTTTTGGTCTGTTTACTTTTTGTCCACTGTTTGGCTTTAAATGAATCACTGAAATATTTTATTTTGTAGTCCGATAAAAAAATTCTCTTTTGTTATACAAAAAAAGAAAAAAAAAAGCATTTTAAAAAATGGTTAATTAAAGTAATCACCACAGTTTTGCTCGGATTAGCTTTAAGGCACGCTCTTATTACACCACTTTTAAATATTTTTGAAGGAAAATATTATGTTTGTCCCTTGTGACGAGGAAGTCCTTTTTAAGCAGAAGATTCTGAAACACTCTTTAAAGAATTATTCTCAAAAGGCACTAATACCATTGCCCCGTGAATTTACTTTAAACAGAAAAAAACTGGCACGATATCGTCATGGGTGGCCGTGACTCAAGTGGTAGTTTATTGTTTTCCAAATCAGACTGCAACTAAAATCAAGTAAGGTTATTGGTTGCCTGGCATATTATACCAAGTCCAATTACACTAATAATTTAGTCCACCCATTAAAAAGTCAAAATGAGCCACTGTGCAGCGTACCTTAAGAGAGAGGTGGAAATAAGCAAATATTAAAGGACTGTTGCAGCACACCGCATTTGAACATACAAACAATACATACGTACACCAACAATGACTTTCGCTATCCCACGTTTACGGACTTATTAGACTTCATAGAACGTCGCTGCAAAACTCTCAACATGATAAGCATAAAAACACACACCTCGTCGTCATCGCAATCAGGTTCTGCATCACAGAATCATCGAAGTCCGAAGTCGCGCCAAACCACCATTGCCAGTGCATTCATCGCAACAGAAACATCAAAACGTTGTACATTCTGCGATTCCACCACTGCACACTCTCCATTTCAATTTCCCCGTTTCACTAAACTCGATGTGGCTGATCGATTCAAATTAGTCAAGGATCTCAAACTTTGTACCAATTGCCTTCGTCGCAGTCACACTGTACAACATTGTTCGTCGGTCAACAAGTGCTAATCATGTGGTATTGCTCACCATTGATGAATCTAGCTCAAATTTGGAGAGCATGCCAAGAAAACAGCAGAGTTATTAAAGCAGAAATATGCCGGAAGACAACTCACACCCGCGCTTCATATAATGTTGGTTCATAATGAAAATATAATCGAGTATCAATCGTTATCATCTAGAAAATTGTTAAGAGAAGCTCAGAAGTCCAAAAATAAAAACAAAAATAAATATAGATGCCCAAATACGTGCAATGAAGTGCTTTCCTTACAGCTTCAGCTGTCAGAACCGAAAAAGATCTCAAAGCACAATACTCTCCAGAATTGAGAAATTTATTATTTAAATTTTTGGTCTGTTTACTTTTTGTCCACTGTTTGGCTTTAAATGAATCACTGAAATATTTTATTTTGTAGTCCGATAAAAAAATTCTCTTTTGTTATACAAAAAAAGAAAAAAAAAAGCATTTTAAAAAATGGTTAATTAAAGTAATCACCACAGTTTTGCTCGGATTAGCTTTAAGGCACGCTCTTATTACACCACTTTTAAATATTTTTGAAGGAAAATATTATGTTTGTCCCTTGTGACGAGGAAGTCCTTTTTAAGCAGAAGATTCTGAAACACTCTTTAAAGAATTATTCTCAAAAGGCACTAATACCATTGCCCCGTGAATTTACTTTAAACAGAAAAAAACTGGCACGATATCGTCATGGGTGGCCGTGACTCAAGTGGTAGTTTATTGTTTTCCAAATCAGACTGCAACTAAAATCAAGTAAGGTTATTGGTTGCCTGGCATATTATACCAAGTCCAATTACACTAATAATTTAGTCCACCCATTAAAAAGTCAAAATGAGCCACTGTGCGGCGTACCTTAAGAGAGAGGTGGAAATAAGCAAATATTAAAGGACTGTTGCAGCACACCGCATTTGAACATACAAACAATACATACATACACATATATACCGCATTTGACAATACAAACAATACATACATACACACATATACATCCAAGTAATTTGTCTTGCCTAACAAAGCGAAGCGGCACTTGTCATCACGCCACCTGCTCTCAAAAGGTTATACATATTTGTTTTTGTACTCGCGACGCATTTTAAGTTTTTTATGAATAGATTTGGCTATTATTCATTTATCAACTGTTCTTTGCCTATGCCATTAAATGTGGTGTGGTGACATATGCAGTATCTCTTAGGAAAACAAGACGAGAGCAGTTCAGTTCTTATTCGACCATCGCGGATGAAGCTCGCATTATTTCAACGTAATCGATGTAATTTATGTAATTTATTTGAAATTAAATTAAATTGAACTGAAGTACTTAAAGGGTGTAAAGTTACTTATGTTTTTAACCATTCTTTGAAAAAGATCAAAGATTCACCAAGGTTCTTCTAGCCGGATTTTATAACTTTATAACATTTTCACACCATTATTGTCCAACGTCGTTGTGATATCGCAACCTAAAATGGTTGATGAATCCAGCGGTTCCAAGTCGAATCCATCGATTCCCATCCCAACACCATCTGTAGCTCTGGAACTCAAACAACTTCGTTGTCAACGTGCAGTACTCCTCGGTCAGTTAACCATCGCCAGCAGACTTCAAGAATTAACTGGGTTTGAGTAAGAGACGAAATTGGGTTTGCTGGAAACCCAGTTTATCAACTTTAATCAAACACAATCCCAAATTGAACAACTGGATGAAGCAGAGATTGATTCCGGTAAGCAAGATTTATTCGAAGAAGCCTATTGCAATGTAAAGGCTCAAATGCGTCGACAACAAGAGCGCTTACGCCTACGACATTCGTTCGACACTTCCATGCTAAATACAACTCAGAGCATACAAATTCCTTCCCAACGCCGGCTCAACCTCCAGAAACTGCAACTAATAACATTCTCCGGAGATCTCATGAGGTGGATGGATTTTTATAATGTGTTCTCCACATTAATCGATGAAAACCAAGACCTCTTTGATATAGAAAAGTTCCAATATCTGCGTTCCAGCGTAACGGAGAATGCCGCCAAAGTAATACAATCTCTGGAAATAACGTCACAAAATTACAAGGAGTCATTGAAGTTGCTCAAGGCGCGGTTCGATAACAAGCAGTAAATCTTCGAAGCCCACATAAAGGAAATCGTCAATCTTCGCTCATCAACACGTCCCACAACAGACTCAATCCGGGCCCTAATTGACACTGTGAATGTAAATTTACGTGCGCTGAAATCAATCGGAGGTAATGACTAAATCGCAAACGGATTACTTCTCAACTTGTTACTCTCAAAGGTTCATGATGAACTACGAGCTAAATGGGAGGAGGAAGTCGCAAAAATTATTGAAAAGGAAACCAGTTGTTCCACCAACAATGACTTTCGCTATCCCACGTTTACGGACTTATTAGACTTCATAGAACGTCGCTGCAAAACTCTCAACATGATAAGCATAAAAACACACACCTCGTCGTCATCGCAATCAGGTTCTGCATCACAGAATCATCGAAGTCCGAAGTCGCGCCAAACCACCATTGCCAGTGCATTCATCGCAACAGAAACATCAAAACGTTGTACATTCTGCGATTCCACCACTGCACACTCTCCATTTCAATTTCCCCGTTTCACTAAACTCGATGTGGCTGATCGATTCAAATTAGTCAAGGATCTCAAACTTTGTACCAATTGCCTTCGTCGCAGTCACACTGTACAACATTGTTCGTCGGTCAACAAGTGCTAATCATGTGGTATTGCTCACCATACAATGCTTTATAGAGATAATAAGTACGCTTCTTCTCCTTATATTAAATCCTCTGTCGCACATTTAGAAACCAATACAACCTCACACTCACCAGCAATAACAGAGACTAGGTCATCCCTGCAAACCAATTATGAGAGTAGCCAAGTTATCCTCGCAACAACTTTAATTCAATTGAAGAGCAAAACTGGGATATCGTTTGTCGCTCGTGCCATCCTCGACTCAGCATCGCAACTTAACTTTATAACAGAACACATCGCTTACCTACTCAACGCAAAAAGAACCAAAATAAATCTTAGTATCAACAGTGTCGCAGTTGTCTCAACAAAGGTTCGTCATCAGTGTCATATCACTCTTCAATCATTACAGACCAACTTCACAACATCGTCAAATTTTGTGATTCTTCCTGAAATTACCACATACCAGCCACATCAACATGTCTCAACTTATAATTGGAGGGTACCAACCAATGTTCGTCTTGCTGATCCTCAATTTAATCGACCTAGTGCTATCGATGTTCTAATTGGGGCTGGCTTATTTTACGATCTTCTCGCCGTGGGACAATTTAGTTTGGATGAAGGCTTAAATTGTCTGCAAAAAACACTATTAGGCTGGGTCATTGCAGGAAATTTCATAACAACTAGCCAATCACCAAGAGCAGCCGATCAATCAACCTGCTGATACGCCAAGCACCGATAACTTGCTTAAACGATTTTGGGTAATAGAAGAACATCTTAATGTCACGCCAGCAATTTCTTTGGAAGAAGAGAAGTGTGAAGAATTCTTTGCACAGACCACAACTCGATGTTCAACTAACAACAAGTTCATTGTCCGTTTGCCTTGTAAATCAAACCCTAACTATTTGGGAGACTCTTACCAAATTGCTTTGAAACGGTTGGCATCTTTAGAAAACAAGTTCAGTAAGGACACGTGCTTAGAGAAAGAATATAGCAGGCTTATCGCAGAATATAAAGAACTAGGACATATGAAGAAGGTGATGGAAACAGATGCAGGATCAAAGAGCCGTCTCTACATTCCACACCATAGCGTTAAACATTTGAGTAGTTCATCCACAAAATTCAGAGCAGTGTTTGGCGCTTTCTGTAAAACATCAACCGGTAAGTCCCTAAAAGACGTTCTCAAGGTGGGCCCAACGTCTCAATATGACTCGTTCACCATTATCACTCGTTTTCGCACCCATCGGTATGTTCTTATGGCGGATATCACAAAAATGTACCGCCAAATACTCGTGGACCCAAGTGATGCAAGATTCCGAAACATTATATGGCGGGAATCAACCACCACCAAGGTCAAAACGTTGCAGTTTCAAACACCCACCTATGGCACATCCTGCGCCCCATACTTAGCTGTTCGATGCCTTCGGCAAATAGCATTCGACAATTCGGACGAACATCCACGCGGTTCAAATATCATTTTGCAAGATTTTTACATTGATAACCTCGTGACAGGGGCCGGTACCATCCAGGAGGTTACTGCTATCAAGGAGGAAGTGATTCAATTATTGACCAATTATTGCCTCTATGCCCCTGCTTAACTTTGCATCAAATGAAGAGGAAAAAATGACAGATATAGCTAGTGTCGATCGAGAGCTATTCATCAACATTGGGGACAAGGATGTCCTAAAGGCATTGGGACTGGTTTGGAATCCACTAGATGACAGTTTTTGCTTTTCATACACATCATCGCACAATAAAGAAGTAACCAAGTGCGGAATTCTTTCGGAGATTTCTAAGTTTTTTGATCCGTTGGGTTTGCTAAATCCAATTATTGTCAAGGCCAAGATATTTCTTCACGTTTTGTGGAAAATAAACTTGCATTGGGACGAAAGCCTACCTGTGGAGATCCACTCACAGTGGGCTAAATTCCAGGAACAACTTTGTTGTATTAATGCCGTCCAGATAAAGAGGTACGTACCTATTAATTCTTCTAATGTTGAAATACATAGTTTGTCGCACTCAACTATTTGGCAACATATTCCCACCGACCACAATCCAACCGTTCTGGTATCTAGGAGTGTCTACCCAAATTAACTAGCTAAGGACTCAGTGTGGTTCCATGGGCCAGAGTTTTTGTTGTTCTCCAAAGACACGTGGCCAAATTCACCAACAATATCGGACATAGAATTACCAGAACAACGCCAACAAAGGTTAACACTCATCACTTCGATTAAGGATGATCTTATTACCTCCTGGAAATATCACAATAACTACCTAAAATTACTTCGAGTCTTCTGCTTCATCCTCGAATTTATTCCTAAGTCCAGAAAAGGCGCTGTAAAGGTTAATGGTGCACTTTCAGCCCAAGAAATGGAATCTACTTTGACTGCAATCATCCGCTAAATACAAACAACTCACTAAAAGCGAGAATACAATGACATCAAACACGGGAAACCTATTCATCAAACGAGCTCACTTCGCAACCTCACACCAATAATATCATATGGTCTCATTCGCGTAGGCGGTAGAATACATTGCTCACCGCTAGCATACGATGGTGCTCACCCAATTTTGTTGCCACCATCGCACCCATTCGTGTCAACAATGATCAATTATCTATATCGCAAAAACTTACATGCTGGCTGTCAAACCTTAACTAACATAATGCGCGAACGGTTTTGGATAGTTGAAGGGAGAAAAATTGTCCGCAAGTTTATTCATCGCTGCCTTTTGTGCTTCCGTGCACGACCCCTCTTCGCACAACAAATCATAAGTTCACTTCCTAGAGACCGTGTAACTCCAACACGGCCATTCTACATAACTGGCATCGACTACTGTGGACCAGTGTATGTGTCCCAACGAATTCAAGGCCGAACATTATTAAGGTCATACATTGCAGTTTTCGTATGCTTTACTACAAAGGCCGCACATTTAGAGCTGATAACGGAACTTTCCACAGCAGCATTCATCGCAGCACTAAAACGATTCATCGCGCGAAGAGGTAAGCCTTCAAAAATTTACTCCGACAATGCCACTAATTTTACAGGAGCGGATCGAAGCCTCCAGAAACTACAACAATTAACATCAACCGAATCACACAATATCGTAGTCCAACAGTTTTGTGCAGAAGACAGCATTCAATGGAAATTCATTCCACCCTTCGCCCCACTTTATGGGAATCAGCTGTTAAAATTGCGAAATATCACCCTCTCCTTTGAGAAACTTAACACTATATGTTGCCAAGTTGAAGCAATACTGAATAGTAGGCCGTTGACATCACTATCGAATAATCAGCGGACCTCTGACAGCGATCCCCGAACTTAACGTCAGTGAACAAAAATATCAAAAGTAGCAATATACGCAGTGGTTGCAGCAATCGTTATGGGCTCGCTGGCAAAAAGGATATTTAAAGGAGTTGCAACAACGAAGGAAATGACAATCGTCCCGTCCAAACCTTCAACTAAACGATCTGGTACTACTCCGAGACGAAAATTTACCACCACTCAAATGGTCACTTGGACGGATCATGGAAGTCCATAAGGGAGTTGATGGTTATATACATGTTTTGACAATCAGAACATCTACTGGATTGTATAAACGAGCGGTGACTCAGGTCTCTCCGCTGCCTGACCAAGGGGAAGCTCACCAATCTTGAAATCCGGAGGCTTCCAGAGGGGCCGATCTGTTGCAGCACACCGCATTTGAACAAACATACACATATATACCGCGTTTGACAATACAAACAATACATGGTGACATATGCAGTATCTCTTAGGAAAACAAGACGAGAGCAGTTCAGTTCTTATTCGACCATCGCGGATGAAGCTCGCATTATTTCAACGTAATCGATGTAATATATGTAATTTATATGAAATTAAATTAAATTGAACTGAAGTACTTAAAGGGTGTAAAGTTACTTATGTTTTTAACCATTCTTTGAAAAAGATCAAAGATTCACCAAGGTTCTTCTAGCCTGATTTTATAACTTTATAACATTTTCACACCATTATTGTCCAACGTCGTTGTGATATCGCAACCTAAAATGGTTGATGAATCCAGCGGTTCCAAGTCGAATCCATCGATTCCCATCCCAACACCATCTGTAGCTCTGGAACTCAAACAACTTCGTTGTCAACGTGCAGTACTCCTCGGTCAGTTAACCATCGCCAGCAGACTTCAAGAATTAACTGGGTTTGAGTAAGAGACGAAATTGGGTTTGCTGGAAACCCAGTTTATCAACTTTAATCAAACACAATCCCAAATTGAACAACTGGATGAAGCAGAGATTGATTCCGGTAAGCAAGATTTATTCGAAGAAGCCTATTGCAATGTAAAGGCTCAAATGCGTCAACAACAAGAGCGCTTACGCCTACGACATTCGTTCGACACTTCCATGCTAAATACAACTCAGAGCATACAAATTCCTTCCCAACGCCGGCTCAACCTCCAGAAACTGCAACTAATAACATTCTCCGGAGATCTCATGAGGTGGATGGATTTTTATAATGTGTTCTCCACATTAATCGATGAAAACCAAGACCTCTTTGATATAGAAAAGTTCCAATATCTGCGTTCCAGCGTAACGGAGAATGCCGCCAAAGTAATACAATCTCTGGAAATAACGTCACAAAATTACAAGGAGTCATTGAAGTTGCTCAAGGCGCGGTTCGATAACAAGCAGTATATCTTCGAAGCCCACATAAAGGAAATCGTCAATCTTCGCTCATCAACACGTCCCACAACAGACTCAATCCGGGCCCTAATTGACACTGTGAATGTAAATTTACGTGCGCTGAAATCAATCGGAGGTAATGACTAAATCGCAAACGGATTACTTCTCAACTTGTTACTCTCAAAGGTTCATGATGAACTACGAGCTAAATGGGAGGAGGAAGTCGCAAAAATTATTGAAAAGGAAACCAGTTGTTCCACCAACAATGACTTTCGCTATCCCACGTTTACGGACTTATTAGACTTCATAGAACGTCGCTGCAAAACTCTCAACATGATAAGCATAAAAACACACACCTCGTCGTCATCGCAATCAGGTTCTGCATCACAGAATCATCGAAGTCCGAAGTCGCGCCAAACCACCATTGCCAGTGCATTCATCGCAACAGAAACATCAAAACGTTGTACATTCTGCGATTCCACCACTGCACACTCTACATTTCAATTTCCCCGTTTCACTAAACTCGATGTGGCTGATCGATTCAAATTAGTCAAGGATCTCAAACTTTGTACCAATTGCCTTCGTCGCAGTCACACTGTACAACATTGTTCGTCGGTCAACAAGTGCTAATCATGTGGTATTGCTCACCATACAATGCTTTATAGAGATAGTAAGTACGCTTCTTCTCCTTATATTAAATCCTCTGTCGCACATTTAGAAACCAATACAACCTCACACTCACCAGCAATAACAGAGACTAGGTCATCCCTGCAAACCAATTATGAGAGTAGCCAAGTTATCCTCGCAACAACTTTAATTCAATTGAAGAGCAAAACTGGGATATCGTTTGTCGCTCGTGCCATCCTCGACTCAGCATCGCAACTTAACTTTATAACAGAACACATCGCTTACCTACTCAACGCAAAAAGAACCAAAATAAATCTTAGTATCAACAGTGTCGCAGTTGTCTCAACAAAGGTTCGTCATCAGTGTCATATCACTCTTCAATCATTACAGACCAACTTCACAACATCGTCAAATTTTGTGATTCTTCCTGAAATTACCACATACCAGCCACATCAACATGTCTCAACTTATAATTGGAGGGTACCAACCAATGTTCGTCTTGCTGATCCTCAATTTAATCGACCTAGTGCTATCGATGTTCTAATTGGGGCTGGCTTATTTTACGATCTTCTCGCCGTGGGACAATTTAGTTTGGATGAAGGCTTAAATTGTCTGCAAAAAACACTATTAGGCTGGGTCATTGCAGAAAATTTCATAACAACTAGCCAATCACCAAGAGCAGCCGATCAATCAACCTGCTGATACGCCAAGCACCGATAACTTGCTTAAACGATTTTGGGTAATAGAAGAACATCTTAATGTCACGCCAGCAATTTCTTTGGAAGAAGAGAAGTGTGAAGAATTCTTTGCACAGACCACAACTCGATGTTCAACTAACAACAAGTTCATTGTCCGTTTGCCTTGTAAATCAAACCCTAACTATTTGGGAGACTCTTACCAAATTGCTTTGAAACGGTTGGCATCTTTAGAAAACAAGTTCAGTAAGGACACGTGCTTAGAGAAAGAATATAGCAGGCTTATCGCAGAATATAAAGAACTAGGACATATGAAGAAGGTGATGGAAACAGATGCAGGATCAAAGAGCCGTCTCTACATTCCACACCATAGCGTTAAACATTTGAGTAGTTCATCCACAAAATTCAGAGCAGTGTTTGGCGCTTTCTGTAAAACATCAACCGGTAAGTCCCTAAAAGACGTTCTCAAGGTGGGCCCAACGTCTCAATATGACTCGTTCACCATTATCACTCGTTTTCGCACCCATCGGTATGTTCTTATGGCGGATATCACAAAAATGTACCGCCAAATACGCGTGGACCCAAGTGATGCAAGATTCCGAAACATTATATGGCGGGAATCAACCACCACCAAGGTCAAAACGTTGCAGTTTCAAACACCCACCTATGGCACATCCTGCGCCCCATACTTAGCTGTTCGATGCCTTCGGCAAATAGCATTCGACAATTCGGACGAACATCCACGCGGTTCAAATATCATTTTGCAAGATTTTTACATTGATAACCTCGTGACAGGGGCCGGTACCATCCAGGAGGTTACTGCTATCAAGGAGGAAGTGATTCAATTATTGACCAATTATTGCCTCTATGCCCCTGCTTAACTTTGCATCAAATGAAGAGGAAAAAATGACAGATATAGCTAGTGTCGATCGAGAGCTATTCATCAACATTGGGGACAAGGATGTCCTAAAGGCATTGGGACTGGTTTGGAATCCACTAGATGACAGTTTTTGCTTTTCATACACATCATCGCACAATAAAGAAGTAACCAAGTGCGGAATTCTTTCGGAGATTTCTAAGTTTTTTGATCCGTTGGGTTTGCTAAATCCAATTATTGTCAAGGCCAAGATATTTCTTCACGTTTTGTGGAAAATAAACTTGCATTGGGACGAAAGCCTACCTGTGGAGATCCACTCACAGTGGGCTAAATTCCAGGAATAACTTTGTTGTATTAATGCCGTCCAGATAAAGAGGTACGTACCTATTAATTCTTCTAATGTTGAAATACATAGTTTGTCGCACTCAACTATTTGGCAACATATTCCCACCGACCACAATCCAACCGTTCTGGTATCTAGGAGTGTCTACCCAAATTAACTAGCTAAGGACTCAGTGTGGTTCCATGGGCCAGAGTTTTTGTCGTTCTCCAAAGACACGTGGCCAAATTCACCAACAATATCGGACATAGAATTACCAGAACAACGCCAACAAAGGTTAACACTCATCACTTCGATTAAGGATGATCTTATTACCTCCTGGAAATATCACAATAACTACCTAAAATTACTTCGAGTCTTCTGCTTCATCCTCGAATTTATTCCTAAGTCCAGAAAAGGCGCTGTAAAGGTTAGTGGTGCACTTTCAGCCCAAGAAATGGAATCTACTTTGACTGCAATCATCCGCTATATACAAACAACTCACTAAAAGCGAGAATACAATGACATCAAACACGGGAAACCTATTCATCAAACGAGCTCACTTCGCAACCTCACACCAATAATATCATATGGTCTCATTCGCTCACCGCTAGCATACGATGGTGCTCACCCAATTTTGTTGCCACCATCGCACCCATTCGTGTCAACAATGATCAATTATCTATATCGCAAAAACTTACATGCTGGCTGTCAAACCTTAACTAACATAATGCGCGAACGGTTTTGGATAGTTGAAGGGAGAAAAATTGTCCGCAAGTTTATTCATCGCTGCCTTTTGTGCTTCCGTGCACGACCCCTCTTCGCACAACAAATCATAAGTTCACTTCCTAGAGACCGTGTAACTCCAACACGGCCATTCTACATAACTGGCATCGACTACTGTGGACCAGTGTATTTGTCCCAACGAATTCAAGGCCGAACATTATTAAGGTCATACATTGCAGTTTTCGTATGCTTTACTACAAAGGCCGCACATTTAGAGCTGATAACGGACCTTTCCACAGCAGCATTCATCGCAGCACTAAAACGATTCATCGCGCGAAGAGGTAAGCCTTCAAAAATTTACTCCGACAATGCCACTAATTTTACAGGAGCGGATCGAAGCCTCCAGAAACTACAACAATTAACTTCAACCGAATCACACAATATCGTAGTCCAACAGTTTTGTGCAGAAGACAGCATTCAATGGAAATTCATTCCACCCTTCGCCCCACTTTATGGGAATCAGCTGTTAAAATTGCGAAATATCACCCTCTCCTTTGAGAAACTTAACACTATATGTTGCCAAGTTGAAGCAATACTGAATAGTAGGCCGTTGACATCACTATCGAATAATCAGCGGACCTCTGACAGCGATCCCCGAACTTAACGTCAGTGAACAAAAATATCAAAAGTAGCAATATACGCAGTGGTTGCAGCAATCGTTATGGGCTCGCTGGCAAAAAGGATATTTAAAGGAGTTGCAACAACGAAGGAAATGACAATCGTCCCGTCCAAACCTTCAACTAAACGATCTGGTACTACTCCGAGACGAAAATTTACCACCACTCAAATGGTCACTTGGACGGATCATGGAAGTCCATAAGGGAGTTGATGGTTATATACATGTTTTGACAATCAGAACATCTACTGGATTGTATAAACGAGCGGTGACTCAGGTCTCTCCGCTGCCTGACCAAGGGGAAGCTCACCAATCTTGAAATCCGGAGGCTTCCAGAGGGGCCGATCTGTTGCAGCACACCGCATTTGAACAAACATACACATATATACCGCGTTTGACAATACAAACAATACATGCATACACACATATACATCCAAGTAATTTGTCTTACCGTACATAGCGAAGCGGCACTTGTCATCACACCTGCTCTCAAAAGGTTATACATATTTGTTTTTGTACTCGCGACGCATTTTAAGTTTTTTATGAATAGATTTGGCTATTATTCATTTATCAACTGTTCTTTGCCTATGCCATTAAATGTGGTGTGGTGACATATGCAGTATCTCTTAGGAAAACAAGACGAGAGCAGTTCAGTTCTTATTCGACCATCGCGGATGAAGCTCGCATTATTTCAACGTAATCGATGTAATTTATGTAATTTATTTGAAATTAAATTAAATTGAACTGAAGTACTTAAAGGGTGTAAAGTTACTTATGTTTTTAACCATTCTTTGAAAAAGATCAAAGATTCACCAAGGTTCTTCTAGCCGGATTTTATAACTTTATAACATTTTCACACCATTATTGTCCAACGTCGTTGTGATATCGCAACCTAAAATGGTTGATGAATCCAGCGGTTCCAAATCGAATCCATCGATTCCCATCCCAACACCATCTGTAGCTCTGGAACTCAAACAACTTCGTTGTCAACGTGCAGTACTCCTCGGTCAGTTAACCAAGCTCAAAAATAATATCGCCAGCAGACTTCAAGAATTAACTGGGTTTGAGTAAGAGACGAAATTGGGTTTGCTGGAAACCCAGTTTATCAACTTTAATCAAACACAATCCCAAATTGAACAACTGGATGAAGCAGAGATTGATTCCGGTAAGCAAGATTTATTCGAAGAAGCCTATTGCAATGTAAAGGCTCAAATGCGTCAACAACAAGAGCGCTTACGCCTACGACATTCGTTCGACACTTCCATGCTAAATACAACTCAGAGCATACAAATTCCTTCCCAACGCCGGCTCAACCTCCAGAAACTGCAACTAATAACATTCTCCGGAGATCTCATGAGGTGGATGGATTTTTATAATGTGTTCTCCACATTAATCGATGAAAACCAAGACCTCTTTGATATAGAAAAGTTCCAATATCTGCGTTCCAGCGTAACGGAGAATGCCGCCAAAGTAATACAATCTCTGGAAATAACGTCACAAAATTACAAGGAGGCATTGAAGTTGCTCAAGGCGCGGTTCGATAACAAGCAGTATATCTTCGAAGCCCACATAAAGGAAATCGTCAATCTTCGCTCATCAACACGTCCCACAACAGACTCAATCCGGGCCCTAATTGACACTGTGAATGTAAATTTACGTGCGCTGAAATCAATCGGAGGTAATGACTAAATCGCAAACGGATTCCTTCTCAGCTTGTTACTCTCAAAGGTTCATGATGAACTACGAGCTAAATGGGAGGAGGAAGTCGCAAAAATTATTGAAAAGGAAACCAGTTGTTCCACCAACAATGACTTTCGCTATCCCACGTTTACGGACTTATTAGACTTCATAGAACGTCGCTGCAAAACTCTCAACATGATAAGCATAAAAACACACACCTCGTCGTCATCGCAATCAGGTTCTGCATCACAGAATCATCGAAGTCCGAAGTCGCGCCAAACCACCATTGCCAGTGCATTCATCGCAACAGAAACATCAAAACGTTGTACATTCTGCGATTCCACCACTGCACACTCTCCATTTCAATTTCCCCGTTTCACTAAACTCGATGTGGCTGATCGATTCAAATTAGTCAAGGATCTCAAACTTTGTACCAATTGCCTTCGTCGCAGTCACACTGTACAACATTGTTCGTCGGTCAACAAGTGCTAATCATGTGGTATTGCTCACCATACAATGCTTTATAGAGATAATAAGTACGCTTCTTCTCCTTATATTAAATCCTCTGTCGCACATTTAGAAACCAATACAACCTCACACTCACCAGCAATAACAGAGACTAGGTCATCCCTGCAAACCAATTATGAGAGTAGCCAAGTTATCCTCGCAACAACTTTAATTCAATTGAAGAGCAAAACTGGGATATCGTTTGTCGCTCGTGCCTTCCTCGACTCAGCATCGCAACTTAACTTTATAACAGAACACATCGCTTACCTACTCAACGCAAAAAGAACCAAAATAAATCTTAGTATCAACAGTGTCGCAGTTGTCTCAACAAAGGTTCGTCATCAGTGTCATATCACTCTTCAATCATTACAGACCAACTTCACAACATCGTCAAATTTTGTGATTCTTCCTGAAATTACCACATACCAGCCACATCAACATGTCTCAACTTATAATTGGAGGGTACCAACCAATGTTCGTCTTGCTGATCCTCAATTTAATCGACCTAGTGCTATCGATGTTCTAATTGGGGCTGGCTTATTTTACGATCTTCTCGCCGTGGGACAATTTAGTTTGGATGAAGGCTTAAATTGTCTGCAAAAAACACTATTAGGCTGGGTCATTGCAGGAAATTTCATAACAACTAGCCAATCACCAAGAGCAGCCGATCAATCAACCTACCACTCATTAAACATAAGTGCTGATACGCCAAGCACCGATAACTTGCTTAAACGATTTTGGGTAATAGAAGAACATCTTAATGTCACGCCAGCAATTTCTTTGGAAGAAGAGAAGTGTGAAGAATTCTTTGCACAGACCACAACTCGATGTTCAACTAACAACAAGTTCATTGTCCGTTTGCCTTGTAAATCAAACCCTAACTATTTGGGAGACTCTTACCAAATTGCTTTGAAACGGTTGGCATCTTTAGAAAACAAGTTCAGTAAGGACACGTGCTTAGAGAAAGAATATAGCAGGCTTATCGCAGAATATAAAGAACTAGGACATATGAAGAAGGTGATGAAACAGATGCAGGATCAAAGAGCCGTCTCTACATTCCACACCATAGCGTTAAACATTTGAGTAGTTCATCCACAAAATTCAGAGCAGTGTTTGGCGCTTTCTGTAAAACATCAACCGGTAAGTCCCTAAAAGACGTTCTCAAGGTGGGCCCAACGTCTCAATATGACTCGTTCACCATTATCACTCGTTTTCGCACCCATCGGTATGTTCTTATGGCGGATATCACAAAAATGTACCGCCAAATACTCGTGGACATAAGTGATGCAAGATTCCGAAACATTATATGGCGGGAATCAACCAACACCAAGGTCAAAACGTTGCAGTTTCAAACACCCACCTATGGCACATCCTGCGCCCCATACTTAGCTGTTCGATGCCTTCGGCAAATAGCATTCGACAATTCGGACGAACATCCACGCGGTTCAAATATCATTTTGCGAGATTTTTACATTGATAACCTCGTGACAGGGGCCGGTACCATCCAGGAGGTTACTGCTATCAAGGAGGAAGTGATTCAATTATTGACCAATTATTGCCTCTATGCCCCTGCTTAACTTTGCATCAAATGAAGAGGAAAAAATGACAGATATAGCTAGTGTCGATCGAGAGCTATTCATCAACATTGGGGACAAGGATGTCCTAAAGGCATTGGGACTGGTTTGGAATCCACTAGATGACAATTTTTGCTTTTCATACACATCATCGCACAATAAAGAAGTAACCAAGTGCGGTTTTTTGATCCATTGGGTTTGCTAAATCCAAATATTGTCAAGGCCAAGATATTTCTTCACGTTTTGTGGAAAATAAACTTGCATTGGGACGAAAGCCTACCTGTGGAGATCCACTCAAGTGGGCTAAATTCCAGGAACAACTTTGTTGTATTAATGCCGTCCAGATAAAGAGGTACGTACCTATCAATTCTTCTAATGTTAAAATACATAGTTTGTCGCACTCAACTATTTGGCAACATATTCCCACCGACCACAATCCAACCGTTCTGGTATCTAGGAGTGTCTATCCAAATTAACTAGCTAAGAACTCATTGTGGTTCCATGGGCCAGAGTTTTTGTCGTTCTCCAAAGACACGTGGCCAAATTCACCAACAATATCGGACATAGAATTACCAGAACAACGCAAACAAAGGTTAACACTCATCACTTCGATTAAGGATGATCTTTTACCTCCTGGAAATATCACAATAACTACCTAAAATTACTTCGAGTCTTCTGCTTCATCCTCGAATTTATTCGTAAGTCTAGAAAAGGCGCTGTAAAGGTTAGTGGTGCACTTTCAGCCCAAGAAATGGAATCTACTTTGACTGCAATCATCCGCTATATACAAACAACTCACTAAAAGCGAGAATACAATGACATCAAACACGGGAAACCTATTCATCAAACGAGCTCACTTCGCAACCTCACACCAATAATATCATATGGTCTCATTCGCGTAGGCGGTAGAATACATTGCTCACCGCTAGCATACGATGGTGCTCACCCAATTTTGTTGCCACCATCGCACCCATTCGTGTCAACAATGATCAATTATCTATATCGCAAAAACTTACATGCTGGCTGTCAAACCTTAACTAACATAATGCGCGAACGGTTTTGGATAGTTGAAGGGAGAAAAATTGTCCGCAAGTTTATTCATCGCTGCCTTTTGTGCTTCCGTGCACGACCCCTCTTCGCACAACAAATCATAAGTTCACTTCCTAGAGACCGTGTAACTCCAACACGGCCATTCTACATAACTGGCATCGACTACTGTGGACCAGTGTATGTGTCCCAACGAATTCAAGGCCGAACATTATTAAGGTCATACATTGCAATTTTCGTATGCTTTACTACAAAGGCTGCACATTTAGAGCTGATAACGGACCTTTCCACAGCAGCATTCATCGCAGCACTAAAACGATTCATCGCACGAAGAGGTAAGCCTTCAAAAATTTACTCCGACAATGCCACTAGTTTTACAGGAGCGGATCGAAGTCTCCAGAAACTACAACAATTAACATCAACCGAATCACACAATATCGCAGTCCAACAGTTTTGTGCAGAAGACAGCATTCAATGGAAATTCATTCCACCCTTCGCCCCACTTTATGGGAATCAGCTGTTAAAATTGCGAAATATCACCCTCTCCTTTGAGGAACTTAACACTATATGTTGCCAAGTTGAAGCAATACTGAATAGTAGGCCGTTGACATCACTATCGAATAATCAGCGGACCTCTGACAGCGATCCCCGAACTTAACGTCAGTGAACAAAAATATCAAAAGTAGCAATATACGCAGTGGTTGCAGCAATCGTTTTGGGCTCGCTGGCAAAAAGGATTTAAAGGAGTTGCAACAACGAAGGAAATGACAATCGTCCCGTCCAAACCTTCAACTAAACGATCTGGTACTACTCCGAGACGAAAATTTACCACCACTCAAATGGTCACTTGGACGGATCATGGAAGTCCATAAGGGAGTTGATATTTATATACGTGTTTTGACAATCAGAACATCTACTGGATTGTATAAACGAGCGGTGACTCAGGTCTCTCCGCTGCCTGACCAAGGGGAAGCTCACAAATCTTGAAATCCGGAGGCTTCCAGAGGGGCCGATCTGTTGCAGCACACCGCATTTAAACAAACATACACATATATACCGCGTTTGACAATACAAACAATACATGCATACACACCTATACATCCAAGTAATTTGTCTTGCCGTACATAGCGAAGCGGCATTTGTCATCACACCTGCTCTCAAAAGGTTATACATATTTGTTTTTGTACTCGCGACGCATTTTAAGTTTTTTATGAATAGATTTGGCTATTATTCATTTATCAACTGTTCTTTGCCTATGCCATTAAATGTGGTGTGGTGACATATGCAGTATCTCTTAGGAAAACAAGACGAGAGCAGTTCAGTTCTTATTCGACCATCGCGGATGAAGCTCGCATTATTTCAACGTAATCGATGTAATTTATGTAATTTATTTGAAATTAAATTAAATTGAATTGAAGTACTTAAAGAGTGTAAAGATTCTTATGTTTTTTAACCATTCTTTGAAAAAGATCAAAGATTCACCAGGACAATATTCGAAAAGAAGTCTCCTCTAATGTTATGAGAAATTAAATTGTATCTTATTTAAAAATTATACAAAAAAGAACAATGTCTTAGACCATTAAACACACCCTAAGTATCTAGTTTACACATTTTGGTTCTGTTTATTTAGCCGTTTAAGTTTCTTTTCCCATTAAGTTGTGAACATATTATAATAAGAACAAAGTAGTCCATTTCAATGAATTTTTAAACAGTTATCAGAATAAATTCACTTTACTGAATTTTACTTTATCTTAACTAATAATACCATATAATGTGTTATTATTGTCTTATAATCAATTATTTCTACTCACCTTAAAAGTACTGATAATGCAATCGTTAACCTGGGAAATTCAACTGCCTTATTCCTTGTTCGATACTGGTATGATACTTACACATAAACAATGGGTAAGGTACAAATGGGTGGTTTGTTGTACGATTAGAGTAGACAGTGAACGGCGTCATACCATGTGCTGTTATTATGAGGATAACTCAATTATAGCTATTTTACTTTTACGTTGTGGCCTCGGGTTTTGTTCAACTAGACTTTACTTGCGAGATTGAGCGTGGGGTAAGCTATACCACGTAAAGACTCTACCGTTCAGAAGTTCGGATAAGGATGGATTCACTGTAAAAAAAAAACCTAAAATATGATTTTCGTATCTGTACTTTGAATGCAACCGAATAACTAGCAGGGGACCTTTAATACTATAAAAAATATATCACCGCCATTTGGAAAGTGTGGTGGGATGGAAGGAATAAAGAAAAATGTTACCAAATAATGTTTCTAACAGCTGTCCGAAAAGACGTATGGGTAATGTTCTAAGTATGATCAAAATACTCTTAGCAAAAAATTACCTTTTTCGATGCACAGCTTGAAGGGTTAACTGTCTTCGTTTTATAATATGTGATCATAAAACGGTAAATAAAAATAATTATTTTGCGATCGACGTCTGGTGCTTCCCTAGTATTATATTTGGAGATTATTTGGAGAAAAGAAAGAGCGATTGAGGAAGCATAGCGATATAGAAACAGGATTCAAACATTATTCTCTTTGGAATGAGACTATTTATTCCTCATCCGATGAAGAGTATCTAACCAAAAAGAAAAGGCATAATACGTCTTGAGCTGTAAAGAAGCTACCAGGGTTAGAGACGCGATTTTTCGGTCCTCCAAGACCAATGCGACAGAGGAAACCCGAATAAAATTTAAACGAGCCCGGAACACTGCAACGTTTAACTTTGGTTCCTTTTATGACAAAAACAGAGGCAAAAAATACTACTACCGAATAGCAGTAAAAGCTTTTGGTCGTTTGACAAAAACATCAGAAATTCTCATCTTAAATCCGCACGCTCATTTACAATATCATTCCAGCTCTCAGCTTTTTAGATAAAGCCAATATGCTTTGCGGCCAGCTCTTCACTTTCAGATTGTGCTTTGTCTCCTCCTACACTTAAGTGCGTCGAATCTTTAATGGAACAAATCCACTTTCGTACTCGTGTAATAATAAGAGTACTTAAATAACTTGAGTGGTGGCCATGTCGTGATGGTTGACTCACTGGCTGTCACGCCACCTACCTGTGTTCGAATCACGTTAGGAGCACAACAGCAAATTTTTCAAAATCGTCATCACCCTTTCAGCGAGGAATGGCAAGCCTCCGAAAGTTAAATTTCAGGAGAGCCGTTCGGAACCGGTAATAAACAGTAGGCCCTGCTCAGGAGTGTAAAAACTCACAAAGTGAGAAAAACAAATGAGTGCGAGAAGTAAGGCCTTGGCCCACACCGGGCTGTCGCTCCATTTGTTTATTTTTTTTTTTTTTTACTTATATATCTTAACATACACAAATCCCGATTTGTAAATCTATAGACCACATGGTATATCTCCCCTTCTTCTGAAGAAGCTGCGTAAGCTTTTCTATCGATCCTACTCTTTATGAATTTTTCCGGGAAGATATTAACAGTATTTGTCCAGCTCGCTCCTTAAAAAGACGAATCCTCCTACGGACCCGTAGCATTTAAGTCCCTTCTTTTCAAGGGAATGGAAGCGTCAGCTCATAAAATATCTCGAAACAAGAAAACTTCTCAATGCTCAACTTCTCAAGCGTGCATCAATCTAACGAAAACAAGGTAATTAAATATAAATAAATATATTGACACGACAGCCCGGTGTGGGACAAGGCCTAGCTTTTTGCACTCATTTGTGTACAAATGGCCTTCTGTTTGTTGCCGGTTTCGAACGGCTCTCCTGAGAAGCTTTTTCATGGGCTTTTTCAGAGGTTTGCCATTGTCCACCGAAAGGGTGATGACGAATGATGACGAATATCTCATTCAAAAGATAAGAAACTACTTTTCGAAAAGTTTAATTCAAATTGCCTTGGATGATTTGAAGTTTGATATCCACAAAATAAATACTGATGTTCTTCATAGCTTCGTTTTGTCTTCGACAAACTTTTTAGTTTTCATTAATGATCTCTTGTCTGCTAATTCTAATCCAATATATTCATTTGCTAACGACAGTATTCTCTGCTTTACATATTCGTTTCCGGACTCATGGACGTGAAGTTCTTCGGCTATAGGTCATGAACGGCAGCGTATGTTAGCTCATTAAATTCCGATATAAGTAACAAATTTAGAACAATCAATGGAAAGGAATTTAATGCTTCTAAAACACAATGCTGGCTGCTGTGGTCAAATAGAAATCCAAACACTCAGCCATCATCCATGAATGGCACTTGGATAGTTAAAACCAAAAAGTTTTCCATTCTCGGTATGTATCAATGACCATATATTTGATGTCGCCAAAAATGCTGCGAAATGTCTGGGTTTCCCTAAATGGTGTAAAAAATACTTCTACTCCTTGGATCTGGCCTCAATATATAAGGTATTCATTCGCCTAAAATTGGATTACAATGCCAATATCTGGTCAGGTGCAATTAAAACCTTTCTGCACCTGCTAGATACGAATCAGAATTGTACGATAAGACTCATAAGTGATGGTATTGTAATATCATCCAGTCAATTGACAACCTCGACGAAATTTCTGTCTGTCTCACCTTGCTCTATAGCAAGACAAGAGGACTCGAACAGAAACCGTTCGAATATGGAAAACCACTTAGCAGGACTACAGAAGAGACGGAGAAAAATATGCCTGGTGAATAAAATCTCAGAATCGTTTGCCCAATCTATAAGGAAAGAGATCCTATAAACTGCGCCCATTATCGGTAACATAACACGTAAGTAACATTAACATTGAGATATTATTTGACGTATTGTGTGAGCGCTTGATCTAACTGACCGCTATCAATATATCAATGCAGTCCTAGACAATCCAGTCCAGTCCAGCATCTGTAGAGACTAATCAAATTGAGCCAAATTGAATTAACGTAATGGAACTCCTTTCTAAGGCGTACAGGCTTTCCGCCTTGTTATTCGGTCTTGTTCTTCTAGCTGCTGACGCACTTCTAGATCAAATAAAACAAGTGGGTGGCCGTTGCTCAAGTGGTAGTGTATTGACTTCCCAATCGGGCAGTTCGGGATTCAATACCAGCCGTGACCGAAATACTTTTATGCAACTAAAATCTTTTTAGATGAATGGTTGCCTAAATACAACAACAAGTCAATTTACACTATTAGTTTAGTCTTCCCATTCAATGTTGGATGTCACCCATGAAGCGAAACAACCACCAAATCCAAAAATTCTCTCTTTCTTTCTCTGTCCTATTTTGCTTAAAACTCAACACGTACTCATGTTATGTTCTTTTTGGAAAAAAACAAATTTCGCCTTTGCCATCCTATGGCTTGTCAGAGCAGCGAGTCATCAGCATTTCGTGTTTTTCCGAGCTTTTCTGAGCTTTCCTGTTGTCTTACTGATTGAGTGATCCCACTTTTTATTTTTTTTTTGTCTTTAAGTCGGTACTTTCAATGGTAGTATTTTTGTTTTTGTTTCATCTTTTTATATATATTTTGCTTTTGTTATAATTAATTTATTTTTTGTTTTAAAATAACGTATTGACTACTGTTTTTTATACCAGGTGTACCAGCATGAAATCATCAAGTCCTCAAGATACAAATGTCTCGATAGGGAACTGTTATTGTGAACGGGCCTTAATTTTTTTGTTTTGTTTGTTTGCTATGACACCTGTCAAACATATTTAGTATACATCAAGTCATTGATCGAACAATGTCGAATTTTGTACCAGAAAAGCATTAATTTTTTGTTTTCATTTGAAGAAAAGTGCTGCAGAGTCGCATCGAATGCTTGTCGAAACATATGGTGACCATACTCTATCAGAACCAATATGCAAAAGATGGTTTCAACGGTTCAGAGATGACGATTTTGATGTAAGAAATGAAGACCGTGGAAGACCACCAAAAGTCTTGCAAATGTGTGCCACATGAATTGAATGAAAGACAGATTGAAAACCGAAAAACCACTTATGAAATTTTGCTTCAAAGACACGATAAAAAATCAGTTTTGTATTGAATTGTTACTAGCGCTGAAATATGGATTTATTTTTAGAATCCTAAATGGAAAAAATCATGGGTTAATCCGGGACATCCATCAACTTGGACTATGCTGTGTGTCTGGTGGGACCAGAAAGGTTTGGTGTATTACGAGCTCCTAAAATCTGGTTGAACCGTTAATACAGATCGCTACCGACAACAAATGATCGAAAAACGACCAGAATAGTCCAGAAGGCACGATAAGGTAATTTTTTTCCATGACAATGCACCTGCACAAAAAGCAAAACTGGTTCAGGATACAACCAAATCACTTGACTGAGAGCTGCTACCCCACCCGCCATATTCACCGGATTTGGCTCCTTCCGACTACCATTTGTTTTCATCGATGAAACACGCAGTAGCTGAGCAGCACTTCGAATCCTACGAGGAAGTCGAAAATTGACTTTTTGGTTTGCCTCAAAAGACGAACAGTTTTATTGGCGTGGAATCCATAAATTGCCTAAAAGATGGTGAAAATGTGTAACTAACAATTGCCAATACTTTGAATAAAATGTTTTTTTACTTTCCCATTGAAGATTAGTGTTTAATGTTCACAAAAAAATGGTACACCGTTTTATTTGTGTATTATTCCTTTTTTTAATTTATATATTTTTATTTATTTGTTAATGAGTCCTTATGGTGTCAACACTTATTGTATTCCTCGCGTTATGCTTAACATTTTCAGCAAATTTGCAAATGGGGTAAAAATATATAACTTTAATACGCAAAATATACCGGTACATATTGACGAGTTATGCTATTGTTTTTCGGAGGGACCAATTGATTCTATTTGCATTACCGAAAGTTGGTTAAATGAGAATATCAGTAATTTATATAATTATTATTATTATACAATTATTAATACTATTGATATACTAGGGTATTAAATCTTATGTAATGACCAAAACTCGGAACGTGGTAGTGGGGTTGCCATATACTGTAAATCGGAATTTAAATGTGAAGTTACTGAGTCGTCAGAAGGTTCCGAGGTTGAGTTTATGTTTATTGAAATAATGAATAGTGTTAGTCAGTTCTGCATGTCCTATATTTAATTATTTAAATGGCAGATTTCAACAAGTACATACTAGCTAGGGAAGTTCAAATTTTCTAGCGGTGCATACAGGTGTCCCGCAAGGATCTATAGTATTTTAGGACCACTCTTTTTTTTATTGTTTATAAACGACATGAATAAGGTCTGTCTTGGTGCATCGGTGCATTTATATGCAGACGATGCTCAGGTATATCTGTCTAGACCGATTGGCTTTATGGATGATTGTATAGCTAGACTTAATGAAGAATTTATAACTGGTCTGTTCTCAATAAACCTTAAACCCTGCTAAATCTAAAGTAACTGTTATCTGTAATGACTGGATTCATTCCAGTTGCTTGCCACAAATGCATTTAATGGGGCAATTGATTCCATATGAAAATGAGGTGAAGAACTTAGGAATAGATATCAACTGCAAATTTTCCTGTGAAAGCCATATCAATTTGGTTATCAAAATAATATATTATGGTCTGCGCCAACTTTATATCTCATCCGCCTTTGTCCCCACCTTAACAAAGCTTGAACTCGTAAGAACTCTGCTTATGCCCATTATATACTACAGCTCAGTAGTTCATAGTAAAATTGAAGCAATGTCCTTTCGGAAACTAGAATTAGCATTTAATTCGGCAACTCGCTTCATATATGGTCTCCGTAAATATGACCACATTTTCCCTTAAGTTTAAGGATGCACCAATATATACTAAAATAATGTTCTTGTTTTTATCACTCTGGTCGTATAAACGAGAGTATTTACGCACAAATTAAATTCTATTGTTTCCATTGTTTTAAAAAAAAAAATCAATATCAACGCGGTGTTGAAATGAAGCAGGTCAATATACAGCGACGCTGAAAACGCGTTTTGTGTGACAATTTCTATAGTTACAATTGCATACAACGTGGCGGCGGTAAAACGCCTTCTGTTTAACGGAGCCCTTGAATGTAATTATACGCGTTACATATTTTAACCGTTCACTTTACAATAAACTCTTAGACTTATAACTATTCAGTACAATATTGTTGATTATTATGATAGAGGTGTTTTTGCAAATATGTAAGCTGAAATATATTTAATAATGTCATTCCTGCATTTAGATTTGTATTGTACAAAAATGACTGCACAAAAGAATTTAATTTATTTATGCTATTATATGACTTAAGTTAAAAGTTAAATATCAATAATTACAAATAAAGAGAATGAAATTCTTAATGCACAGTCCAGAAATAAGTAAAGTGGCATTGTTTCAAA